>CAJNDT010006147.1:363151-963151 GCA_905221615.1 Symbiodinium sp. CCMP2592
CCTCAAACTCAGCCAGCTTCTCCTCCTTCTGCCCCGCCCATGGGTCATTCTCAGCGTCCTCCCACGGATCCTTCAGGGTGTAGGGTTCAGGGTTTAGGTTTCAGGGTTTAGGTTTCAGGGTGTAGGGTTCAGGGTTTTGGTTTCAGGGTTTAGGTTTCAGGGTTTTGGTTCAGGGTTTAGGTTTCAGGGTTTAGGTTTCAGGGTTTTGGTTTCAGGGTTTAGGTTTCAGGGTGTAGGGTTCAGAGTTATGGGTTCAGGTTCCAAGCCTTAGGTTTCAGGGTGTGGGGTTCAGGGCTTAAGGTTCAGGGTCTAGGGTTTCGGCGTTTTTACTGGGTTAAGGTTTGGGTACATTGGTGTCTCTCCAGACACACACTTGTCTCTCCAGACATTTTTTCTGCGGGGTCAGGGTCCTGGGTCCTCGGGGTCATCCTGGTTCTTCTTCTGCTTCTTTCCTTCTGGGCCATCCTTGGCGCTTTAGGGGGGTTCGCACAAAAATTGTCTATCCAGACAATGAAGCCACTTGTCTTTCCAGACATTATATTTCCAAACAAACACAACAATTAACCATCTAAAACAAAGGCTCCTGGTCCTTCTGCGGCGGCGGTGGCGGCGGGGGCTCCTTCTTGTCGTCCTTCTTGTGCGGGGCATCCTGCAGGGTTTAACTCATGTACTATATGTCTTTCCAGACACTACATTCTGTATATAAACACAAAAACAATATAAAGCCCAGGCTCCTTCTCGCCGGTCTGATCCCCCTGCCAGTCCTCATCCCGGTACGGCGATCCTCCCCACTGCGAGCCTCCCCAGGACCACCAGTCCCAGCCCTGGTTCCAGGACCACGTCTCATCACCCGGCGGAGCGGCACCATCATCTCCATCTCCCTGGCCACCACCTCGATCACCATCTCCACCATGGCCACCATGCGTACCATCTCCACTTCCCTTGCCACCATCTCCACCATGGCCACCATGCGTACCATCTCCACCTCCCTTGCCGCCATCATGGCCACCATCATCTCCACCTCCTCGGTGATCCACGTCTCCACTTCCTCTCCCAGGTGTGCTCGGTCCTCCGAAAAAGACTTTTGGGCTTTAGGGTTTAAGGTTCTCTATGGTTTTTCTGTTACGGTGTTCAGGGCCGGGGTTTCGGGCTTAATGGGGTTGTAAGAGTTCAAGGGGATAGGATTTCAAAACTGTCATCAGTTTGGGTCCTTGGGGGCCATCATCATCTTCTTCTGCAACCACCCTCTTGGCGAGGTAGTGCATGAACTGGTCGTAGGTCTTGAGGGTGGAGACACTGACAGGGATTCAGGGTTTAGGGTTCAGGGTTCAGGGTTTTGGGTTCGGGGTTTAGGTTTCAGGGTGTAGGGTGAAGGGTGTTGGGTTTAGGGTCTAGGGTTTCGGCGCTTTTACTGGGTTTCAGGGTCTTGGTTCTCAGGTGTCTCTCCAGACACTCAAACTGTCTGTCCAGACATTCTCTACGCAGCTGAGGAGCTCAAAAACTCTCCTCAAAAAGGGCCGGTGGGCCTCGTTGCTTCCCGGCTCCATCCTCGACACCTTTCTCGCCATCGCCTCGATGAGGCCCATGAACTGCCTCAGCTTTGTCATGGCTGTGTCTCTCCAGACACTAGTACTGGGAAAGCTACACCTATCTGTGTCTCTCCAGACCTAGACACTGGGAAAGCTACACCTAGGGCTTCACGGTTCTCGTGTCTATCCAGACACTAAAATAATTAATGCCAAGGGTCTCGAAGTTGATGTCAGGGAGTATTCCATCCAGATCATCCGCCAGTTCTCTCGCCAGAGTCTGCTGCTCGTGCCGCTGTTCCTCAGCTGCAGGGTTTATATATGGGTTTGGGGGTTTAGCAGGGTTTAGGGGTTTAGGGGTACTTAAAGTTCTGCGAAGTTTCTCTGCCCGGATATTCGGGACATCATCCTTCGTCTTGCCCTTGCCGATGTCGCGGTCACGTCCCTGTCAATCCAGACACTCGATCATCTCATGTGTCTGTCCAGACACGTGCTGCATGTCTGTCCAGACATTCAAAACAACAAGCAGGAGCCTTGCGGTCGCCCTTGTGGTCGCCTTTCTGGCCGCCCTTGTAGCCGCCCTTCTCCATGGCAGCACGGTTGGGCTTCAGACTTCTGCTTCCCGGGCGGGGCTCGATGGATCTCGAGCCGGAATATCACATATTCCAAGTCATATTGTCATGCCAGCACGTGCTTCCATTCATGTCTGTCCAGACATTCTGCGATGCATTTAGTGTCTTTCCAGACAAGCAAACTTGAAGTGTCTCTCCAGACACTGCAACTTGAAAGTGTCTCTCCAGACACTGAAACTTGAAAGTGTCTCTCCAGACACTGAAACTTGAAAGTGTCTCTCCAGACACTCAAACTTGAAAGTGTCTGTCCAGACACTGAAACTTGAAGTGTCTCTCCAGACAAGGAAGCTTGAAGTGTCTGTCCAGACATTCAAACTTGATGTGTCTCTCCAGACACTGAAACTTGAAAGTGTCTGTCCAGACACTGCAACTTGAAAGTGTCTGTCCAGACATTGGAACCTGAAGTGTCTGTCCAGACACTGAAACTTGAAGTGTCTGTCCAGACAATGAAACTCGAAGTGTCTGTCCAGACATCACAGCAATCAAATCAAACCTATGAAAAAGAACCAATCACTGCCACAGCACTGCACCAAAACCTCTCTTTTCACACCGCAGCGATCAGCGTCCTACAACTTCGCTTTGGCCGCCAGCACCTCCTTCAAGTCCGTGCCAGCCTGGAGCATCTTGATGAGCTCGGTCGCCTGGATCTTGTTCTTCGCTTCGGAGAACTTGGAGATCTGAAACAGCTGTCGCCCTCCTCTGACACGGACTGCCCAGCGACCTTCCTTGTAAGGCATGAGGATCACATCCTTGAAGACTCCGGAGTGGATTCTCGGCGGCATCTTTCTTGCGGCGGCGGGCTTTTTCAAGACTTTCTTTTCTTTCTGCTTTGCCTTCTCCTCCGTCTCCTCTTTGCACTTCTTTTTGTCCTGCTTCACCAGCGTTTTGATACTTTTCTTTCTCGAAGGGATAGGCGACACAGCTTCTGCCTCTTCTCTGAGCTTGTCCTTCTTCTTGTCCTTCTTCGGGGTGAGCGGCACCTCCAAGTCCAGGAGCTCCGCTGTGTCCATGCTGTCGTCCGAGGCCATGTCCGCTGCAGCAGCAAGCTTCTGCAGAGTCTCCTCATCCGAAGATGTGGCCTTCGCCTTCTTCACCTTCTTCACCTTCTTCACCTTCGTGTCCTCTGAGGATCCCTGTGCTCGCTGTTTTGCTTTCTCTTTCTTCAAGACCTTCTTGACCTTCTTCAGCTTCTTGTTGCCAGACTTCACGGTGTACTTCTTGTCCTCGTACTCGCCGTACTCGAGGGCACCGTTTTCGATCATCTGCTTGATCGACGTCAGCTTGTGCACCTGCGAGTTAGTCAAGTTCTTCGAGGCCTCCTGGAACCGCTTCTCATCTCGCAACCTCCTGGCATGGCTGCAAAGCGTCATGGTCCAGTCGGCGTACTTCCCAGCCAAGTGCGGCCCCACTGCCACAGGGTGCGAGCTCTTCAGTGCCGGGAAGTTCTGCAGGAGCTTCTGGTACGTGGCCTTGAGATCTGCGTACTTGAAGATCAAGAGCGGCTGGCAGTTCACCAAGGCATCGAGGAGGCTCTCCAGCTGGGCCATGTCTGCACCACTGCATGCCTGGGTTCGCCGCAGTGTCTGGTACCCGTGGAAGCTCAGGTGCTCCTGCTCCCTCACGAGCTTCGCCAGCTTGTCGTAGAGGTGCTCCAGGTCGGTCTCCGGGGTCGCCGGTCTTCTGGCGCCTCCCTTGCCCATGGCTCAGAAGTCCTATAGGTTCTAAAGTGTAGAGGGCGCCTCTACTCTACTTTTCTCGAAGCTTCAAAAACTTGCAGGGTCCATTTACATGCTTTCATTGCTGTGCAACTCGTGTCTGTCCAGACATTCTTTCTGTCGTCAACATACTGATCCTTTCCAGACACGAAAGCCACACAGCTGCACGACACGTGCAAATAATGTTTTTACATTTGAGCTTCTATCACCATGCATCGATGCTCTCTTGGCACCCGATTGCTTCTAGACAACAAAACTTTCAAAGCTCTGCACCCTCACTGGCTGTTCTCTGGCTCTTGGCTGTTCTCCGGCTCTTCGTTCTGGTCCAGCACATCCAGGCCTCCCATCACCTCGGTTTCAGCCTCCACGTCGGTCTCCATCTCGTCCGGGTTCTGGATCGGCGGTGCCAGCTGCGACAGCACGGCGGCCAAGTCCGTTGCGAACTGCACGAAAGTTCGCAGATTCGCGATCTGCAAAGCTCGAGCCCTGGCCTTCTTTCTCTCGGCAGCAGGGGGCGTCTCGAGCTCCTGTGCTCCTCGCTTCTTGTTCCTCGGAGGAGTCTCCATGGCGAGCTTTCGTGCCGAGGTGCTAGAGCTTGAGCCTATACTAATACATATATTTCACACATGTAGCTCACATCTTCTCCAAACACTGCATCCTGATTCTGCCTTTCCAGGCACCGAATCTATAGATTTCTTGTCTTTCCAGACAGAACAATAACACCCTGCCTTTCCAGGCGAATCTATAGATTTCTTGTCTCTCCAGACAGAACAATAACATCCTGCCTTTCCAGGCACCGAATCTATAGATTTCTTGTCTCTCCAGACAGAACAATAACATCCTGCCTTTCCAGGCACCGAATCTATAGATTTCTTGTCTCTCCAGACAGAACAATAACATCCTGCCTTTCCAGGCTCTTATAAACCTGCCATATATATATATACATATATATATATATATACATATATATATATATAGAGGACATTTTTGGTCGCCTGTAAAATCAATAGAAATTTTCTTGGCTAGCATAAAAATCAATAGAAAAATCAAGCGTGGAACCAATAGAAAAATCAATCGCGGAAGTGGGTTAAAATCAATAGATCCTCATTTTCCCGATATTGATTTTCAGCTCGAAAAGTCTGTTTTCAATAGAAGATTGAAAAGACATAAAAATCAATAGATCGATTGATTTGAACCTATATCGGAGCATATGGGAACATGCATGCGCATAATCAGTCATAAAAGAATGAATAGAAAAAATGAAACCCAACGCCCTGAATCCCAAACCCCGAAACTCTGAAACTCTAGCTCCCCACGAGCCTTCGGAATCTCAGCTGGTGGAGAGCTTTTTTCTGTGCCGGCCTGAGCAATCAGCGGCTATGTCAATGGAGTGCGCATCGTCCTATGACACTGGGACTAACTTGGAGTCTCAAACAGAACTCAGCACTGTCGCAGGGATTTCTGCTTCGGGGCCTGTCAGTCAGGGTCACAGTCAGGGTGTAACAAACACGGCCTCTTGCGCAAGCACGGGCTCACAATCTCTCAAAGCCCCGTCTTTCAGCTCTTTGTTCTTAATATTCTTCTACTAAAATCAGTTGTGCCAGCAGCATTCGGCATCTCGAGTTTGAGTTGAGTCGGACCGGCCCTCTCAGTGGGAAGGAAGCCCTCAACCCTACAGCCACCATCCCCAAAGCCGAAGGCCATAAACCCCTAAGCCTAAGAACGGCAGATGGGACGCGCCTCTGGAGGAGCTTGCTGCGCTGCCTCCTCGCCAATGGCGTCGGTTTCGGGCTCTGGGTTTTAGGGTTAGTGTTAGGTTTATAAGGTTTGGGGCTTGAGGTTTTTGGAGTTTCGTTTTAGGCGCTTATGGTCGGAGATTCAGGGTTAGGGTTTGAGGATTCGGGCCGAGGGCTTCCTGCAGACAAGCTTGATTTCGGGGGTGGTTTCGGTCTTTGAACCCTTTCATTTAATTATTGGGGTTAAGGTTTAGCCCTAAGATTCACGCGTGAAGTTGAACCGGGCTGCCGAAGCTTACGAGGTAAGGCTCAGAGTTCCTTCTTGCTCGTTAAGTTTCCTGGGCTTTGAAGCAACCAAGGAGAAAAAAATCTAGACTTTTATTTCATGATGGTCCGCTTTAAACACTGGATCACAAAAATGTCGAAGTATTGTACTGCAAAGCCCAGTTTAAAGTCTTTACATGGTGGGCTGAGGGATTCGGGCTCCAGGACTTGATGGATGTGTGGAGTCTTCGGAATCTAGGCAGCTAGTCAACCGCAAACCCTGAACGCAGAGCCAGTAAACATCAAGCTTAAACCTCAACCTCTCCGAATGCACAGACATAGTCGATTTAGACATGGGGATGTTGGGGCTTCGTAGACCTCAACCCGACTGACCCTAGACCCCGAATTCGCAGAGCGAAAGTCCGGACCAAAGCATGTAATTAGCCTGAAGTCGACTATGATTGCACCCGGGTGGGCTCTAGCATTTGTACAGGAACTCATCTGTGGCCGAATGCGCAACGCAGTGTACAAATAAATATATTCATGCATAAAATGAAGACGTGATAAATAGGTGTGTGCAAATATGCACACGCCAACATTGAAAACTCCGAACAGGATCAAAACCCCAACACCCACCCTGGAATCCAAATCAGTGCTGAAGAAGATGCCCTAACCCTGGAAACTTCTGAAGCCCACTTCGCAGGATCGGGGGACGTAGTAGGGCCACGGTTTAGGATTTAGGGTCAAGATGGGTCAAGGGTTTAGGATTTAGGGTCTATTGCCCATGATAGTGCTTGTAACCTTACTCAACTTGCTTACGAAGCCTGCTGATCCTCCAAGAACCCTTCTGCACTTTCCCCAAAATTCCATGTACCCAAACAGTATGTACCTTAGGCCCGCCAAAGTATCTATAATATAGGAACTACTTTAAGGCAATGGTATATACTACGGTTGATGATATAAATCCTGCATTACCTTAAGGATCCTCAATTATGGGAATAATGGTACTGGCACATTCCGGATTTATGGGTAAAATGCAGGATTTATATCATCAGCCGTATTTGGGGACATGGACCCTGATGGTTTGAGAAATCCCCAGAGCTCGGCGGCCTTGGCGCTGGCCTCGCCGGCCGCGTCCACGAAGAAAAGACCCTGTGTTGAGGTGCATTGATCCTATAACTATAGGTTTCAGGGTTTAGGGCTTATAGGCTTTAGTTGTAAGTGCGCTTGTAAGTAGGGTAACTAGCATTATAGGCCGTATTAAACACAGTGGCCACAAACACCCGCCATTGTGATTCGTTTTTCACTTGCCCGCTATCCTTAGTAGTAACGGTCTCAACCATCAAGTTGGCTGGCTAGAAAGGGGAACCACTGAAGAGTGCAAGGTGCAAGTTTTTGTGTGGAAGCGACATGTTTCTTTATGGTCTGGTGAAGGAAACCTTCACCACTATTGCAAGAGAGCCGCGGATACTCTCTTCGACATCTGGGAGCTTTATCCCTACTTCCTGGGAGGAACTCCTTTAAACGTAGTCCTGAAAATCGATTAATTAATCAGTGAACAATCTAAAACCACCCTATGATAGTAAACCTTGTAGACACCCTGCAAGGAAAGCCTTTCAAGAATCCCAGAGGTTTAGGACTTATATCCTCCATTAATCACGTATAATCAGGAATATACCATAATTCCCATAGTCTCGGGTCATTAGTGTAATTGCAGGATTTAGGGTTTTGGGGGTTGCTGGGTGGAAAAGGCCTCTTGGCCAGGCAGCTGGGCTGCTGCGGGAGCGGCAGCCTCACTTCGGAGTGCGGGATTCCGAGCACTTGAAAAAGGGATCTTATATGGGTTCCTTTAAGGGATCTATAATTAAGGGGATCTACAGGCTCTTGTTGAAGGATTAAATCTAATCTGCCACAATAGGGATTTAAAAGTAACTAGTATGGTTTACTCATTATGGTACCTTACGTAAGTTAAATCCCTTAACAAGAACCCGGGTTCTGCGAGAGGGCGAATGGGGCTTGGGTCAAGTCGAGGCTTACAGGCCCCCGGTCGGTTGGATCTAATTTGGAGCCTCGGCTTGGGTTTTAAAGCTTTGGGTTTAGGTCTTAGTGGTTCAGAGTATACAAAAACTAGAACTCAGGGCTTTGGCTCAAACAGTATGAATAAATGCTGAAACAGTCGCGCAACGCTGGTCAAACGTCGACGAAACTAATCGGCAAGGCTCATTGCTCATAAAGCATCAACCAAAGCCTACCGCCATAAACCCTGGAGCTCGAGCGGATATTAGCCTGCTGATATCTGGCATTCCCGTTGAACTGATGTCGCATGATATGTGTGACCACTTGAGTCATGTTCGGCTCTTGCACAGGACCGTAGGCAATCGCCAAATTGTTGCATTCTGTAAGACTGTCACAACGCATGTATAGGCAACTGGCGGTAGCTGAAGTCAGACGTGCTTGATCTAGCAAAAAGACTGAAGAGCGCTCTCGCTTCATGGTTGGCGCCTCAACGGCATAAGCCCGTTCATTGTTGCAGTGGCGTGAAGAACGAAATTCGAGATCAACAAGATTTATAGGTTATGGTCGCCCAAAGTACAGAGCGGTTAAGCTCCGCAACACAGCCGACTAGCTCGGGAGAAGCGGCAAGCTCGTCAGGACTTCCGAATGGTGTGACTGCAAGTGAAAGACCTCAGAGGTCCAGAGGATGGAAAATCCCAACCTACATGACCCGGCCCCTCCTCATGAGCCTTCAGCAGAAGTACCTTCAGCGACTCCAGCCCCACGGGAACCTCCTTTGCAAATGGAACCTCGATATGATGAACCGCATCGGAGCGCGAACGTTATAACAAACAGTGCTGGAAGGACTGAAGTTGCCATGCCTACGAGAGGACAGAGCGAAACGCCTACTACCCCGATGAGCTCAGCGGTGAGAGTCCAGGAGTACTATACGGCACAATCGAGAGCTACTACAAGCGAGCAACATGGTGTAAGGTGGATGGCTCGGTTCACGGAGTTTCTTCGGACTGCAGCGGATCGCGGAGCAAGTGGCGTAGACCGAGTTCTGGATGGGCTGGGAATCCCACAGTATAACTCAGACCCCACGCATGTGAGAAGAGTCGGTCCTATGTCGCAAACTACGGCTACGCAAGCTGCTATGGTAGTATATTCGCCTCCCGAAGAGCTTCCTCCACCTCCTCCACCAAGTAGACCGATACAGCCGTTACCGAGGTCATGGGAAGTTCCGCAACCGGCAGAACCTCCTCTTTTTGGCCCAGCTCAACTGGAACGAATGCGACAAGCTCAGAGTGACTACCCCCACATCTATGGACAGGCCTCAGAAGGTGGTAGTGAACATTCGTCGCGTTTGCAAGCTGAAGTACAACGTCAACTGGAAGAGTACAATGCTAAGCACAGAGAGGAGATGAGAAAAATGGCTTTGGAAGTCGAGTACTTGAGAAATGAGCGTTTGCAATGGGAAATGAGGGCGCGAAGCTTGCTTGAATCGCAAGCCCAGCTTCAAGGTGATCCGCGTCAACAGCTTCCAAGTGATCCTTCTCAACAGCTTCCAAGTGATCCTTCTCAACAGCTTCCAAGTGATCCTTCTCAACAGCTTCCAGGTGATCCACGGCAACAGCTTCCAGGTGATCCACGGCAACAGCTTCCAGGTGATCCTTCTCAACAGCTTCCAGGTGATCCACGGCAACAGCTTCCAGGTGATCCACGGCAACAGCTTCCAGGTGATCCTTCTCAACAGCTTCCAGGTGATCCTTCTACACAGCTTCCAGGTGATCCTTCTCAACAGCTTCCAGGTGATCCTCCTACACAGCTTCATGGTGATCTTCATGCTCAGTCCCGCGGTGACTCTGGGTCAGGACTTCCAAGCTATGCGCAGTTTCCAAAGGCGGCAAGTGGGTTCGTAAAGAGTGGTTTTGAGGCACAGTCTACCGAGTACACGAATGTTCAATACGAGCGATCTGGCTGCGGTGGAGTAGGTGCTCCTCAGAATAGCTCTGGTGCCAATGATGGACGTGAACCAGACCCTACCAAGCAGCCAACGGCACAGCAGTGGCTTGGTGGAGACCAGAAACCGGATCCAATGGCGTTGCTGGCTGGAGGGATGGCGCAGCTGCAGGCGGTTATGCTTCAGCAGTTGTCCAACGAAAAAGACCGTTCAGGTGAAAAGAGTCCGGAGACAGTGAAACCTGGAGTGTCAACACTTCCACTACTTCCCCAAGTTTCGTCCTCTACGGCTTCTGTGGACGTTATGGACTGGCTGGAGTTGATTGCAGCTCCAATGTCTGACTTGAGTGACGGCTCGGGTGAATGGTGGACCCTGGTGAAGAAGGAAGCGTCTAAGGCGTACCAGCTTTGGACAAATGCGAGTCCCATTGAGAAGCTGAGGATTATGCCACCACAAGTCGCGGAGCTAGAGACGGGGCGTTGGAGCAGGGTTAACTCGAGGGCGTCCTCGATGATTCTACTTGCCCTTCACGATTCAGTTCGTCAAGAGATGGTTTCAAGACGTTCCACCGGCTCGGCTACTGCGCTGCTATTCCGTCTCCTTACGATCTACCAACCGGGAGGGCAGCAGGAGAAAGTCACTATACTCCAGAATCTTCAACAACCGGGAGAGGAAAAAGATCCTCACCAGGCAGTGGCGGCGCTGAGGGCTTGGGCGAGGTGGCTTCGTCGATGCCGAGACCTTGGGGTCTCGGCTCCAGATCCGAGTCTCCTGGCAAGAGGACTGACGAGTATGACCCGGTCAGTGCTTGAGCGAGACCAAGAAGTAAGCTTTCGTACAAGCCTGGTTCGAAGCAACTTGCTGGTGGATACGAAGCCGTCCTACGACTCAGTGGATCAGTACTACCACCACCTTTTGGCCGAATGTGAAGCCATGGCTGTGAGCTCCCAGACTTCAGGTACTACGAGCACAAGCACTCCAAACAAGCCGGATCCGAAGATCAAGCCAATGAAGCCGGAGCCAAAAGGAGGGCCACCACAGCCACCACCTGCACCTCCTTCGACGTCAAGGACTACTACAGGCGGTCAGGGCGGTGAAGAAGAAGTGGACAAAAGGGGCCAGGTTCCTTGTCGCTACTTCGGGAAGTCCTTCAAGGGTTGCGCCCGTGGAACTAAGTGCCCATTCAAACACTCTTGGGAAGGCAATGAGAAAGAGAAGGCTGTGCGTTGCCACCTTTGTGGAGGCAAGCATATGGCTAAGGAGTGCCCGACAAAGAAGCCGAGCACGCCCTCCTCTACCTCTTCTGCGACACCGGCGGGTACACCCAAGGCAGCTCCGAGCAAGGCACCGCCTCCAACAACAACCCCACCGTCGACCTCAACGAAGACCGTCCGAATTGATGAACGGGCCCAGGTTCAAGAAGCTCCTTCGTCCTCTACATCGACCACTCACGAGACGGTCCCGGACCTAAAGGAAGTCTTGGCAGACGTTGGAAAAATGCTGAAGGTGATGACAGCGTCTTCTTTGCGAAAGTTCACCGTGAAGGATATGGAAAGTACCCATGGTGCTAGCATAAGGAGCCTCACAGCTGCTGAGGAAGGCAACGGTCCTGAACCCGCGGGCTCAACAATGGCTACCGGTTCGGGAACTACACGGAGTTCTCAGTCTGAGGAGTCTGAGGTGGAGGAACAAAGTGAAGGCGAAGATGAAGGACCCCGAGGAATTTTGGACAGTGGCGCAAGCCATGCCCTTAAGCAGGCAACCCAGGAGGAGTACGATAAGGGAGTCCCAGTGAAAGTTACGCTTGCGGGCGAAGATACCAGAGTCCTACGTCAGAATGTTTGCGGCACTGTTCTGGTCACCAACGACGGCAACGAACGCATCCAACCAATTGTGCCAATGGGAGCGCTGATTGAGGACCTTGGTTGCAGCCTGCAATGGAATCGAGGAAGGCTAAAGCTCAGGCATCCGACGAAGGGCTTCATCAAAATCTACCTCAACAACAACTGTCCTGAAGTGAACTTCAAGGAAGCCCACAAACTCATAACAGAGTTGGAGAAGAAACACTTGGCCCAGCTCAGCTCGCAGGTGAACTCTTTGACTGCGAGACTTGAAGTGCTTCGAAAAGAAGAGAAGAGGACGTGGGATGAGTTGATGAAGGATTATGTGAAGACTGGATGCCAGGCCACTATTTTGCGAGCCCTTCTTCTATGTCCTGTGACAAAGGATCTCCCAAGTGAGGTGCATGCAATGCTTGCCGAAGGCTTTGATCCGGACGGCGGTGAACGATACCTAAAGGACCTCCCATTGTCAAAGAGGAGGAGGCGTGCGTTGATGAGGTCGAGTTCGTGGGTTATTCACCTTCATGCTGGAGACGGTGATGGAGAAAAAGGGCCTTTCAATGTGATCTCCAGAGGTGGAAAGATGGTTCTTGAGATTGACGCAAAGGCTTCAAAGCAATGGGACTTGCACCGCAAAGAAGGAGCTTATCGAATGTTGCTATGGGCAGCGGCACAAGGGAAGATCACAGATGTAATTGGTACGCCCCCACACACTACGTGGCCCACATCAATGGCGCCGACCCGAGGACCTGGATCCTATCCGATGAGGACTACAACGTCACCCTATGGACAACAACCCCTCCAACCTCTACAGCAACATCGAGTTGATCAAGAAACCGCTAGCATTGCCAAACAGCTGGTTGTGTGGATGATTGCTTCAGCGAAAGGACGCGGGGAAGTTGGGTTCTTCATGGACATGTCCCAGGATCCTGAGAAGTTGAGGGCGGACCAACCGGTGCAAGCATCCTTTTGGTCAACTGAGATGTGGAAATCCTTCAAGTCTGTCAGCGGAATGAAAAGGATCGACTTCTACATGGGAGCCTACGGACACAAGGCAAAGAGGCCAACTACCGCAGCTACGAACTACCCGGGGATGCTCCATATGAACAACAACTGGGACTTTTCAAGTATATGTGTGCCGTCATCACTCTTGAAGTACGATGAAATGATCAAATGGTCAAGGGAGTTCAAGGAAATCCTCGCGCAGAACATCCTGGGCTGCTATGATGAGGCTGCCATGTCTGAGGAGGAGATCAAGGATGAGGAAGCCAGCCTTAAAAAACTAACCCGAGAACAACGACGGGAATAGAGGGACCACATCCACAACGATCACCAACCTTATCGACCTGATTGCTCGGTATGTGTTAATGCACAGGCCACTGGTTACCAGCACAAGCGGAGGAAGTTTCCAGGGATGTACGCGGTGGCAATGGACCTGGCTGGACCTTTCAAAAAGAAAGGACGTGACATGGACTTCGATGACTACAAGTACATTATGGTTGCTGCTTATCGCTGCCCTCGTCAGTACTTGAGTTCCATGGCTTTGACAGAGCTTGAGCGTGAGCTATATGTTCCTTCTGAAGACGAGGAAGTCCCTGAAGGTGAAGATCTTTTGGTGTTGGGGGAAGATGATGAGAAGGACCTGGAGGGCGAGGAGTCGTCAACCGAGGAGGCCGAAAAATTGGAAAGTGAGGTCGAAGAGCTCACTAAGAAAGTGGATTACGCCACGATCTATGTGACGCGCTGTTTGAGGAGGAGAACTGGACCTGCGGTACTACAAGCGGCTAAAGAAATCCTTCTACAGCTACGACAAACTGGTTTGCATGTTGCTCATGTACACACAGACAGAGCCAGGGAGTTTAGGACAAAAATGTTCAAAACCTGGGTCAACGACGAGAAGCTCAGGCATACGAAAACAGCTGGAGGCGACCCGGCAGGGAACAGCACGGCGGAGCTGGGTGTGAAGTGGGCGAAGGCTCGTGTGCGAAGTCTACTTCGAAGCGCAGGTGCACCACCAGAAGATTGGCCTATGGCAATGGATCACGCAGCGAGTAGCCTGTGGTCAAAAGCTTTTCCGTCAAGCTCATGGACAAACCCTCCAGCAGTTGCTTTTGGCACAGAAGTGTGGTTTCGGGCAAAGGCCTACAAAGGGAAGAAGGAGAAGAAGTATGACCCCGACGGCGTTCGATGGAAAAAGGGGCTCTACCGTGGCCCATCAAGGGAAGTCAGCCGAGGCCATCTAATTCAACGTGAAGATGGAGGACTTGTGGTTGCGAAGGGAGTGAAGTTCAATTTGGTGGAACCGGAACGGGACCTGCAAGATCTTCTTCCACATGCTACTGTACAAGGAGAAGTTGAAGGTCTACTTGATTATGATCTGCCTCCTTCCAAAAGGCAACTACGGGAAGAAATTGAGTTTGTCTCCAGGAAAGCGATGTCCGAGAACAACTACACTACGGAGCAGGTTGTCGAGATCTACAACCTACTTGAGGAGCTTGGAGACGTTGATTTCCGAGCGTCAAAGAAGACTTCTATGACGACATGGTTCACCGGGGCATTCGTGCATGGTGGCAAGGCAGGCGTCCGTTCCAATTTGAAGGAGTACCCAATGACAACAAAGTTCCTCACGACCTTTGCGAAGAAGTTCAGTGGTGAAAAAACATTCAGCGCTTTGGGAATTACTCGGAACACAACCTTGGGAATCCATCGTGACTCCCACAGTTCGAGGGAGACATCAAATATGGTGTTGCCGTTGACTGAGTTTGTGGGAGGGAACCTGTGGATTCAAGACGGTGATGCTGATCCTTCAGTCGCAATCGAGAAGGAACTTCCGAATGGGAAACAGGTGCTGGGACGTGTGCTGAACCTGGAAAAGAATAAGCTTGTGGAGTTCTCCCCCAGTCAATGGCATGAAGTTCAACCATGGGATGGAGATCGGGTTGTGATGTTGCTATATACCCCAAGGACTTCCAAGCTCCAGGACGAGCATTATGAAGAGCTCCAAAAGGCCGGGTTTGTGATCGACAAGGCCAGTGCAAGCACTAATGATCCCACGGAAGATGAAGAGGATGGCGAGGCAATGATTAAGCGCTTTGAGGTTAATGAAGTCATTGAGATGATCCAGGCCTTTATTGAAGTTGATGAGTTGGACTTCCTTGACTTTAACTCGAGGACCCGTGAACGCGCTTTACCGCGAACGACCATGAAGAAAACCGAGGTACAGTGCACCCCCAACATTGAAGAGATTCTACATGACTTGGAGGTGAGCGGCAAGCCTTTGGAAGTTACTCACACAATTAGTTTGGGTGACGTGAAGAAGAACATCTCCAAGTGGTATGATTCTGCAGTGAAGGAGTTCACGAACCTTAGGGATAAAAAGAAGGCCTTCAAAGTTACAAAGAGGTGGAATCTTCCAGAAGGATGCAAAATTGTGCCTTGCAAAGGTGTGTTTACAGTCAAGCCAGATGCCTCACCCAACAACTACAAGAGGAAGACTAGATTTGTGGCTTGCGGAAACCATGTTCCTGAAGGAAGCATGATGCCAGAAGGTTTTGACCTGTTTGCTGCCGGGCTGGATTCCACTTCGTTGCGGACAATGTTTGCGTTCACAGCAGGTTCCAACTGGCTCACCGGTACGACATAAGACAGGCCTTCGTCTTGGCTCCTTGGCTGGGGGCTTCGGTTGCATTGCAACCACCAAACATAGCCTTTGAGCTAGGCTTAGCAGAGCCTGGAGACATGTGGGAAGTTCTGATGTCAATATACGGCCTCAGGGAGGCCCCAGCTCTATGGTCTGGATTTCGAGATCAGGAGCTACGGGCTGCACAATGGGAGGCAACGATTGACGGGAACATCAAGCGCCTCAGGCTTCAACAGCTGGCTTCAGACAACCAAGTTTGGAAAGTTGTTGATATGAACGATCCAGACAAGGCTCTTGGGTATGTGATGGTGTATATCGATGACCTCTTGATTACGGGACCCTCAGAGATCCTCCACTCCTTCTTTGCATGGGTTTCAGCAAGATGGGAATGCGACGAGCTAAACATCCTGAAGGAGGAGAATCCCATTCGGTTTTTGGGTTTGGAAATCCATAAGGTTCCAGGAGGAGTCGAAGTTGCGCAACATGGCTTCATCACCGAGCTACTCAGAGCATATAACCACAAAGGGTCGAGGTCGTGGTCTCAAGGTTCAAGAGATTTGATGGTGTTGACGCCGGAAGAAGAAGAGGCAATCCTCAATGCAGAGCCTGTGAACCTAGAGGGACGTGAAGCAGAAGTTAAGCAGGCACAGAAGCGAGTTGGAGAACTTCTCTGGCTTACTGGACGTTCGCGCCCGGATCTACAGTATATAACTTCGATTATGTCCTCAAGAATTACAAGGGCTCCAGAGATTGTGAATGAGTTGGGGAACCGTTTGCTCGACTACTTGTACGAGACACAGTACTACCGCTTGAAGTTCGTAAAGATCGATGACAGCGAGCAGAGGTTGGATATTTTCACTGATTCATCATTCGCTACCTCATCGGGAAGATCGCATGGATGTGCTGCGGTTTTCTGGGGAGACTCACCTATAGCCTGGCGATCATCGAGGCAGCAGCTCATCACTCTTAGCACGGCTGAGAGTGAAATGATTGAGGCTGTGGACGGAACAACGCTGGGGTTGGCTACAAAGTGTCTACTACAAGAGCTCCTGGGTAAGGAGTTGCCAATGTACCTCAGGATCGACAACCAAGCTGCTATTTCGCTCATAAGCGGAAGCTCTGCAAGTTGGAGAACCAGACACTTAAGACTACGATCAAACTGGGTCAGGGAGAGAGTGACAAGTCGGGAGCTTTTTCTTCGGCATGAACCAGGAGAAACCCAACGAGCGGACATTGGGACAAAGGCACTTCCCAAGGACAGATTGAAGAAGCTGGTTGATTTGTGGGGCTTGGCAGACAGACGTCCTCCTCGTGATTCTTCGATAAGAAGGGCTTCTACAGAAGGCGCCGGACAACAAGGATGGCTATCGAAGTTGCTTATGTTCTGTCAGGTTTGTGGAACGGTGGCAGCTTCGGAAAGCATTGAAACTGGGATTGCTTGGGATCTCTACTTGGTTGTTGCGGTGCTTGCAATCGCTGTCATTGGCTTGTGGGAAGGCTTTAAGTTTTGCTGGAAACGCAAAGAGGCTCAGCTCCGAGCGCTGAGAGCGAAAGCAAACAAGGCTTCTCCACAGAAGTTGACCAAGACAGAGCTCAAGGAGCTACAGAGGATATTAGCCCTCGATCCAGAAGATCTTACCAGAGATCAGCGAGTCAGACTCGTTGAATTGAGGACACGGTTTGAATCCACTATGCCATCCGGGACTTCACCAGTGCCTACGCTTCCTCCAGATGTGCTTGCGTCTTCATCCTCTACTGGTCGTAATAAACAACCAGCTACAAGGGACCAAGGAGTTCAAGCAACACCAGCGTTCCAGCGGGTTGAACCAGTTCCAGTACCTCCTGTTCGGGTTGAGATGTATGCTGGCCCATTCTACCAAGTGCCTGGCAGAGATACACTTCACCTGTATCAAGGATGTTGGGGCTTGCGCAACACCGGTCGAGCTCATACAGTACAGCTTTGTCGTTGCTGTACAGAAAATGCAGGACGTAGTCTATATAATCGGGGATAAGAAAGCCGGAATGCCATAACAAATTTGTGGCAAAGTGTGACACTGCCCTTACGGTGGTGTCAAGGAGGAGTGCTGATATCTGGCATTCCCGTTGAACTGATGTCGCATGATATGTGTGACCACTTGAGTCATGTTCGGCTCTTGCACAGGACCGTAGGCAATCGCCAAATTGTTGCATTCTGTAAGACTGTCACAACGCATGTATAGGCAACTGGCGGTAGCTGAAGTCAGACGTGCTTGATCTAGCAAAAAGACTGAAGAGCGCTCTCGCTTCATGGTTGGCGCCTCAACGGCATAAGCCCTTTCATTGTTGCAGTGGCGTGAAGAACGAAATTCGAGATCAACAAGATTTATATAGCCACACCATGAACTAAAGCCTAAAAGCTGAAGCCGGGGTTTGGCCTAAAGTTTAGGCCTCAAGGGTCCATGAGTCCTGAGGTCCGATTGCTCTGAACAAACATTTCTCCCTCGTGCCTTCGCGGAATCGCCCGAAAGTGCTGCGGCGATGGCGCGAAATGACAGCTTTGGTTTCGGAGCCGCCACAGCGGGCGCTTTTGCAACTGGTGCCGCGGCTTTCGCTGGCGGCTTGTCCTGTTTCTTGGGGGCTGAGTACCCTAGCCCACAAAAGGTAAGCCTCTTGAGTTATAGTAGGATTAAATAACCCCCAAAAAGCTTAAGGTGTGCAGGGTCAACTTCCCAAATGAGACCAAGAAGTTTCTGGGTCTAGGTTCAGGGATTAGGGTACAAAGGCCCTCCAGTGCGGAAGCAATCGTGACCTACTCAGGAATTCGATCCTTACTCGGACGTACCCAGAGGGTCCATATACACTACCATTATGGTTTAGGGTTTAGGGTTATTTACCCAGAGGGTCCATATGGAAGTATAGGCCCCCAAAACCATATAGGGATGGTCTTTTGGTACCTGTAATTCCATACTGGCAGTGTGTATGGACCCTCTGACTTAAGGAAGACAGACTATCAACGGGACTCTCTGGGCTACAGAGCTCTTGTGGAGGCAACACTACCTAGAGGCTCATACCCTACCCCTTTTTTAGGGCGCGTACTTTTAAAGATAACAGATCCTAACCATAAAACTAGGTATCCTAAAAAACGGCTAGGGTATGATCCTCTAGGTAGGTTCCTGAGTAGCCCCTTTATGATATATAAGGCTAAGGCTACCCTTCTTCCCACTCTTTGGCTTCAACAAGGGGCCCCTAAGACAAAAAGGGCAAAAGGGTACGGTTGATGATATAAATCCTGCATCACCCATAATATAAGGAATGTACCATAATTCCCATAGTTTAGGGTCCTTAAGGTAGTGCAGGATTTATATGATCAAAAGTACCACTCAGGAACCTGGACACTACAGCGGCAGAAGTCGAACCCAAGCAGGCGACAGAGCTGAAGACATGGATTGTGTCTCAGACAGGGAGGGTCAGTGGACTGAGTAAGAAGCTATCTTATAGAGCTAGAAGTACCATAATAGCCGGTACCGATTAAGGTACTTATAAACCTATATAATAGCTACTTACGAAGTCCCCTGACCCTCCAAGTATTGGATTACTGCATCACATCAACGGTTGGACCCTGCTTGTGGCAATTGCGAACGACTATATAGTTTAAGCTTCGGTACTCCCCCATATAGATCCGAGGTCATAAGTATCGTATGTAGGCTTTGGGGCTCAGAAACCACAGCCTAGCATCCTGGAACTCGATAGAAGCCTCACCAAATGACTGAAGCAGTGACTACCTGACTGCCTCCCAGTGAAGACAAGGACTCCATCATTGAACTAATTAGCGAAACCCCCAAAGCCCCAAAATCTACACCTACAAAACGCTGAACGCCCTCCCTAAAACCTGAACTCCAAAACACTCCAAAGCCCCAATCCGCAATCCGCTCCTCTACCTGGGGGGCAGCAATCGCTGCCGGGGGCATCTCCTCAGTCAAGCAAGAAAGCAGAAGCAGGCATCCGCAAACTCAGCAAAAGCACAAGTGGATCAATTATTGCAGGTTTCCTTGCAGGACTCGTTTTGAGAGCTCTTAAACGGGCTCTTCTCGCGATTACTTCAAGGCCTTGCGGGCCTCCATAATATGGCTATACAGGGGTTCTATCATCAGAGTTGTGGGGTTTTTAAGTGCTTTGAGGATTTGGAACTTCAGACCCGTGGCCCAAATACATCATCAGTCGGTCTTGGCTCAGGATCCTTATAGTAGTAGTTCAGTGTTTAGGGTTAGGAAGACTGCTTGAGGAATGGGAGTACATGACCCTAGAACCGCAAATGCAAAAAAACAAACCATAACCGGAGCTTAACGCTTGCGCGCAACACCACAAACACTGATGCACTAATGCCCCAATTATTGTGTATAACCTTAAACGAAGCTACACTCCAAACGGAAAACCCCCTTTTCACGCACCACGGCTCCTCGTCTTTGCTGTTGCTTTCGGCGACGGGTGCCGCAGACTTGTCTGCTGGCTTCTCCTGGCATCGGGGGGGGCAAACCATTATACCATCAGGATCCTACATTTCGGGTGTAAACGCTGCGACTGGGGGAGGTTCAGAAACCCTTACATCTTCAGATCGATCTGTTCGTGTGACGTTTGGGCCTCCTGGTACACGGAAAATTTAGAAAAGTGATTAGAAAACAGGGCTGACAAACAAACAAACGAGCGTAAACCAATGCCTTATCAGTGATGCACAGCTGGAGTCCCACCGATCCCCTGGACCCTTGAATCCGCAGTCTCAACGGCACCTGTCATAGCTTGGGGCCTGGGAATGCTTCGTGCGCAAGAAACATAGGTCATCTATATCGAGTCATCACCGAGAGCAGCATGTAAGGCAAGGAAACTTTTTTCACAGGCTGTGTAGACAAAGGTGAGAGCAACAGTGGGGTGTGCAAACAATGGGGCATGAACTGTCCACGACTTCAAGCTGATGGGGTTTCGATGCTTTGAACGTTTACGAAGGAAGGGGAGTGGAATTTGGGGTTGTAGGATTCCAACTATCCTGCCAGCCCTACATCGTGTGGTGCTTTTCTGGACCATAGAGACGGATGGTGTGCCTGCGGTGATGAAGGCGTAGATGATGGTGATGGTGATGGCGACGACGATGGCGATGACAATGTTGCTGAAGATGAAGATGATGATGAAGATGATGATGTTGATGATGATGATGACGATGATGATGATCATCATGATCATGATGCTGTGGCTGATGATGGTGACGAACATGTAATCATAAGTCGTGACTCCCTACTGGCCCTACGGCCTATGGCCACAATGAATGTGTCAGCCCTGTTGGTGTTGCTGATGCCGTTAAAGAATGATGAGGAAGACAAAGTTGAGTCGATGATCGACATGGCAGCACTGATGATGACCTGTGGTGGTTGCGATGATGAGTGTGATTGGCATTGCCATAGTCTATGATGTTATCACTTCACTGTTGTTGGTAATGAAATCTCCTGTGCTGAGTATGCTGTGAGCTCTTTTGTGCATCGTTTGCACGAGCATGTCGATTATCCGGCGCCGAAAGCCACGACACGACGAAGGCAAACGGCGCTCCTCGGTGTCGCCGCCTTTCTTGTCATCGACCGGCGCTGTGGGAACGGCCGGTGGCATGTCCTGCAGACGCTTGAAGGAGCTTCTTGGGTTCAGGGCTATAGGGATTTAGGGGTTTGGGATTTGAAGTGCTTGGGGTTACGGTTCAGGGCTTAGTGCAGTTTAGGGGTTTAGAGCTTCAGATTTGGTGTTGGTTTGAGTTATTGGAGGTTCAGGGTTTAGGGGTTTAGAGCTTCAGATTGGGTGTTGGTTTGAGTTATTGGAGGTTCAGGGTTTAGGGGTTTAGAGCTTCAGATTGGGTGTTGGTTTGAGTTAATGAAGGTTCAGGGATGTTCAGGGTTTAGGTGTTTATAGAGCTCCATATGAGTTGTTCGGCTGGGAGGATCAGGACCTCAAGCTTTATGGAGAAAGCTCTGGCTTGGCTCCCTGGCTTGTTGCCACAGCGCCCGACATATGTTCTATAGGGTTTAGGGTTTAGGAGTTTGGGGTTCGTTCAAGTAGGTTTCAGGGTGTTTTTCCTGACTTCTCGTAGTTCCTTGCTCAAGCGGCCTGCAATCCGCTTCATGTAGTGCAATTCAACATTAACCACGAACCTCTGCATCCCATGTGCTGCAAACCCTTCCCGAAATCACGGGGTGCCCAACCCTACAGAATAGTCGGATCTGCCTCCCTCGTATTGGCCATAACAACCCTATAAACGTCTAACAGCTTTTTGGTTGTTGATCACTAGGAAGGCTTCATTAGTGTTTGCCTGCCGCCCAAAAGGTAGGCAGAAGAATGGCCCAACACCTCTAGAAGGCCGTTATTCTACATACTTTTGGGGTTCAGGTGAGGTTGAAACATGTGGGAGTTTCCGAAAATAGGGGACCCTGTGGTATCCTAAATAGTAGGATCCTTATCAATAAGGACCCCCAAAAGAGGTAGCCCAATTTTCGGAAACTCCCATATAACGGTTGATGATATAAATCCTGCATTACCCATAATAAGGAATATACCATAATTCCCATAGTTCAGGGTCCTTAAGGTAATGCAGGATTTATACAATGATCAACAGAAGTACATGGACCCAGGGCATGACTCCTCGTCTTCGCCTTTGCTTTGCGCCTGCTGCGGCGCGTTTGCATCGGGCGGTCCCTCCTCGCACACTCGCAAGTCACACCCAGAGAGCCCAATACCCCTCAATTTAGGAATATGGCTTAAATTATAGAGGGTTTCATATGATGATTTAGGGCATATCCTTCATTAAGGGGTATTGGGCTCTCTGGGCAGATCTGGAGAAAGGAGACCTTTTAGGGTTTAGGCATCTGAGTGCGCCGAATGGCGATCATCGTACCCTAAGGGTCCATGTACCCATATAGAGACATATGAGCCCCAAAGTACCTGTATAGGGACTACATTAAGGCCAATGTATATACTATATGGGTACATGGACCCTTAGGGGTATGTGGCTACTCGCTCTACCAGGCGCATATTTGTACCCTTGATGTCTGCAGAGTGGTCGAGTGGCTGCAATTCTTCATTGCCAAGCATGTCAGGCCCTACATGGTGGTGTCTCTGCCCTTGCCGTGCTACCTTGTGAAAGAATCCCATACCCAACTTCGTTTATCCAGACAAGCAGCTGCATTCGAGAATGCAGGCAGATCATGAATCCCAAGACCCGGTCAAGATTCTTCTGGCCACAAACCCTGAACCCCAAACCGTAAACCCCATGAACACCCCAAACCGTTTAGCCCTAAACTCCAAACCCTAAACCTCAAACCCTAGGCCTAAGACAGACCTAAACCAGAAACCTCAAACCCTGAGCACTGAGCCCAAACCCTAAACCCTAAACCTCAAACCCTAAGCCAAAACCCCATTCCCTCCACCCCAAAGTATCACCAATCCTCAGAGTGGTCGGCTTTCTTTTCCTCCGCCGGCGCCGAGGAAACGGAAGGTGGCAAGTCCTGCTGGGATGGACGTGCATAAAGGTTTGGGTCTTGGCTTCCCTGGTACACTCGCATATGTACTACCATTTTGGAACTAGGTCCCACAAGACCATCTCTATTCTGGTTTTGGCGACCTAATTCCATAATGGTAACATAATTAGTATGTATATATATATATATATGTATATATATATATATATGTATTATGTATGTACATGGACACTCTGGCTTTCAGGACTTCGGCATCTGAGTGCGCAGAATGGCGATCGCCAGAGGTGGCTACTTGCTCTACCTTGCGCGCGTATCTGGGCTCTTGATGTATAGTACAGGGGCCTCAATGATTAGAATAGGGTGAACAAGGTTTTGGAGCCCATTGCATTATACTTGATATAATACGGAACCCCCACAATAGTATTGGTAAATACTCAGGCCCCTATATAAATTACACTGGCTCGTGCGTCGCTTCTACTCCTTCATTGCCATTGCCACCTTGCCGTGCTTCCTTGTGAAAGCGTCCCATACCCAACATCCTTATCCAAACAAACTGCAACATTGGATAACACAGGCAGATCATAAATCCCAAGCCGCGGGTAAGATTCTTCAGCCGCAAATCCCAAAGTATCACCGATCCTCGGAATCGCCAGCTTTCGTGTCGTGCGCCGCAGCGGAAACGGCCGGCGGCATGTCCTGGATACACGTTGGGGCATTTACACCGGTTTAGGGTTTAGGGGTTCAGGGTTCAGGGTTTAGGAGTTCAGGGGTTTAGGGGTTTAGGGTTTCTTCTTTGCAATGGTTTTGTAGCCCTTAAGCATGGTTGAAGCTCGAGGATGCCGGATTTTGCGGGGGTTTGGGAATTGAAGAATGCATACTCGGGCCTGGAAGTAGTTGGGCCAGAAAGGTTTAGGGTTTTTGACAGTTTAGGGTTCAGGGTTTTTGAGGGCTTAGGGGTTTAGGGGGCTTCTACAAAAATCTCATGTAACGGAGGCTTGTCGCGCGGCTCAGACAGCAAGAAATCAAGCGAGGCTCATACGGACAAGTGCTGCGCTCTTCTCAGTCGCAGGATTGAAGACCATTCTCACTGATTCCAGGTTCCGCCGTTACATGCTCCGGACGCTCGTAGTTAGTAGTGCCTGCTTTCGTTGCGCTCAAGATTTTGGGCATCGTTGCTGGTGCTTGAGGTCGATCTAGGGGCGGTCGGGCTCGGGAACTCTTTTTCTTTTTTGAGGTTTGCTATAAGGGTTCCCATGAAGGTGCCCCTTAAGGGTCCAAGGATCCAGTATATCCTATACCCCCCCTAGAACCATCATAAACATAATAGTGTTAATATTCTCTTGGGCTTTTATATGAACAAAAATTAGAAGAATGTAATTCCTAAGGAGACTATAGTATCAGGCCTTGGAGTTCAATGTCGGTCCTTTTCACATTGGAAGACCATTATAACAAAAACTATCCGGAATCTGGACCTTATGGAATTTTTGCTCTGCAGAAGGAGCCCTGCACCCTAAGCCCAACGCCTGAACCCCAAAAGGGCACATCGCATGAATCCCTGCTGCAATAAAACTCGACTTGACTGACGGAGCCCGAAACGCTGGATGCAGGAAAAAGCCCTGCAAGAATTGCCAGAATAGTAAAGTTCCAAGGTCGCTGTTTGGGCTTCGGGTGTACTGTAGGGTTTCAGAAAGCTTCGCAGTCAGGCTTGACTGATTAAGCCCTTGGAAACTGAAAACTGCAACAAATCGGATGCCCACGCCCCTCAGACTCGGATACTGCGTTTTCGGATTTAGGGCCTTATTGGGGTTAAGATCCTAAGCCCAATAAGGGAAAACATAAAATGGCCCCAAAGCCCTACCTAGCCAAGCCCAAAAAATTCCAAACCTATCCTTGCCCTAAACCCTAAACCCTACACACCTTAAGATTCAGGAGGATTCGCATCTCGGACCCTCTTTCACCCCACAGCGACTCCTGATCTTCGCTCTTGCTCTCCGCTGCCGCCGCCGCAGATGCATCTGGCGGCGACTCCTGGTGCACAGGAAACCTCCTCTAGGGTTCCTTTAAAGGGAACTCCAGAAAGTTGGAATATGGTTTCATGGTGGGATACCCTATAATTTACCATAAAGGGCTTAAGATAATCATATTCCAACTTTCTGGCTTTTACTTTAAGGGTTCCTTAAAGGGTTCTAAAAAAAGGTTTAGGGTTTAGTACAAAGTTTGATAAGCAGAATAGTGCATGAACCTGGTTCAAGGGAACCCAGGGACTCCAAAACCCCCTAATTAAGGAATAGACCTTAAACTGTACGGGGATCCCTAATATGATTTAAGGAATATTCCTTAGTTGAGGGATATTGCAGTCTTGGGGAAACTCACCAAGAAGTTTGCCAAACTGATATGAAATACTCCGAAACCTTGGGTAACATACAATTAGTAGCAGCAGTGATGCCCGGCATAACTCTAAGTACTATGTCACACTTCGGGATAGAGGCCCTGTACAAAACCGAGGGACAGAACAGAACTGTGTCACAGTCCAAGTTCATTTTCTTTGATCCACACGTCACATTTTCAAGCAATGTGGTCATTCGGGTGATGCAACGTGGAATGTCATTGTCCACGACCACGAGTTAATCATGGAGAAATCTCCGTGTGTACAATACGGAAATCTCTGCGGACCTGCATATTGACAAACGCAAGGAAGCGACCTTTAGATCACTACGGCTATAAGTTCTTTACATAACTCGGATTATCAGTAAGTGTTTAGACATATATATATATATATGTATATATATATATATAACTTATAACAACAAAACTTACCTTACTTCGAACATCTTGTAACGCTACCTCTGGGTCCCCAGATCCTCTCAATCGGCTGAAGCCCGCAAAGGGGCCGGTCCTCTGGGTCAACTCCCTTCTTAGCGTCCGCAGGCGAAGTGGTCTCTTCTCTGGTCGCTTCTGCCAGCATTTCCTGAATTCTGGGTTCAATACATTTAAGGTTTGGGAAAGAGTAGGATTCAGGGTTTAGTTTTCGGGTTTTGAAGGGGCAGGGCGTATGGAGTACTGGAGTTTAGCTGAAAGGTCTTACAGGTTGCGCTCTCCCTGAGATGCTTAAGCGCGCAGGATGGCATTTTTTGCTCGAGTCTATGGCTCAAGAAAAAACAAGACAGTGAATTGCAATACCTTTCTGTGGAAACTTTATTTTCACACCATAAGATCCAACTGCCATGAAAAAGGTCAACCGGTTAACCAACAGGACAGAAAGGTACTGCACTTCAGCATCTAGTATAAGGGCCTTAGTAATTGGAATGCCCATTATACTATGTTCTTAATAAGGATCCCCCCAAAACAGTATAGGTAACTATACGGCCCCTATATTGGGAAACTCATGTTTAAGATTCAGAGCAGCTTAGAGACCCACATGTCCAGTCCTGTCTGTGCTCACGGCTCTTAAGGTGAACTATAATCAATAGGACTGAGAAGTGCTGGAGGTTTTTCAGTTGCAAAAACACGGCCTTTGCAAACTGAGAAGGGAGTCCCGACAATTACGGAATTCCAATATCATGGGAGGATGATTCTTCGATTGAGGGCTGTTGGAGTCTCACAGCCCATGCAGAGAGGTCGGAACAGTTGACGGCTTGATGTCTGCGGCTGCAACGATACAAGTGTTACAACAGTAAAAACATTAACCAACCTACCATAAACAGCACCTGGTATACTCCTTTACTCCTTCAAGTTGGGACTTGAGACCCTACGCCAAAACTGGGCAATGGTGGTTTAAATGCTGCCTTCAATTTAATGTGTGCACGAATATATATATATATATATATATATATATATATATATATATATATTTATATACATATACATATACATATACATATACATATACATATACATATACATATATATACATATATATATATATATATATAGGTGCTAGAGCTGCCACATCTTACAGGTGTGATGTGTGTCTGGCCCACCCCCGACCATTCCCGCCACCTGGTCAGTAGCTGTAGCATCTGGCTGTGGCGCAGCTTCTTTCAGCTGCTTCTCCTGAAGAGTTCTCATTGCCGAGTGCAGCATGCAAGATCGAGTGCTTGAAGCGCATGCAATCCTGACGGCCACCAACTATGCAGGCACAATAAGATAGGCAACCAAGAGAGTTCAGTTCCGCGTGCTTAGAAAGGTGCTAGAAGAGTTCAACATCCCGGTGTTAACCTCACTCAAATAGAGTTCCCATACAGAGGCTTCCTTATTCAATCTTCCTGTAACGAATTACCATGTGCCCGAAATCCTGGGTACTTAATTGAAACACAACCTTGGGCACTGCTTGGAGGTTCCAGGGTAATCATCATATAATAAGTGGCTTGTAAGTGGAATAACTATAGTTAGAACCTACATTAGGGGACTTATAACCCCGCCTGTATAACTACCCATGAACCTCCCCTCTCAGAACCTTCATAGATCCCTGTATAGGAACCCTTAAGGAACCTTATGCGCGCACGGTGTATACTAACCCAAAGGGTCCTAGGTACTGTTAGGGGAGATACTTCCCCAAATCATACTAGAAATTCCTTATATAGAAACGCTACATTCTACTATATAGGTACTTTGGACCCTTTGGGAAGTACTATTTGGGGCTCTTTGGGTTCAGGGCTGTGCTGTCGTAGGGTTTTGATTGGATACGGTTGATGATATAAATCCTGCATTATTACCCATAACAAGAAATTTACCATCTTTCCCGTAGTTCAGGTTAGGGTCCTTAAGGTAATGCAGGATTTGTATGATCAACAGTATAGTGTGTACGGCGCGCTGTTCGCAGTGCCTCGCCAGGAGGCTCCTGAGCAGATGCCGCTGGCTTCGCCTCGCAGGGGGGCACTTGGAGGCTCCATGGGCAGTTATACGCAGGGTTCAGAAGGTTCCTTTTCGGGTTCCTAGGATAGCCCCTGATGAGCAAAAGCTCCCGCCGCAAGGATTATAATCGATAGGGATCCTAAAGTAGTCACGCCCTAAGGAAAGAGGGGTTACACTGCCCAGACCCCCGGGAGGACTTAGAAAGTAGGTCCCCGAATTTGGGGCCCTATACTTAAGGGTACTTTACAGGAACCCCCATTAAGGGATCTCCTTTTTGGATCCTCCCGGGGTTCAGAAGGTTCCTTTAAAGGAAACTACAAAAGCTCTATGAGGGGAGGCTTTATAGGTAGTTATACGTGGAATTCATAGGATTCCTTTTAGGGGTTCCTATGATAAGGGATCTGTAAGGGTTCTACACAAGGAGGTGGGTTCATGAGGTCCCCTTGAGGGTTCCTATAAAGGGATCTATAATCTTCTATAAGTGGAGGTTCACGGGTTCCTACAGGGGCTCTAAAAGGGGAGGTTCATGAGTAATTATCAGTGGGGATATAAGTCCCCTAATACAGGTTAAAACGATAATTACCAATCCTACTTATATGCCCTACTTATAACTACGCATGAACGTCCAAGCAATGTTAACGTTTCAGGTGTAAGCTTTTCGGCGGGTTTAGCATCAGGGTTTGGGTTTTAGGGCTTGGGGGTTACGCGCTGGTACAAATCCACTTACCGTAAAACTACCAACGAAAGCAACTACTCCCTAGACCCCTGAATCTGTAAACCCCAGCACCCTGAACTTTCTACTTTCTACGCTTTATGAAAGCTGGGTTTGGCCTATGTGTCTAATATTGGGGCCTTCACAATTAGGATAGGGTTTTGGGGTCCATGATACTACAAGTAGAACAAGGAGCCCCAAAAAGTAGTATTTAGGCCCCCATAGTAGGGAAGTGTTTTCCCACCTCGTCGCTCGCAGTCGTGTCGCCGACTTGTTCCGCATCGTTGGAAGTCACCTCCTCGGCTGGGACTCACTGGCACAAGCCGCCTTCAAGGCTTATAAGGGCTTGCCTATAGTCTCCATTTTTTTGGTTAACCAGTTTTATGGTTGGGATCCTATAATAGAGATTTTGGTTAACCGGAGCAAGGAACTACAATGGAGACTATAGGTGAGGTGTTTTTCAAGGATTAGGGTTTCGGGTTTAGGGTTAAGGTTTTTGCATTTTAGGGGTACCCCATTATCATGTACTCTCAAAACATATTGTAACCTACATAACTACTGTCCCAAACCCGAAATACAAAATTATTGAAACCTTTGGACCCTTAGAAATTACGGCTTGAGGGGTCTTTTTGTTGGTAGTTTTGGGTTACGTTCAAGTTCCAGGGTTTAGGGCTCAGGGTTCAATTTTTTTGAGTTTCTAGACCCAAGAGTAACCTAGGAATAAAAAGGGTGCCCTTTTTGGAATAAAGGGGGTTATAAGGGAACCTAAACCCTTAAAAAGGGAATAAGGGCCTACTCTGGGTCCTAGGTTTTTAGGGTTAAGACTTCAAGGTTCGGGGCTTCAGGGTGCATCAATTCCTCAAGGTTCGTCGGGATGTCTGGCATTGGGGGTTTTCGGCGACTAACGACCTCAAGAATCGACCCCTCTAGTACTCTAGTAACCCTAAACCCTAAACCCTAAACCCTAAAAACTAAACCCTAAACCCTAAACCGACCCCTCTAGAATCTGGCAAACTCTCCTGACCTCGTGGGGAAGCCCAGCGTCCGTGGAAGCAGTGGCCCCCATTGCTGCGGCCGGCGCAGCCTCTGATACAAGCTCTTGGTCAGGATAAGTCCCTTTAAAGGGATCTATAGGGATTCTATAAGGGTATAGGGTTTAGGGTTCATTAAGTAGTTATGAGTATGGGCCTGCTTGCTTGTAAAGTGTCCAGAACTGGGAACGATGAGGAAGGCTTTAGGGTTTAGGGTTTAGGGTTTAGGGCCGGGAAATCGAAGTTCCCTGCGCAGGCACCCGACAAAGCAATAGCAGCAGTCTACAATAGCCCCTGATGGGCAAAAGCTCCCGCCGCAAGGAGTATCATCCATACTTGGAGGTTCATGGCTAAGTATAAGTAAGTAGGGTTGTAAGTAGGATAACTATAGTTAGAACCCATATCTGGGGACTTATCACCCCACTTCTACCTACCCATGAACCCTATAAACCCTTATACCCTTATAGAATCCCTATAGATCCCTTTAAAGGGACCCTTAAAGCAACACTTATAACTACCCATGAACCTCCAAGTACGGATCCTGAAGAAATCAGGCGCTGACGAAAGAGGGGTTACACTGCCCCAGACCCCCCAGGAGGATCTAGAAAGTAGATCCCCTAATTGCCCTGTTGATGATATCAACCCTGCATTACCTTAAGGATCCTAGACTGTGGGAAGTATGGTATATTCCCTATTATGGGTGATGCAGGATTTACATCATCAACCGTACTACTCAAGGTACTTTATAGGAACCCCCATTAAGGGATCTACTTTTTGGATCCTCCCGGGGGTCTGGGTGTTCAGTCAGTTCGTCGCTGGGCCTGCAGGACTCTCCGAAGCATCACGAGAAGCTGCAAAAGCAGACGGTAATTTTATACAGCTTTGTGAAACCCTACGAGAGCACAACCCTGAACCCAAAGAGCCCCAAATATTAATTCCCCAAGGGTCCAAAGTACCTATACAGTAGAATGTAGGGCTTCTAAATTCGGAATTACTACTATGATTTGTGGAAGTATTCCCCATGACAGTACCTAGGACCCTTTGGGGAATTAAAAGCTACAGACAGCCCTGAACCTATAGCACTAAACCCGGAAACCGAAGACACCAACTTTGAAAAATATTAGTAGGTAAGATCCTCTTAAGCCCAATAAGAGCAAATATAAAAAAATGTCCCAAAGCCCTACGTAGCCAAGCCATAAAAACCGCCAAACCTATCCTTGAAAGCCCGATGGAAGCTCGGATGGAACAACGCATCCCGCTGCGGGTGAGCATGGTTGACAGTCCCAGTTTGGGGGCCCTTTTAAAAAAGCCCTAATCTGGAAAATTCATAGGGACCCTTCAAAAGGGGGGTAGGGGACTATACTCCCTTAAATGAGCCTTCTTAAGTCCTCATTATGCCTTAACCACCCAAGGGTCCCTATGACAAACAGAGGTCCTCTATCATCGAATCTCATAGTTGCAGGACAGGGCGCAGGTTCTCTCTTTTCCTCCTCCTCTTCCTCCTGCCGCAGCTTGTAGGGCGACCCCCTAAACCCTAAGCCCTCAACCCTAAGCCCTAGACCCTAAACCCTACTGTAAACCCTAAATTTAAAATTTTAGACCCTAAGCCCTAAACCCTAAACCCCAGACCCCAAACCCTAAAGCCTTACATAACCCTAAACTCGAAACCCAACCCTGAGAAGACAAAACTGCAGCTTTCAGGTTGACGGTTGTTAACTTTGAGTATACAGCCTCTCCCCTACCCAGAATTTTCGGCAGGATCCCAAAAGAAAATCCCGTAATGGGGGTTCCTATAAAGTACCCTTAGTCGTATAGGGCCCCAAATTAGGGGATCTACTTTCTAGATTTTTTCCGGGGGTCTGGGTATACGGGAGTTTCCATAAATAGGGGACCAGAAGATAGTACCCTAAATCGTAAAATTCTTATTATAAGGGCCCAAAATAAGGTACCCCTAATTTTCGGAAAACCCCCATACTGCTTGGAGCTTCATGGGTAGTATAGTGAAAATAAGCACGATAATTGTAGTTATAGCCTATACTCAGGGACTGATGGGCCTTATATTATAACTACCCATGGTCATCCAAGTATACCGCACCCGTATAACTACACCTATAGACCCTTCCATAAGGTAATCCTGCAGACCATCCATAGAAAAGGGGCTGGAAGTGAGGGATTTGAGCATTAAGCGCAAGCCCTACAATCCTCCTGTTAGGGTTTAGGGGTTCAGGGCTTTAAAAAAATGTCAGCTATATTTTACCAAAAAATGTACAGTAATATTCTAGCTAGCTTAGAGTGCGTATTTTGGCATAAACTGTTTGGGGTTACCCTAAACCCTAAACCCGAGGGACTTGGTCGTCTTAAAGGGCCGAGGGCTTAGTGATGCAGGTTCTGGGGTACATGGGTAGTTGAAAGTACTGAGCCTCTTCAGTGTTTTCCGAAAGCCCAATACGAACAGCCCACTCATTCCACATTCGTGTGACAGTAGCCAAGCCAGCAGTCGTGCGACAGGCATAGGATCGATCGTCAGCGTAGATCACATGCTCCGCATTCGGTACACGAGAACTTATATCAAGTATGGCCGGCACGAGTAAGCAGGACATGGCAGTCATGGACCAAGAATAGCCCTGAGGCAATGACGTGGACACATGCTGAGGCTGTGGCAGCGTTTGTCCTAACAATTGCAACCACCGAACTTGGTGGCACCATACATGAGCCAAAAGGTTGGCTACTCTGAGATGCATGCCATAGTGCCGCCTGATGCGCGTAGCAAGCCTCGGATCTGCCCTATCAAAGGCTTTCTCCAAATCGAGAGTTCCGATGTGCCATCCTGTGTTGACGGCAAAAAAGGAGAGGTCCCTGGGCGTCTTGGGTGCCTCTACCAGGGATACCTCGATAGACACTGGGTGGCATAACCTGGGCATGCCACTTTTGCGTTTCATCATGCCGGAATCTCGAAACCTCATCAGAGCCCTTAGCAGAGCCTTTGAGGGAACCTCGAAAGGAACCCTAAACCCCAAACCCCTAAACCCCTAACCCTACCAAGTGCCATGGAGCCCCCAAAGATGCCTGAAACCATTTGGAAATTTCCGAAAAGTAGGGGTACTGTACCTTATCTTTTGGGCTCTTATAATAAGGATCCTACTATTTAGGGGACCATATTAAGATCCCCTGGTTTCGGAAACTCCCACATTGTTACAGAAAACCAAGGCTCTTCAGTAGCCCCTTTATAATAGAGGATACCTGTTTATCCTACTATTCTGCTTTAAGAAAAGGATTCCAACATGAAAAGGCCAAAAAGTTATTCCTTAGGAACCTGGAAACTGTAGTGGGATACTCTAAACCCAGACCCCGGAGGATCCAAAAAGTAGATCCCTTAATGGGGGTTCCTATACAGTACCCTTAGCAGTATAGGGCCCCAAATTAGAGGATCTACTTTCAAGATCCTCCCGAGAATCTGGGAACACTATTTCGGCCTCCAAAACATGTTGGGCTCAGCGAGTTTGGTGTTGAGGGTATTGTCAGTATTGTGCCATGTTCTATGCTCTTTTGTATCTAGAATCCCTTCAGTTCTCCCAAATTGCCAAACGGTTTGAGGCTTGGGGCTTAGGGGTTTTGCCAGTGTAGTGTTCTTCTATACCGGGACTATATAAGTAGACTTTTAGCTATCACCCTTACTATCCCCGAAACCCTGAAAATCCCTCAGCCCAAAGCCCTAAACACTAACCCCTAAATCCTAAACCTACACCCTAAACGCTAAAATCCTAAACCCCATTCCCAAATCGCAAATGCGAACGAGGCAGTTGCTACCGCCCTCCTCTGAGAGATCTGCCAACGGGATGTCTTCGCTCTCTTCCATCGCCCAGGCAGGCAAAGTACTATAGGGGCCTTAATCATTATCATAGGATCGTTAGAAGGGTTCTTCTGAAGGGTCTAGAAGGGTTACTATAAGGGCCTTCATAATTAGAATAGGGTTGTGGGGTACATGATACTGTAGTTATAATAAGAAACCCACAATAGTATAGGTAATTATTAAGGCCCCTATATTACTAGGGTTTGAATCAGGGTTTTTGGGCATTGGGGTCTGGGGTTTAGGGCTAAGGGATTCGACAGTTTGCATAGCTTGGGCTAAGGGACTTGACAGTTTGCATAGCTTAGAGGCTGTTGATGGAGAAACAAGCAGTCGTCCTGCACGTCTCAAGCTTACAACATTGGCCTTTCATCAGAAGCTGCCGGCGCACGAATCAACTGCTTGTGACTGGCCCAAAGACCTCGCCTCCCTAAAATCAGGATCAGCTCTTAACATCTAACAACAAGAACTCCTTTATAGTTCAAGATATACCTTAACCCCGAATAATCTACAATTTAGGGACGTAGATGACGAAATCATAAGACGAAGCTCAAGAGGGCAGGTTTTATTGCATAGTTCAAAAGTTCAGGGTATACTCCTTCATTCAGAACAACTGGTCTCCTGGGGAAGCTCAATCCGAATCGTAATTGCTAGACGAAGCCGGTACACAAGAAGAGTCTGTGGCTATGAACTGGATTTTCAAGCTTACGGTCTTTAAGGTCTAGGGTTTTGGGTTTCGGCACTCAGTTCTTAAGAAAAGGGAGGGATGTCAATCGCAGTGTATTGCCCATCTTTTCTTCACGCTGTCTGCCCTTGGGGCATCGGAGCGCTCACCAAGGGGGCGCGACAACCAGCAAAGCTGCGTCGGCGTTGTGTTCTAAGCATCTCGCAACCCTCGCCTCCGAACCCTCAACCAAGGCTTTTCGTAGCATGAAGACCCTACAGTAATACTGGCTAACTAAGGAGTCGGAAACAAAAGGCCTTGGCTCCTTACGCAGGATTTGAAGTTTGGGTGGAGGTGTGGCAACGTGCTGCTCATTGAAGCTGCATGGCAGGTTTCTTTCTTCCTTACGTGTCGCGTGCCTTGGACCATCCTAAGACATGCTCACACATCGCAGAGTTCGAAGGAAGCAGTCCTAGGGCTCAAGGGCTTTACATAAGTTGAGTGCACAGTAATGTCTCGCTTCGGTTTAGGGAGTTCGGCGTCTATGAACCGCAGGTAAGGCACCCGCTGCTCTGCACTATATAAGCATCAGCGAGAGGAAGTTAGGCTGAATCAATGCATGGACAATTGACATAATACTGTAGGAACCTTAATAATTAACACCGGATTTTGGGGCCCGTCATACTATATTCATCATAAGCGACTCCCAAAAGGGTATCAGTACTTATTTAGGCCCCTATAGTCATGGGCTCAGGGCCGTTGACAAACACTGAAACCTGGAGGGTTCAAACTCCACATGTCTGGTCATGGGGTCGGCTACCAAGAAGTCGCTGGGTTCCTTGCGAAACGTAGGGTCAACCTTGAGTTCTTGGCAGCAACGCATGACAAGGATAAGTGTTCTCCCCCGAAGCGTCCATGTGCCCAAATAGTATATGCTTTGGGCCCAATGTAACCATACAGGGAGTACTTTAAGGCCAATGTATACACTATTTTGGGGACATGGACCCTTAGGATCTAGCTCAAGGTCATGATCAGGACCCAGCAAGAAAGCATGCTCTAGAAGCTTTACACGGGGCTCGTCATCCACGTTTGCACTGATATAGGGGCCCTAATATTTACCCATACGATTTTGGGGGGGTTCCTTATTATATTTATAGTATAATGAGCCCCAAAACCCTAGTCTAATTGTGAAGGTCCCTGCAGTAGTTGTCGTAACCCCCGACGAGGTCAGTACAGGAGTCTGCTCTCGCCTACAGTAAACTCCATAAAGTTGGAAGCCGGATTAAGGCCAAATAGTGCTGGGATTTCCTATACATTACTCTTAAGGATTGAAGCTATTGGGTTTCCAACTTATTGGCTTCTACTGTAGACAAACAAAGCCCTAAATCCGAAACGTGAGGCTCTGAAAAGACACAAATCCGAAGAGCCTGCTTTGCACTCAGGTGCCTTTGGTCGCAGCCCCCATTCCACCATGGAACCCCCTCACAGTGTGTCCTTTGGGTGGTTTTTCGTTGTGGGTTTGTATAGTTAAGGTTTAAGTTTAGGGCGTCTGCAGCAAAAACACCCAAAGCCTGCGAGGGGCAGAGGTGAAACGTGTTCTCAAGCAGGCTGTGCGGCCGGAAACGTCTCTGTAAAATGTCCCGTGAGTCGCAAATGATCCGAGCTGGAACCAAAACCTACAAACCCAACAAGGCCCCAATTCCCCAAGATCCGAGCTTGAACCAGAAGCTACCAACCCAAAAAGGCCCCAACTCCCCAAGATCCGAGCTTGAACCAAAACTTACAAACCCAAAAGGACCCAGCTCCAAAATCTCCGAAGCTCTGAAATGGCACAGCCCTGAAGACTAAACGTTGGACTGTTCCCCAGAGAGCCCAATACCCGTTAATTAAGGAACATAGCTTAAATTATATAGGGCCTCTTATTATGATTTAAGCTACATTCCTTAATTAAGGGGTATTGGGCTCTCTGGGTCTTGGAGGTTCATGGGTGGTCATGCGTATTGTGTATAAGTAGGATAACCATAGCTATGGACTGTATTCGGGGACTTAAAACCCCACTTATGACTACCCATGAACCTCAAAGTAAAGCATTTGAGACTACAGAAACACAAACACAAACCTCAAGCGTAGATGTTGGACTGTCGTGATTGCTCCTCCGAGCCTGTGAGGGGTCAGGCGCCCATGGGCTGAGGAGGGGGCGTTCAGATCAGCCACAAACCGAGAGAAAAATGCCTCAACCCTAGTAAAGTGTCGATTTCAACAGCCCCAAGATCATTTTGATACTTAATATAATGCACTATAATAAACAATAAGGGGAAGTTTACTTTTATCCAAAATTCGATACCTCATTAATGTAGGAGCCTGAGTAAGAAACCTTGGGGTCTTTATTGTCAGGATTCTTTGTATATGCTGATATTTTTTTTTTTTTTTTTTTTGGGGGGGGGGGGGTATTTATAGAACCAAGGTGAGTTAATAAGGCTACATTAAGCCCTGAACATCTAATTGCTGGGGGGTTGAGGGATTCAGAGTTTATAATAGGGAACCTACCCTTCCGCACTGACACGCCCTAGTCTGAAACAGACAGCTCTGGGCCCCACAATTCTAAACCCGTTACACCCTGCTGCATCTTGAAACCTTGTAGCCCTACATCCCGCAACCACCAACCCCAGACCCCACTACCAAATGGCACTCTACAGCCCCAAATCGTAAGGACAGCTATTCCAAAATGGAATAAGCTAAAGGCCAAAGGCTTAGGGTTTTGTTGTTTAGATCTTGGGGCTTTTAGGCTTTAGGGGTTTAGGGTTTAGGATTCAAGGCTTTAGGGTTTTGCAACTTTTGGGTTTCGGCAGAAGATGTCGGCTGTAGCTGACCGGGCCGTCTACTCCTTTGCCCCGATGTACACATCCCGAGAGACTCCAGAATCCCTCAAGAAATTCCTGCAAGAGTACTAAGTGACCACCCTTCAATTAAAATAAAATAGGAAGCTGACAGCCTAAACCCTAAAGTGAGTCCTTAGTCGACTTAAGGAATACTGGAGTCTCTGGGTTCCGCACCCGGCATTCTATGATACTGGAGAGCAAGACGTCTGGTGTCGGGATTCAGGGGTTTGGTTTGCTAGACGAAGTATTCACATTATGATTCATAAATAAACGTACTGGCAATCATGGTATTAACAATAGTACGAACTAAATACTTGTATAGTAATCATAGCCAAGATAATATATAGCTTGCTCTACAATCAAAGTTGCTAGACAGGCCCGAAAGCCTGAACAAGTGTTTCTGCTCGAGGTGCTGTGGAGATTAAGGCGTTAAATTGTTCAATAGGGCCTTGTAGGGTCACAGACAGGGGCTTGAAATAGTTAGAGCCTCCTTAATTAGAATAGGGTAAGGGACATGCTTTATGCAAGTTTAAGGGGCGATAGGATAATTTGTTCTAAGCATTCGCGACCTCGATCTTACCCCGACGATTATCAGACGTCTCGATCCTAGCTCTACGGTGGCCAGCGTGCGAGACTGGACCAGGGGCCCAACAAGAGTCTGCGGATCCGACTACAACCCTATGCCTCCAGGGACCTTACTATGGGGTCCTTAAGGGGTCTAGGGCCCTAACTATGAGGTCCTTGGAGAAATAGGGCAATGCTTGGCTGACTTCTGAACCCCTCCTAAAAGTTAAACTTTTAGCCCCCTTTTTTCTGGTTAATATGGAAACCGAAGAAGCTAAAGTCCTAAGAGCCAACCAGAAGAACGCCAAGAATGGTTTAGGATTCAGGGTTATACTGTTTTAGGGTTAGAATACCCTGGTGGCGACCATTTGAAAGAGTTGAGGCCGCAGGAATACACTAATCTGTGTTCGCTTGCCTGAACCCATCCCTTAGGGTCCATGTACCCATATCTAAAAGCTCAGGACACCAAGTCTGAGACCGACCGAAAACATCGAACTGTTTAATTTGGGGTCTAGGGTTTCGGATTTGTTGTTCAGTGGCCATATAGCATATACTTTGGGCCCAATGTACCTATACAGGGAAGACTGTAGGGCCAATGTATATACCGTACGAGTATGAGTACATGGACCCTTAGGGCATGTAACCTACAAAACCGCTAACCCTGCTTTGGGTCCCTATTCAATTTTCTGGGTGAGATTTGCACTTCCCATCAAGGGAATGCACATCAAGCATGGCCAGCAGAATCGCGAAATGAAAAGGGGGTCAGGGTTATAGGATTTAGCGTTCAGGGCTTAGGGCTCAGAGTTCGTAAAGTGTGGGGCTTAGAGGATCTGCGGGGGCTCCTTTGGCAATTTCGCGGCTCTGGACCCGAATTTGCACGAAGCTAAGGCAGCTAAGGAATGAACATGTCCAGCAGCGGAAGGCGTATGTAGGCATGATTTAAGGTTCCCTAAAAGCCCTAAACCCTACATAAACCGTTAAACATTCGTCTCTTTCAGGAAACTTCAGCCCGTACCATCAGCTGCAGGAGTAGGCCGTTAGGTGGCCACTTGGACATCCAAGCTCCCTGCGATGTCCTGGTCTGCAAGCCGGGATTTGGGGCTTGATTTTTGTTGAAGTTTATGGTTTAGGCTTAGAGTTTAGGGTTTAGGATTTAGGAAGTTAGGGTTTCGGGGTTTAGGGTTTAGGGGGTTAGGGTTTAGGGCTTTAGGGTTGAGGGTTTTGCCTTTGAACGACCCCCGTCACGCTAGGATTCCGAAAAACGGGATTCCGCAGGGCATGTAAGATAAGCTTGTTTCGGGATTGGGGTTTCAGAGCTTAGGGTTTTTACGGTTTGGGGCTACACCGATATGTGTTTTCCGAACATGTAGGTCTCAAAGACTTGTCATACATTCTTACTGTGTAAAAACAAGGCACGGAGGGTGTCTCGATCCTTTGCGCATAGCCATAAACTTGACCATTAGCCCGCATTGCAAGAAACGAGGTGGTGAAAGGTTGGTAGTATAGTTAGAATAGGTTTTGGGGTACGTTATAGTACAGCGATTACTTATAATAGGCAACCCTGGGAAATAGAGTTGGCAACTGTTCTGGCCTTGCAGGCAGAATAGTGGAACACTGCTGTCCATACTTCGCACCACTTTTGAGGCGCTTCAGCAAATCAGGAGCCTGGATTAACCGGCCTTCAAACCCAGGGAACTACCAAAGCCCTAGGCCTTGCCTGTAGCCGAGAAGACCGTCCTTTTGAAGGAACTATATATATATATATATATATATATATATAGAAACTATGATAAGGAACCCTAAGTAAGTAGGTCTATTCGGCTTTACAGGTAAACCAAAACCCTAAACCCTAAACCCAAAGCCTTAAACCAAAACGAACCTTTGGGCCCACAAGATAGACCTCCACGGAGGCTCGCCGCCGCGTGTCCACACTGCGCCTTCAGATGCCCAGGGCGACTAGAAACACGGGAACACGGGTTGAGGATTTAGTGTTTATAGGGTTTTGATTGTTGTTGAAAGCGCCTTTTTCCGCCTGGCAGATAAGGTCAGCAGAGTTTAGGGTTTAAGGTATAGGGTTGGGAATTTAGGGTGTAGGATTCGGGATATTGAAGGTTTGGTTTGGATACGAGGTTCAGCATGTAGCCGAATGCAACTGTCAAGACTGCTTGTCTCGTCCTAAGACAAAAGAACAACATCAACAAACCCTAAACCCTGTCATTCCTAGACCTTGAACCTAATTAGGGTTTAGAGTTTAGAGTTTAGGGTTCTAGAGTTTAGGGTTTGGAGATTAGGGTTTAGGAGTTGAGGGGTTTAGGGGTTTAGAGTTTAGGGTTTAGGGTTTGGGGGTTTAGAGGTTTAGGGTTTAGGGGGCTATTTTGTCGAGGTCCCCGACTGATAGACGAACCTCATATTAGATCCCTAGAAAAAAACCCTGAGGCCCTACACCGCGAACCCTTAACAACAAGAGCAACTCCATACAAACCTTTGAGCCCCGTTGCGTCTCTTGTGACTCTTGCATATACCAGAAGAGGCCTTATACCACCCGATAAAAGCCGACCAAAAACCTGTTGAACAAAACACTGCGTTTGAAGCACGAAACCCTAGACAAACTCCAAACCCCACAGAACATGCCCCTTCCACATCCGTGCAGCATGCACACAAGTCCATGCAATAAACAAAATCCACGCAAGCATACCAAGGAAATTTTGCAAAACCCACCACTCCCTCTAACGCAATTAACGAAAACCTGCTGAACATCGCTTTTCCCACATCAAACCCGCGCGCAATTAATTCATCCTGACAAACACGAGAGCGCATCACCCCCCCCCTGCGCAACCCTACCAAAAACCCATACAAGCCCATGAACACCCCTATAAAGTATCGTGAAACTTGTAACAAGCACGCGACCCCCTAATAGAATCCCCAAAACCGATTACAATCCGTGCAACACCCTATAATATACCCTAAGCCCGAACACCCATCCAAAGCCCTCGCCAGATCTGGCCCAAGTCGCTTCACTGCTTCGATCGCCACCGTAGTCTTCGTGGATGCACTCATCCGCCGGGGTAGCCTAAAAAAGGTATTGGCTTTATATATGGGCCCCTACAGTAGGGTTACTCTAAACCGGGAAGCCCTTAACCCTAACCCTACTGAGACTCGACACTTCGTAAGTCGGGGCTTTGATCGATAGAAAAATGTTCCTCCAAGGGTTCCTTTTTACAGAGGTCTGCCGTGGTTGCTAACAGGCATAGGTTCCTTGATAATTTCAAAAGGGTTTTTTGAGTACGACGGCGTAGGTTATTGCAGTATACTCAGAATAATTACGGATAATATGGAACCGTAAGGAAGACTACTGATCATTATTCAGGCTTCTGTATTAGGAGGTTTGTACGGACATAAACAGCATTTCAGTTTAGGCTATACCACGACCACTGCCACTACTCCGACAGCTCCGGCTGCAGGTACTTCTACGGCTCCGGCTGCGGCTACGACTCCGACGACACAACTAAGACACTGCGGACAACAACAACAACAACAACAACTACAACGACGGATGTTTCTTTCGTTAGGGGCAGGAGTTCGAGTTCCGATTCGGATTCGACTCCGGATGGTGCTTCTTTGACGGTGTGTTCGGGTGAGGGTGCGGGTTCAAGTTGAGCTCCTTATGTGGAGTGCAGCGACAGAACGGATACTACCAATGACATGCCCCGGGCCCCAAGATGATGAAATTTGGAGACTTCACATCCCACAAACGCCGTGAAGCCAAACTCTAAATCATGCATGATAGACACTCGCGAATCGCGCTGACAATAAAGCTCTCTGTGGTGTATGTCCTCTTCCCAGAGAGCCCAGTACCCCTTAATTAAGGAATATGGCTTCAATTATATAGGGCTTCGTATTATGATTTGAGCCATATTCCTTAATTAAGGGGCACTGGGCTCTCTGGGTTGAATATTCAACTCGAACCATGCGATGTACCAACCCCCGAAACCGAAGTACATGCCTTCGGACCAGAACCCTCGGAGGAACCCGGGCTCCACAAGGATTCCTTCAAGGGATCTTTAAGGGTTCCTTTAAGGGATCTATAAGGGTTCCTTCAAGGGATCTTTAAGGGTTCCTTTAAAGGGATCTATGAGGTTTCCTTTGAGGGTTCTCAAGGGTTCCTTGAAGGGCTCATGTAAGGGTTCCTACGAGGGGCTCCTTCTCTAAAGGTTCTATAAGGGTACTTTCTGGGTTCCTCTACAAGAACCCTTCACGTGCGTCCTGAAGCCTCTAACCTTTCCAGTACCCTTGCTCGGAGGTTCATGGGCAATTATAAGTGGGCTTCATAAGTCTAGTTATGCTACTTGTAAACGCTGCTGATAATTCCCCATGAACCTCCAAATGGAGCGATGATAGAACCCTTATAGAGCTCTCATATGTCCCTTCAGGGATTCTGATAAGCCCTGCTTATAGCTAGTCATGGACCTCCTAGTGTGGATCCCTTGCAGAAACCTTTTGAGCGTCTGGCTGGTCGGGTCGCAGCAGCCAGGCCTTCTCAAGGGGCGGCTAAGGACACCCGAGGTCGGGAATCAGTTCTTCCTATGCACTTCTCATAATTAGAAGCGTCTGCGTCTGGTTCATGGTTCGGGGTTTAGCGCTTTCGGTTGTGAGAACCTGTAAATACGTCTCTGCGCCTTATGAGGGTTTGCGGGGCTACCACGAAGGTTTAGGGCTTCAAATGTATGTGAGGGGACTCCACAAGGTGCAAGGGTGTGCTTTGTTCCACAATTGCAAGTGCCGCATGGGTAGTTCCGTAAATTCGAGTGTCCCCACAAGAGCATGCCGGTCTCGTCTTGCGAGATAGCTGAGGTCTAAGCCCGAGACACTCAGTTTGCAGTTGATCTGTCGAAACTCTGAAACTGGCAACCCGAAAGCCACTACAGTCTTAAGGTTTATAGGGTTCACGGATTGTGCCCGAAAGTACAGGCTTCATCCTGAATGCGGGAACTTCTATGACGGAATCCAGAACTGCTCGGACTCATACTTATAGATGCCTTGCAGAAAACCCGTACGAAAACCACATACAACTCCTACCTACAACATACCCTATCAAGAGACCTTAACCCCCCCCATAAACAGAAAAACAACTTGCGAGCCATGAAAGACCTACAGTAATCGCAAGCATCCGCTCAGAAACCTCTAAATATGGAAAAATCCATGGAAAAGGGTAATTATTCTAGAGCTTGAACCCTTCCGCAACCGCCTAAATTCCTACAAAGCTCTGATGTGTTGTTTACAATAAAAAAAACTCTTGAACCACCAAAACGACAAGGCTCCCGACCGTCGCCCGCTGTTTTGTGGAAGCCGTGGAAGCCACGAGGAGCTCCTTCGAGAAAAGATTCTCAAACCGCAAGTCTGAAAATACAACAATATTCCCGAGACACTGAGAGGGAGAGGGAGAGAGACATTGAGAGGCAGAGAGAGGGGGAGAACGAGAGAGAGAGGGAGAGAGCGAGAGAGCGAGAGAGAGAGAGAGAGTTTAGGGTTTAGGGTTCAGGCTTGTTCTATCTCGTTCTCTCCCCACTCTCTGGACAGAACCGCAACTCCTTGATTATGATTATGATTCCCGCTAGGTGGTGTGGCACCTCCTGGACGGTCCTCAGCACTCGCATGTCCGAAACATTTAGCACTCTATGGGCCCCTTCTGTTGTGACGATCACTGACTCGATTTCGAAGGCAGTCCGGGAGGCCCCCCCCGCAGGAACTTCATCCATCATTGTTCGTTTAGGGCTGTTTCTCGCATTGACCCTATCCTTCCAAGGACCTCATAGTTAGGGCCCTAGACCCCATAAGGACCCCGTAATAAGGTCCCTGGAGGCATAGGGTGAGCTCCTGAGGATATTTGGTCTCATGAGGCAGCCCTGGATTCGCAGGGCTGAGGACTGACTCAATAGTTACTGGGGTCTTGAATGTAGGGTTCAGGGTAGTAAGACTTATATGAATATGCGTGTTGGAAGTCGGTTATGACATTGCACCTTCCCAACCCTAACCCCTAAAACCCCAAGCCCTAAACCCCTAAACCCTCAACCCAACCCCTAAACCCTAAACCCCTAAACCCCATCATCCCGTAACCCTAAACTCAACGGCCCAAAGAGCAGACTTACAATGTGCAAACTGCCTGCAGGTAGGCCAAGTCGTTTTCGCCCTTCCTGGATTTAGGGTTTAGGGGTTTAGGGGTTTAGGGTGTAGGTTTAGGGTTTGGGGGGGTTCCATGTCATGGTCGGGTGCGAGCTTTGTCTTAGCGCACACAGCTTATCTCTGGAAAAGCCTTCAATCTTCATGCTTACGTTCCAACTTTCAGCTGTACGAACCATGGCGGAAGACAATGTAACTGGCACGCAAGATGCTGACGGGCATCTTCTGACCATGCGTAATGTAGGGGCCTTAATAGTTCGAACAGGGTTTGGGGGTATATTCTACCATAATTCTAATACCTCTAAACCCTTTTCCATTTATAAAGGCCCCTAAGTTACGCCAAGAGCCTTTCGGATCAAGCACATGCTGCGCAGGCACTGGGGCCCTTCAGAGCTTTTTGGGCTGCACTGGACACCCCAGCAAACTCCAAGACAACACACACTCCTGAATCGCAAATCACACAACCCGCCCAAAGCCAGACCTGCCCAAAGCCTTAGACCTGCATCCAACTCTGGAATTCGATAACACCGTTAGGGTTTGTCGTCTAAGGTCCGGGTTGAGGGTTTCTGGTTCGGAGCTCTAGTGCTTTAAGGCTTAAGGGTTTGGTGTTCAGGTTGACGGCCTGACGACTGGAGCAAGGTAAGCAGCAAGACAAACAGGAAGAGTAGTATGAATAACAGATGGGGGCTTCGCGACTTCGTCCTATTCTTGTTGATGCGGGTCCTACCGTAAGGATAACAGCAATGACGGTCCGATCACGGTCTTCGGAATCAATCGAAACACAGGCACATGGCAATGGCGGCAGAAATTGGACCAGTACCAGTGCCAAGGCTTGAGAGTCCCACGCAGCCTAAACACGAATAGACTGACCTGCTCGCCACGAAACCTCACAACGCTAGCCCCTCGACTCTCAGCTCGCCAAGACCATGGAACACAACAACAACCGGTCCGTGGCAAACAGTATCAAAGCTAAGAAAGGGACCCTGAACCCTTCATCACAACAACCAAAGTGCTGCAACCTACCTGCTAAAACCTCAGACCACTAAAGCCCTACGCCCTATAGCCCCTCAAATCCTAAAGCACCCAACCAAAAACACGCTGATAAAAGAACATTAGCCCCGTTAAGCCCCACGTTGCCAAAACCCTCAGAATAACATGATCAAAACTGAAAGCCACTACATAAAGCACCAATAGTAAGAACACCCTAAACCGTAAACCCATAGAAGCGTCACAAAAACCAACAACACTGACCCTAAACGCTAAACCCTAGGAGGTGCTCTCGCGAGCCTCGGGCTGGAGATCTCTTCTTCGGCCCTTGAAAGGGACTTTTGGACCTTTCAAGCTCTCGTTCGTATAGGGTTCCTTTAACAGGTTCCTTTTGAAGGGCTCTATGAGGGATCCATAATAAAGTTCCGTGATATAGGGGCCTTAATAATTAGAATATGGTTTTGATGAATATTATACTATAATAAAAGTTTAGATACTAAATAAAAACAGAGTCGGTGTTTCATGACATGGGCATGGGATTTGGTGTTGAGGGCTCAGGGTTCTAGGGTTTGGGTTTAGTTTATGGCTCAGATTACGGCATAGGGATTCGGAACCATTGAATCTGAAACCCTAAATGGTGGAACTTTTGTACTAAGAACTTTCAAGTAAGGTAGCCAATTGTGTGCAATGCATTGAAGGATGCCTAGGACGGGAGAATGCAGTGTGAGTATACATGGGTTATTTATACGGCATTTTTCGGGTCATCCTAAGCCTTATATGACCTTACTTCACGGTTGATGTGCTTCTGCGGGTCTCTATCTGCAGCCGCACGAAAACAGGTGCGTGGAAGCCCTGCCTTCAGTACTTCTACGGAGGGGTTCGTCCGAAGGAATGACAGCACCAGCATAAGCACCGCCAGCCCGTTTTCAAGTTGATTCATGTGTATGTCCAACACGTGGACATAATATGATCGAAGACATGACGACACCCACTTGTGTAAGCCCAGCTGCCCACGTGAAGATGGTGTTTTGTTTGTAAAGTTTGCGTTGTCCGTTTTGTTTGCACATATATGGTGGGCAATGGCACATTGCGGTCGTGCAACACCGTGAGCACGTGGCTCAACTCCTCCATCGACCCACATTGCAATGCATCGAAATGCCCAATGTAGAGCAAACAAATGTATCCATGGCATATGCAAGCCGTGGAGGGGAGCCGAGGGAAGTACTTCTATGTGGGGATACTTACCCCTACCAGAATAATAGTAGGAAACCCTACATTCTACTACCTAGGTACTCGGGACCCTTTGAGACGATGCTTGACCCAGCCAGCCCCAGCCCCTGGTTGGCCTCTTAGGCAGCTAAATGCTGCTCGTGCATGATACGCGGCCTCTTCTGTGCCGTCCAGTTGCGTCCCAGGCAAAGTATGAGCAACTTATACTTCGTGCAATGACGCAGGCAGCATGCTGCTTCGCCGAGTGAAACTCCATGCGCGGGTGGTGCTATCTCCATACCGCAACAACGGCAAAGTGTGCAAAGGTTGTGAGTTGTACTGTGGTTGGAGCTATGTTCTCGCAGAGAACGGAGTTTGGTGTCTCAACGTTCATATTGGGTTTTCATGGTTAACTTTAGCGCTGCATTGCGGTGATGCAGAAGAGACCCATTCCAAACCCTGTGAAAAACTGCAGAAAGTCTTTGGGGTCGACAACTCCCATACAACCATGGGCCCTGCGGAGAAACGCGGTCATGCTTTTAGCCCCGCTGACGCCATGTGACTTGTTCTGTGCCATGCCTCGCACCTTCACTTCACGCCACCCAGCGATGGGTGATCCTGAACCAGGCCGAATGTGGTAAGCATCCAAAAATGCTTGTTCGCTGCAGGCGTCACATGCACGTGCATGGACATTGATGAGCCTGATGCCTTCTTATAGTGTAGGTCGTCTGTCTCAGGAGACCACATGTAGACCGAGTCAAGTTGCCTGATTTGTCCTGCAGCCAATGCCAATGTATCTGATGCCCACGCATCCAAAGCCGGCTGCAATCCGCTGCAAACCACGGCGTGAAGACTGTTGCGGCAGACGGGCAGGAGAGGCGTCGCGTTACAGAAGGACATGCTTGCCTTTGGAAGACCATTTTGAATCTTCAGGACCTTCGTGCAGCCGTCAGCTGTGTTCTCAATGATAATGTCTACTTTGCTCGTTGCTGGTGGCATGTTGGAGAAACGAAGAGGTGGAGGTAGTTCTGTAAGTTTCCGTCGGCTACAAGCTTGCCAAGGGTATTGGCACTGCCACACTCCACAATGCCCACATGGGAGCCCATGATCACAGAGGCAGACTTCACGGCCATACAATCGAGGGGCCGGCACACTCCCGCAAGGAAGTCCGAGATGGTCACACGATCGCTCGAGTCGCTGGTGGAGATGTCAAGATGAGGAAGGACCTTAACCTGCCATCTCCGATCGGAAACCTGGTTCATGCCCTCATCTCGCAATCGGCCCGACATTGGCTAGAAGTGTAGTGTACTGGAGCGGAAAGATGGTTTCTGTGCTAAGACACACCCTCGTGACAAGAGAGCCATCTTGACAGCCTTATGCAGTTTCCCACTGGGCCTTGCGCTACGGCGCTATGCGAACCAACAACTCCTGAGCCAACTTGCGGCGCTTTGGATTCTCGCCGGCGGCCTTTGTTCGCCAAGCTACTGTGGATTGGGGGTCCGCCCAATCCGAAGTCCCCTGAAGGACCTCTTGGCATGTAGGTAACGGTGTGGTATTCTCCAACTCGCTTGACGAATACAAGGACGACGAGGAATCTGCGGGTGGAATGCCATCTTTCTCGGGGTTGGTCTCAACAGTGTCGAGGATAAACCCTGCTGTATTCCACAAACCTCCCAATTTCTGACTTAATAAGTGTTGATCTTGAACGCCTCGCCTGTTCCTGAACGCAGAGGAATGTTAGTAATAGGGCCTAATAGGGAAAGAGGTGCATTACTTCGTGCAGCAACCTCACCGGCTCTGCTTCAGGCAACTATACATGCAGATTCCCTCACACATCCATATCCTTACTTTCAAGAGCCAGCAAGGAAACACAATTCCTTGCAAACCGTGAAGGCCCTGAACCGTGTAAATCCTGCAGCGTAGATTCCTAAGCCGTCAACAAACCCCACCAAGAACCAATCCCGAAATCCCCAAACCTGCGTGGAGACAGGCTGAACCCTAAACCCTTGGCCTCAACTGTGAACCGCAAAACCGAGCCAATCTGAAATACTGAGAGGCCCGATCCCAATGGCCCTTTCTGGTCACGAACCTTGCAACTCTAAGCTTGCACAAACGCAGAGTATACACTCCCCCTATAGTTTCCATGGCTGTTCTATTCTTGGTCTAACCACTTTCATATTCAGGATCCTGGTAGGTATCCCGCAAAGGAGCTTCAAGGGAAACAACCGACAAAACCCCTAAACCCTAAGGATCAAAAAAGAACAGCGCTAAACCCGAAACCCCCTAACACGAAAACTTACCCTTCTGGTCTGTGGCTTCCCGGACCTTCATTCGCATGTTGGGCTCCTCGTTCTCTTCCAGGACCCCGAGGTGATCCCGGAGACCTGCTTCTGGGTTCTCAGTTTCGGAATTTAGCTTAAGTTACCATCAATAGGGATCTATAAGGGTTCCTTTAACGGCTTAGGGTTCAAGTTACCATCATAGGGATCTACATGGGTTCCTTTATGGGTTTAGGGGTTAGGATTTAAGTTACCATAATAGGGATCTATAAGGGTTCCTTTAAGGGCTGAGGGTTTAAGTTACCAGAGTAGGAATCTATATTGTTAGGGAATTTAACTTAAGTTACCATGATAGGGATCTATAAGGGTTCCTTTAAGGGTTTAGGGTTTAAGTTACCAGAGTAGGAATCTATATTGTTAGGGAATTTAACTTAAGTTACCATGATAGGGATTTACATGGGTTCCTTTAAGGGTTTAGGGGTTGGGGTTTAAGCTACCATAATAGAGATCTATCAGGGTTCCTTTAAGGGTGTAGGGGATAGGGTTTAAGTTACCATAATAGGGATCTATATTGTTAAGGATTTTACTTATTGAAGTTACCATAACTTAGGTTCCCTTAATCGATCTATGAGGGTTCAATTTAAGGCTCCACGAAGGGTTCTCTAAAGGTCCACGGGGGAAGGAGCCCAATTTAAGCTACCATAATAGGGACCTGTAGTAAATACATATGGTTCCCTTATTTTGGTAAAATAAATCAAACCCCTGAGAGGGAACCCAGCTTTACCCTCAGCGTCACGGAGAGCCCCCTATATGAAAGCAATACAGGTTTTAGGGTTTAAGGTTTAGGGTTGAAGGTCTAGGTTTTGGGGTCCCTGGAGAGTCCCCTAAACATAAGTAATACAAGGGCCTTAAGCATTAGAATAGGATTTTGGGGAATATCATACTACACCGTAGTCATCTTAAGGAACCCCCACAATACTATTGGACATTTCGAGGCCCCTTTACTATGTTCCGCTGCTTACAGGGCTACGGCTTGATTAGTGCAGGAGGCCTCCCAGCTTCACATGGACGTGGTCCTCGGCTCCGGGACGCGTCTTCAGTGTCTACGGATGGAGGGTTTCGGGTCTAGGGGACTTATAGTAAGAAAAAGTTTAGAAAGTATCGTGGTTGTAGATAGAAGCTAGTTTTATAATCATAAGGGTACTGTACCTATGGTTACCTTACTTTTTATCTCTACTTAGTAGGCAATCGATGAATGCCCGACATTCAGCATGTGTGCAGAAACTTCAATTCATCGGGAGGTGGAGGGCGGTGGTAAAAGAGAGTGTGTAAGGGCAAACGGCTCAAGTGTTCTCAAATCTTTACGCATGACAGAAGCAGATGTACTCGCTTCTGGATGCCTCTTAAGCCATATCGTCTTCATCTGGAACACACCTGGCTCAAGGAATTAGGTGTCCTTGAGGTGTCAGCACTCCCAAGGTTCTATCTGGCTGAAACTAGAGCTTGATGCTGATAAATGCTTGCTTGGGTGTTGGGGCTGTGAGGGGGCGATTCGAGAATTTGTGGTTCATTTGGTTTAAAATGTGTTCCGAACCGCTTGGAATGCAGTGTCGACTTATTGTTTCTCCCGACAGCTCTTGCAAAAGATCTCCTTGACGATAAGCGACAGCCTAAATACAAGCAGTACAAGCCTTAAGCCCTTAGAACCGACTACTAAAGTTACTAAAGGCTAGCACCTCAAATCCTCCGAACAAGAAGTAGGACCTTAGACACTAAACCGCTAGCCAGCGTCCCAAAACTGTACAGCTCAAAGCTAGTCTAAAAAAGCTGAAGCTAGAAGGTGCTACACACTCGGCTCTTATCTCTTAGGCTTGTTTTAACCTTCTCAATCCTAAACCCAAAGGGTCCAAGTACCGATATAGTATGTGCTTGGTAGGAAATCGGGCATCCAAAGTACATTCTATACTAATACTATTACTTGGCCACTTTGGGAAAGTAGGAGCCCGAAACCCTAAACTCTAAACCCTCAAGAAGGAGCTTGGGCTTGCACGGCCGGCCAATCGCCCTGACGTCGCTGAGCCTGGCTCGGTCAGGCTCTGTACTGTGTTGACTTTCTGAGTTTAGGGATTATAGGGATTAGGGTTTAGACTTTAAGGCTTTTAGGGTAGGGCTTCGGGCTTACAGGGTTTAGGGTGTAGGATACAGGGTTTAGAGTCGTTTAGGGCGTAGGGCCTGATTTAGCCCTTGGCACGGGTTGACCCAGACTCAAAAACTTTATGCTCATCCAATCGAGTCACCAGGGGCTTGAATAAGCTTTTGTATTTTGAGGTTGGGAAGGGTACTACAGCATAATGTATACCGTATAATTGTATGGACGATGAGGGGATACCTCTATCGTTACTCCAGGCATCTACATAGTGCACAAACGAAGCCATAAGCTGGAAGGAGCTATAGGAAGCAATTCCCTAAGGTCCATGCGCCTTTGTAGCAGATATATTGGGCCCTCAGAGTCAGAAGGGGTTTGCAACCTTAGGGTCAAAGTATGTACTGGCCCGCCTTGATCAAGTCCTCCACAGCCTCCATCTGGCGCTTCTGCCTTTGCAGAGTTTCTACCCTAAACCCTAAACCCTAAACCCTAAACCCTAAACCCTAAACTCTAAACCCTAAACTGTTAGGTTCAAGGTTTTGGGTTCGGCTTAGGGCTTAGGGCCTGAGGACCGAAGGGCAACCGGGCTGAGGGTTAGGCTTTCGTGTTTAGGCTCAGGGTTTATAGTAGACTAGACCCAAGAGTAGCCTAGGAATAAAAAGGGTGCCCTTTTTGGTTTAAAGGGGCTTATAAGGGAATCTGAACCCTAAAAAAGGGAATAAGGGCCTACTCTAGGTCCTAGTAGAAGCCAGAAAGTTGGAACATGGCTTTAGGAGGATTAGTGCTAGAATCCCTTATACTTTACCTTAAGGGCATGAGGAGTCTGATGTTCCAACTTTCTGGCTTCTACTATAGGGTCATGTCAAAGAGGACCTACCCAAAACCCTCAACCACGAATGACAGATTACTTTTTAAACACGAAATCTTAACAGCCTCAATTCCCAGATGCTACACAACCTACACAAACCCATCGCCCTGAACCCCTCGGTAAACCCTGACACCCAAGATGTAGGGTTTAAGAGTTTGCGTTGGCAAACCCTGCCTAGACCCTGAGTTCTGCTTCTCTTGGGATAAACTTTTTGATGGATTGCATCCTACACTAAGAAAGTATAGTATTCCTACTACTTAAACACTAAAAAGTAACCCCAAACCCTAAACGCTAAGCCCCAAACCCGATAGGTAAACAAAACAAGGTGCGACAAAGCAGGTCCGGGATGAATCTGGGAATATCCCCACAAGACCCTACCCTAAGGCCCGAAAGTAGTTCCTTTTTGGGGCTCCTATAGAGAATCCTATAAGGTAATCCCAAAAAGGAACTACTTTGGGGCCTATGGGTAAACACAGGACCCCACCTAGACCCTATACAACCTTCCCTTTGTGGGTTCCCAATTATGATTTCCTTACCCAGAGGGTCCATATACACTACCATTATGGAATTAGGTCCCAAAAGACCATCCCTACGATGGTTTTGGGGACCTAATTCCGTAATGGTAGTGTATATGGACCCTCTGGGTTATATAAGTCCTTATAAAAGGCTACGTGGAAGGGCAGGGGGCTTAGTAAGTCGTGTATAAGTAGGGTTATAGTTGGGGTAACTCCATCTATGGTACTTATAACTCTACTTATACCCTACTTACTAAGCCCCCTGTCCCTCCAAGTAGGTTATTTGGGGTTGAGGCAGACCCTGAAGCAGAACCCCTGAACCCTACACCCTATCCATGCTTTGAAACAAGCAGCCGGTAGCCGCGCAGCGATCCAAAGCGGTGAACTGCACGAAAAGAATGGCTTCAAAAAGGGGAAGGGTACTATAGGGAGGTCAATAGTCTCCATTGTAGCTCCTTTTTTGATTTCGCCCAAATGCTACTAACGATCATCCAATCAGGGAGCCAGAAAGGAACTACAATGGAGACCAAAGGTAGTATTCCCCAAGAACCTCTTCTAACTTTTAGGGGCCATAATATACCCACTAAGTCCCTCAGGCTGAGTCCAGGGTTCTGGGCTTTACTGTGCCTTACTTGGATGCCAACCCTGAAGGCTCCAACCCAAACCACAAAATCGGAATCCTCCAAGCAAGCTGGGTTGACTTTTTTTTTATTTTTAGGTTGATTTGGTTCAGGGTTTAGGGCTTTGAGCCCCGACCACCTCAACTAGAGATCCCAACAGCCCCTCAAACCCGAAATCAAAAAAGCAATAGCCCCAAACCCTCGGCCCCAAGCCCTTAAACCCAAATCCTGAAGCCTTAAAGCATACTATAGGAGCCTAAACCACTTGCCAATGCTATTGTGCTATTGTTTGGGGGAGGGGGGTTCCTTATTGCAACTATAGTATACGGAGCCTCCAAAAACCTATTTTAGTTATTTAGGCCCCTACATTACACCGAAGTCACAAACCCTTGCCTTGCTGTTTTTCTGCAATCCTTCGCCGCTCCTGGCAGATCAAGCTCTGGGGTCTTCTGGGTGTGCGGATTTAGGGTTTAGGGATTTTAGGGTTTGGGGGGTTTGCAGTTTAGCGACTTGAGGGTTTTGGGGTTTTAGGGCTTAAGGCTTTTAGGGTTTAGGGGCTTTAGGGTTTAGGGTTTTAGGGTTTAGGGCTTTTAGGGTTTAGGGGTTTTAGGGCTTAAGCTTGATATAGGGGTCTTGGCATTGGGATCTTCAGGGGGTAAGGGTCTAAGGCTTCAAGGTCTATCCAGAGCCTCCATTGTAGTTCCTTTTTTGTATTGCCATCATTCTTATAAGGATCCTACGGTTGATGATATAAATCCTGCATGACCCCTAATAAGGAATATACCATAATTCCCATAGTTTAGGATCCTTAAGGCAATGCAGGATTTACATCATCAACCGTATCAGTATCAGCAACAGGAATCACAATGGAGACCTTTGGTAGGCCTCATGGTTCAGGGTTTACGGGTTGGGACTTGGGGATAGAGCTCTGGGTTTATCAGGGATGGAAGCAATCTCGGAGTTGGGGATTCGGTTAACCCTGGACAGTTCCTAGGCTAGGCCTTGCGTTTCAGGCTTTAGGGTTTAGGATTTATACACGTGGGCGGCTAGGGCTTACCAAAAGGCCCAGTTTGCAAAGGTCGGTCCCAAGGGAAAGTTCCTTTATAGGACTGCCTTCATGGCCAAACATGCACTACCATCTACGTACATTGAGCGTCATTACAAAATAGATGAGCCGAAACCCTAAAGCCTAATCCCGTGAACCCTAAATCTCTAGAACCCTAAACCCTGGAACCCCAAACCCTAAACCCTAAACCCCTAGAGCCCAAGACCCGAAACCCTTGCAAAAGATGAGCTAATGTAGGAACCTGATTAAGAAACCTTGGGCCTTGATTAGGGTTCCTCCGTATATGAATCCTATAACTCGGGGTTATAGGCCCAGGGTTTCTGACTCAGGCTCCTACATTACCCTGTATCTCCAAACCCTACAAAATAGTAGGTTCTGACCCCTTAATTAGAGGGTAGAACCCTTAAAACGGTAGGTTTTCGGATCCCAAGGGCCCCAAGACTTCCCGCCTGCACCCGCCGATCATCTTCGCGGATCTCGACTACATACAGGGGACCCAGCCTCGCATTTTAGCGTTACAGTAGAAGCCAGAAAGTTGGAATATGATTATCCTAACCCTTCTATGGTAAATTATAGGGTATCCTACCATGAAACCATATTCCAACTTTCTGGAGTTTCCTATAAGGGTTTGGGTTTAGGGCTTAGGCTTTGGCGTTAGGGTTTAGGCTCTAGGGTTAGGATTTAGGGTTTATAGGCTCTAGCATGAGTTAGGGGGGTTAGGCTCTAGGATTGGGGTTTCGGGTGTACGGTTTAGGGTGTATAGGGTTTGTGTTTTGGGCTTCGGTTGAGGATTAGGGTTTAGGGCTTCGGGTTTGGGGTTTAGGGCATGAGCATCAAGTTTGCGCAGGTAGGGCTTGAAAGAAACCCCCCAAAAAGCACCCTAAACCGCAGGAATCACCCTTTAGTTCAATCGCCCTTTTTTTCCGCCCGGACCAAAGATCCTGAAGCACCAAACACGGTTTAGAGTTCAGGGTTGGTTTAATAAAAGGTTTCAATCACGAAGCCCGTAACTTGTCCTTAACCTTGAACTCCGGCATCCCTTGTAACTCCCTGACTTTCTGAAGGCCGTTCGGTACACATGACTGTTGCTCCTTCGCTGTGGAATTGAGTATGCAGGTAAAACATTGTTGCGGGAAGGGAAGAGCTTGCTGAGCTTGCCATCTGAGAGTGCAGGTGAAAACATGAACATAGGAAAAGCACGCCACCAGGGCGTGATGTTCTGATGGAATTCAGGGAATTCAGGGTTCTCTGATCCTCACGGACAACAAGGAACGTTGCGATATATGGAACCAAGATGATGCTCATCTGCGTTGCTAACAAACATTCCAGGCCCAACCGTACCGTGACTTTTGACATCACCATCCAGCCCGTCGAAAGCCAAAACCGCGCACAAATGTGTAAAATCCTTGAGCCCTGCGCAAGAAAAAGCCTCTCTTGCATGAACTCTGTACACCCCGGACACATAGAACAACAACTCGAGCCTGAGCCAAGAAAACGAAACCCTGTACTGTGCAGTACCGGAACCCCCATGCTATGAACCCCTGGACCCTCCAGCAGGAACGATTTAAGGTTTAAGGGTTGGGTCAACTGAAAGCCCCAACGCTCTAAACCAAAAGCATGGGGTTTAGGGTTTGGGCTTATAGGGTTTAGATCTGAAAGTAAGATCCAACCCCTGCCTAACCATCCTACCGCGCTGAAGTGAGCAATGTATTTGACACCAAAAGAATCAGCGCAAGTCTGATATTTTTGGGGGACTACCTGCGTCGCTCTGACTCTGGCTAAAGTCACAACCATCCTGAAATCTAGACCCTACCCCACCCCAAGACCCTAAATCGTAAACCCTGACCGAAAAGAACCTGAAACCCTAAAAACAAGAAACCACGCCCAAAGGGCCTAAAACTCACAGCCCTAGACACCGAATCACTCAAACAAGTAAAACCCGAACAAAGTGACTGAAACTCTAACTCGCTCTGCGAGACAAAAATATAGTCATCTGTTAACTCTTTGGAGTTTCCTCCTGTGTTGTAGGGATGTCGTGGAAAGTCTCCAGACAGTGCAACGGCAACCTGGCTTCATGAAACGCGCCTTTTCTTGTGATGCTCCTTGTCTCTTTAACGACGGTGCACACATAGTTCATCGAAGGAGGAGCGATACTCGTGTGTCATCTGCTGGATCATTGGAACATGTCGTCATCCATTGGGAGCATTGTCATTGATACAAACAGCCTTTTGCATGACGATCATCACCTGGAAGCATCCAATGCACGCCGGCCTGGATCTCGATGACTATACGTCACGCAGCCCCCAATGAAGAGCTTGCATTCATCTCTGTGAAACCTTAGATATTGGGCCCAGATCCACAAGTAAACCTCGACCCTTTCCTGGAAAAGCCAAAACCCAGGAAAATTTAAGGGATGTCCAGGATCTGAAAACCAATACAAATGAACCAAAACCCTTGAACTTCGATTTGAGAAAAGAACAGGACCCTACACGAAAAATGGGGACGGCTCAAGACCTGACCCATCTTAACCCTAAACCATCCAACCCAAAAGCCAAAAACCTAAAAGCCGAAAACCCCAAAGAAATAAACCCTACACAACCCCCTAAAACCAACTAAACCCCAAAGCCCTAATACAGCTAAAGCCAACGGCGCCTCAAGACCTGACCGATCTTTTCCAGCCGGGTCGAGGCCACGGAGAGTTGGATCTCCCTGTGCCAAGACTCCGGGAAACAAAGTGGGTTTAGGGGGTTAGGGGTTTAGGAGTTAGGGGGGGTTTAACAGTGGGGCCTTAGTAATTCGAACAGGGGTTTGGGCTCCTTTATAGTATAGACTCCGGGAAACAAAAAGTTTAATGTAAGGGCCTGTATAATTAGAATGGGGTTTCTTGAAAGGGTTCTTATAAAGGGATCTATAAAGGCTACTATAAGGGATCCAAAATATAAGGGCCTTAGTAATTGGGTTCAGGGGGTACATTGTACTGTAGGTGTCCTTTATTTAAAGGGGTCGTATAAAGGATTCTATATATAAGTGTGTCTGTGAGGGTTCAGTGTAGGGGCATTAGTAATTCGAACAGGGTTTTGGGCGCCTTTACAGTATAGATAAGGAACCCTAAGGAATATAATGTAGATAATTATTGAGGCTTCTGTGTCAGGGTTTCCGGCTTAGAAACAGACAGGCTGTGGCCTTTAAAATCAGGATGTAGGGTTTAGGGCTTAAGGCTTGTCCTTTTTCGTTGTGAAGGCACGCCTTTGTTGTACCTGCCGGCAGTAGACACGCATTCCTGTTAAGCCACGGGTCAGGGTCTAGGGTGTGCGGTTTGGGGTCTGTTCGGCTTTGGCATTAAGGACTAGGTGACTAGGGCTTAACGGGGATCGAACACGTAAGGGTTTCATAGTCATAGGGTGTTATAGGGCTTCTAATAAGGGCGTATGAGATTGAATATAGCGGACTGAAACATTGGACCAGGGCTCCCTGAAGGAGTTTCTTCGAAAGTTAATCGCTTCCCCGAATATTAAAGCCCCCCCAATAGAAAAACAACTCGCCGCCAGGATTTCGCGGTTTCGGGCCCACAATTGAAAGCTAATTAAAAACATTAGGAGGGAGCTAGGATTGCATGAGTCTTAAGAGAGCCAAAGACTACAGCAGTACTAATCAGACCGAAGAGACCAGAGCTTTAGGGTTTAAGGGTTTAGGGCTCAGGGCTTTATAGAGTTTAGAGCTTTAGGGCTTTGGGGCTTTGGGGTTTAGGGCTTTAGGGTTTAGGGCGGGACTGTCTGCTCCACACCCGGAACGGCTGCGTGATGGGCGGTCTTTGTGTCTGGCTCACTACTACTCTCAATCCGACTCATCGTGGATGCCCCGAACCCCCCCCAATATCAAACCAATTCCCGGAAATCTATTTTTATATAAGGGAGAGACGGTGGCTTTTAATATTAGGGGGGAGGGATTAATTGCTGAAAAGTCTGAAACGAGTCTAGACCCCACGAGACCCTTTAAAGGAACCCACCTTAAATACCCCACACCCTAAACCCTCTAAACCACCGAGGCTCTAGAAGGTTATAAGTTATAAATGGAGTTACAAGACCCCTCCTACGTGCTATAACTATACTTATCCTACTTACAACCCTACTTATATCTACCCATGAACTTCCAAGTAGAGAGGGTTCCCCTAACCCCTAAACCCTCTACCCCCACAAGACCTGAATGAAACCAGTTTTTGTCTGATTCCCTGGCGCCTCTTGTCCCAATGCCAGGGCAGGGCCTTTGCCGCCAAGGTGTCGTTCTGGGCCATCATGTAAACCTCTGTAGCGGGGTTTCGGGTTTCGGGTTTAAGGGTTTAGGGTTTTAAGGTTTAGGGTTCAGGGTATAAGTAAACCTTTTGTAGTATAGGGGCCTTAATAATTAGAGTAGGATTCTTCAAAGGGGCCCTTTAAGGGTTACTACAAGGAATCCATAAGGGTACTATAATGTAGAGGCCTTAATAATTCTAAGAGTGTATCATGTAAACCTTTGTACTACAGGGAAAGGGTTCTATAAGGTTTAGTACAAGGGGCTACTAGAAGGTTTGAGTATCTTGCCTTAACAATTACAATAGGAGTTTGGTGCCAATTATACTAATGTAATTATTATAATAAGGACCCCCCCCCCCCCCCCCCCCCGAAATAGTATAGGTGCCATCGTGTCAACCTTGTAGAGGGGCTTAGGGTTCAGGGTTTGGGGTTGAGGGCTGAAGGTTGAGTGAGGGTTTCGAGTAGCATGCAAGATTTTGACCTCTGTACTGGGCCCGAAGGTTTCAGCCTAGGTCGCGGAGAAGGTAGTAGCTGCACCATGCACCCTGCAGGAGGTCCGAGGCATCCGTGAGGATGTGGGGGCTGAGCCCCGTCCCACACCCAAGCCCGATCACCAATTCCAGGCTGTCCCTAGTCCCGGCTCGGCGACAGCGGGACGAAAAGAGGCGATGCCGGCACCGCCCTCACCGCATGTGGCGGTGGGCACGCCGGCTGCAGTTGCCGACGGTTGGCGATCGGCAGCATGCTACCAACCGAGCTGAGGCCTGGACAGTAGTGCTGACAATTGTTGGTAAAACTCCGCAAGACATACTTTCTAGGCCTTTCAGCACTTATCTGAAGGAAATGCCGTCGGGCGCACATCCTTGTACGAAAGTCCCGTGGACGTGCCGAGCCAAACGGGCGCGACACTGGCACAGTCCGTGAGGTGTGGGATTCGTTTAGGGCTTATAGTATGAAAGCGCCTCAAAGATTAGAATAGGGTTTTGGACTGTACTTATAATAAGGAACCCCCAAAATAGCGTTGGTAATTAAATATTTAGGCCCCTATATTGTAGCGCTCAGGCGTAAGCGTGTGTCTTCGGGACTGTTTGGAGCTTCGAGCCTGGGGTCCGTGAGTTCAGTGTCGGACTGCGATAGGGTTTTAGGGCTTTTAGGGTTTTATGGTTTAGGGCTTTGGGGTTTGATGTAGGGCTAGGGGACTGCCTAAGAAAGCCCGAAATCGGCCCGGACCTCCAGTTCACGCTTTGCTGCTTGGTGTCGCATCTTCGAGCTAAGGACTCGAGTGGTGCGTGCAGGGTTCGGGACGGAAGACTTGCAGGTCCGGGTCGGTTTCGGGCCTTGTGGCCAGGGAGTAGTTGCGACTGCCCTGCAAGGCTTGACGAAGGCGCTTGGATCAAAGAAACCCTGATCCCTGGGACCTGTTGCCAGACTCCTAGCATGATTACATGTGTCTAGTGGTAGCAGTAGCAGTAGTAGTCGTCGTCGTCGTCGTCGTCGCGTAGTCGTAGTAGTCGTAGTAGTCGTAGTAGTCGTAGTAGTCGTAGTAGTCGTAGTAGTCGTAGTAGTCGTAGTAGTAGTAGTAGTAGTAGTAGTAGTAGTAGTAGTAGTAGTAGTAGTAGTAGTAGTAGTATAGTAGTAGTAGTAGTAGTAGTAGTAGTAGTAGTAGTAGTAGTAGTAGTAGTAGTAGTAGTAGTAGTAGTAGTAGTATAGTAGTAGTAGTAAGTATAGTAGTAGTAGTAGTAGTAGTAGTAGTAGTAGTAGTAGTAGTAGTAGTAGTAGTAGTAGTAGTAGTAGTAGTAGTAGTAGTAGTAGTAGTAGTAGTAGTAGTAGTAGTAGTAGTAGTAGTAGTAGTAGTAGTAGTAGTAGTAGTAGTAGTAGTAGTAGTAGTAGTAGTAGTAGTAGTAGTAGTAGTAGTAGTAGTAGTAGTAGTAGTAGTAGTAGTAGTAGTAGTAGTAGTAGTAGTAGGTAGTAGTAGTAGTAGTAGTAGTAGTAGTAGTAGTAGTAGTAGTAGTAGTAGTAGTAGTAGTAGTAGTAGTAGTAGTAGTAGTAGTAGTAGTAGTAGTAGTAATAGTAGTAGTGGTAGTAGTAGTAGTAGTAGTAGTAGTGGTAGTAGTAGTAGCAGTAGTAGTAGTAGAAGAAGAAGAAGAACAAGTAGTAGAAGTAGAAGCAGAAGGAGTAGGATGCGTAGTAGGAGCAGTAGGAGTAGCAATCGTAACTAGCAGTCACGAGCAATCGTCGCAGGAAGGGCAGACATCGTAGAAGCCCTAAACCCTAAACCCCTAGAACCCTAAACCCCAAACGAAAAGAACCGTGGAGCCCTCAACACTAAACCCTAAACCGTAGTAGAAGTCCGGACGCTGAACTTCTGATCCCCCCGACCCCATTTGACCCTCAAAATCCCCAAACCCCCAAAACCCTAAACCCTAAAAGCCCTATAAACCCTTTAGATTAGATCCCCGAACGAATCCTATAGAACCCTTAAGGAACCCTTTAAGGAACCCTATACTTGTTCCCTTCAGCCTCTCCCGGGACCTGGAGGCGCCATTTACCCCCGTGGGCACTTTTAAGACTCGGTAGCAACCATAGTCCCCTATAAACATAAAGCCACATAACACATTATGGAACACCAAAGAGAAAAACAAGCAGCTACGAAGCCCTCTAAACCACAAGCTTCTAAAATCCCGTCTCATCGCCGAAAGCATATTCAAGAGCCCCAGCCCCACGAACCCCGATCGCTAAATCAAGAACTAAACAAACCCCTTAATCTGGCGCGCCGCAGCCCTAGACCCTTAACCCTAAACCCTACACCTTAGGCCGAAAAGCCCTAAACCCCTAAACCCCTAAACCCCTAAACCCTAAACCGCTAAACCCTACACCCTGAGCCCAACACCCTAAGACCTCCACCATAGAACCCTAAACCCTATAGATCCTTTTTTCGGAACCCTCAAAGGAACCCTTACAGATCCCTTCAAAGGAACCCTAAAAACCCCTACACCTTAAGCTGGGATGCACTTTTTTTCACGGCCTAAACCCTAAAACCCTAAACCCTAAAACATCAACCCTAAACCCTAAGCCCTAAAACACCTTAGGCCGAGATGCACTTTTGTTCACGGCCGACTCGATGAAATCGCTGAGGGCGTAGTTCGGCCCGCGATCTCCGCAACAGACCTCAGGAGCTTTAAGCGTTCAAGGGACCTCACGAGCTTCCGGCGCGGTTTGTTGAGAGTCTCAGAGGATTTCATGGTGGTTGACAGGAGTTCACAGGATTTCAGAGGGCTTCATCGGATTTCATAAGCCTTCATAGAAATTTCAGAATTTTTCCATTGTTTGCAGTGGATTATGGGAATTATGGAGCCGTTTTGTTCGTGGGCTCGCGGTGTCTGTAGAGCTTGTGAAGCTCTAGAGGAGAAGGGTTTAGAGTCTAAGGTGTGTGCGGGCGTAATTATAGGAGTTGGAGGCGGAGGGTTCACCATCGTGTGTTTTTGCTTGAAGCCGCAGTGCTTTGGCTGACAACGTGTTGGGGGTTGAAGGCTTTTTGAGGTTGACTCGCAGGGTTTGCAGTTCAGGTTTCAAGGTGGTTCACAGTTCGGGGGCCATTCGAACAGGCTCCGGTGCTTGAGATTCCAAAGGTGTTTATGGTCTAGCACTTCCAGGGTGTGATGAGGCTCGGGGCTTCTACTTCGAGGTTCATGCGTAGTTATGAGCTGAGACATAGATACCCTGCTTACAACACTAACCCCCTACACCCTAAACCCTGAACCCCAAACCCCTAAACCCTGAACCCCTAAACCCTAAACCCCTAAACCCTGAACCCCTGAACGCCCTGAACCCTAAACTCTAAACCCTGAGCCCTAAACACTAAACCCTAAACCCCTAAACCCTAAACCCTGAACCCCTAAACCCTCAACCCTGAACCGGATGAGATCGAAGGAGCCTGCTCCATAGCCAGACCCAAATTAAGGACTAGCGTGGCAGGCTAAGAAAGCCCAGTTAACTGCATAATGGGCTCCCCTACCCTAAACACTAAACCCTAAACCCCTAAACCCTAAACCCTGAACCCCTAAACCCTCAACCCTGAACCCCTAAACCCCACTTACAACTACCCATGAACCTCCAAGGAGGCTCTGAGGATCAGGGCTCAAACAAGAGAGCTCCGGGCTTACTGTAGAAGGCAGAAAGTTGGAACATCATTATCGTTCAGGGTTTAGGGTTTAGGGTTTAGGGTTCAGGGTTCAGGGTGTAGGGTTTAGGGGTTTAGGGTTTTAGGGTTTAGGGTTTAGGGGTTTTAGGGGCTAGGCTTTCAGGTAAAATATAGTGAATCCCAGCACTGACCATCTTTCTGGGCTGCCTATACAGCACCAAAGGCTCAAGTGCTCATGCTTCAAGAGGGCTTAAGGCTCGTAAGGTTTGTAATTCAATCCACAAGAGCTTAGGATTGAGGGTCTCGGGTATTATAACTGTAGTGTTCAGGCTGCCCCGATCCAACTCAACACTGCGATACTGGAAACCCTGAAATCCTACTACAAGGGTTTAGGGTGCAGGGTTTAGGGTTTGGATATCAAACCGAAGCCGCAAACCTGTGAGCCCGATTAAATCCGGCTTACGGTTGAGATGGGTTGGTTGGCTTTCGGAAGCTTTAGGGCTTGAAAGAAAATTAGTTTTGCAATCTATGTAACTTATGTGTACATGTGTATATATGCATATATGTTTATCCGCTTTTCTGCACACATACACACATGTGTGTGCTTGCTCGTGTCTATGCTGACTTAAATTTCACCTGTTGGTGGTCATGTGTTAGATTTGCGTTCTTCGCATCTGTGTATCATGCTAATGGATATGCATATACGTACATATATATATATATATATATACAAAACCATGGACTTGACTGGATGCCTAGTGGTCTGTATTAACTGAATAAACAACTATACACATGATCGTAATCACAATCATAAGCATAGTTGAAACATGCATATAGCTTAAACGAATGCGAACATATATTATATGTATGTATGTACGTATGTATGTGCGTGTAAATGTACACATTTAAACAGTACATACAAACAATACATATGAATATCCATCCATCCATCCATCCAGCCATCCAGCCATCCAGCCAGCCAGCCATCCAGCCATCCAGCCATCCAGCCATCCATGCCTGCCAGCCATCCAGCCATCCAAGCCTGCCAGCCAGCCAGCCAGCCAGCAAGTCATCCATCCATCCATCCATCCATCCATGCATCCATGCATGCATGCATGCATGCGTGCATACATACATACATACATACACAATTACATACATCACATATGTCACCGACTAAATCCCAAACCCTCTGCTTCGGCAGGGCCGAGCCGCATAGACTGAATGGAAGAACTGTGTAAATCGACGGCGAAAGGACTTGAAAGCCAGGGCCACCGCATCCTGCAACGTTGGGGGCTTGGGGCTTGCGAGGACCGCAGAGTAACCTTGAAAAGAAACCTTACCTGGAGGTTCATGGGTAGTTCTATATAAGGGTTCCTTCAAGGGTCCCTTACAAGGGATCTATAGGGACTCTGCAAGGGTGTAGGGTTTAGGCTTGGGGTTATAAGTCCCCTAATATGGATTATAAGTGTGGTTATCCTACTTATAACCGTACTTATAACTACCCATGAACCTCCAAGCAAGTCCCATAACAGTGGGTACGCAGTTAAGCTACATAGTGGGGTCTCCGGGGATCAGGGCTTGGACAGCACCGAGACCGAATGACTTCCAAGAAAATCACACCTTCACACTGTGTAACTGCTACCTTAACCCTGAATAACCTACCTTTTTCGGGTTCCTTATTATGGTTTCCTTATATAGGTCCTTAAAAAGGTAGGATATTCCGGGTTAAGGTAGGGTTTAGGGCTGAGAGTTTTCGGGTTTGGGGACGTTTAGGCTTTTGGGGTTCAGGGTTTCTCTGAACTTTCTATCGGACAGCCGAGAAGCAAGGATTCGGGCAGCTGTTGTGATGTTGGTCAGGTTCAAGGGGAAGCGACCCAGCAATTCTTGTAGGGGGTGGTTTTCTAGGTTGTCCCTTTACAGCCTGCGAAAGTGATTCGTAAATAAGATCCTCTTGGGCCCAACCAAAGAAGGGATCTACCGCAAAAGGATTGAAAGGCAACCTGCTGCGATGCCTAAAGCTAAAGCCATGAGCCGAGCCCGTGAGCCATCGTGTTTGGTGTAGGGTTTCCCGACATCATTCATGGACCCTGACCCGTGATCCCTGAAGCCTGAAACCCTACTCCTACAACCCTTAACTCTAGAGTCCCATCACTTGGAGGCCCTTTTGACTTAGTAAGTAGGGTTAGTAAGGTGGGTTATGGGGATTATAACAGGGTTTCTAGGGGATACTAAGTAGACTTACTAAGTCAAAAGGGCCTCCAAGTAGAGTCCCATCAAACTACCTTAGCCTTAACCCTGAAGAACCTACCTTTTTAAGGACTCATATAAGGAAACCATAATAGGGAACCCTAAAAAGGTAGGTTCTTCAGGGTTAAGGTAACTCTAGAGTCCCATCAAACTACTTTAAATGATTATAGTATCCTTAAGGGAGGGGGCTCCAAGGGGGGTATATAGCCTAGTGATCCCTAACTCTCCCTAGGACTCCCTAAGGTTCCCCTAAGGATTCCTTGTACCCTCCCCCCTTGAACCACCCCCCCTTAAGGATCCTATAAAATGATTGCCCCTCCACAGTCCTCGGGGTGGAAAGAGTTCCCTCCCAAGCCGAGCACCTGGGAGGGCAAGCGGCGTTTTTAGACCGATCCATATGCTTTTGGGTTTTAGGGTTTAGGGTTTAGGGTTTAGGGTTTAGGGTTTGTTCTGTAAATCAAGGTCACCTTTGGGATCTCCAAACTAATGCGTCGCCTTCATAGTAAAGAGCTCTAAATGACCCCCCGAAGTCCATGAACGGCTTCGTCTTTCGTTTGTAATGCTTAGGTTTGTATTGAGCGACTGGGCTTCAAGGCATCTGTGGGCATGCATGAGGGTTTTTCTGGGAACAAACGTGTGGTAGCCTTACATAGTTTGTTGTAGGTCGACTGTAGGTTTATGGTTTTGGTTTCCGCGTTACCCTTATGCCTCAAGATTTAATTAGAGTAGCTTAGGGATGGGTTTTGAAGTTTCGGCATTTCTCGATTGTCGCACTACCGCTCGGGCTTTCGTGATCTATCTTCACAGTCGCTCAAAGCGGAGTTAGGGTCCCTAAACCCTAAACCCTAAACCCTAAGTAGGGCTAAGGGTTCAAGGTTTGGGAGTCAAGGTTCAAGCTTCGATGTTTGGGGCTTTTAGTCTACAGTCTTCAAGATCATGCGAAGCGTGAAAAGGCCGAGGAAGTGCTGCCAAGCCTCCACAGTTTCCATGCCATTAAGCCCTACGGCCCTACACCCTAAAACCTTAAATCCTGTACCCTCAGCCCAAAACTCGAACTTCAAACCGTATAACCCTACGCCTCAAACCCTCATCACGCGAAAGAAATGAACTCCGGGGTCTGCTTGGAACTGGCCACTTGCAGAAAGCTCCTGTACCTCGCGAGTCTTCTACAGCCGAAACCCTGAACGCTGTTTGGGGATTTCGGAATGAACAGCCGAGGCGACAGCAAGCTCTGCAGCCTTACAACCCAATGCACGCATTTGTATGTGTATATATACACACATACATGCATACATACATGCATGGTTACACACAGCCACACATCCATAGTACATGCATACATGCATGCATAAACATGTATACACACATGCTGAAGCTATGCACGCACAAACACTTTGCCGAACAAAGAGACCCAAAGCCCTTGGGCCCAAACCAAACTTTAGACCTTGAAGCTAAAGCCCTAAGCAAATAAGAATAACGAACCTGGACCCTCCATCTACTATCTATTACACCCCCCAAAGTTTAGGGTTTAGAACTTATAAGTGTTTAGGGATTTGGAGTTTCGGGTCCCTCAACTAAGAGACTCAGAAAAGCCCGCTAAACCCTAAACCCCGGTTTGGGATTTAGGCCTTTTCGTTTCAGGTTTGGGGTTTTAGGGTTTCGGGTTTCGCCGAAGGAGCTGGAAGAATCAAGGCCGGTTTCCACTCCGCCGAGGTTTCCGGCCCTGCACCTGTGAGGTCACAGGGGTTTAGGGTTTAGGGTTTTTCGGTTGAGTTTAAGGTTTAGGGCTTCCTTTTTGTCAAAGGGTTTAGGGTTTAGGGATTTTTGTTTTCAGGGTTTAGGGCTCTTTTTAGGGGTTTATATGGTTTAGGTCTTAGGCTTCAACAAAAAGTAGGGCTTGTTATTAGGGTTTAAGGTTCAAGGCTTGAAGTTTAGGGCTTGGAGTTTAGAGTTCATAGGGTTTAGCAAATTAAAGCTTCGGCCCTTAATTTCTCATGGGTTTCCTGATCAGGCCCTAGGTGGGGCTTACGGGGTATAGCTCAAGGTCCTGTCTTTACTCCGCAGCAGCGGCAGCAGTTCAAGAACATGTAACATGGCCTTTGTATCCTGAACACTTGACCTAAGCTATAAATTAAAGCAGGTGCCAAACCCCAAACCCCTAAACCCCTAGTTACACCGCTTGCGAAAGGTTTGGGGACTTAATTTACCCTTTTCAAAACGGCCCAAGAGCCTTATATAGTATGGTCTTTGGGCCCAAAAGCCCAATATATGAGACCTTGGAGCCTTAGTGGCAGAATAAGGACACCAACTTAGTTCCCTAGGTTACCCAGTAACCTAAGAATAAAAAGGCCTCTCTTTTTGGTATTGGGAAACTTTATAAGGAACCTAGGACTACAAAAAGGGAATAAGGGTACTACTGGGCATCCTAGTTCCTATACCTTTGTTGTGCGAGGCTCTCTGAATCGCTCCTGTGCCCTCCAACAACTACCCTCCCTCTGACATACCCCAAATACCCACTGTTAAGAGCCATAAGGGCTTTATTAAATGGCTCTTGGAAGGTCCGGGCTTGTGAGAGGTTGACAACTTAACACAAATTAAGTCCCTAAACCCCTATAGAACCCTTAACGGACTCCTGATAGATCCATTGTTGTGGTACCTTAGATTAAAACCCTTAACCCCTGAACCCTGAGTTCAACCCTTATAGATCGCTTGAGGGAGCCCCTTTATGGGTTCTTTTTTGTGGCAACTCAGAATAAGTCCTGAAGTAGAACCATCCTGAAGACTCAGCCTAAACTACAATGACAATGCAAGTGCAAAACCCTAAACGGCCCTAAACACCCATAAATCCCCACTCCTAAATCGCTTGTGCGAGTTTGGAGCTGCTTATTTTGGAATCTCGCCTGCTGCAGTCAGCGCAGCGTGCGCCAGGAGCTCGAGACGCAGCTGGTAGGCCTGCTGTCTGAGGTTGACCCAAAGGCTCCATGTACTTGTATAGTAGATGGTTTCAGGGCTTGTAGGGATTATGGGGTTTGAAGGGTTTTCAGGGCCTCTAGGGTATATTCCTGTTTATAAGGCTTATAGGGTTTATGAAGGGTTTTCAGGGCTTCTGGCAGGGGTTCAGGACTCACAGGGTTTATCGGGCTCCTGGGGTGTATGGGGCTTCTAGAGTTTATGGGCCGTTGGGTGCCCTTCGGATCCATGTGCTCATACAGCACACACGCTGGCCTTATAGGTGTTCCTACAAAGGCACTATACTTCAGGGTCAAAGTATATACTTCCCAGGTACCTGGACTCACACTGGTGCGCGCTTGCGCTGCTGCAACCCTCGGATGTACAGTTTGTGATCTCGGGTTCCAACCGAAAGTCCAAACCTTTGTACGTGCTCGAACCTAATTGAAAGTATCCTAGTTTTGGGTATAGCGGCCCAAGACAGATTCCAGCAATCCTTGATTGTGAGATCCTTCTGTTTAGGCTACGTGGGGGCTTCTTCCGGACGAATTGAAACAGCAGACGCTACCCCAGTGTTCTCCTGGCTAGGCTGATGGGTTGCAACCTCGGATTCAGCAGCATCAAGGCCCTTGCAAAGCTTCGCGAACACTAGGAACCTACATAAATGAGCACGTTTTGGCGGTTTTGAACCTTAACACAACTTCAGATATTGGGCAACTAAAACTGCAAACCGGAGACATGCTACTGTGACGATGACAACGTCGACCGCTGAATAGTCTTGCTGTTTCTGGCGCTACTCCTTGCTATCATGATGGTTCTTGCGCGCGGCTCCCGGGATTTGATACCGAAACCCTGGACCCTGAACCCTAAATCCTAAACCCGGAAACCCTAAACCCTGAACCCTGAACTTTGAAGGTTTGAAGCTTCACAGCTTTTGGGCTTGGCCCTGCCTGCGCACTGTCCGACTCTTGGTAGACCGTGATTCGGTCACCAGCATCGCTTCCTTAAATCAGGGCTTGAGGTTTAGGATTTTTGGGGCTTCACAGGGACGTTGCCTAGCGATGTGAGTTGAGGTTGTACGTACGCTTGCAAAGAGTATGGCTGCGAGGCCCCGCATCGTAAGGACTCTGCACAAAGCTCACCATGGCCACGGTGCAATTGTTTTTCTATTCGGGTACATGGACCCCTCTATACCCCGAAATATCCCTAAACTCTATGGTACCCTTCAAAGGAACCCTTTTGGGGCTAGAGAGAGGCGCACCCAATCCTTGGCCCACGAACTTCGCACTGAGGCGTTTGAGGCAGCAGGTTGCCAAGTCGTGGTCAACACCACATAGCTGGTGGAATTTCAGGCAGTGGTCGTGCAAAAGGAGCATGCCAAGCTTTCTTGACCGAAGCCAAATCGCCTCGGTACTTGTCCAGCAACAGCGTACTTGCAGGTTCATGGGCAGTTATAAGTAGGGCTATAAGTAGGATAACTACAGTTATAACCCATATTAGGGGACGTACAACCCCAGTTATAACTACCCATGAACCCTAAGCCCTATACCCTTATATAGAATCCCTATAGATCCCTTTACAGGGACCCTTATAACTACCCACGAACCTCCAAGTGGAGGGTTCTCCCACGGCCACATAGGCCTCGTTGCCTTCCATCTCTGCAGGCTTTTGGCTCTGCAGGCTTCTCACATGCAGACGAGTGCGTGTGATGAGGATGATGTTTATGGTGATGATGGTGACCATGATCATGATGATAATGACGATGATGATGATGGTTTCGATGATGACGATGATGATGAGAATGATGATGGTTTGGAAGATAACGATGATGACGATGATGTTGTTGTGGATGATGACGACCCTATAGCGCATCAACAACTCCAAACAAGCCCTTGAAGGAACCCTCAGAGGAAACCTAAAAGGAAACTCTTGACAATGATTCCGACCCCTGTATTACGACTCCTCCCTCTACAGGTTTTCAATCCATTCGAACAAAATGATAAACTCTAAAAGAGCCATCAACGGAACCCTCAGAGGAAACCATAGAAAACTGTATTCACTCCCCCCTCCATTGGTTAGAACCCGGAATGCCAAGCCTTTACACAGGGACTGATGATTCCAAAACCCTAAATCCTAAACCGTACCACAAGCCTGCCACCCAAAGGCAAGGTTAGACCCCAACCAGGAACCCCCCAAGTGCTCTTCAATGTAGCCCTTATGGTCGTTCATAATTGGCATTTAAGCTATGATAGAGGGTAGTTGCGGGGGTTCAGGCAAAGCCCCAAACCTTTTTGTTTAAGCCCCCTTGTCTCTCAGCGTGCACTGATAAGCCTCAGCAATCCCCAAAGCCTTTAGGGCGTCTAAGAGTTTAGTGCCCAACTGACGGCGCAAAGTTCAGTCATCTTCCTCTGTCCTCTGAACATTATACCGTTAACTCCCCAAAAGTAGGTACAATAATGGCCCAACACCTATGAAAGGCTATTAGTCTACGTATTTGTGGGATTCGGGTAGGGCTTCTTGCGGGCCTACATGCATGCGAGGACCAGTCATATGCCTGATGATAACGCTATCTCGACTCATCCTGGGATTCTGCGTCCAATGTAGGTTCTACCTGGAGTTTCGGGTTTAGCGTTTCGGGTTCACGGTTTAGGGTTCTACCGTACTAGTTACTTCCCATAACCTGCTTTTGGTCAGGTCCCAATACAAGCCCGAGTATAGCTTTAGAGGGACCGAAAACGTGGTCGTGGTAAGCTAATGTAATTTGAAAGTCAGGGTGGTGGTGACCGATGTTTCAACTACACTTTAACCCTGCTTCACAAGTCAGGTGCAATGATCCTCCAAGCCCTAACGCCCTAAACCTTAAACCCTAAGCCCGAAACCCTAAGCTTATGCCCTAATAGCCCTAAAAGCATAAACCCCCATGCAACCTGAGCCCGCAACCCCTAAGGCTCCAAGTACTACAATTATGGCATATACTTGGGCCTTAAATGGGTGCCTACACGGGTACTGCAAGGACTAAGTATAGACTATAGGGTACATGGAGCCTCGCACCCCTCCAGGGCTCAAGCATATGCTACATAGCACATGGAGCCTTAGGGAACGGCAAAAAACTGTAAAGAAGGAACTTTCGTCTCTGCTTTGCAGCCCCAGCGTCGTGCGATCCGCAAGGAGGGTCGATTCGTCCACAGCGCTGTGGCGATGATGTGGCAACGCACCGGACTGCCCAGAAGCTTCGGGTAACTAGGGTTTGGAGTAAAATATTTCATTTAGGGTTCAGGGTTGAGGGTTTAGGGTTCAGGGTTTGGGGTTTAGGGTTGAGGGTTTAGGGTTCAGGGTTTGGGGTTCAGGGTTTGGGGTTTATGGTTGAGGGTTTGGGGTTTAGGGTTCAGGGTTTGGGGTTTAGTACAGGATCTTACACCCCACATGCTACATCCTAAGCAGGAGCTCCGTCTCCCATGGATGTGGGGGCCCCAGGAAACAGAGGACAGATCTTACAGCTCCTTGGGCAGAGTGCTGCGAATAGCTGAAGATACGATATGCGTCATCACGAGAGGTATTCCTCCTCCTCCACACTACCATACCTACTTGTTCAATGTAGGTGCTCAAAACACCGTAAGAGAGAATTGCAACTTCTTCGAATGCTCACTGTAAACCCAAATAGTCTGTATGGACCCTATCAAGAGTATATATGCTTTGGTAGTGTAAGGTCTTTGCACAGGATCCCTTAACAGCTTGATCAGACCTCTAGAATACAGTACAGAGGCCTGAAACATGATTCACAGCCTCCTGGTTACTGCTTAGATTCATCCACACTTATAGATACCCTAAACCCTAAACCTGAGATTTCCTAGGTCCCTTGAAGGGACCGTCAAGGAAGCCTTATAGATACCCTAACCCCAAAGCCCTAAACCCTACGCCCAGAATTCCTTCACTTCCCTAGTTGCCACAATCTGTCTGTATGTCAACATATAAGCTAGTCCGAGAAGAACAAAGGACAACATAAACACAGTCCCTCTCCGGGTTAAGGGTGCGCCGACACCTTCCATTGCATGACATCGCCTGAAATCGCTCTGGCACAACCCAGTCAAACCCTAAACCCCTAAACCCTAGACCCTAAACCCCTAAACCCTAAACCCCCCAACACTTAAAGAACCGTCAAGCTCCCCGATGAATCGCTTGAGCTCCGTCGTCGTCAGATATGGTGGGCTCTTTGGGCCCGACATCTCCATTGAATTGCTCGTGGCAGAACCTTTAGGGTTTAGGAGCTTAGGGTTTGGGGTTTAGGGATTTAGGGGTTTAGGGTTTAAGGGTTCAGGGAGAGCTCAGCAAGTTGTTGCATGCCGTGATGGCTTTGGTTCTGGGTATAATCGCCATCGTCGCCTGTGCCGTACTTAGGCATCGGTCAGTTCTTCAGCGACACTCAGAAGCGCGGAGCCTTTGAAAGCTATCTTCTGCCTGGACACTTCCATGGCCTTCTTAATGAGCCCAGGTCAGCGTCAACAAGTTCCCAATGAGCGTCGAGACGCCGCTCTCGATCTAAATGCAACAAGGCGCTGGAGGCTGAGTCGCTGCCACCAGGCCAGGAGGTCCTTTTGGGTAATCCTTGGCTGTTCTGGATGTCGTGTCATCCGGGTGTTCCTACAAGAATTGTGCGGAAGATAATGCGGCAATCACTGCGCACAGCGTGGTCCTACAAGAAGTGTGCGGAAGGCTCAAGACTCACGAAGCAAGGCAGAGGCCTTCTTGAGGGTCTGGACTGCGGAAGCTGGCTTCTTGTGGACCTTCTTAGCAACTGACTTCATTTTCGGCTGGTGCCTTCTTGGCAGCTGGTTTTTTGTTGGGCTGACGCTCGCACGGCGGAATCGGACAATCACGCTATTGCCATGCAGAACCTCACCGATGGCTTCGGCCTGCGTCGGTTGAGAGTCCAGAAGCATAGCTGAGCTTGAGTAAACATTCAAGCAATTGCCGAGTTGAGGGTAGCCGACGGGCCAATGGATGATCGCCACACTCGCTGTGCATGTTCTACTTGGCGGTTCATGGGTAGTTATAAGTAGCGTTTTAAGTAGGGTAACGAGAGTTATAGCCTAAAATCGGGGACCTATAACCCCACCCATAACTACCCATGAACCTCCAAGTAGTCACAACGGAGAACCCTTTAGGCTGCCCTGGCATGTGTAAGCGCGAAGATTTCAGCCCAGAATCTGCGTCTAAGCATGCGTCTAAGTCCTGCGTTTTACGTACCAAAAGCCTAAATTACCCTGAATCATGCAGCTTGAAAGTCTAACCCTAAACGCTAAGCCGCTATATAAGCCCTAGACCCGAAGCCCAGACAGCCGAAACACTAGACGCACAAGACCGAAGACACCCTAACGTTAATGGGTTTTTGTGTATACAAATTTGATATAACTATAGGTTGGGCAATTCTGGGACTAGAGAGGGTATTATTGTATTAGTTAAAGACATTCAGACCTCTACATGAACAAAGAGGCACCCAACAGCTTGGCCTCGCAAGAAAGGGGTATCCATGACCTGCATTTTGGAAATGGAGCTTCCGTGAGATTTGGGGGTCCTTACTGGATCAACAGGCGTACTAAGTAGGGCTTGATTCGGGCTCTTATTGGGTCCTAAACCCTAAACCCTGAACCCTAAACCCTAAACCCTGATCCCTAAACCCTCTATATCCTAAACCCTAAACCCTGCTTGGTAGCAGAACTCCCCTGGTCCTTACAGTGGGGCTTGTGGGGCTTAAAGGCTTCTAGGGCTTAAGGGTTTTGGCGTAGAGGGTTCAGCGATTGGAGATAGGCTATGGGCTTAGTTCAGGGTTTATAGGGTTAAGGGTTTCCCTAGAGGGCGAAGTACCCAATCATCATATACTCTCAAAAATAGTAACCTACATAACTACTATCCCAAACCCGAGTACCTAATTATTGGGCCCTTTGGGCCCTTAGGGTTTCGGTTCAGGCGTACCTGCAAAACCCCAAAACTCTAAATAGGCTCACGCTCCGAAAGCCCTCCTGGCCTCGGTTTTCCCTGAAACGGATTGAACTACGGTTGATGATATAAATCCTGCATTACCTTAAGGACCCTAGACTATGGGAATTATGCTAGATTCCTCATTATGGGTAATGCAGGATTTAAATCATCAACCGTAGAATCGGAAAAGTAGCTGGTACCTGGAGGCGCAGACCCTACCCCTTGCTTAGGATACCTGGTTTTATGGTTAGGATCTCGTATCTTAAAAAGTAGGTGCCCTAAACAAGAGGTAGGGTATGAGCCTCTAGGTAGTATCGGGAGTTGCAAATACTGTTTCGCAAGGTCGACTCAGGGTTCCTAGTGTAGTTACGGCATAGTATACGCGCCAAACATTGGTGCCTCTACAGTGCTTCGCAGGTTTGAAGCGGGTGGGCATGGTCGCCTATGAACTTCCGGCGGGGCAGTGTATTCCCCAGCCTTGGTAATTCGAATAAGGTTCTGGAGTATAGTATATCAAATATATAATAAGGAACACCCACGCCCAAACCCTAAGAGCTAAGCCCCTATCTTAGAAAAAGCAAACTCAATGCCGAGGAGTCTCTGCGTCCCCAGGGGGGCAGACATCTTGAAAAAGTGAAATCCTTAATCTAGTTACCCCAAACCCTACCTGTGGCCCCAAACCCTACAAAATAGTAGGTTATGACCCCTTAGTTAGAGGGTAGAACCCCTAAAACGGTAGGTTTTCGGATGTCCAGGTAGACCCTAAACCCCAGACTCGAAGCCATGAACAGTAAACCGCGAGAGCAGTGAACCTTGAACCCAGCGACTTCGTTTCTCCTCCATCACCCAAGCGGGTCAATGTATACTACCATTATGGAACTACTTTGAGGTTTATGGGAAGTTATAAGTGGGGTTATAAGTCCCCTAATATGGGTTATAACTAAAGTTATCCTACTTATAACCCTACTTATAACTACCCATGAACCTCCAAGTAGGTCCCCAAAGACCATCCTTGTCACATAACGATATGAAACCATCAAACACACACGTCCTCCACAAGCCAAGAAATATAGGGCCTTAATAATTAGACTAAGGTTTTGGGGCCCGTTATACTATAACTCTAGTAAAAGGAACCCCCAAAAATGGTATTGGTAATTATTGAGCCCCTACCTTAACCCCAAATAACCTACCCTTTGAGGGACTTATACAAAGAAATCATACTAGGGGGCCCTAAAAAGGTAGGTTCCTTAGGGTCCAGGTACATTAGACACCCTAAACCCTAAACCCTAAACCCTAAACCCTAAATTCTAAACCCTAAACCCTAAACCCTAAACCCTAAACCCTAAGAACCCGAAACCCCGAAACTCAAGGTCTGAAGGAGATGCGCCCGTTGCCTTGAGAGCCCCGGATGCAGGAGACCTCGGAGGATAGCAACGTACGGCTCATCGACGAACTTCTAAGTTTAGGGTTTTTAGGAGTTTTGGGTTTAGGATTTAGGAGTCAGGGTTTAGGATTTAGGGGTTGGGGTTTAGGATTTAGGGTTTAGGATTTTTTGGGGTTTAGGGCTCTGCATAACATACAGGACCTCAAGCTGGAAATGCAGGGCTTTGTCCTATCTGCCGTCTTCGGGCTTGGGGCAACAGGGCTTTAGGGTCTTAAGGTGTACAGGGTTTTGAGCTCGCCAACCCTTCCCTGTCTCCAAGTCCAAATAGGGCATACACAGCTACTCCACCAAAGCACTCAACCCTATGACCACAGACTGAGCGCAGGTGATTGCAATCTTCTCCTGCTTCTTGACAGACTTGCCACCTCCGCGGAGCTTAGTACTGAGGTAACGGCGGTTCCACAAGCAGTCTCCAGTCACGACCCCTTCGTGTCCAAGAGCCAACCGATTCGATCTGGTTCTGCGGAGGAAGTGACAGACGCCGCTCCTGGCACGGCCCTGAAGTAGGAAAAGCAATCATTGTAGTCAACAATGGTCAAGTCATCGATTGTTTATGGGGTTGCACAACCATTCTTCACAGCAAGCTCTTCCCCACCTTGACTGCAACCTTCTATCGATTAGGGTTATAAGGTCCGCAGCTGCTCGGAAAGGGCTACTGTAAGGGGTCCATAACGCTACCATAAAGGTTCTATCAGGCTACAAGGCTACTATAAGGGTTCGAGAAGGATACCGGATACCATGGTCGGGGGTACATTGTAGTAGACCTATAGGCTCCAGTTTATGTAGTTCCTTTTGGTGATACCTTCTACAAGTAAGACCCTACATGCAAAACTGGTCAAACCAGGAAGAGGGCCGACTGGTGGAGGTGCTCTTGCTTCGCGCTTTGAAGGAGAGGGAGGGAGAGGGGGGTAGGGTTTAGGGTTTAGGGGTTAGGCTTTTTTTTTTTTTTTTGGGGGGGGGGGGGGGAGCTGTCAATTGGCCTCCTAATTTCTGCTTGGGTCCATAGTGGGATGCCTCGTTTCCTACAATGCAGATGTGGCGTTCGATGGCGAGGGGACGAGGGATTCGTCGACACCACAATACCACAATCTGGGTCGTAACTCAAGGGCCCGTCCCAGAACGAACAGGTACCTCAAAACACCCTAAACCCTAAACCCTATAATCCCTAAATCCTAAACCCTATAATCTAAATCCTAAACCCTACACCCTAAAGCCTATAATCCTAAATCCTACACCCAAAACATCAAAACCCTAAATCCTAAAGCCCAAGCCCGATGAGCTCTCCTTCGAGCCTCTAACCACCCCCCCCCCCCCCACTGCCATAAGAAGCCCTGACAGCGCCGAAAACCTGAAGGACCAAATGACCCTTAAAAGTAAGGGCCCTATACACCCTCAGAGGTTTCGGATTTAGGGCTTTGGGTTCAGGGCTTTAAGGCTCCAAGGGCTCATAGTTCAAGCTCTAAGGACTCATAGTTTAAGGCGTTTGGACCTGAAGACCATACTACATAAGGCTTCTGGGCCGTTTTGATCCTTCGGGTTATGCAATGAAATCCTGCATGATAGATATCTGAACCCTGCCGCAAACCCTTGTGGGGTACGTTTCGCCCCTCAAGAAAAGCCTTTTCTTAAAAACCAGAGAAGCCCTGAAAGCCTGATAAACCCTGGGAGTCACCCTAAACGAAACCCTGAACTGAAACCCTAAAACCCTAAACTCCTAAACCCTAAAGCCCTGAACCACTAAACCCTAAAGCCCTGAAACCCTCTGCCTGCATCTTAGACGACCGACATGTTTATCATGATTTCTATTGGTATAACCTGTATACACATATATTTATCTATGTTAATCTATATATATATATATATATATATTGTTTTATGTAATTATACACTTATTTGTATGTGCGCTAGAAAGGCGGGTCTCTTTGGGGATCAGGTGAGACCTGAAAGATACATGTGCCCTCAAAGCCATGAAAAACCCTGAACTCCTCCAATACAAATTAACCTAAACCCTCTACCCTACATCCTAAACCTAAGCCCTTAAACCCCTGAACCCGTGAACCCCTGAACCTGAAACTCTAAACCATCGCTCCCATAACAAATGGAGCCTCAAAGACCCTAAATCAATCTTTGGCCGAGGGGCGTCGTAGGCTACGAAGACTTTGGGAAGCATCATATTGCAGAGGCTTCTGCGCAGAGTATTCGGGGTAGTGTAGGGTCTACCTGGACCATGAGAAACCTGTCTTTTCGGATTCCTTAGACTGATTTCTTTGTAGGAGCCCTTAAAAAGTAAGTTATTTGGGGGGGATTAGGGCTTTGGGGTTTCGGGTCGGGGTATAGGGCTTCAGGTTGTGATCAAGATTCGGACTTCGGTTTAAATTTGGTCGCTTCATTCGCGCTTCAACTTCAGGTTTTTGATAAATTTCAAACTTCCGTTTAAGTTTTTGCCCAGTGTTTCAGGCTCCGGCAGAGGGGGGATGAATTGCGAAGCTACTGGTTTGTTTTGCTGTGCGAAGGATATGAAGGGTAGATGCACACTGATACCGTGTGAGGGTTACTATAATAAGTACTAAGGGAACATAAAGGGTTTAAAAGATGAGGAAGGTTGCGATTATAGGGATGATGAACACATCCTGCACTACGCTAAGGACATTTAAAACTAACGGAATTCTGGTAAACCCCATTGTATGGATTCCTGCGGGAAAACTCTTAGAGTCGTTACTGCGGGATTTTACTTTGTCCATCCACAGTACCATGTCATCCACCCGTCGGCAGCTAGCCTTTAACAGCCATCAGCTTCGTGAACAACCTATCTTCAGACTTCGACGATGGAAGCCGAAACCCTCCAAACCCAAAGCCCTGAACCCCGAAAACTGAGAGCCATAACTCCCCTACACCTTCAATGCTGAAACCCTGATTCACATACCCAGAACAGTCCATGTCAACTCTGACCCAAACTGTGCATAGTCCACTCTCGATTCAGGCGTTTACGTGCTTCTCCGACTCCCCGGGTCTCTGTTTAGATTTTACTTGAAGGTTGATGGGTAGTAAGAAGTTGGGCTTGTAAGCAGGATAACAAGAGTTATAACCTATACTGGGGGACTTGTAACCTCACTGGTAACTACCCATGAACCTCTTAGCAAGGTTTAAGTACTTTATACAGATCACACGACGCCAACAGGTTAAAGGAGAGAAACCGCACCAAGTTTCGAAGGCCTAGTCCTGTTCCAGGATTTAGGGCTTAGGGTTCCCAGAAAGCACACACATAGTACTACTATCGATCTGGGTCCCCAAAACCATACTAAGGATCTTCCTTTGGAGCTTAATTCCATAATCGTAGTACATATGAACCCTCTGGGTGTATTTAATACGCCGCTCTCAAAGGCCGGACGAGAAAACCAACTGCTTTCACCAAGAGGCTGCTGCATAGATGCCTTGCCCTTCTTCAGCTGCGCTGCCTCGTTGCTGGAGCTTTCCCCAAAAGCCCAGTAATCGATGTTGTGTTGATTGGCTCAAACCCACCATGAAGGGTCTCTTTACGGAACCCTTGCAGTACTAGAGACCCCTTGATCAACCTTTGCGGAACCCTTGTAGTACTATAGACCCCTTGATCAACCCCTTCTAGTCTAGTTCCCTTGTACAGGTAACTGAACTCCCAGCGTGTATGCTGCAAAGGGCACTGACGGTCTCAAGCATGCTCTAGATCTGGTACTGCTTGAAGATGCTTCAAGTAGTGTCCAGGTTTTTAAGGCTTTACGGTTTAGGGTTCAGGCTGTAGGCAGTAGGCCGGGTTTCGGGTTCTTAGGGTGCAAGGATCTGTTCGAGCAAAGAAGAACGACCAACTGTATAACGTGTCGAGGTCTTGAAACATTAGAACAGGGAGTTGAGGACAACACAGAGGTACGATGTTCAGACCTGCATAGGAGTGCATTGCAGTTCTTTAGGAACGTAAACACAGCGTTGCATGGTTTCTAAGCTTAGCTCCACTCCACCGCAGTTGGGCTAGTCTGATGCTTAAGAACGGCTTGAGGAATAGTAAAAGCTTCCTGCTCAGAGTCATGATACATGGAACTCTATGTTTGCGCCCGCTCACAAGACTAGGTACGAGATTCATCCACTTTCCAAACCGTGCCCAAACTGTTATTAAGCCCTTATTACCAAACCGCGTTCTATCTATCTATCTACCTACCTGCTTACCTAGCTGGCTATCTCCCTATCTATTTGTCTATCTATCTATGTGTCTACCTACGTATCTGCGTATATATCTATATGTCTGTCTCTCTTTCAATATTAGCTGCCTATGTGTCCGTATGAAAACCGAAATCAGGCCAGGACTGCTTCCACCATGCATCACGACGACTTCATAATAAGTTAATGGCAGCACTAGTGACTACCTAGTGTCTCCGTTGTAGTTCTATTAAAAGGATCCGAACCCTGAAACTGGTTCACCAAAAAGGAACTACAAGTTTGAGGAGAGTCTTTGTGTGCATTATGGTATGAACATAATCAAGAACCTGAAGGAATAAGTTCTGTGACTAGTCGGGCTTCTATGTTGCGGAAATCACACAAGACCCGGCGAGAGGTCATGATTCCGAAAATCAGTAATACTGCAGTCTCCAATCACTGACACTATCCAAAAACCCTATTCTAACCATTAAGGTTCCCAAAACCCCCAAAGCTCCGAGATCCTATCCCTAAACCCTTTTGCACAGACTTGCACATGCCTGCCCTAAACTCTGAACCTCAAACCACAAAAACCCTAACCCTAAAGCTCTAAGGACTCCTCATATTTTAAGGCTTTTGGGCCTAAAGACCATATCGTATAAAGCTTTTGGGCCATTTTGAGCCTTAGGGTAATTAACCCCTACACCCGAAGCCCTGAACACCGAAACACTAGAACCAAACCTTGAACAAACCAAGCCGCTGCTTGTGTGTAGAACCGGCGGAAGTCGGTTCTTAGCTGGGCGCAGTGTGGCCGCAGCGATGTTGTGCCGAAGGACAGATTCCCTGGAGGCTTTAGGATTTAGGGATTTAGAGTATCGGATTCCTGGAGGCTTTAGAGTTTGAGGATTTAGGGCATCGGATTCCCAGGAGTTCGGAGCTTGCGTGAGATTATAAGTCGCACAACCATAACCTTCTTCTTGGAGGTTCTTATGAGTAAAGCCTCATATCTGGGACCCCCAGAAACCGAAGAATAGAACCGGCTCCCCTTTTGCAAACGGACCTGCGGGGAGACCTAGATACAGGCGCAAAAAGTACCTACTCTAACGATCCGTGAGACCTCAGGCTCAAGACCTTCTTTACTGTTAGTGCTGGGATCGCTCCCAAGATATCTCATCGAATCCGACGCAAACCCTACACCCTAAATCCTACACACCCAAACCCTAAACCCTAAACACCCAAATAACCGGCCCTAATGCCTAAACCCTGCACACCCAAGTAACGGGAGCCTGTGCCAGGAATTCGGATTTTTGGGGCTCAGATCGGCCGCCTGCGGCGTCAAACTCCAACAGCTCCGTCACCACGAAAATGTCGCGGTGGAGGTGTCCGAACCTTCGTTACCCATTTTGAGGCCCAACAAGCACATAAGCAAAAATTAGGATAGGGATATCCCATATCAACCCCCTTATACTGAAGCCCCATAAGGTGGGGCTATCCCTATAAAATGCTTACGAGCTTATGCTTATGTCCTTTTTGGGGTCCCTAATTTAAGCAACAGCAAAATGTGAACAGGCTTTAGGGTTTAGGGTTGAGGGATTTGAAATAAAGGTTTCGGGGTTTGAGGTATACTTTACTATCGTCATGGGGCTTTGGTCCTTGCAATAACGTTCGGGGTTAGTAGCCCTTCAAGAGACCCTGAAAGGAAGCCCTTAAAACCCCTCAAACCCCTAAAAGAACCCTCAAGACCCTAGAAGACGCTGCGTATAGAACCCCTAAACCAACCCCTTTAAAGAATCTTGGGGATCCTAAACCCTCAGCCCTAAACCCCTAAACCCTAAACTCTAAACCCTAAACCCCTAAAACCTCAACTCCCAAACCAGCGCTGGGAAGCCCCCGGAGGTGGCTGACGATGTCGAAGCAGGAGGAGTCCGTCACGAGAAGAGGCGGTGGAACCGCCTTGGAGGGTGTCTTTAGGGTTGATGGTTTAGGGTTTAAGGTTTAGGGTTTAGGGTTCAGGGTGTCTGCTTAAGGCTTAGAGCTGACTTGTTTAGGGTTCAAGGGTTTAGGGCTAAGGGCTTATAAATAAGGGTTCCTATGTTTGAACTGCACTGTCTATGTTCTGTTATGGTGGCCTTACACGGTCGTGTGGGGTTTTACAGGCTTTGCAAGGGTTTGTAGGAGCTTTGACGAACTTGAGCCTAAACCCTAAACTGGGATCTGTAGGCCTCCTACGGGTTTTACCTCGGGTTTGGGTTCTGGGTAGTGTTGCACGGGCTTTGCTTAGGTTGTCATGGCTTTTAATCGGTTTGTGCGGTCGTTATACAAGTCTTTGGGTATAGTAGGACCTTAGCAGTTAACAGCGCTTGACGAACAGGGTGATGGACACCATCGACACTTCAGTTGAAGCCTTCCTTACTGCTAGTGCTCCCAGCTACTCAGCAGCAGGGGTGGATTTAGGAGTTTCGGCTTTAGGGCTGCATGTTTTGGAGCTAAGGGCTTTGGTCAGTTATCCGAAGGAGTAGCGGGAATCCAAGACTGCTTCGCGATGCAAGGCGTTGCGACTTCCGATGTACGGTTTTGGTCCAATCCTTACAGGCCAGTTCAAGGCAGTACCACTACAGTCAATCCCAAAATTGTTGCGGAAACTGGATAAAAGGAAGAATCAGAAGTGGTATTCCCTAAACCCTCTAAACCTTACCTTAACCCACAAATAACCTACCTTTTAAGGACTTATATAAGGAAACCATAATAGGGAACCCAAAGGCTCCAAGTATACAAGTACTAGCTACCTTGGGAGGTCTCAAGTCTATAGTCTATAGACACGCAGTTCCTACTTTGGGCTAGTTGGCGTCTTCGGCCGACTATGTGTATATATATATATATATATATATATGTTAAGAGGTCTGGCATAAACCCTGAAACCATGAACCGTAAAACCCCGAACCCTGCGTACCGATAGTCTGAATTGTAGTTCCGCTTTTGGTTTAATCAGCTCTATATTCAGGACCCTACGAGGTAACCCCAAAAAGGAACAACAATGAAGACTGTAGTAGACCCTACTTGGAGGGTCGGGCGACGTAGTACCTTAATAGGGATCCTAATTGGGGTCATGGTACTTGTAAGTCTATAGAAAAACTACTTGCTAATCACCCCGACCCTCCAAGTAGGAACCCTGAACCCTAACCCTAAACCCTATACCCTATACCCTAAACCCTAATCCCTAAACCCTAAACCCGTAACCCTATAATTACACTAATCCCTAAACCCTAAACCCTTTACCCTAAACCCTAAACCGTATACCCTAAACCCTACACCCTAAACCCTATACCCTAAACCCTATACCCTAAACCCGAAACCCTAAGCCCACCACCCCAAACAAGTTGCCCCCGCCGGGCTCCCGGCTTTCCCTAAGTCAGGATCCGTTCCCTCGATCGCAGAGCTGTTGGCGTCGAACCAGCGCACCTTGCTTCGTCTAGAGGCCTTAAGAAGTAGACTACTGGGAGGTTCATGGGTAGTTATAAGGGTCCCTTTAAAGGGATCTATAGGGATTCTATCAGGGTAAAGGATTTAAGGTTCATGGGTAGTCATATGTGGGGTTATAAGCCCCCGTAATATGGGTTATAGCTACAGTTATCCTACTTACAACTACTCATGAACCTCCACGTAGGGGTTCCTCTACAGGCTCCACTAGAAAAGTTCTATGAGGCTTTCTGTAGGGTTTCCGAATCATTCGGATCTGGCTGCAACGCAGAACAGAACTATAAGGGTTACTATGTCATACGGTGGATGGACAAAATCCTGCATTACCTAAGTATGGTATGGTACCATAATTCCCACACTTTAGGTATATCGGGCCATGCAGGACTTTGTCTATCAACAGTATTATGGTGACAGGCAGGCAGCCTGAGCAATAGTACTGGCGATTGTTTTGTCTTGTCTAACAGGGGTTGACAGGGTGTTAGTGGAAGGGGGCTTGGTTTCTGGCTGACAGTATGGGCTTGCAGCTTACAGTTTGGATTTGGTTTAGGGTGTGGGGTATCGGATTTCTCATCAGCCCGTGGTACAAGGAATACACCTCAGACTATGAAAAGCTTCTTGTCATGCCGCAAGGTACATTCCTAACCTGAGGGGGTGCTGATGGCAGCGGTGCACCATCGGTTGATGCCTCAATGGCCTCCATGTCCGCACTGGACAATGACTTCGCGCCTAGTTTCACTAGGTCGGCGAAGCTCCCTCTAGAACAGTGAAGTAGTGAGTGGAATGAGAAGTACCCAATCTGCTGTGACTCGATTGTGATGATTGTCCTCAGCAGCTTCGATACTTTCCACTCGCCTTTGAACTTCTGTAGCAGGGCTATCGCGGAATCGTCGCCGCCCACCACGGCCTTTATAAAGGCGGGTATGTCCAGTCCGATGTGCTTCAGCACCTTGACTGAGTTTGCGATGAATGTCCACGGCACCCCTGATGGGAGTGCTCCCCTGTGCGTAGTGTTTTGTCTCGTCAAGATCGAGACGCTTCTCCACGCCCCGCCCTAGGGTTTAGGGTTTAGGGTACTTTATAGGGATCTACTTTTTGGATCCTCCCGGGGGTCTGCAAATCGATGGCCCAGGCCGCTCCCAGGATACCACGGCCTCGTCCGGCATTGTCGTAGGCCGGCTACTTGGAGGTTCATGGGTAGTTATAAGGGTCCCTTTACAGGGATCTATGGGGACATAGGATTTAGGGTTCATGGGTAGTCATAAGCAGGGATATAAGTCCCCTAATACGGGTTATAACTATAGTTATCCTACTTGTACTTAAAGGATCATGGGACGTAGTAAGTATGGTTATCAATACTTTAATTGGGGCTATAAGTAATTATAAGTGTAGTTACCCTAGTAATAACCCCAGCTACTAAGTCCCACGATCCTCCAAGTAACCCTACTTTATAACTACGTATGAACCTCCAAGTAGACGTCGGGTGCAAGGCTGAGCTTGGGGCTGGGCGTTTGGGGGCGCTTTTGTCAGGGTTTGCTTCCGATGACTTCCGAAATTGTGCCCTTCAAAGGGGTAGGTTTTCTTGGCTACAGGTGGGGTATCGGGTTTTGAGCATGACTTTGTAAGGGTTCTCGAGCATTCGGCTTTAAGGTTACAGGGTCTAGGCTTAGGTCTGTGGTTAGAGTTTGGCATGTAAAGGTTTCTAACATTTAAAGGTTTCTAACACTGCAGCTACAACCGTACATGCTTCTGTGGACCACACAAACCCTAAACACCTAAACCCCTAAAGCCCTAAACCCTAAACCCCTGAACCAAAAAAACCCTAAACCCCTAAACCCACTTGGAGGGTCGGGGGACTTAGTAAGTAGTTGTTTTATGGAGTTATAAGTACCAAACCCCGATTAGGGTCCCTATTAAGGTACCTGTAAGTCTATATACTAACTACTTACTAAGTCCCCGAACCCTAAACCCTATAGTACCCTTTATAGAGCCCTTTAAAGGAACCCTTATAATCCCCAAAGGAGCCTCTACTTATACTAAGTCCCCCGACCCTCCAAGCAGAACCCTGAACTACCCCAATCTGTGCTTGGGACTCTGGGTTCCGGCTCGGCTCCCCCACAAACTGAAAATCCCATCTCTGAGCCTTTGCGCTCGACCCCCAAAAAAGGCAGATTAGGATTTAGGATTTAGGGTTTAGGGTTTAGGGTTTAGGGTTTAGGGTTTAGGGTTTAGGATTTAGGGTTTAGGGTCCGTCAACTATTGACACCCCCACCCCCCCAAGCTCAAGACAGAACCAGCGCAACCCTTAATTATAATTCAGAACCCTAAACCGCAGGAAAAGAGAGCATCGATGGCTGCCGCGGAACATTCGGATACGGCGAAAGGACCTGCGACCACATGCGCAAGGATGCAGAACTTAAAGGATCAGGGTACTTTGTCAGTAGGATATTAAGTAAGGCAACATAGGAAAACTATACTGAGTTTTCACAACCTATTCAGTCCCACGATCCCCCATCCTTTGCATACTAAATCGGGTCTCATGTCTGGACTCACTACGATGGGGCCTTTGTACCCGAGTTGTGAGATGCTTGTGTTCGTCTTCCTCTTCTGGCCTTAGTACTGCTCGGGGGTTCGCTAGTCGAATCCAGCAATCTTGGCGCTGCTCCCGCTGTTTCGTGCACTACCTGAACCTCAAATGGCCTACCTTTTGGGGGTTCCTTGTTATCTTCTCATTATTTTGAACAAATACCTAAACTGGCAGGCTTCTCAGGGCCAGGGTGTACTCTGCACACCAAGCCCGAAAACAGGTCAGTGAATGCCAAGCCCCAGAGAGGAACCTACTATCATCTAGAATCAAACCCTAAACCCTAAACGGGCTTATCGTTTAGGGCTTAAGTTCTTGTTCGTGGATCTTCGTCATCTGATGATACCCACCTTTCCTTCGCATCCGTCCGTGTCCAGCCTTGGTGCCACGAAAACCAATATCGTTCCAGAAGCATCATGCCCAGCCATTTTTGCGGAATTCCAAAGCTTCCTGCTGAAGATGCCGGATAGTCCTTTTTCAAAAACTATAGGTAATTATTGAGGCCCCTATAGTGCAACCGGAGAACGGTTCGCAACCCGCAGCTTCGGCCGTTTCTGTCCCTCTGGGCTGCCAGGAGCTCTCGTCCCATGTCACATAGGGGCCTTAATAAATAGAATAGGGTTTGGGGGTCCATTCTTAAACTATATTTATAGTAAGGAAACCCCAAAGTACTATTGGTAATTATTTAGGTCCCCATAGTACTAGAGAAGCCCGCTTTGGCTAATATGCCCCTGCACCCCTCTAGCATTACTAGCATCTGAGTCTAGGAGTCCTCTTTTATCTGACTCTCTGATCGGATCGCTCACACTTGCCTCGGACACAGCAAGTTTGTACAGCCTCGCCCGGCCATCTCCAAGATGGGCCTCCCTAAACCCTAAACCGTAAACCCTAAACCCTAACCCTTAACTTAAGCCCTAAGCCCTAAACCCTAAACTTAAGCCCTAAGCCCTAAACCCTTATAAAGCTTCACGGATGGAGTTCCCGGCGGAAAGCTTCACAACTCTGCAGCTTGGGTCTTCTGACACTGCTTGGAGCATCATGGGACAGGGTTTGGGTTTAGGGTTTAGGGGCTATTACTCGGGTAACTACACTTATGATTTCTTATAACCCCAATTCAGGTACTTGTATCCATACTTACTAAGTCCCATGATCCTTTAAGTGCTGCACATCTGCCACCACCTTGACGCAGCAGCTTGACTGGCCTTCTCTCCGTCTGGGAGGCGTCACCGCACTCAGAAGGGGGGCCGCCAGTGTTTCAAGAGCCAGTCTGGGAGTTTGGATTAGGGTGACCTTTGGGGATATACTTAAAGGATCATGGGACTTAGTAAGTATTACAGTTATAAGTACCTTAATTGGGGTTATAAGTAAGTATAAACGTAGTTACCCCAGAATGACCCCAGTTACTAAGTCCCACGATCCTACAAGTAGACCCTTTCAATAAGGTCCCGTTGAAAAGAGCCAGCAATAGGGTTCAGAATGGTCCCCTTTAAGGGGTCTCCCTACTGCGACCTAGGACAGTCGAACAGAAGTGGGCGTCGCTCTCGACGGCATTTCCATCTAGATCCTGAGCCATGAACCCTAAAGCCCTGAAACCCACAGATGTTTACATTCTACCCACTCAAGACTTAAACAGAACTACGCTCGAATGCACGAAAGCCGAACGCCCTCGATTCAATACCTTGAGCCCTAATTCAGTTTAAAAGTTAAACCCTAAACCATTACGATCTACGCCCTGATGCAACTGAAGTGTTCAGACCTTGAAATCTTTGAGCTTGAAACCCACTCCTTGCAACCCTCAGGGCCCAAGGACATGACGTAGCACGGCACCCCTAAGCCTTAAACCCAAACCCTCTAAAACCTTACAAACCCTAAACCTCTAAACCCTTACAAACCCTAAACCCCTAAACCCTTGCAAGCCCTAAACTTTAAAACCCTTAACCCCTACACCCTAAGCCCTAAACCTTAAGCCCTAAACCTTATAAACCCTTAATCCCTAAACCCTGAACCTTAAACACAACACCCTAAACCTTACTGCCTCCTGAGCCCCTCTTTGGAAAAGTCAGCACCTGCGAGAGGTTCACGCTCTCATAGCCCGGGCCATCAGCTCGATCCACCTCACTCTTCGGGCTTATGATATAAATCCCGGGGTTCCTTTAAAGGCATCTATAAGGGAACCTTTAAGGGGCTCCTTTACGGGATCTATATAGTTTCAGGGCTTAGGGTATAGGGCTTGTTTACGGTGTATGGGGCAACGTTTAGGGTGTAGCACTTAGGATTCAAAGTGTCGGGTTTACAAGTGCTAAGGGTTTAAGATTTTTGGCTTCATGGTTTAGGGTTCACGGCCTTTAGGGTTTGGGGTTTAGTGCATGTCTGTGGTTGCGTCTACGTGTGTCTCTATGTGTCTTTGTGTGGGCCTGTCTGTGTCTGTCTGCCTGCCTGCCTGGCTGCCTGGCTGCCCGGCTGCCTGTGTCTGTCTGTCTGTCTGTCTGTCTGTCTGTCTGTCTGTCTGTCTGTCTGTCTGTCTGTCTGTCTGTCTGTCTGTCTGTCTGTCTGTCTGTCTGTCTGCGTGTGTCTGCGTGTGTCTGCGTGTGGGTCTCTGTGTGTGTGTGTGTTTGCCTCTGTGGTGTGTGTGTGTGTGTGCATGTGTTTGTACCTGAGTGCGTGTCTCTGTGTGTGTGTGTGTGTGCATCTTTGTGTCTGTGCTGGTCTGTCCCTGTCTCATCCTGTCTCTGTCTGTCTGTGCCTGTCTGTTGCCTGTGTCCGTGTCTGCCTGAATCATTTTGTGTTTGTCTGTGTCCGTGTCTGTCAGTGTCTGACTGTGGCTGTCTACCTGTGTCTGTCTGTGTCCGTCTGTATCTGTCTGTGTCTGTTCTCTGTCTCTGTTTCTGTCCGTGTCTCCTCCGTGTCAAGCTCAGTGTCTGCATCTGTCTGCGGTGTCCGTGCGCTCCATGCGCGTGTGTATGTATAGATATACTCATGTATGATGTACATACCTGTCATGTATGCATGCATGCATGTATGTATGTAAACAACACGCGCACACACACATTGTTCTATCAGATAGACTGGCTGGGCGGATGGATGGATGGATGGATGGATGGATGGATGGATGGATGGATTGAATTTTATTCATGGATGGATGGATGGATGGATGGATGAATGGATGGACAGTCAGATAGGTATTAGAGAAACATTTACCCATCGGGTACATTTATCTACATATATATATATATATATGTATATGTATATGTATATGTATATGTATCTGTATATGTATATATATATATATGTGTATATATGTATATATAGATGTGTATATATATACACACATACATACATACATACATACATACATACATACATACATACATACATACACATATATGTACATATACAAAGGTATATGTACATATTTATCTAATCAAGTACTAGTTAGTGAATCTATATATAAACACATATCTACACACATGTAGACATATATACAAACATGAATACCTATATACATACATACATACGTTCATACATACGTACGTGCATACATACATACGTGCGTAAATACATACATACATACATACATAAATACATGCATACAAAAATTGTTATATAAAAAACAGGCACACACACACACACGCATATATATATATATATAGATATACACACACACATGTACATATGCATTTACATATGAATATACATATACATAATCAAACACATACGCAGATAAACATGCATATACATATACATAAACATATACATAAAGATATACATATACATATACAAATACATATTCATATACATATACATTACATATGAGAATACACATGCAAATGCCTATACATACACAACATATACATACATATACATATCACATATACATATACATACACATATACATAGGCAGATACATACACATATAAATGTATGTACATACATACATCCATAGATACATGCATACATACATACATACACTTACATCTAGGTATGCGGGTGTGTGTGTGTGTATGTGTGTGTGTGTATATCTATATCTATCTGAATATATATATATATATATATACATGTGCATGTATATAATACATACATGTATACTACCTATGAATGCCTTCATCCGTGGGAGAGACAACCTGCGAAGGAACAGGCTCACCCGCCTGGTAGCTACCACGCTTGAAGGCAAACTCGGTGGCCTGCTTGACACCTGGGAACCCAGAGACTCTGAAGTAAGGATTTAAGGTTTAGGGTTTGGGGTTTAGGGTTTAGGGGTTTAGGGTTTAGGGGTTTAGGGTTTAGGGTTTGGGGTTTAGGATTTAGGGTTGTGTAGGGTTTAGGGCTGGGGCCCCAGCTCAGGGTATAAGGCTAAAGGCTTCTGCAAGGGTTCCGTAGGGTTCCTATATGGGGTGTATAAGGGATCTGCAGGGCTACGGTCAGGGGGTATATAAGAAGTTTAGGAACCTTCAAGTTTAGGGAAACAGGAATTTAGGATTAAGGTTTTAGGGATTACAGGGAACTCCAGAAAGTTGGAATATGGTTTCATGGTAGGATACCCTATAATTTACCATAGAAGGGTTAGGATAATCATATTCCAACTTTCTGGCTTTCACCTTAAGATTTAAGATGTGGGGCGGTGCCTCAATACTAACGCTTGGTACAAGTGTACACAGCTTGTTGATAGGGTCTCAACTTCGACCATGGTCACCGGGCATGTTATCGCCGGCTCTCAAAGTAAGAAACAGACTATACCTATAGTCTGCATTGCAGTTCCACTGTTTTGTGGTTAACCCAAATCTCTATTATAGGATGCTAACCAGAAATTTGGTCCCACGGGTCCAAAGGACCCAGTACTTGTGTAGTCGGTCGTCGGATAGTAGTTGTGTAGGTTAGGATTTTTCAGAGTTGATTCTGACAAGTAGGTACTCGGACCCTCCGGGTTATAGCCGCATTATAGCCTGCTCTTATAATAGTAAGAAACGGACTATAAGGAGGTTGTTGGCCCATGTTGGCCCATGAGTGTCGCCGGCTGCGTGGTAGGGTACTCTTTTCCGAGTGGGGGTTGCCCTGAAAACCGGAGAAGGACAAAACCTACCTCTAACCGACCATGACAAACTCTAATATAGGGGCCTTGATAGTTAGCATAGGGTTTTGGGACCCATTCTACGATAATAATATGAAAGAAGGAACCCCAAAAATAGTATAGCTTATTTGTTTAGGCCCCTAAGTCAAGTACCGTTATAGATCCCTTATAGTAACCCCTATAGACCCCTTTAAAGGAACCCCCAACATAGTACGGGTAATTAGTTTTAGGCCCTTAGACTACGCCTGACGGACCTCTCGCGCAGGTTTCTGGAGGATGCGTGTGCTCCTCCGGGGGGTCTCCTGTTTCTACCTGCGAATCTAGACCTTAGGGGCTGAGTACCCTAGCCCAAAAAAGGTCAACCTTTGCAAATATATTATGGTAGGAATATGGGAGTTTCCGAAAATAGGGGACCTTAATATAGTACCCTAAATAGTAGGATCCTTCTCATAAGGACCCCAAAATAAGGTACCCCTAATTTTCGGAAACTCCCATATAGAAACCCGAAAAGGTTGAAGGTTACCCACTCAGCTACAAGGAGACGTGTCTTCACCATTAGAGTATCTAACCTCCCGAACCCTGAACATCCAACATAGGTCAACAAAGAGAGCCCTAAACCCTAAACCCTCAGTTATTGGGGTAGGCACTATGAAGGAGTTGTCATGACTCAAATGCAGATTGGCTGAATGCAAGACATACACTACACGGGCCTTGCTGAGGGGCTTGTAGTACAACTATATGGGGACACAGGTAGGACTGAAGATAGAAAATTTGTAAACTACGCATTAATGACGACGACAGCGTGTCACGGCATATTATACTCTAAGTACAATAAGCAAACAATAAACCACCATGGGAAATGTCAAAGTGCTCACTATAACAAGGCAATACTGAACTTGGGACATCAGGACGATAGTTTTAGCTGTTTCTTAGGGGCTAGATTAACCCCAAAAAAGCTTGAATTCTAAGTACCCGCAAGCAACAAGGAGGGAAATTTCCTGACCTGGGGTCCCAGCAGAGCTGCAATTTTTGCAGCAGAACGGCTTCCTCCGGTTCAGCAAAGCATGGGGCTCGGGCAGTTTTCGGATCTTGGCGTTCAAGGGTTTTGGATCTTTAAGGTTTAGGGCTTAGGGTGATCATTGTTCTAAGCACCCCTTTTCCGTCGGCAGATTCGGAAAGCTCCTCAGGGCAGGATTTAGGATTATGCTCCGTTGCAGCTCCCTTGTGTTAGCTACCGAGTTCATGCTTCAACGATCGTGGCCCGTAGAATTGTTTCAGCAAAAAGGGAACTATAGAAGAGAGCCTGGACAGGCTCCGCCCACCCCACTTGCAAGCTCTCACAATGTGAGTTTGTACTTCAAGGTTCCGGGCTATAACCTTAAACCCCAGAACGCCACCCATAACGAGAACCTCCCACCCCTTTCCAAAACCCTAAACCCTTTATAGAACCCTTAGAGATCCCTTTAAGGAGCCCTTATAGATCCCTTTTCAGGTACCCCTACTTCCAAGCCAAGAAAGAACGCGAAGCAGGCAACTGTTGGCACCTCGGGCCCAGGATGCTGCGCCGCCTGCAGCAGCTAGCTCAACCCAGAGAGCCCAATACCCCTTAATTAAGGAATATAGCTGAAATCATAGTATGAAGCCCTATATAATTCAAGCCACATTCCTTAATTAAGGGGTATTGGGCTCTCTGGGAAGCTTATTGACGCTTGCAAGAGGTTCAGAAGGCTTCCATAATGCTTCATAATCATGACGGTTCTGAAGGGGTGCTATACGGATTTCCAGAAGGGTTCTATAACGGTGCGATACAGTTTCTGAAAATTGATTCCTTGCGTTTGTTTGGCATCTCGACGGTCATTCGTAATTAAGATGAAAGCCACATCGACAGGAGGATAAGGCGCGTTCACAGGCAGCACTACGCTTCGTGAGAAGGCGTTCAGAAAAGACCGTCCCTAAGGCCTTGCCATGAGTATGAATGGTTTAGGGTTTCGGGTTTAGGGTTTAGGGTTATTGTCTGCTTGTCCAATCTCGTGGGGAACCCAGGGTTAACTGTTGGGAGTATATTGGGATGCTATTGGAATCATAAACCCCGAAAACGTTGAAGGTTACCTACTCTACAACCAGATTATAGTAGAAATCTGTTGGGACAATAAGGGGTGATGATACCACCAGGCGTGCCCAGAGAGCCCAATACCCCTTAATTAAGGAATATAGCTTAAACTATGTATATATATATATATATATATATCTATCTATCTATCTATCTATCTATCTATATATATATATATATAGGGCTGCTTTTTATGATTTAAGCCATATTCCTTATTTAAGGGGTATTGGGCTCTCCGGGTACCGACCCCGGTTTCATGTACAGATGCGGTGAGCCGAGATTTTCCCCTTTAGCTGGAAGGAGAGCCTCAAATCCTCTTGAGCACCCCGCAAGACCTAAAAAACTAAATTGACCCCAAACCCGCAGCTCCTTCCCTCTCCGCCCCAGCAACCATGCAGCACTCGAGAATTTGGAACCAGAGCCCAAGGTCGACTCACGAGTCTGGCTCAGGCCAGCGCACGACAAAATTGTCGCAAGTCATTGCTGCGAAGAAGACTCGCCCCGATGCAATGCTCACGACGTTTGTCAATCGGTGCTGCACGTGTGCGCTGTCGTCGACCCCGTTGAGGCGGCGGGGCTGGTGCCCTGCGCTTAGCGCGAATTTGAAGCGACCCACGCAGCTCCGGCTGCTGCATTTGAAGCAGGCGCGAGGATCCACCCGTGCCCTTCAATAACGGTTTGTTAAGGGGTTTTACAACCTGAAACCTCTCCACTTGGAGGTTCATGGATAGTTACAAGTAAGGGATATAAGTAGGATAACTACATGCAACACCCATATTAGGGGCCTCATAAGTCCACATACAACTACCCTCAAACCCCCCAAACCCTAAACCCGTGAACCCTAATCCCGAATCCCTTAAGGCACACTTATCCAGCTATGAAGCTCCAAGTAGGGCTGAGTTCTGGAGTTGAACTTAGGGTTTGGAACTTAGGGTTTAGAGGTTTAGGGTTTAGAGGTTTAGGGTTTAGGGTTTAGGGTTTAGGGTTTAGGGTTTAGGGTTTAGGGTTTAGGGTTTAGGGTTTAGGGTTTAGGGTTTAGGGTTTAGGGTTTAGGGTTTGGGGTTTAGGGTTTAGGGTTTAGGGGTTGCAGGTCTAGGCCCGTAGTGACATTGCATTGTTGAGGCTCAGAGGATCAAAGTTCAGGGCTAAGAACGAGTTTTGGGGTTTGGAAGCTCCGGCGTCAGGGCTTAAGGCTTAGAGTGGCCTAGACCCTAAGCCTCTACTTAGTTGCTGAGTTCCTAAGCCCCCAAAAGTGTACACTTTAAGGTCTCCAGTGGGTAATATATTATCCCGAAAAGTGTAAAGTGTAACCACTCAGCTACTAAGTATAACATCCAATCTTGAAACCCTAAACCCTGAAGACCCTCAACCTTTACAACACTCCACGACAAGGATGCTGCCTTCTTCCGAACAGCCCGGCAAAGATCTGCTGGCCAAATTGCGTGAGGGCGCCCTAACACCTGCATGGCGAGGCTTTATGGGTTGGGCTTCAGATTTTCGGGCTTTGGGGTTTAGGTGTTTAGGTGCTTAGGGTTTATAGGGTTTAGGTTTAGGGCTTAGGTTGTTGTTGTTCTTGAGTTTCGGGGTTCTGATTTAACTTGTGAGGCTTTTCGACGTCGGTTGAAAGCTGCACAGGATGTTTTCTTCTTTGCAGCGCAGGCCTTAGACCTTAACGTGCTAAGGGGCGTAAGGCTTAGCTTTTAGGCTCTCTGATTTAGGGTTTACAGTTTAGCGCCCGAGGTTTGCAGTTCCTGTAAAGTTTTCAGGTTTGGGGGGGTTGAGGGTTTATGGTTTAGGGTCAGGGGCTCAGGGGACCAGGGGTTTATGTAGGGGTTAGGGGTTCGGGTTTAAGGGTTGGGCTTACCCAAAACCCTAAACCCTAAACCCTAAACCGTGGCTTACTACCCTATCGAGCATTTTGTAGGTACGACTCTCCTACTATGTCCCTGCATATTGTAAGACGGCTAACTATGGGGCCTCACAAGGGTTCTCTAGTCGTCAGTCTTTCTGTCTATCCCTGGGCAGAGAGCCCAATACCCCTTAATTAAGGACTATGGCTTAAATTATATAGGGCTTCATATTCTGAATTAAGCTATATTCCGAGACACTCGGAGGACTCTCTCAGCATGGCAAACCCCAAACCCTAAACCCAGTGTGCGCTGGAAGTCTCTCACCCCCCCAAATCAAATTCCGGCCTCCATGGCAAGACCCTGCACCATAAACAACCTACTTGGCTCAATCTCATGGGAGAGTATAATAATCCCGATACCTGGGATGTTGAGATTTATGAACCTTCTCTTCACCAGGAGCCCTACCAGCAAAACTCCAGGAAACCCTAAACCTTAAGCTTTAACCCCGAACTCTCAACTTTGAACCCTACAACTGAAAACCCGAAACCCCAAACCCTACAGCCTAAACCCTAAGTGATAGGCTAAGATTTCAGAAACCGAAAAGCCATCTAAAGCTCGTTCAGGTGAGTGGCAGACTAGGCCAGGCGCTTCCAAGAGCTCTCAGGGTTTAGGGTTTAGGCTCTTCCGAGAGTTCTCACACTTCAACGGATCAAGGGATGCTAATGCCTAAGCACTGAAATCCTCACCCCTCCCTTTCTCTAGTTATAAGTAGGTGTTATAAGTAGGATTGCTACAGTAAAAGCCGATATTCGGGGACTTATAAACCCCAGCTACTCATGAACCCTGAATACCCATATGCAATCCCTATAGATCCTTTAATTAAAGGGACCCTTAAAGGAACCCGAATAGCTACCCATGACAAGTAAACCCCTGGGAGGGCAGGGTCTATGCTTCATGATAAGAGGGAGTATGAGGGGATTGTATGATTTCGTACTTTTCCAAACACCTATAGTAGGCCAGAAACATTTGAACCCTAGACCCTAAACCCATAAACCTTAAACATCCCTAAACCCTACAGTAAATCCACAAACATCGCCTTCAAGGAATCAGCTAATTCCGGCTGCAGTCGACGCCACAAGTTCGGCGAGGCTGCGCCGGAATCCTTGACAGTGATAGCTCTGGGGTTTAGAATTTTGGATTCGGGGGTTAAGGGTTTGGGATTCAAAAGTGGCTCAGGGATCAAGATTTTCATGGAAAATGAGAGCTCTGGGGGTTTGAGTTTAGGATTTGCGGTGTTCAGGTTAGAGGTTTAGTGTGTAGGACTTAGAGGGTTCGGGTTTGGGGTTTAGGGTCTAGGATTAGGGCTAGTCAGGGCTATAGGGTTTCAAAACTTAGGTCGGAAAGGATACGTCGGATACGTGGGAGCGAGAGTGTCCAAAATGCCGGGGCCTGACTATTTAAAGTAAGGATTGAGAGTATGTTAAGTGCTATGTGTGGACGACCAGTGGAAACTTTCACCAAGTATTCCGACCTCTGTATGGGGAAAAAGAACGCAGTTGGGGTTAAGGCATTGGTTGGACTAATGCGAAGCCTATATAATTGCCGATACGATGTTGGGTTCCTTATTGTTTGCACAATAGAAGGGATTCGAAAACCCTCTTCTAGTTACAGTAGAAGCCAAAAAGTTGGAAACCCAATAGCCTCAAGCCTTAAGAGTAATGTTTTGGGAATCCCAGCACTATTTGGCCTTAATCCGGTTTCCAACTTTGTCGGGATTACTATAAGTAAGCCCAAGGAACCCTTACAGAAACCCTTAAAGGAACCCTTACAGAAACCCTTAAAGGAACCCTTACAGCAACCCTTAAAGGAATGTAAGGCCCCCCCTATTCGAGATTCGGAGTTTGTGAAAGTCCCCAGGATCCTCTCGGCACCAGCGTCCAGGGCCTCCGGTTTAAGGGGGTTTAGGGGTTTAGGGTTTAGGGTTTAGGGCCTCCGGTTTAGGGTGTAATTATGGTTCAGGGTTTTGGCTTCCGTTAGGGTTTGGGGTACTTGGAGGTTCATGGTTATAAGTAGGATAGCTATAGTTATAACCCTTATTAGTTCTTCAGTATCCCTTGACCACAGACTGCCAAATAATGCACGCATCCGTATTGTATCCGGGCAGAACCAGAATGGCGATGCGCCTGCTTCCTGAAGTCCGCGATGCTCACGGGATTCTGCCGCGTGATCCAAGATCGGCTAAGCTATCCTCCCAGAGAACCCCATACCCCTTAATTCAGGAATGTAGCTTAAATCATGATATGAAGCCCTATATAATTTAAGCCATATTCCTTAATTAAGAGGTATTGGGCTCCCTAGGGTGAACGTGAGCATCCGCTGCGATGGCGGATGCCCGCCATGCGTTTTAGGGTGTAGGGTTCAGGGTTTAGGGTTTAGGGGTGTAGGGGTTAGGGTGTAGGGAATGCCCGCACGGTATTCTTTGTGAGTACCTAGACCCCCCCAAGTGCCCTCTAATATACCCCAAATACCCACTACTAAGGGTCATAAGGACTCTTCTACAGGGCCCTTGGGAGTCCTGGTACTGTTTGTAGCCGTCGTTCCCCAGCTGCTTGGGTTTGGGAACTATTTTCCTGACGATCCGCTTTTCATGTCTCTTGGTCTGTCGAAGCCGAAGTGACCCGGTGGACGACATATCTTGCGCATTGATTGCCAAGACGATGCTGGAAACTGTGGTCAGGTCAGAGTGAAGGAGCCACTTCTTGTCGCGCTTGATATGCACTGCTGCGCGGATCACGCAGGCTTGTTGTGCATCCTGTCCCCCATCTGACTCAAGCACACAATGGCTGCTCGGGCATGCCTTGGAAGATCGCAGGACATTGCCACTTACCTGACGCAACCACCCGATCCAGTACCTGGAGTTGGCTAATGTCCCACAGCGCCTGGACCATCTGCGATGGTTGCAGGAGCGAGGTACCTGGAATTCACAATGCCCTCGGCTCCACCTGAATTTTGTCCCGTGTGCAAAGAACAGAGTGTAACGATGTACAGTCGGATCTGCAGGCTTGGTAGTGAAGAACCTCCCTTTCTTTTTAAAATCAGCTTCTGTCTTAGTCAGTATCTTTAACATGTTTTTGCTGCGTGCCCTTACACCATCAGTTATGGCCACAAGGCAACACTCGTTCCCAATGTAGCTTTACTTGTATTAAACTCCTTCAAAGCTTCAAACGCGGGGTCCAATCGGGTCTGAATGTATTGCCTGTCGGAACCCACACGTTGAGCTCGCGACCCTAACAAGAGGTTGGAACAGTTAGTAATACTCTCCCTTGTACCAGTACCTATAGTCTCCATTGTAGTTCCTTTTTTTGGTTTAACCAATCTCATAATTAATTAGGACCTAGGATCCTATAAGGTACCCCCCAAAAGGAACTACCATGGAGACTGCAGGTAATATAGCTGCTGCATAATGTATCCCGATGCCCTCGGACCACCGCACCCCAAACCGTAAACCGCGCTGAGCCCCATAATCCCAGAGAGCCCAATACCCCTTCATTAAGGAATATAGCTTAAACCATAACATGAAGCCCTATATAGTTTAAGCCATATTCCTTAATTAAGGGGTATTGGGCTCGCTGGGATATTGAACCTGCAACACTAACCAGAAGCTCCCTCGCTCCCCAATCCCTGAAACCTCGAAACAGAAACCATACATGTTGAAACTAACCCCTAATACCCCAAACGTCAAGATCCCAAAACTCTAAAACGCAAAACTCTGACTGCCAAGGCTCGGCGACCAGCTGCATCTGAACAGATGGATAGGTTTACTTGGAGGGTCGGGGGACTTAGTAACTAGTGGCTGCTATGTAGGAGTTACAAGTACCCTAAAAGGGACGCCAACTGGAGTTATGGTACCTATAAAACAACGACTTACTACGTCCCCCGACCCTCCAAGTAGGGCTTCAGGGGATAGAGTCTCCAGTAGAGAACGTATTTCTCCGCAGGCTCTCTTCATCAAACCCCTAAGCCCTAACCCTAAACCCTAAACCCTAAACCTTAAACCCCAAACCCCAAACCCTAAACTGGCAGGACCCCTAGGTATAGACCCTCAATATAGCTATTATATACCCATTATATAGCCCATGTTGTGGTAGGGGTCCCCATTAAGGCTCCCTCCTTTTCCTCTAGGTGTGAAGTCTTGAGGCCCAAAACCCTAAACCCTTAACCCCAACATTTTGCTATTCGGTGTTGAGGTTCAGGGTTTGGGGTTCAGGGTTTAGGGTTTAGGATTCAGGGTTTAGGATTTGGGGTTTAGGGTTTAGGGTTCAGGGCTTCGGGTTTGGGGATAGTGGTTGGGAATTCAAACCCGGAGCGCCAGGTGCGATTGCAAGACGCACTATGATGGGCCGTTTGCGCCAGGGCTTGCTCGGCAACCCGTCAGTGCTACTTGGAGGTCCATGGGTAGATATACGCAGAGTGTCCAAGTCTGCTAATAAGCTTTAGCTGTAGTTATCCTACTTATAAACCCTATCTTTTGCTACCCATGGACTAAGGCCTATGTCTAAGCGCATTGGGGTTTAGGTGCTGAGGGTTTGGAGTTTAGGGTTCGCTGAACCTCCCAGAGCATCAACGACCACGAATCTATACCCAAACTGGAATACCAGCGACTCCGAAATGCCTAGAACCAATATAGCAGAGATCAATCCTGAACCTCTTCCTACACCATGAATCCTTTGATCCATGGAACATGTCGAACATCCAATACACCTTCAGAATCCACCTATACACATCGTTGTGGTCCTGCCTATGCTTAGCCGGCTCCATGCCAGGATCCGTTCGTAGAAAGGTAGGTAACCTCAATAAAATAAGGAACTACAGCAACAGACTATTTGGGAGTTTTCGTAATTAGGGGTACCTTATTTGGGGATCCTTCTAATAAGGATCCTGCCATTCAGGGTACTATATTAGGGTCCCCTCTTTTCGGAAACTCCCATATTTGTGTCAAGGTAATTAGGTACGCCTTCATGCTCGACGGAAGAACCCTCGACCCCATCCCCACCTCGCCGGGTGCCGGCAGCGCAGGTGGGGCCGAAGATGCACCCCGACGGTCGAGGGGGTCAACGCCGGCACCTGTTGCAGATAATGGCTTTAGGGTGCAGTTTACCTACAGGCTCATACCCTACCCCTTGTTTAAGGGACCTACTTTTCTATATAGGAGATCCTAACCATAAAACTAGGTACCCTAAAAAAGGGGTAGGGTACCTAGAAGGTGATTCGCGTGCAGGGATAAGGGTGTAGGGCTTCGGGATTAAAGGTTGCTCCTCGCTTTTGGCATTTATATATAAGCTGTTCGTCCACAGGCCCCTTCTGGAGTCGTGCACTGACGTCTCGGTGATGAGTTGGAACCAAGCAGATCGGCCTCAGATCCGCATTCTTCTCAAGCCTCGGTACCTTCGGCAGCAGAACAATCTTGCCTTTCATCCAGACTTCCGGGATCGGCAAACGTTCACTGAGCAGGTCCGTGAAGTATGCCGCAATGCGGTCCTTCGTATCCCGGAGGAAATTACCACGGAAGCCTCGCCGAAGGTGATACCTGCACGGGCAACTGCAGTTAGCAGCACGACGCTGCAATCCGTGGAGTTCGCGATAGCACGCCCATGGCACTGCAGAATCTTGACGTCGCCAGCTATCCCACTGTTGAGGCATCTCTGCGATCTCTGCAGCGTCACCAGGGCTTGGCACGAAGCACAAGACGCCGAAGCTTGCCTCTAACCTTCGACCTTTGACTTCTTCCTCAACCTCTTCAACAAGGTCGACCGGAGCGTAAGGCGTCTTAAGCTCGATGACCTCACGCTTGGGATCTCCGCGAGCTTCCAGCTGCAAAGACACTGCAGCACTCCGAGCAAGCGTGACGAGATCGGCGGTAACAGCCATCTTCAGGCTACAGGCTTGCCGCAAAAACTTTTCAGGCTTGGAAGGTCAAGGGTTTAGGGTTTCGGGTTTAGGGCAGCTCCGAAAGAAGTGTATAAGGGTGCTCAAGGGTGAGGTGTCGTGTCTTCTAGGGCCTCAAGCTTAAGGCTCAGGGTACATACCCGCACTGTTTTTTCTCTGTCCTTCAGGTGAACTGAGCAGAGTTTGTTCAAAAGCTTCCTTTTGTACGAACCTCTCGAATGTACCTTGAACCCCAAGACTACCCTGACGAGACCCTAAACCCTAAATCCTAAACCCTAAAACAAGACGCTTATAAACCCTAAACCAAACCCCAAATCCCGAACCCCAATGATCAATCCTGAAGCCTTTAGCGACTCCTGGGTCCTGTTATAACCCTAAACCCTAAACCCTAAACCCTAAACCCTAGGATCGACCCCAAAGCCCCACCCTGAGCCCTCAGCCCCAAAACCCTAAGCAGCAAACCCCCAAAACCCGAAGCCCTGAATCCGAAATTTTCTACTAATAAAGGGGCCAAAATGATTACAATAAGGTTTGGGGGGTATACTATACCATAAGTAGAATTAAGGAGCCCCCAGAATAGTATACGTAATTTAAGGCCCCAGAAGTACTAAGCCTTGAAGCCACTAAACCCACAATCCAAAGCCCTAGCTGGGTTGTAGCCCTGTGGCCACCAAGAGTAACTGACTATGAATAGGTACCTCTATAATTAGGACTGTAAGTGAAATCTTAAGCTTTCCTAAAAAGCCACCTCAACCCTAAACCCTAAACCCTAAAACCCTAAACCCCGAAAACCGAAACCCTAAAGCCCTAAACCCTCAAACCCTGAACCCTAAACCCTAAACCCTGAACCCTAAAACGCTGAACCCTGAACCCTCAAACCCTAAACCCTAACAGCTAGACACAATCGAGTTGCGGGAGCAGGGCCGGTCCAGAATGGGACCATGACCTTTCGGGGATGCAGCGGCCTCGTCGCAGATGTCGATGTAGGGCTTAGGGTGCTTTTTCATTTTTTTGTAAAGGACCCTTTCCCGACTGCAAGGTAATTAGACATACAGCAGGGAGACAGGCTTAGGGTTTAGAGCTTAGGGTTTGGGGGTTAGAGTTTAGGGTTTGGGGTTTCGGGTTTAGGTGTGAATTGCGAGGCCCTGGGCCCTAAGGTTGGACGAAACTTTTCAGGTTTCCATAATTTAGGGAACATACCATAGTCTCCATAGTTCTGGGTACATAAGTAATGCAGTACAGAAGTAGTGCATCAAAGCGGAAGGTGTCAAGCTCATGTGTTTTGCTCGCTCAAGCGCTCACAGTTCAGGCACTATGACATCCCAAGGATGCAGTTTCAGGGACGGCACGGTAGAGCTTTGCTTGTTTAGGGCCTGGGTTGAACTGTAGGGCCCGTCTAGGTATGTAGCGTGTGCATTCATATCTACGCGTCTGTATTTGTGTATATGTAGAGTTATAGGTGTAGATATAGGTATATACAAATGTATATGTGTTTATATGTGTATGTAAATGTATATACATATGTATATTATACTATGTATGTATGTATTTACATATGTATATATATATATATATATGTATGCATGCCTGCATGTATGTATGTATGCATTTATGTATGTATGTGTGTGTGTATGTGTATATATACATATATCTATCTATATATATATATATATATATATAGAGAGAGAGAGAGAGAGAGAGAATATGCACACATTAATACTATGCATGTACATGTACACACATGTGGGCTCATGTACCTTTGAGACCCCACTTCCAACCTAGACAGCAGGGCTTAGGACGCGCTCCTGCTGTCGGACTGGGGCTTCGGTTTGGAGGGATCAGGTGTAGGACTAGGGTACACGTGAATACTGGATGGTTCCTGGAGATACTTGAACGACAAAGAAAAACAAGACTGAGGATAAGAAACAGCAGTTTATACACATACGAAACAAAAAGTCTTACAAAGAAGAAAAAAGAAGCGGAAGGCGAGTCGATTAGTGCCATCAACAGCAACAGCAATGATAGCGGCGATAGTAAGAAGCATTGCAACTTCAATTGCGACCATAGCAGTGGATATCATTATAAGCCATGTCATAACCAAAAACGTTAAGAGCAGTGGCCAGTATTAACACTTCCACTCACAGCAAACCCCGGGTAAAAAGAAAAAAACAACAAATCAGCCGTTTCGCCCCACCTGCTGCTCCTTGCTATGGAGGCGGCGGAAGCCTGCATCAGGCCTTTCCTGCTTGATGCGAATACAGCAGCGAATCATTACAGACTACCCAGAGCTTCCAAAACCCCTTCATGAAGGAATGTACCTTAAATTATAAAGGACTTAAGGTACATTCCTTGATCAAGGGATTCTGGAAGGTCTGGGTATCTCTAATAACTCTACGTAGTAGTTCACCCCGAGTCCTGAGGGAGGAATAGTATTCCTGGTGATTCAAGCTCCTGTACTGCTCGCCTAGATAGCCAAAATCCGCTTTGAGTACGGGATGCTCCTCAAGTCATACCTTGAATCGCTCTGTGGTTGAAGGGTGTTTAAGGAATCGTGTTGAGAAGACGTTGCTGTTCAACTTGTAGCGTGTATTGCTAACCTATGCGGCCTCAGATGCATTCCTGGATTATCCTTAGGCGCCCAGTGCATTCGCTTCGATGGGATATTCCGGCGGTAGGCATCTACACTCTCTGGAACAGTTCGCACTATGCCTAGAGGATCAGGCAAATTGAAAGTGCGGTTAGAAGTAAGCTAATCGCAATTACTGACGACCGTCAACACAGGTGGCAATGACCTTGCTTATCGGGTCTCCTGCCCCTCCAAGTATTGGCTCAGCCCATATCTTAAAATCTCTGAAGGGAGGCGGCAAGAGGCTCTTACCTTAGCAAGGCCAGTCCGAACGAAATCAAACCAGCTCAGTGTGCTCGTAGGGCTGCAAGTACGAGCACGAGACTAGTGATGAAATCTATTTCAAGTGAGTCTGGGGTTTATTGATGGCCCTGGACGACCAATTCCTCCACCTCCACATGCTGTAGGGACGATTCCAAAACGACGTGTTGCCTGAAGGCTGCCCAAATCGGCAGCTAGTGAAAGCCTAAGACCCTTGCACCCTCAACTGTTTACCCCAACCCCTCATCCTTAAACCCCGAAACCCCTTATCGAACCCTTATAGTGAGCCTGATGGGCACGTTTGAAAAGAATCCTTGTAGGAACCCACAACCCACACCCCCAGAGCCCCAAACCGGGTCTCCTGGACCTCGGGTGTGAAGCAGCCCGGATGGCACCTGCGGACGGACTGCTTGTAAAGGCGGAGGCTTGAGAACCCTAAACCCTAAACCCTAAACCCTAAACCCTAAACCCCAAACCGTTTTGAGGGCTTTGGGTTCAGTTTTTGGGGCTCAGGGCTTGTGGCTTACAGGAAGCCCACAAGTTAGAAACCCTTTGGCCTCAACCCTTCAGAGTAATGTATACGCAATCCCAGCACTATTTGGCCTTAATTGGGTTTCCAACTTTATGGGGTTTACTATAGAGCTGAGGGGCTTCATAACTGTTTACAATTCGGCTTTAGGGCCTACCTGTAGGCTCATACCCTACCCCTTTTTAAGGTTATCTAATTATCTTCACAACAGATCCTAAGCAATAAACTAGGATTCCAAGTGAGGGGGTAGGGTATGAACCTCTAGGTAAGGTTCAAGGTTTCGGGTCTTTCAGCCTCGGTCTAGAAGATTCCAAAATCCCTGAGCTAAGTCGACAAAACAAGACTCCTTTAAGGGCCTTAATTAGCCTGAGACCGCCGCATAAAATCCCTAGAGGGCCTGTAATTTACAGACCGCCCTCCCTAGCAATTTTCGTGAAAGCCGCACCCCCCAAAATCCTTCTGAGACCCGCGAAGACAACCTCGTCAAACCCTGATGGAACTCTGGGTCTCAGGGTCTATAAGGGTTAAAGGTGTGCTGTACGGCGTAGGGTTTAGAATTCAAGGGTTTCCGAGTCAGCGTCTGGGATCCAAGAATTCACGGCGACCCAGACCTTACTTGGAGGGTCGGGGGACTTAGTAAGTAGTTTTTATATAGTTATGGTACTTATAACTCTATAAAACAACTCCTTACTAAGTCCCCCGACCCTCCAAGTAGACCTTACTTAGCGGTCTGAGTAGGGTTATAAGCAAGGAATCTCGAATCATGCTTTCAAAACGTACATTACTGAGTCCCCCGATTCTTGAGGCAATATGCTTACACCTCGACCGTAAGTAAGAAACTGAACAAAAACAAGACAACTAAGCCGGAAAGCTCCATACCGAGCTCGTTCAAGCCATCGCGATTGCAGCGGCTCTCTACACCTAAGCCCTAAATTCGGAATGACTATGAACCTAATACAGGGGCCTTAATAACTAGAAGAGGGTTCGGGGATATGGTATATTGTCTTTATAATAAGGACCCCCCCCAAAAAAAAATCTTCTAATTATTAACCTACATTACCTTAAACCCTACATTTGCCCTAAACCCTAAACCTCTAGTGACGTTTGCTGGAGACTCCCCAGCCTTGATGTCCGCGGCGTCTCGATGCTGAGCAGGAAGTCTTCCGAGGGACTACCCCTTGTCGTCGGCCTGGCTGAACTGCGAGGCATGATTTGGGGTTTAGGGTTTAAGGGCTGAGCTGCTACCTATAGTCTCCATTGTAATTCCTTGTTGGGGCTACCTATTTTGGGATCCTAACTATAAAGTCTGTTAAACCGAAAAACAAAGATTTACAATGGAGACAATGGGTAGGTACGGTTTGGCGATTTAAGGGGCCCTTTGCGGGGTTCCTTAAGAGTTCCGTTGATAAAACATGCTAGAAGGGATTTATGCAAATCTATAGGATTGAGGGCAGGTTTCGGGTTAAGGAGTAAGATTTCGGGTTGAATTCGGGCTTAGAGTTTGGAGCAAGGTTTCGGGAATATACGGTTCTAGGGTCCTCTTGAGTTTCAACCATTGGTTGGGAAGAAAGAGAGGAGAGTGATGCTTACAAGCGTGTGCAAGGCAAAGAGCTCAAAGTCACCGACCACCAACTGCAATGCCGCTGAAACTCCCACGTCCACTACCTCTACTACTACATACCACGACTACGTCCACTGACTACTATGAAGACAAGTACGACTACGACGACGATGACTGACTACTCTACTGCTCATAAAACATCGCTTTCACGTTGGGTCAGAAGACGTCAAGCTCATGTGTGTCTTGCTCAACGGAACGAAGACCCGAAAACAGTTCATAGTTTCTCATCAGCCCTCAACGTTCAGAGCAGGGTTTTGCCGCGGTGTTGTCTTTTCCATCTTTACAAGAGACGCAGCTGAGCAATCAATCGCGCTGTGCCAAACATCGTCAGTTGTTTCAGACATGTAGATGTCACAGCCCTCGCGGATGCCGTGCTTGTGGAGCATTTCTTGCGGCACCAAAACAACTCAGCTCCTGAACCAGTGTCCGACCCCTACGTTGGCAACATTCATTTCCCGACAGACGAAACCATTTGCTCTTGGCTGACTTCTGAACCCCTCTAAAAAGTTAAACTTTTGGCCTCCTTATCAGGGTTAATATCGAAACCCAAAAAGTTAAAGCCCTCAGAGGCAACCAGAAGAACGTCAAGTGCTGTTGAAGCTCTTGCGCCCCGAGCTCCAAACAGAGGACATGCCACCCGTTTGCAACTCTACAACCTAAACTAAACCCTAAACCCTACACACTAAACCCAAAACCCAATGGCCTAAACCCTGAAACCCTAAACCCCAACTGCCTAGACCCTGAACTCTAAACGCTAAAACTGCGAGACCCAAATGGGTCCGTGTTGGGTCCTTATTACAGAACCCCTATACCCTTATAGACTCCCTATAGATCTCTTTAAAGGGACCCTAATTTTGACAACCACCCAAATGCACCTGGACCCGGAGCCACGGCGACTGTCGAGTGTCGAGTCGAGGCTACTCCTGCTTAGAGAGGGGCTCCTCTAAGGCTTCCTTAAAGGGTTCCTTTAGGGCTTCCTTAAGGGTTCCTTAAAGGGTTCTTTTAAGGGTTCCTTAAAGGGCTCCTTTAAGGCTTCTTTAAAGGGTTCCTTTAGGGCTTCCTTAAGGGTTCCTTAAAGGGTTCTTTTAAGGGTTCCTTAAAGGGCTCCTTTAAGGGTTCCTTAAAGGGTTCCTTTAGGGGTTCCTTGAAGGTTTCTTTGAAGGGTTCCTTCAAAGGCGCCTTTAAGGGTTCCTGAAAGGGATCTATAGGGCTTAGGGTTTATGGTTTGGGGTTCAAGATTCAGGGTTTGTAGGGTTTCGGTTTTAGGGCTTTACGGGTTTGTGGGTTTAGAGGTTTAGGGGTGGTTTAGGGCTTTAGGGCCTTGGAGCCTTGGGGGATTAGGGTTGAAAGAGTTTGGGGCATCCTTTATGTAGTTGTGTCTCAGAATCAGATCAGAAGCTAGCCTAAACCCTAAAACTCGGAAATCATCAACCCAGAACGTGAATTACTAAACCCTAGACACTCAAGTCGAAGCTTACACTCAGTTTGGGGGCGTTGAGCTTCGGGCTTTTCGCCTTTGCCCTTTCCCTAAGCGTCCAAGTACCCCAATAGTATGTACTTTGCCCTTAAAGTACCTGTTTAGGGACTACTTCAAGGCCAATGTATATACCATTTGAGTACATGGACCCTTCGGGTTTACCCGGACCCTATAAACACCTGGATTTTTGCGGACTCATACGAGGAACTCATCAGAGGGAACCCTGAAGAGATGGATTTTCGAGGCTGCATGTAAACCAACCTTAAACCCTTTAAATCCTAAACCTTACAAAGAGCATGCTTCAGGTAGGGCTTCTGCTTCAGAGGCTTAGAGGATGGCTTTATTCGAAGAAGGGTGTTGGAGCTCAGGACTATCTAGGATTCAGTCTTTGGGGGCCTAGGGTTTAGGGTTGGGGTTTACAGTATAGGGCTTCGGGACTAGGGTGAGGGTTGGGGCTGCTTCAGATTCAGTGAACCGACAGTAGGAAAAGTTCAGACGTGAAGGTGCTGGTCTCAAAAAGCTCTGTTCATTGCTTTTAATTAACAGGTGTTCGTTTCGGGTGCTTTTGAGGTTCCAAGGAGTCGGGTATGTTTGTGTGGGTGGGGTGTAGGTCCAGGTTCAGCGTTGAGATAGGCTTAGGACTTAGGGTCCTGACGAGGAAGCTGCCTGCTGATATTCGGTCTCCAGTTCCCAAGATCCGTCTTTCTTCTTAGCAAGCAAGTTCTGGGCTGGAAATTTGAAAGCTGGTCAGCGTGGTCACGACAAAAGGCGCACCGGACCCGGCTGCCACCTTGTTGAATGATGGCCTTACACACGTTGACGCTGCCCTGGTTCTGCACCTCTCTCTCCATGCTTCCAGGGTTCTCCAAGACATGCGCTGCCACGCAAACTTGTTGTTTATCCTTCACGCGCGCGGGTTTTGGATCGTACATAGTTGTAGCCCTTCTTGGTCGGCATGAGGCATCCTGGCTTGCAGCTCAGCTACTTCCTTAGCCAGCTGATCAGTGAAGAGCTGGTCCCTGAGCTGTCTCTTTCTCAAAGTGGGCCTTGCCTGAGGTGTGAGGCTCGTCTCAGACACAGGCTTAGCTGCGGATTTCGCCGGCCCCGCTCCAAGGCAAGCTCTCTAGCGTCTGCACTATGACTTGTACTCCCAGGTTGCTCTTGATCCGAAGGTGTGCGAGACACCCCCAACAGTGACTAGGATTGACAAACCGCTCGTGATTTTCTTGCATAGCCCCGAACCTTAAATCCTAAACCGCGGACCCCCCTAAACCCTGGACCCTACACCCTAAATCCTGGACCCTAAACCCTCAATCCTTACAAAATCGTTTAGGGTTTGGGGTTTAGGGCGTGTCAAGGAAGCTAGGACCCACGAAACAGCTGGAGACCCGGACCTTCGCCATGAGAATTTCAAGAATACTTGGAGGACCATGGGACATAGTAACTGGGCGTATTTCTACGGTAACTACACTTATAACTACTTAAAACCCCCAAATAATGTACTTATAGCCATCCTTACTAAGTCCCATGATCCTTCCAGCATCCCACATCCAAACTTAGCGGCCCGTTCTGGCTCATCCTTGGAGGTTCATGGTTAGTTACAAGTAGGGTTTATCAGTAAGATAACGATAGCTATGACCCATGTACAGGGACTGATGATTGGTAAATATGAGTAACAGTCTGTTTGAGGGCTAATTACTATTGCGGGCATTAGGGTTTAGCCTATACTATATATATAAATATAAATATAAATATATATATATATATATATATATATTCTTCAACTGTTACAGAGTTGAGTAAGGACAGTATCCAACATACTAGTTTCAAAACCCTGGCGCTGCCAGGGCACAGCGCAGGCGGGCTGTTAGCCTTTCGCAGCGGGAAACAGCCGCTGTCCTCTTTCAAGGTTCTGAAGCGGTCATGCTCTGCGATTGTGCTTGGAGGTTCATGGGTAGTTATAAGTGGGGTTATATAGGTTATAACTATAATTATCCTGCCTTTCACCCAACTTCGAACTAACCATGAACCTCCAAGTGGCTATAGGGGTTCGAAGTTCATCAACGTTACAGGGTACGTGATAATCTGGATCCTGCCAACTGAGGTTCTATCAGGGTTAACGGGTCCCTGGTCCCCGGTTTACTGAACCTCCGGGGCTCGGAACTCCAGACCCAAGAACCTATAGAGCTCTAAGCACTCCTCCTATACCTATATACCGATAATTAACGCTAAGGAAGAAATTTAGTCATTCTGTAGCCTTCTATAGTATGTACTGTAAAATGTCCTGCGCTGAGCGTCTGAGCGTCATACGTGTATGAAAATGCATGTCAAAGATTGTCTGAAAACCTACGTGTGACAATATCAAACAAATATGCAAATGCACACAAATACTACTCTGACAGCCCAGAACCGTAACCCCAACCAACAGTCAAACCCTACGCCGAGGGCGTGACATGATATAGGAGTTGTCATACAGTTGATGATATAAATCCTGCATTGCCTTAAGGACCCTAACCTATGGGAATTATGGTATATTCAATATTATGGGTAATGCAAGATTTATATCATGAACAGTAGTTGAAACTGCTTTTGAGGCGTGTTACTCTCTGCTACTGCCATGCTCACTACACGGACTCAGGAACACGATCAAATCTTCAGGCCGCCATAGTACCCTCAACCCTAGTAAGCCCTAGACTTCGTGATAAACCCTAAACCCCGAGACCCATAAATCCCTGAACCCCTTAACCCATAAATCCGGAGACTAAACCCTAAACCCTAACCCCCTAAACCCTAAAACCCTAAGCCCCTAAACCCCCAAAAAAACCTAAACCCCAAAACCCTAAGCCCTAAGCCCCTAAACCCCTAAACCCCCAAAAACCCTAACCCTAAACCCTAAAACCCTAAAGCCCCTAAACCCTAAACTCTAAACCCTAAGCCCTAAACCCTAAAACCCCTAAACCCCTCAAAGAACCCTAAATCTGATCCAACACTCCCAGCCTCGGCGATCTGGCCCCTGATTGGAGCGAGCATGGCATCGCACGGATGATCCAGGAGTTGCTGAGTTGAAGGGCTTTTGGGGGCCTGCGGGGCGTTTCAGGGTTGAGGGGTTCAGGGTTTAGGGCTTATAATGTTTAAGGGCAAGTTTAAACCCTAAACCCTAAACCGTCCAGGAGCATTTGAAACCCTAAATCTAAACCCTAAACCCTAAGGAGGGGGGGCGGATCCTTAAAGCTTTCTTGTGGTAGAGCTTGGGACGGAGGCTTGGGGTTTGGATCTGCACTGCACAGCGATTTCTGGCAAGAGGCAGTGTGAAGTCCATAGTCTGTACCTGAAGTCTCAACCCTAAACCCTAAACCCTTAAACCCATTCGAGTTAAAACGCATGTCCTGCTATTCTTGGCTTCGGCAGCTGGCAGAGCGGACTTTTTATTGGCGACAGCTTGGGGGGAAACCTTTAGGCAGCAAGGGTTTAGAGATACGGGCTGAGGGCAAACCCTAAACCCTAAAACCCTAAACCCCTAAACCCCTGATTCTTAAACCCTAAACCCTGAAACTCTAAACCCAACCTAGTGTCCCGGAGGTTGTTGGCTCCTTCAGGGTTTAGGGTTTAGAGGTTTAGGGTTTACGGGTTTAGGGGTTTAGGGTTTAGGGCTTAGGTTAAACAGGCCGGTGGTCTCCACATCTTTACCTAATGCTGCCTACTTCATGCAGCCCCACCCAGACTCAGACCCCCAAAAGTATGTAAAATAATGGCCCAAAACCTATAAAAGGCTATTATTCTACATACTTTTGGGGTCCAGGTACTGAGGATCCCGACATACAGCCCCTTAACACAGAAAACCCCAAGTACAGAGATCACCGACCTACAGAAGGTTTAGGACTGAGAAGGGCCCAAATTCTTTCCGGGTTCTACAAGACATCTGTAAGCAGTTTGTTGGGCGTGTTTTGGAGGAATTAAGGGTCCGATGGACCCAATAGCTAGGCACTTGGCTTCGGATAGTAGTCCTGAGTCCTGTTGTCATCTGAGTTGTAGGTACTTGGACCTTTAGTTAACACCTTGAAAAATCAAACTTGGACCCAATTCCCCCCCCTACACCAAGAACACTGAACCCTGGACCCCAACGTTCATGCTTCGGGCGCATTGTCTGGGAATTCGAGAACTTCCCGTGGTGCTTGGGTGTCCGTGAATCGGGCTTGTGAATTTATGAAGTTTAGCCAGGGTTTCGGGGTTAGGACGTTGGGATTTAGGCTGGAGGTAAGGCTTAGGGTTTAGGGGTACAGTGCCGCAAGCAAAAGGGCTGTAGAGCTGTGGCCTTCTCAGACCAAGCCGAAGGAAAACAATACGCAGCACTCTTTTCTTGAGACCGGCAGCAAGTCTCTAAGGTGCGTGCACGATGGCCACAACTTGAGGGAGGATGCGCAAACGAGCCCTGTCTTGATCTGCGCTTTACCGCGAAAAAATAGGATCTGTCCTAGGGCTTTCGTGCCTTGAACCCTAAACCCTAAACCCTATCTATTCAAAAGTGTTGTTGTTTAAAATATGATGGTTCAAGCCTTTGTGGCCCTAAACCTGTTTCATAATCCTGGACAGGGTTCAAGACCCAGACCTTCCAAAATCCCTCAATTAAGGAAGATGACTTAAATTGTAGTAACATCCCGAATATGATTTGACGTATTTCCCTACTCTAAACTCTAAAACCATCGAACCTACGCATGAAACCGAAGGACGGCCCCAAAAACCACGAAGCTTCAACCCAGCACGGCCCAGGCTTTTATTTAAGTCAAAGAACAAATCAGTAAACTGTGATAAGTAAATATATGCATGTATAGAAAAATACATATATATATATATGTATATATAGCTACCTGCGCGCTCGATCGATAGGTAGATAGAGAGATGGATAGACAGGCAGGCCGATAGATAGACAGACACACCCTATGCCTCAGAACATACATCGTCTTTCCAGGAGCACCGAAACGGTAAGGCTGCAAAACCCTTCGCTCAAGCTAGCACAGTAGAAGGTCCTCCCGGTTGACAGGGTTCCTAAGAAAACGTAAGGTTTAGATTTTCGGGGTTAGGGATCCCGGTAGGAATTCTGTATGAACTTTGGGGCTTTGAGGTATTGGGGTGCATGTTCCTTTGAACGTTCTTATGAGGATTCTATGAGGGGCTTTAGGGATTTTTGGGTCTCAGGCCACTAGGATTTGTCTCTAAGGGGGTGACAGCTCCGTTCCTGTGCATCCCCCCTCCAGGTAGCATGTACAAAGCAGCAATCGTGGATGCCAAATGCGCTGGAGGTTTACAGGTTGTCTTACTACGGTTGATGATATTAACCCTGCACTACCTTAAGGACCCTTACCTATGGGAATTATGGTATATTCCTTGGTATGGGTAATGCAGGATTTATATCATCAACCGTGTGGTATGGCTAAGCTCGTATCGTACACCGAAAAACACGAGCACCAAGGCCATCCCAGAAATCGTCTTATAATAAACAGAATAGAAAGAGTGTCGGGCTTCGCCAGGTTGACTTCAAGACTTACTCATTACTAGTTCAAGGTTCAGAGTTGTGGGTTTTGGGTGTATGGGGGGATACTACGACAAAGGCTTACTTTTACTGATAAATTAAGGCCCCAGCACGCGAAGTTCAGTAAGTCAGTCTTTCAAGTTGGGGTTCAGTTCAGGGTTTAAGGTTGAGGGCTTAAAGGTTGTTCAGGGTTGCTATGTCATAATGCGCACGTCGGAGTTTTCCTACCTGGCCTGACATTCAAGGACCCCAAATCCTAAAGCCGAAACCGCAGACCCCAAAACCCTAAAACCCAGAACCCCAAACCCTAAACCCTAACACCATAAAATCCCCTAAACCCTAAACCCCTAAACCCTAAAACCGTCTCGGGCGAAGAGGGCTTGGGAGTCAGGGCTCAACGTCAAGGCCGGGGTTCCGGAAGGGCTCGGCATTGGGGTCTGGTTTAACCTGCCTGGAAGTTCATGGGGCTTTAGGGTTTAAGGATTTAGGGGTGTAGGGTTTAGGGTTCAACCGGAACCAGAAACATAATATGAGCAATACCAAAACCTAATTGGAGACCCCAAGTTTTAAGAAAAAAGAAACATGCACGTGCATCTGCTAGGGCAATTTTGACCCTGCAACGAAACATGGGAAGTAAGGCGACGTGAAACAATTCTCGCTGTAATAGATGTTGCGTGAAGAATCATCCGCCTGCAGAACAGAACTTCGAGTCCTAGAAATTGAGCGCTCAACGTGTCTTCTGAGCCGGATCCCTGCCTGTCTCTCAATGCGCCTCACCCGCCACCGAGGGCCGTCCTTTGCTGCAGTGTGGGCCTTGGATTCACTCGGGGAAAACAAGCTAGCGTGAAGTCAATAAATACACGAATGTTTGCACAGAGACACATTGCGGGGAAAATCAAGATGTTTGCCGGCACAGGGGGAGGGACCTCAGATAGCAAGGACATTTTCCAATGAGGAGATTCGGTGAGCATGACAATGTGCGGCAAACAGGCAACACCCTACAAGAACACCATGAAGTTGAGCCATGGAGCCACCGGCTGCAGCCAAAGCGTCCCCGACTGGTCCTTACTTGCGCAGTTTACAATGACTCAAACGAAAAGTTGTCGGCGAGATGATGCAGCACAGACATAACCAAAAGAGACGCTCGCACATGACATGAATTATGTCGGGACTCGGCAATGATGGGCAAGGCCAGCTGCTGCTGCAGCTGCTGGTGCTGCTGCATCTGCAGCAGCTGCTGCGCGGTCAATGGTGTCCCCGCAGGGGCAACAATCATTGGGGGCAAAGCGGCCATGACTGCTAATAACAAACTGAAACCGAAGACGGCGGCTGGGGTTCAACTTCACATGTATCCTCGCCCAAACTTGCGAAATGCTCCAGGGGGCCAAAAGAAATGCCGAGCACCGCACTCCTCGACGCCCTCGACTAACCGAGTTGGCAGAACCTGAGGAAACAACCAAAGAAAATCCGACTAGCGAACGGGAAGCAGGACTCCGGCGACCTTAACCCGGACACTACACCCAATAGATAGGACTTAAAGCCCAGACCCGGCAACACGGGATCGGCACAGGTTGTGGGTTTTAATTGCAGCAGGTAGGCAGGATTCAGGAAAAGCAAGCAACAACCACGATGCAGTTCAAGTAACTTGGCAAGTGTTTCTATATGCGATTCAGGAGTTTAAGGGCATTGAAATGACCCAAGCAAGATGCCCCTAACCCTAACCCCTAAACCTTAAAGGACCGAGGCACCCGTGCGCCTCCAAACATGCACCAGCGAAGCCTAAACCCTGACAAGCCCGACGTCCTAACCAACCCTAAACCTTAACAAACAGAAGCCGTAAGAGCACGCACTCGCAACCTGGCTGCCGCGGAGCCCCAAGCCACCTCCCAAAGCCGAAAGACCCTCAACACCCAAGCCTCGCACACTCGAACCTCTCTGCCTCGGAGCCCCAACCCGCCTGGAACCCCTGAAGCCTCGCGAGGGGGGGCCCGGCCACGCAAAAGCAGCAGCGACGAGCCTGGGCGGAAAGAGAAAACGAGACCCCTAACAAACCCCAAACCCCAAGAACCCTTAAAACCCCAGCAAACCCTAAACCGAAACAAAGCTTCAACACCCGACCAGGCCCTGAAACCTAACAAACCCTAAACCCTAACAGGGCCCTAACCTCCAACAAAGCTTAAGCCCTACCGAACCCTAGACCCTAGCAAACCCTAAACTCCAACAAATAAGCCGCAACAAACCCTCAACCCTAGCAAACCCTAAACTTTCCTAAACCTGTTCACAGCCTCAACCCGAACAAACCACAATCCCCAACAAACCATGAACCCTAGCAGAAGCCTAAACCCCAACAAAAGGCCTCAGCCCTAATGTGCCCTAAGCTGCAGGAGCCGATCTGTTACGGCGATCGTTGGAGTACTACAGGAGCCGATCAACTACGGCATTGTTTGGGGTACTGCAGGAGCCGATCTGTTACGGCAGTGTATGGGCTACTACAGGAACCGATCTGTTACGGCATTACTTGAGGTACTGCAGGAGCCGATCTGTTACGGCATTGTCCGGGGCACTACAGGAGCTGATCTGTCACGACATTGTCTGAATTATTGCAGGAGCCGATCTGCTATGGTCACAACTTGCCAAGACGAGGGTCCAGAGCTACCGGCAATCCAAGGGGCGAAAGGGCCAGGAAGGGAGTGTGACAGCCATCCGCCCCTTTTCCACCAACCCCCGCCACGATTGCCACCGGCTGACAATCTGTAACACCCCCCGCCGCGATTGCCACCTGCTGACAATCTGTACCCCCCCGTGATTGCCACCTGCTGACAATCTAGATCCCCTGCGATTGCCACCCGTTAGCAATCTGTACCCCCCTACGATTGCCACCTGCTGACAATCTAGATCCCCTGCGATTGCCACCTGTTGGCAATCTGTCCCTCCCCCCCCCCCCCCCTACGATTGCCACCTGCTGACAATCCACATCCCCTGCGATTGCCACTTGTTGGCAATCTATAGACCCCTCCGAGATTGGGAACGTGACACCCCTTCGGCCCTTTTCCACCGACCCCCCCCCACGATTGCCACCTTCTGACAATCTAGACCCCCTAGGATTGCCACCTGCCGGCAATCCATTAGGCCTGGCAAGTGGCAGCCAAGCACGAAAAAAACACAAACCCGAACCGTACACGCAGTGCGTTTCTGGACCCTCCGTTCGCACCCCAAGGGGGGCATGCTTGCTGTATTTGTGGAAGCTAGTAATGGCGTTGAACTACAGCGACTGCTGTATGTGCCAGTTCACTAGCGAAGCGGCCTCCACTTGCCTAAAAAGAGCCGGCTGACTGCAGATTTCTAAGCTCAAGCACTCCTGCCTAGCGAGCGCCCCTGACGCTTTCTCCAGTCATGAGTCCGAAGAAGGCCGGGACCGGTCGTCCGAGGACGAGTATCGTGGAGAAAACCCGTCTCAGGTCAGCAAGCATGGCAAGAAGGATGTGACCCGCCAAGGCTGCACCAATAGTGCAATCCAAGCGTGGCACTTCAAGCGAGGGCCTCAGTCTTATGCAGTCTAATTTTTGTTGGGGTGCACACCCGCTCTTGCCAGGACCGGCTTGCCACAAGACGTCGCAGACGCTCTGAAAGGCCACGGATTCCAGAAAGGGCTGGGCGCGACTCCGATCTTTGCCGTTCGACCCGGCCACCCGAGGGGCTCCGACTGGACCCTGAAGGTCCGGATCAACGACGAAAAGGAGGAGCGGAGTGCACGAGTTAAGCGCAAGTCCATGGACTTTAAGCAGCTTATTTCACCCAATGCCAGAGGCACCGACCTCGCAATTTGGTTTAAGCGGATATTCTCTCCAAAGGAGGAATGGCAGCATATTTAGGGGTTTAGGGTTTAGGGTTTAGGGGTTTAGGGTTTAGGGTTTAGGGTTTAAGGTTTAGGGGTTTCGGGTTTAGGGGGTAGCTTTTCAGTGCCCTAAGGCTCCTGGACCCTCGTAGTGAAATCCCAAACCTTAGCCTCCAAAGCCCGAACCCTCCCCCAGAAAGCCCATGGCCCTGTTAGGAGCCTTAGGGTGAGCTGTAAGTTCCCGAATATAGGTTCCCGCTTATAACTACCGTGAACCACCAAGTGGGCTCTCTTCAATGATTTATAAAGGTTTTACGGTTTAGGGTTGCAGGGTTGAGTGCTTCCTTATTTGTGGTTCAAGGCTTCAAAATTTAGGAACATGCTGAGGATTCTAGGGTTTAAGGTCTAGGGCTTCAGGGCTCGGTGGCAACCGTGGTGCAGCTGCAAAAAAGCAGTCACGGAGGATCCGGACGAGTCGTTAGCAGCGCAGGACATGAGGGTTGCTCTAAGTTCGTGCTCTTTTCAAAGTACCTCTGTGCTCGGATGAAGCGAGGCTACAACCCCCAAATCTGCACTCGCACCGCTTGTTGCGGGCGATGTGATTTGCAGCCATCTGAGAACCCCCACACATGCCGAAAGATTGATTGACACAGATTAGACTGTTCAGGGTTGAGGGCCTAAGCTGAAAGAAAGCTCGCGATGCAGGCTTCTAGGTTCAAGGTGCCTAGCCCCAAAACAGAATCACCTCTCAAAACCATCTTCGAAAAACAGCTCCGGGTCATAGCCGGTGTGGTGACAGTTTATTGTCCAGGTTACACCATGATAATGATAAAGGCGGTGTTCTAAGTCGAAACAAAACTGCCATACATTTACAACCATTAAACCTCAAAGGCCTATACCCAGAACCCTGAACCCTTAAGCCTCAAAGCCCTAAACCCTAAACCCTAAACCCTAAACCCTATTGGACTCTGGGTGATTGCAAGTCAAGGGCATTGGGCTCCGGTGGGTTCCCTGGCGGCTTTAACCTTTCCTTCGATCGTTCCATCTCTTAAAGCGGTCCGTGAGATCTGCGGCCTTGCGTAGTGAGTTTAGGCTTTGAGGTTTAAGGAGTTCAGGGTTTAGGCTTCGTGTTTGGCGGGCGGTGGTTGTGGCACGGTTCGGGAGGATTTGGGGAGGGTCTGAGGGTATGAAGATGATGAATACATCGAATGCAAAATAGGCTAATTCAGAACAGGGGCATTGCAAGCAAAGGCCACTAGTCACTTGGAAAAAACAACGGCAAAGCCATCAACATCATAGACTTCAGCACCAGTTTCCGAGGAACTATGTAGGACTACCTAAAACACGAAGAACTACCACAAGCAACACGGATAAGAGTGATGAGAGCCGATAGTACTGCACGAATACCGCGCTACTACTGTACTACTACTGCACTGCCACTGTACTCCTACTGTACCACCGGGCCCCTGATAGTACAGGGTGCAGCCTATTCAGGACGCTGGAACGTGTTTTGGCTTTGCCAGGGGGGCATAGTTAAGTGGGGAAGATTAGCTTCTACATGTGTATGTATATATATATATATATATGTACGGGTAGGTAAATGTGTACATATGTAAATACTTACAGAATACATATATATATATATGTATATATATATATATATATATATATATATATATATATATATGGTGCCGTCTCGTGCAAGGGTGCGAGAACCCGTGACTGTCATACAAGGCAGCTTAACAAAAGTGGATCTAAACCCTAAGCCCCCAAGAACCTGAAGCCTACACCTCCAACTAAATCAAAGCCTTTAACCTGTAACCGTGCGCTCTGGTCGAAGGGCCTGTTTCGCTTCGTCCTGCGCGGCCTTGACCACGGACTTCTGAGCGTTCTGCCTAGGTGTGCCTGTCTCATTCTCGCGTTGCGGGCTGTCTGAGTTTTTGTCGGTTGAATGCCCTATACATAGGGGCAAACGGCTTGCGAGCGCCGAGTTCAGGGTTTCGGGATGTAGGGTTGAAGCTTTATGGATTAGGGTTGAGGCTTCACCGGACGAGGGCTTTGCGTTATGAGTTTAAAACTGAGGGTTCATGGGCCTAGGATTGACGGTTTAAATCCCGAAGAGTCCATGCGTGTGTGTGTGTGTGTGTGTGCATATACATACACATACATACATACATACATACATACATACATTCTGGAATTCGGCCCCAATAGACCATCCCTGTTATGGTTTCGGGGAACCAAGCTCCGTAATGGTCGTATATATGAGTGTTGAGCTGGGGATGTTTTAACATAGTTTTGCTAACGCAGCCCTTTGCACCGATTATACTTTATAATCTTAATTTAACCGGGATACACGAAAGAGTACTACGAATCCTCGAGGCGTCTACGCTCAACCCTAAGCCCTGAACAGGAAGCCTAACACGAATCCTCCCACGGAAGGCAAGGTGGCGCAAATGCAACTGACTGTCGCCAAGATCAAGCGCAGCAGCTGCGTCAAACATCAGTTGCCGGCTTGCTTCATAGTACGCCGCCTGGTGTCAACTAAGCATAACCCTGCAACACACTTCTTGCAATCGTCTGAGCTGAAAATACCAGATCTCGGCCATGCCACTCGCCGTCCTGAAGCGACCTGGACCCTAAACCCTAAATCGTGTGTCCGTCTCCTGCGTAGCTGGACGAGAGGGCCTCGGAGACCGGCTGGCCCCCGACCTCCTGCGGCACTCGGAGAGGAGGCCAGCTGTTGCCCAGAGCCTCCAAAACCCCTTAATTAAGGAATATACCTGAAATCATATTAGGGATCCTATTATACTTTAAGGTATAATATCCCTTAAATCATATTAGGGATCCTATTATACTTTAAGGTATATTCCTTAATTAAGGGGTTTTGGAGGCCAGCTGTTGGCCCGAAATTGGACGCGAAGCCATTGAGAGCGTGACTCGGCTCTGCACTCGACGTCCAAGAGAAGGAAGACGTCTGCTGTGGCGGTGTCTCCGACCCCTCGGGCCTGCTTCCCCTTTGAGGGGCCCGCGTCCTTGGCTTCCGCGCCTGGCTCCGTGGAGTGTAAATGCGCGGAATTTGTGCGGGAGGGCGGCAGGGCCTGATTTTATAAAGGGCACAGGACAAGGCTCCGTTTAATGCGGAATCCAGATTCATCTCTGAAAGAGCGCGTAAACCACTAAACCTCAAACTCCTAAACTCTAAACCTTACCCCAAAACCCTAAGCCGCCTAAGTCCGACCCTAAACCATAGACTCTAACCCCCAAACAGAAGAAAGCACCACTGTGCCTTCATCGGAATCCTCCCGACGTCCTAATCTCCAAACCGCTATAAACCCTTATATACTCAAATAAAACTGTAAGAACACCCATACACGAACTTATGAAACCCCTACGAACCCTAATGAACCCTGAAAACACCCTGACCTGTCTCTGATCATGCCATCGACATGTGGAATAAACTTGTCTGTATGGGCGTAGTGAGACCTCTGCAAAAAGTCAACCACAGGGCGCTCAAAGACGAAAGCTGCTGGAGCGAAATCCAAGACCTACTACATGTCCTTCAACTGTGCGACTAAGGGGTGTTGAAGGCTTCGGGTTTTGGGTATGTCCCTAAAGCCTTTACACCGAGTTCCGCGCAGAAGCCGGGCCTAGAGCCTACTGCCTTAAATCCTACGAGCTTTTCCTAATGCCCGCGATAAGGTCTAGAGCCAGCAGTCTGGCTCCCTGAGCGCCATGCCTATTCACCCTTGTCCCTTTAGAAATAATAGACAGAGCCCTATATATCCCTTAGTAGGAATTATTTAAGAAGGTCTATTAGCCGGTCTGTTTATTCTTTGGGGGGAACCATGAAAAAGGACAAGGCTGATGCCTACTTCGGACCAGTCGTCGTCGTCCGTAAGTGTGGGCTTTTCCTTGGCGCTTCCCAAAAGCTGGTCCTGCGGGGGTTCGCTCTGGCGAAGCTTTTAGGGGTGTTAGGCTTTAAAGGGGTTATGCATCACTTTACGTAACGGATCTTTAAGGGTTTATGGTTTAGGGATTAAGGAGTACTTTGAGGGACCCTTAAGGGTTAGGGTTTAGGGATTATGGATTCACGGGTTTCTTAGGGGCTGAGTACCCTAACGCAATAAAGGTTAACCTTTGCGATAATGGTAGGATGATATAAGCCCTAAAAGGTTAAAGGTTACCTACTCAGCTACTAATGTGTTAGGGTTTAGGGATTATGGAGTACTTTCATGGTTCGGGGTTTACGGTTGTGGGTTTAGGGTTTAAGGATCAGAGACTGCCTGAAGCTTTAGGGTGCTTCGGGGTGTCCCAGCGAGAAGGATCCCGCCGCTTGAGGTCAACGTTAGGATTTCTTAGGGCTAAATGCTTTCGCTGTCCTCGTGTAGTTTGTTTGTGTATGTATATATATATATATATATATATTTATCCTACTACTTATTTGGGGTCCTATGGAGAGGTCGGAACAATTGGAAATAGCACATTATAGTCCTTGTACATACAATCCCAGGGTTGGAGATTAGGGGTTAGGGCTTAGGATTTGGGGTTTACAGTTTAGGCTTCAAGGTTTGGGTTTTAGGGTTCAACATTCAAGGTTTAGGGAGTACGTCTACGGCCTCTCGAGCTTCGTGCTCAGACTGCGCTCAGGTTCCAAAACCGTCCCAAGCTAATATAGGTGATTCACGCAAGCCCTAACTTAGGCTGTGAGGCTGGGTCCTCCAACTTTCGCAGAGAGCGCAGCACAACCTGGCATCTGTGCTGTGACGTTCGAGAACTGCTCATCTACTTCTCTATCGTTTAGGGTTGAAGTCTAAGGTTGGACTTAACCCCAGAAAAACTACATCCTTTGGACCTATATCAAGAAATCATGCAACAAGGAACACTCAGAGGGTAAAAGGGTACGTTGAACGTTGCGAGGGGTTGAGGTAGCGTTTTGGGCGTACGGTTTCGGGTCTTGGATTTTTCGGTTGCGGGCTCAGGTGCACCATGTTGTGAGATGGCAGGTTCCACACACTCCTCGTCCGACGGATATGTCGTTTCCGTTTCGCAACCTTTAGAGCAATCCCTGCAACCCCCAAAACCCTACAACCCCAAGCGCTATACCCTTGAAAACCGCAACCCTGAACCCAAAACCTCAAGCTCCAGGCTCGAAGAGTAAGAGTAGCCCGACAGGAGGAACAGCAGGATGCGTCACACCCGGTGCCGGGCCATCGAAACGGATTTTGAGGCCTTCGGTCTAAACCGGTTTACAGTCATTTGTAGTGCTTTGTAGGTAGTCGGGTGTGTCGTCGTAGAAATTGTTATATATGTAGGGCAGGGGGAATGTTGCTTTTAATGATACGATCCTGCCGATGGGTGTACAACAGAAGTCAGCTGCGGATGCAGCGACGTCGGGCCAAGTTGTGGACGCACGAAGCCGGTCAGGCGCAGTCAGCCCAATCGGCCGTTTAGGGTTTAAGGTTTAGGGAGCAGTAGCAACTAACGCTTCGAACCCTCGCCCCTCTGAGGCAGCGTTCGCACTTTGGCCGCTCGCACACCCGCGCGTTCCGAAAGATAGGGTTTTCAGCATGCAGCTCGCGCCCGTGCTGCGCACGTCGAATGAGTCCGCGAGCCAGGCACCCAGCACCATGTGCTCTTTATCAAGCCAATGCCTGGACGAAACAACACATCATCAGTGGTCTCTATGATGTACTCCGCCTTCACAGCACTTGGGAAATTTAGACGTTCAACCTTCACTGTGATCAGGTCCTTTGAGCACCAGACTTGCTTCACCATGTGTGTTTGCTACCTGCATCATCCCCTTTGATGTCGTGCTGGACTTCCAAAGCTATGGTGATGCCGCAGCCTCAGTCCCTGTCAAACCCTAAACCCTAAACCCTAAACCGAAGCCCTTGAATCTGTTGTCTTGGCCTATGAGAGCAAGGAGATCCTGCTCTTGCTGTACCACTGGGCCGACTTGTCTTAGTTGCTGAGTTCATAAGCCCCAGAAAAGTGTACACTTTCAGTTTTATGATGGGTAAAATTATCCCAACAATTGTAAAGTGCATCCACTCAGCTACTAAGTCTTCTTTGAGCACCTAGAGCATCCTGGAGCCAGTTCCTATGGCACTGCCTGCAGTTCTGGACCTCCGACCTTGACGCCGGAAACCTTGAATCCTGAACCGTAACCCTAAGGCTCAAAATAGCCCCAAAACCTTGTACAGCGTGGTCTTTGGGCCCAAAAGCCTTAATATATGAGTCCTTAGAGCCTGAGGGGAAGGCCAAGCCCCAAATCCCAGGACCGTGACAGGCACCGTGAAGTTTAACCCTAGTGCCGACACCCAGCAGGGATAGGTTTAGCGATTCGGGATGGGTGCTCCGGGTTTGGTGCGCGCTTTAGGGCAGAGTTTAGGGCGTAGGGCTCAGTGTTTAGGGTTTGGGGTTTCGGGTTTAGGGCTTTGGGCCAAAGCCTGATGCACTCGAGGACATGTCAACAGACCTCGGACTCGCGAGTGCTGGCATCTGCGTGCTGCGCCAGCACGGAGCGCAAGGGCGGCCTGGTCTTATACACCCTACTGCATGTAGGGGCCTTAATAGTGAGAATAGGGTTCCTCTAAAGGGGTCCTTTCAAGGGATTCTGTAAGGGGTCTATAAGGGTACTCTGATATAGGGGCCGTAATAAGTAGAATAGGGATTTGGGGTATATTATTCTATACATCGGCAGGAAAAAAGTTTTGACCTACTGGACCTTTCTTGTCTTAAGATTTTTGCAGAGTAGCAGAGTACCGAAAAATGCGATCTGCGTGGCCTGGCCAGCATAGTGTTTTATACCCCGTTTTGGAATTGTAAAATGTTCCGGAGGAATAGCCGGTTGGTCCTTTTTGATAGGATTCTATGGGGGAATGGGGTCTGTGTTCGGCGAAAGGAATATTTCAAACTTTCGTCCTACCGCAGTAATTATGATAAGGAACGCCCAAAATCCCTAAACCATTCACTTCCTCAACCCTAAACCCTGGTTGAAGGAGCTTTTCGGCTGCAACCGCATCAAACATCTAGGTTTGGGTGTCGTTTGGGTTTCAGGGCCAGGAGATTTTCGAGCGACGAGACTTTGGATGTGTGCTCCCTGAACTATCCGTGTCAGGATACGTCGCAACTGGAGAGTCCAAGCTTTTGTAGGGCCTGGGATTGACCATGGCAAGAGGTCAAACCCCAAAAAGATGGAAACCGGATAAAGCACACATAGTGCTGGGATTCCCTGTGCATGACACTTAAGGATCGAGGTTATCGGGTTTCCAACTTTTAGGCTTTGACCATAATAAACCCGTATCCCGTAGCAGTATAAGGAGTAGCATACTTGGTGTCGAGTTCCACCGTCCCCCAAAACAGTTTATGAAAGCTCTATGTTAAACAGTAAGGGAAACCAAAAACGTCCCTCATCGATATCTAGAACAGGGATCCCAATATGGAGGCCTTCTACGTCTTCGAGGAGAGGGGCTTATGAATCAGGGGTCTACATTGAACCAGAACAATCGTAACTCGAATCCTGGCTGGATCTGAAGTCACACCCCCCCGTAAAGCTTAAAACCCTGAAGCCAAAGTTTGCTGCAGGGAAGAAGGGACAGATGAACCCAGAGACTCCGAATTAAAGCGTTGTTTGTGTTTTTTAAACTTGGCCTGGTAGAACGCAGGGATTGAGTCTAGACAAGCATGTCAGCTGAGATGGCTCTGACAAAAGACATGCGGTGAACGACAAAGCCTGAAACTGCGACCTGTGTTGTTCATGTCTCTTTTCGCTCAATGAGACACCCTAGGCCCTAAACCCTTGACCCTCAACCCTAAACTCTAAAGCCCTCAACTCTAAAGCCCTAAAGCCCTAAACCCTAAAACTCTAGACTCTTGTGCCCTAAACCCCAGACCCTAAACTCTAAAGCCCTCAACTCCAAAGCCCTAAAGCCCTAAACCCAAAAACAACCCCAAGGACGAGGAACAGAGCCGGCATCATCCGCTGCAAGATATCCTCCTTTCGCGTGGAAGCGATCAAGGCCAGAGACTCGGACACCTGGGTCTTTAGGGTTTAGGGTTTAGGGTTTAGGGTTTAGGGTTTAGGGTTTAGGGTTTAGGGTTTAGGGTTTAGGGTTTAGGGTTCAGCTGCTCCGGATCGAGCAGTTTTAAAGTAGAGTTGTATTTAAGGTTTAGAAATAACACCCACCCACCCTTAGAATCCCATAACATAAGCCATATAAAGTCCTTAAACACCCAAAATTGTAGCACTAAAACAACAAAACAACTTAAAAAAAAAATTCTGTAGGTGCGTTCTCTTTCTTTAAAAAAACTAGAGCACAAATAAATTATTGTTTAATACTTTTCGTTTTGTGTTGTCTCAAACCCTAATGTCTAAACATCATCATTCAGAGAGTTGTACCTACAACCTAGCCTGTCACACTTTAATGTCGCCTTCCCACACCACTCAGAAAATACAACAGTTCATATTGTTCCCACAGCTGATTTATTTATTTAAAGTTGTCGAGCTTAGATTCATTTTAGATTACACTTATGAATGGATTTGTTAACTTATTGTTTTGCTTATTGCGGCATTAGGAAAAAAAACCTCTTATAGAATTGTTTCGCTTATTGGGGCGTTCGGAATGGAAATCTCTTGCAGAATTGTTTCGCTTATTGGGGCGTTTGGAAGGCAAACCTCTTGTGGAATTGTTTCGCTTATTGGACCGTTCGGAATGTGTTCCGAAACGGGCTCACGTAGCATTGTCTCCGCCGGGAGGGCACGGAAGATTCCCATTTTGTTACGGATGTGTTGTGTTCCGAAACGGGCTCACGTAGCATTGTCTCCGCCGGGAGGGCACGCAAGATCCCCATTTTGTTGCGGATGTGTTGTGTTCCGAACCGGGCTCACGTAGCATTGTCTCCGCCGGGAGGGCACGGAAGATCCCCATTTTGTTACGGATGTGTTGTGTTCCGAAACGGGCTCACGTAGCAATCTCTTGCAGAATTGTTTCGCGTATTGGGGCGTTTGGAAGGCAAACCTCTTGCAGAATTGTTTCGCTTATTGGGGCGTTCGGAATGGAAATCTCTTGCAGAGTTGTTTCGCTTAATGGGGCGTTAGAAAGCAATACCTCTTGCAGAATTGAAGCCCAAACCTTAGGCCCCAAAACCCTAAAGCCCAAACCCTAGGCCCTAAACCCTAAAGCCCAAACCCTAGGCCCTGAACCCTAAAGCCCAAACCCTAGGCCCTAAACCCTAAAGCCCAAACCCTAGGCCCTAAACCCTAGGGCCCTAGGCCCTAAACCCTAGGGGTGACCTTAAACGACGAAGGGTGACCTTAAACGACGAAGGGTGACCTTAAACGACGAAGGGTGACCTTAAACGACGAAGGGTTGACCTTAAACGACGAAGGGTTGACCTTAAACGACGAAGGGTTGACCTTAAACGACGAAGGTTTGACCTTAAACGACGAAGGTTTGACCTTAAACGACGAAGGGTTGACCTTAAACGACGAAGGTTTGACCTTAAACGACGAAGGTTTGACCTTAAACGACGAAGGGTTGACCTTAAACGACGAAGCTGGGGGCTCAGACCTTCGTCGTTTAAGGTCAAACCTTCGTCGTTTAAGGTCAAACTTTCGTCGTTTAAGGTCAAAAACCCGGGGTTGACCTTAAACGACGAAGGTTTGACCTTAAACGACGAAGGGTTGACCTTAAACGACGAAGGTTTGACCTTAAACGACGAAGGTTTGACCTTAAACGACGAAGGGACGACCTTAAACGACGAAGGCATTAAAGTTTAAATTATATAGAAAGAGAGGTTTAGGGTTTAGGGTTTAGGGTTTAGGGGTTTAGGGTTTAGGGTTTAGGGTTTAGGGTTTAGGGTTTAGGGTTTAGGGTTTATAGAAATTGTTTAGGGTTCATGTCCGGAGTTTTGGGCGGGTTTTGGGCGGGTTTTGGGCGGGTTTTGGGCGGGTTTTGAGCGGGTTTTGGGCGGGTTTTGCCTTTTAACTTTTGCTGGGTGGTTGCTTTGGTGGGTCTTTTTGAGCGGCTCGCCTTTGATTGCAGCTGTGCCTCCATCGCCGTCGTGAAGATTGCCTCTGCAGTCTGCGAAGAACATGGCCCGAATGAAAAACGATACTTCTAGCATGCTTGAGCCCGAAGCCATTTGGGGGGTTCGATAGAAATTGTATAGTGTTCAGGTCCGAAGTTTTGAGCGGGTTTTGAGCGAAATCTGTGCGGGTTTCTGTTTTGCTTTCTGGCTTGGAGATTCCTTTCGCTCTTGGGGAAGAGCTGGAAAGGCCTCTCCAAGTCTCGACCTTCGAGATTCCTTTCACTCTTGGGGAAGAGCTGGAAAGGAGTCTCGAAGCCTCACAAGGATGGTAGTTGGGCACGCTGGTTTCCATTTGCTAAAGCAAAAAACAGCCGATTTTGTGGCTGGTTGTCAGGTGATTTGCTCAGAAAGAGCCACCAAGACCCGGCAGTGCAATTTGTTGCGCCCGGTGCTTGTTCAGAAAAACCCACCAAAAGTTAGCAGTACCATCCAGCAGTACGTTTCGTTTGTTAAACAATTTCTATTTATCCTGGGCTTGAGGGTTTAGGGTTTAGGGTTTAGGGTTTAGGGTTTAGGGTTTAGGGGTTTAGGGTTTAGGGTTTAGGGTTTAGGGTTTAGGGTTTAGGGTTTAGGGTTTACTTTGGGTGACTAGGATACCCAGTAACCTAAGAATAAAAAGGCCTCTCTTTTTGGGTATTGGGAAACTTTATAAGGAACCTAGGACTACAAAAAGGGAATAAGGGTACTACTGGAGATCCTAGCTGCTGACTTTGGGTGAAGTGTTTAAGGGTTTAAGGGTTTGGGTTTAGGGTGATGGGTTTAAGGGTTTAAGGGATAAGGGTTGAGGGTCGAGGGTTTAGGGTTTAGGGGGCTTTAATAATTAGAATAGGGATTTGGGGCCCATTGTACTAAATATATACTTGGAGGTTCATGGGTAGTTATAGGTGGAGATAAGTGGGGTTATAAGTCCCCTCATATGGGTTATAACTGTGGCTATCCTACTTATGACCCTACTTATAACTTTAAGGATTGCTACAAGGGTACTATGATATAGGGGCCTTAATATTTAGAATAGGGATTCGGGGCCCATTAATGGGTTCTATAGAGTGCACGATGTTTTGGGCGTAGGGGTTTTGAGATCAAGGGCTTTGGGTTTAGGAATTGGCAGGCTTGGACCAGGGTTGCAGTGTGCCCAAGCACAACTGGCTTTTGAGGAAATCTCGAAAACACTACCCTAAAACTGCCGGTGACCTGAGCCAGGTCTAAGGTTCCTGTGGGGGTACTACAGTAAGGGTACTGAAAGGAAGAGTATAACGAAACTCAACTCCTGATCATGAGTAAACCCCGTACAACACAAACACACACTCTAAACGCACGCAAACACCAAAGCCCCAAAGCAAGTTTAACCTGAAATCCGCAAAACATAAAAGAGCAGAACCTTCACCTAAACCTTCTTTTACTTGCAACCCGAAAGAACTACCCATAGGCCCCATGGTAGTTCCTTTTGGGAGAACAAAGCTAGAGTTCTGTTAGGTAATCCCAAAAAGGAACTACTCCAACTACTGTGAGGCCTATGGGTATACAACCTTTCATACCCAGTAAGCCTCGAAGAACTCTGCCAAGCCGCCGCGATGAGAACGTCCGGACGCTTCGCATGGCGCTCGAGGGCTGCCGTCATCACCTCTAGGGTTAACGGTTCAGGGTTTAGGGTTTAGGGTATTTCTTTAACCTACAATGGGGGTGTAGGGTTTAGGGTTTAGGGTTTAGGGCTTGGGTTGAGGTTTTGAGGGTGGTTTAATGAGGTTAGGGTTTAGGGGTTCAGGGTTTAGCGTTTCGGGTTTAGGTTTTAGGGTTTCAGGTTTAGGTTTGAGGGCTAAGGGTTTCATGATCTTTTGGCTTGGCCTGTTACACATAAAGGATTAGTATTGCTCTCGTGTGCTATGCGGCGTTGTCTGTTGGGATGCGTCGTGCATCTGTGCTCCTTCGCATGGAGTTCAACAAGAGCGCCTGATTTTTGCGGGATTGCAACAGGGCTTTATAATTTATATGACATTCCGCAAAACAGCTGCGGGCATGTTACCAGTACATGGCCTCTGTTCCAGAAGTGCAAGGCTTGTGGGGTTTTCGGGTTGTGGCATACCAGTTCTAGTTGTATAGTAGGATCCATATTCAACACAAGGCAATGCAACCTGAAAAAGGAAGCAGCCTTGGCGAACATGGATAAGCCCCAGACCCACTAAACCCTGAACCTTAAACAGTAACCTTCAAAAACCTAATCCTAAGGCTCTAAGGACTCATATATTAAGGCTTCTGGGCCCAAAGACCATACTATAACTATAGAAGGCTTTTGTTCTATTTTGGGCCAAAGGGTAAGAGAGTTCGAGAAGAGGTGCGCTGATGCCGCCGTACTTCGCTGCAGAGATGGCGCAGGCATCCGAGGCCACGCAGAGGCCCCCAAGCCTGGGAGATCGGCAGTACCCAACCCAAGCCAGCACCCATACACTAACAGTCTATAATAGGGCTACTATGAAGGTCCTAATATACCTATACTATGAATATTCTCCAACTGTTACTGAGGTGGGGCAGTACCCAAGGCTTGGGGTTGAAATTTGAGCGTCTATAGAGCTTATGTTAAGGGTTCAATATGGAAATTTAGAGTTTAGGATAAAGGACTTAAGTAAGGCTGGAAGTACTTCGATCTTGGGTAATGAATAGCTACAGCTATCGCTGCCATAATCATACAATTCATATCGCTGCCTACCGAGTCCTCTGAATCTTGGGCTGATATGGGAGCTTCCCAAAATGAGGGGTACCTTATTTTGGGGGTCCTTTTTAATAAGTATCCTACTATTTAGGGTACTATATTATGGTCCCCTATTTTCGGAAACTCCCATATCTCATAATACTAGGCGAAAGTGAAATCTACAATGCACCTGCAGCCAGTGTTGGGGATTAGGGTTTAAGTTGTATATAGTTAAGCATCTGATTACCTGAGCTTTGGAGCATTGAATTTCGAAGTCCGGGGCTTGGCGAATATTCCTGGCATCACCATAAGCAGTCCGATACAGCCCAAGTCCTTGCAGCATCGATTGGGCTTGGCAAATACACTTATCCTCTGTAGTTCCCTGGTAGTCTGATACTACAGCATTCTAGTCATCAAACTGGCAACTGAAAGAAGGAACTGCAAAGGAGACTAGAGCGACTACAGGCAATGGAAGGCATTGATAATTAGAACCGGCTTTTTGGGGCAATTACTAAACATGTGATAACTACTCGGACTAATCGCGCTCGAAATGAGCTCTGCAATTTCCAACTCCTCTGCGTGGCCCCATGCACGACCATGCTAGAAAACTGAGATGTGAAGCGTCTCTGGGGGCCCGGGTTGCATGTTGCAAAGCCTGAACACTGCCCTGGCTTGCAGGTTCATGCGGAGTTCTAACGGCGGGGTTTTGAAGTAGGATGTACTAGGGGACTTATAAACCCGCCTTATAAGTACTCGAAACCCCGTAACCCTAGACCCTGAAGGTCCACTATGGCCACTTATAACTACCCATGAACCTCCAAGTGTCCAAGTGCTTGCAGAGAAACGCCATGGCACCCCCCAGCTGCACGTCGCCGTCGCGGCGGAACTTCGCCATTGCCTCGGAAGTGCGAGAGCGAGACACGACTTTCTCTTTCTTTCCTAGTTCATGGTTGGGATAGTATTAAAAATTTACGTGTTCATTCCTTGTTGGGTCTAAGTACCATAAAAATGTAGAACGTTACCCAACTATGGCAAAGTTTCGTACCTTTACAGGATCGACACGGGTCCTGAGAGGCCTCTATGATCGTGGTGAAAGGGTTCTATAAGGGGCGTTACATCTGTCAGTTCCGTTTAGGAGCACCTGGGGGCACAGAGAGTGATGAAGGGAGTACTTTGGGGCATAGCCTGATGAGGTTTTAGGGTTTTTGAGATTTTGGCATGTTGAGTCTTGGGGTTCAGGGTTACTCGGAGGTTCAGCTTAGCTACAACCATGGGAAGATGTAGAAATCTACAATCTTCCCGCCAATTAGTCGCCTCGAAATGCTAACTGGGATGCAGGTATAGAGGTATCCGCAGGTTCCATGGCACGCTGAAGCTCCTTAATCGTAAGCCCAAACCATGAATCCCTCAACCTTGATTTTTTTTTCGAGGTGACGGCTCAACGCGAACAGAGCAGTCGCGAGATTGGAGATGTGATAAAATCTTTCGCAACTCCCCATAGGCTCCTTAGTAGTTCCTTTTTGGGATTACCTTATAGAATTCTAAATATGAACCCCAAAAAGGAACTACTTTAGAGCCCTAGGGTCCACTCCGGAGCACCATGGCAACGGCCACGTTACAATGGCAAAGGCCAAATCTAGCGGCTGAGTACCCTAGCCCAAGAAAGGTTAACCTTTTCAATTACAGTAGACAGAAAGTTGGAATATCATTATCGTAACCCCTTTAAGGTAAAATATAGGGGATCCTACCATTAATCCATATTCCAACTTTCTGGAGCTCCCTGTATGGCAGGGTTACACGAACCCCAAAAAGGTTAGAGGTCACCTACTCAGCTACTAAGTAGTCCGCGATGTGGTACGCAATCGCGAGCATCGGAATCAAAGCGCCCGCTCTGTCGACCCAAAACCTCAAACCTGAAGCCCTGATCGTCCCGGAGCCGAAAAACTACAACTGCCCACATCCCTGCAAGTCCAACCCCCCGCCTTAGGGGCTGAGTACCCTAGCCCAAACAATCAAGGCTACTGTAACCTTCTCAATTTATGGTAGGGTTAGATAAACCCCAAAACGTTAAAGGTTACCTACGAGGCTCATGCCCTATCCACTTTTAAGATGCCTAGTTTTATGCTTTAGATCTGCTGTATAGACAAGTAGATTCTCTAAACAAGGGGTAGGTTATGAGCCTACAGGCAAGCCGCTATCATCAGACCCATATCCTCGAAGCTTCTTGCAGCCCCGCCGCTGCAACCACGTTGGGAATGCCACCTTGGTCGAAGATTTGCTGCCTCACGGCTTCAGGCTTACCCAAAGACCCCAAAGTAGTTCCCTTTGGGGGCTCATATATAGAATCCTATAGGGTAATCCCGAGTTGGGGCCTCTGGGTACGCTTAGCTAAGTGTCGATTGCAACAGTCCACAACATCGCTTGAAATTAGGGCTCTAGACAGGGATCCGGACCGACTGGTGAGCTTCTGCGGCTTTAGGGTCTTCGCGTTTTGGGTTTTGGGTTTAGGCTTCTGGGTTTAGGGGCTTACGGATGTGGAAGATATGGCGTAGTTGTTCCGGTTTTTGTAAGTCCGAACTCCTGAAAGCCACGAGGCAAAGTGGGCACTTGGGAGCGGGATCGGCTGTCAACCAACTCCCGGATATGCGGCCGGACGGCTGAGAACTTCATGGCTTCGAACCTGAAACTCCTAAACCCAAGCCGTATAAACCCTAAACCTTGAATGCCCTAAACCCCAAACCCTAAATTCGTCAAAGCCCTGAAGCCTGCGCCTTCAGGCCCTCTTGGATGTTCATGGAGAGTTGGAGGTCGGGTTTGCAAGTAGGATAACTATACGAGTAGCTATAGCTGTATTCGTGGCCTTTTGACCCCACTAAGTAAGGTTTTAAGTACCTTCGTTGGGGCTATAAAAAAGACCATTGAAGAGCTGTTACCACCTTACTTATAACTCCGCTTGCTAAGGCCCTCGATCCTTCAGGCAAACCTCTCAACCTCGATCAAAACCCGGTACAAACAGTGAAGAGAGCCCACCAAGCCCCCAGCCATATGTGGAGGCTCATCGGTAGTTATACGTAAGGTTGCAAGTCGGATAACTATAGTTCGCATCTTATATTGCTCGACTTGTAACACCACTTATAACTACCCATGAAACTCCTAGTAAAAAACTGAAACCCTGAAACCTTAAACCCTTATAGAATCCCTAGAGATCCCTTTAAAGGGCAGGTAAACCCTGAATCCCCGAAGCACAGCCCGGCCTGGCTACCTTGGAGAGGCAGGCGAGCGCGGCAAGGCCAGCTTTCTGCACTTGACGGACTCGCCTCGGGGTTAAACTTCTCAAAGGGGACAAGGAGGGACCCTTAATGGGGACCCCTACCCTATAATGGGTATATATTAGCATATTAAGGGTATATTGCCTCATTGGGTTTTTTCGGTGTTAAAGTTCAGGGAGTGGGGGGTTTAGGGTTTCGGGCCTTCGGGCTTAGGGTTTAGGGTTCAGAGGTTTAGAGTTTAGGGTTTAGGGATTAGGGTTTAGGGTTTGGGTTTAAAAGTTCAGGGAGGGCTCGGGTTCAGGGGTTTAGGGTCTAGGGGGGTAGCCGGGCTCAGGGTTCCGGTTTCAAAAGTTTAGGGTTTAGGGTTTAAGGTTTAGGGTTTAGGGTTTAGGGTTTAAGGTTTAGGGTTTAGGGTTTAGGGTTTAGGGTTTAGGGTGTTTAGGGATTAGGGCTTAGAGGCAGGGGCTTAGGGTTTAGGGTTTTCGGGTTTAGGGTTTGTGCCGGATTTCATATACGCTTGCATCAGGCGTTCTACGGCTTGTTTGTCATATCCTGAAGGGTTTTCTGAAGGATACATGGGGTGTGTTGTTACACGGCTCAAGGAATAGAATGTGGGCTAAGAGTTGTGAGTGTCGGGATTGAGGTGTGGAGCTCAGGTTTTTGTGCCTGTACATTGGGTGGTATATAAGGGGTTGTATTACCCAGCTTCTTACTTTACTGCGAAGAAAATCCGCTTCCCAGCCCATCGAAATCGCCCTTAGCCGACAGAACTGCGCGATCTAACCACGGTCTCCGGTAGCCGCACCGGGAACCTGACAACATCTTGGGGCCTTAATAATAGGAAAAAGGTTTTGGGGATACTGTGCTATGAATAGTAAGGCCTACAGGGGAAGCCCTACTTCAGCCCTAACTGAGGCTAAACACTGTCAAACCCCCACACGGAACCCGATTCCCCCAACCAAACAACCCTAGAAGCCCTATAAACCCCAGAAGCCCCAGAAACAATACTAGAGAGCCTTGAAACCCTAAACCCTAAACCCTAAACCCTAAAGCCTAAACCCTAAACCCTAAACCCTCAATCCCCAGAACCCCGGAAACCCCGGGAACAAACCTCCACCGAGGAGCCGGTGTTCCTCCAAGGAGGCGAGCAACACAGGAACGACCCCGATGGCCTTCCGAGTCTAGGGTTTAGGGTTTAGGGTTTAGGGTTTAGGTTTTAGGGTTTAGGGTTTAGGGTTTAGGGTTTAGGTTTTTTTTAGGGTTTAGGGTTTAGGGTTTAGGGTTTAGGGTTTAGGGTTTAGGGTTTAGGTTTAGGGTTTTTATTGTTTTTTTAGGGTTTAGGGTTTAGGGTTTAGGGTTTAGGGTTTAGGTTTAGGGTTTAGGGTTTAGGTTTTTTTTAGGGTTTAGGGTTTAGGGTTTAGGGCATGTCACTGGCTTAGGGGGCTTCGGGCTTCGAGGTTCAGGGGTCTGGATCCATGTCACGGTGTAGGGTTTCATGGTTCAGGTGGCGGGGATGGTATCGGTCCCTTTGGGTCCTTAGGTCCTCCCCTGCTGCGTAGAAGCTCGATAAGAGTGTTTGTTGTTTGTTTGTGTGTGCTTTTTTGCTGCGTGCCATCGTCCCATTTCGGAAGGCGCAACTTTAAGAATCCAACTCCTACACCGAAACCCGTAAACGTCAATCGCCATGGCGAAAGACCTGGGGCTCTCTGGATGTAGGCGTTGTAGTTGGCCGTGCTTGGAAGGTCTGCTGTTTGAGGGGTTTTCCACACACGCCTTCCTGAATTCTTGTCCTGCAGCCAAAAAACCTGGCACATAGCCATGCCTCGGCGGGGTGCATCTGCCAACTGCGGGACTTTCCCAGAAGTGTTTCCACAGGGCCCCTGGCCAACTCGCTTGTGTCAGCCCCAATGCCACCGGCCAATGCAACGTCCCTGTTGCGAATGACACTGCTGTTGCAGTCACCGCTTTGTACCCCTGCGATCTGCGTGGCAAGTGGCTTGTGCAGCGGCCCCCAGAGCTGCAGTATGGCGGGGGGACGGTGAGTAGGTAGTGCATATACTGCCACTATAGGATTGGGGTCCAGAACCGTTCCAGGTGTCGATTTCAACAATCCCCAAAATTATGCATACTAGGGTTCGAAATTAACTAGACAATGAAGGAAATAGAAGTTCTCCCAAATCGATACCTCGGATCATAGGGATGGTGTCTTGGTGGCGAATTCCATAACGGTACCATGGAATTAGGTCCCTGGTCTTTGGGGACCTAATTCCATAATAGTAGTATATATGGACTCTCTAGGGTAGTATATGTGGACCCCCTTGGCCCTCTGCGAGCAACATCCTCCGCCCGCAACAGCCGCAAACCATCAAAATCCTGCAAATCAACTCGCAAAGCTCGTTTAGAGTTTAGGGTTTAAGGGTTTAAGGGTTTAGAGTTTGGGGTGTTGAACCCCCCTAAACACTACACCCAAAACCCTGACCCATCAACCCAAACCTTCGAGGATCTGTCCGAATCATGAACAACCCACAAACCCTCGGCTTGCACCAGGTGAACCTAAAAGGGCCTGCAACATCCATGAGCACTCAACCTACAAGCCTAAAGTTAATCCAATAATGGGGCTATATAATGGGAATATACTGGCTATATTAAGGGTATATACCTAGGGGTCCTTGTTAAGGGTCCCTCCTTTTCCCCTTGGAGTTAAAGAAAAAAGGAGCAAGCTTAAACGCCCCTCCCCCCTGACGAAGAACAACCAAGACTAACCCCCAAGCCCGAACCCTAAATGCCAAAACCTCAGAACTAAACCCTACACCAAAAGTCCTAAGCCGTCTAGAAACCCCTAAATCCCAAACCTGTCGGCCTGAATCTTGGCTGCCTGCGCTCGGTCGGCACGGCATACGGCCTTCCGCGATCCCAAGGTTCAAAATTTTGAGGTTGGGCTCCTTTGTGGGTCTCTGGTACTCTCCCGCTCTCTCTCTCCCGCTCTCTCTCTCTCTCTCTCTCTCTCTCTCTCTCTCTCCCTCTCTCTCTCATATCTATCTGTCTGTATGTGTGTATATGTATATGTGTATACATACATGGTGCTCAGGGATTTCGGTCAAGGTTTCAAGCGGGGTTCAGCTTTCAACTTAAGAACTGGACCAGGACCCAAAAATGGCCCTTTAACAGAGTCCTTATGGCCCTTAATAGTGGGTGTTTGGGGTATTTCTAGAGGGTACTTGGGGGTCTAGGTACCCTAAAGCCTAAACCCTAAACCATGAACCATAAACCACAAGAATCCCTAAAGCACCCCACCTCCACCGCAAGCCACCCGCGGTGCTGAACGGCCGCTTTGTCGGGGAAATCCTGGCAGCCCACCCAGTCTACAGTACTCATGGAAATTTAGGGGTACCTTAGGATACCTTTAAGGGTTCCTTAACGGGATCTATGGGGGTTCTGTAAAGGGTTCAGGGTTTAGAGTTTCCGAAAATTTAGTGGTACCTTATTTTGGGGGTCCTTACAATAAACAAGAATCCTACTATTTAGGGTACTAAATTCGGGTCTCCTATGTTCGGAAACTCCCTCATCATGCCGAGGGCACCACCATCATCGTACGACTACCATGATCTAATATCATGCTTATAATCCCAGGTTGGAGAACAGTGGAGTGGCCGAAGTTTCCATATACTCATCATCATCCTCATCATCGTCATGATGACCATCATCCTCATCCTTATCATCCGCCATCATCATCATCGTCATCATCGACATCATCATCAACGACATCTCAATCTCCCGGACGACGAAAATGGAACACGATACGTCAACAAACACCACGGGAGCAAGAGCTGCAATACCAATTGGACCAACAGTAGTACAAGGTCTCACCACTTGGTTCATCCTGCATGCTAGCAGATAGCAGCAACATGATTCTGCAACACGATGACACGATGACCCTGTCACAAGAAACACACCCCTCACTCCAAGCCAAAGCGGTGGTCCTGCGATGACAATGGGCAATTAGCGCTGATGAGAATAGGGGTTTCGATGCCCATTTTTCTATAATCAGTTATAATAAAGAACCACTCAAAAATAGTATGGGTAATTATTTAGTACTATTTAGGCACGTAAATTACCTCGAATTCCCCGTTGAGCTCTGGTCGATAAGTCCGCTCCTTCAGGATCTGCACAACTTGCTGCGCATACCTCGCAATGCATGGGCCCGTAGCTCAAGGTACGACAAGCCAGCAGGCAAAAGCGCTTTCCGGAGAAAACGATCCCTCTGGGGTTGAGTGCCTCTCAGTAGTTTGTAACTTGTTGCGCATACCGCGCAATGCATGGGCCCTTTGGGTAGTGATTGCTTTCTCGCCGGCAAGCTGGGCAATATAGGGGCTGAAACAAACAACTATGCCAATACTATTTTGGGACTCCTTGTTATCATTATGGTATAATGGGCCCGGGCCCCAAACCCCTATTCAATATAGGCCCTACTTCAATTACTAAGGCCCCTCTAGTAATGGCAGCTTCGGCCCAGGCTAGTGGAGAGGTACAGTTCAGGGTTTAGCATTTAAGGGATTGCAAAGTTTGTGTGGCTTCGAGATTTTGAGGTGGATTTCAGCTTCAGGGCGTAGAACGTAAGGCTTCGGGCTTGTGGAAGAGGGTTGGTCGAAAGTTGCTTGTATTCCTGGAGCTGCGAGCTATAAAACATACGTGCGCAACCGCATCGGCCCTTTCTTCACTGCCATTCCACCCTTCGACTACGTCCGTCGACCCCTCAACTTCAAATCTTCCACTCTAGGCTCTCGGAAACTCTCTGTACCCTGAGACAGGGTTTTTTTTTTAAACCCAATGCCCTTTTCCTTGCGTCCAAGGGTCCAGGGTTTAGGCTTTGTAGTTTAGGGCTTACTTAAACACGGGTATATGGCCCCAAATAGTGGGTAGCTCTCCAAACCAGGGTTTTGTTCGGGGTCGTCTTTGTAGGGATGCCGTACTAGTTTGGGCGCCGAAAAAGGGACCCTATTTTGGAGAACTACCCTAGTAGGCATTTAGGGTCCAATAGAGGCTAGTCTTGTGGCTGAACCCGGACCCCGGCGTCCGCACGAATAGGGTTTAGGGCTATGAAGTTCCTTAGTCTAGTTTAGGGCCTGGGTTCGGGTTTTAGGACTTATGGTTTTGGGGTGTAGGGCATGGGGGTATTGGGCCGCGAGTGAATCCTTAAGCCGGTGTCAGCGACTCGAGGCGAGGACTGGCAAAACTTGCAACTTTGAATCACGGTTCGGGACTGAGAACCCTAAACCCTAAACACTGAGAACCACCCTCTTCCTAAACTTCAGCCTACAGGCTCAATGACAATCGCACGCTGCTGTCTATGTTTGTAGGGAGCGTAAAGAAAGCAGTCCTAATTATTCAGGCTTCTATTCTATACTGAGCTGAGATCGATGCTTTGAGATCTCCGAAGGCGGCGAGTCCAATAGCCTCAATGGACCGCGCAAAGACGCATACCAGATGGGGCTCGATCTGCTTTGTCTCTCTGTGCGCGTGCGTATATGTGTAAGTGTAAGTGTATGTGTAAGTGTAAGTGTAAAAGTGTAAGTGTAAGAGTGTAAGTGTAAGAGTGTAAGTGTAAGAGTGTAAGTGTAAGAGTGTAAGTGTAAGAGTGTAAGTGTAAGAGTGTAAGTGTAAGAGTGTAAGAGAGAGTGTAAGAGTAAGTGTAAGAGTAAGTGTAAGAGTAAGTGTAAGTGTAAGTGTAAGTGTAAGTGTAGGTGTAGGTGTAGGTGTAGGTGTAAGTGTAAGTGTAAGTGTAAGTGTAAGTGTAAGTGTAGGTGTAGGTGTAGGTGTAGGTGTAGGTGTAGGTGTAAGTGTAAGAGTAAGTGTAAGTGTAAGTGTAAGTGTAAGCGTGTGTGTGTGTGTGCGTGTGTGTGTTGAACACTAACGGGAAAGCTCCCCCAAATGGTTCAGGGCACAATTTAGGGGCCTTAATATGTAATTAGAAAAGGGGTTTGGGTCTCATTATACTTAAAGACTTAAAGCTATAATAACGAACTCCCAAAATAGTATCGGTACTTATTGAGGCCCCTATATTGGAGGCGTGGGGTTGATTCAAGGTGCTGACGTTCAGAGCTTGAAGATGCCTATGCTGAAGGGACTGTAAAGAGGAGAGACCCTGAGAACGTGTGCTCAGGGGATGAGCACCCAAACCCCCAAAAAAGTTAACCTTTGTATTTATGGTAGGGTTATGTAAACCCCAAAAGGTTAAAGGCTACCTACTCAGCTACTAGGTATCGTTTTCCAAGCCGATCGGGCTCAGCATGCAAGTTCCAAAGCTCTAAATCCTAAGCCCTAAATTTCTGGGTTCAAGGCAGTAAGGGGCTCGGGATTCCCGGTTTTGAGCCATGTTTGAACACTTGAGACTTTTAGGAATTTCGAGCGGGGTTTCATGGTCTACGGTTGACTCTTGACCACTCCATTGAGCAGGGATATGTAGAGTAGTGTGCTGCTTCCGATACATTGTTGCGGGGCCTAAGACGCAGCACGGATAGATACCCTGTCCCAAAAGCCTGATAAATTATTGCTAAGATTCGCACAAAAGCCGAGGGGGCGAAAAAAACAAAACTTTTAACCAGTGGAGGTTTAGGGTGTGGGGTTTATACCTTAAGCCATAAACCGTGAACCACATGCTGGGATTACTTGGAGGTTCATTGGTGGTTATAAGTAGGGTCCTAAGCAGGATAACTATACTTATAACTCATATTAGGCGGCTTATAACCCCACTTATAACTACCCATGAACCCTAGACCCTATACCCTTATCCCTTTAAAGGGGCCCTTAAAGGACCCCTTATAGCTACCCATGAACCTCCAAGTAGTCTTTACACCGGGGTTTTAGAGGCATTGGCAGCCGTGGAACGCGTCCAGGAGTTCTACAGCGCTCTGCTGGGCTTCGGCATCCTTCAGAGTAGGTTTAGGGTTTGGGGTTTAGGAGTTTTTTTTAAAGCGCCTCTCTTTTCCGGGTTTAGGGGTTTAGGGGTAAGGGTTTAGGGTTTTGGGTTTGGGGTTTAGGGTTTAGGGGTTTAGGGTTTGGGGTTTAGGGTTTATAGGGGTAAGGGTTAAGGGTTTCCGGTATCCTAGACGAACTCAAGGCTAGCCTCTGGGATGATTATAAGGGATATAGTACCAAAAACTGAAGAGGTTAAAGCTTCGCTACTGTATTCTACTTCTAAGACTGACCCCATTGCTCGAAAAGGGGGTAGAAGTCACCACCAGCTGCTGCTTCAAGCAAGAAAAATCGTCCAGGCTTCGCGCAAGCACTGCAAGACCGCGTAGGCTCAGACCCTAAACCCCTGCAAGAGACCGGTTAAGCACTATTTGGAGGTTCATGGGTAGTTATAATAAGGGTCTTAAGTAGGATAACTATAGTTATAACCCATAGTAGGAAACTTTTAACCCCACTTAAAACTACCCATAAACCTTAAACCCTAAAGCCTACGTTGCAGAGCTCCAGGCCGCTAAAGCATGCGGAGAAAATTCTGGAAAGTTGCCGATGAAGGAACAATTTGGGGGTTATTTGGAGGGTCGGGGGGACGTAATAAGTAGTAATTAATTATATGGACTTATAAGAACCCTACTAGTAATTAAAAGGGACCCTAATTGGGGTTATGGTACTTATAACTCTATAAGATAGCTGCTTGCTAAGTCCCCCGACCCTCCAAGGTGGATCTTTCACATCGAATTACACTTTCACTTCGAATCTCTGCAAACAATAGGCCCCAGATCGAACTTGCTCGTGCGATTCGTAAGGCCGTCCCTCAATCTCCCCCCAAAGCCTTAAACCCTCGCCGAAGACGCCAAGCAATCCGATTTGCAGGGTTGGGCTGTGGCATCCTAGATGCACCCAGACCTTCCAAAATCCCTTAATTAAGGAATATACCTCAAATTATAGTAGGATCCCTAACAAGATTTAAGGCATATTCCTTAAATAAGGGATGTTGGAAGGTCTGGGCAGGGGTCTGCTGACCCATGCCGGAGCTTCCCTAGATCACAGTTCCAGGTCCATGCCAAGCCTAAACCCTAAACCCTAAACCCTAAACCCTAAGCCCTAAACCCTGAACCCTGGACCCCAAACTCCCTAGAAACCCGGGTCCTGGCGATAACGGATGGCGGAGGCCTCCTTCCGGATCTGCTTTCCTCGGTGAAAGATAAAGCTTAAGGTTTAGGGTTTAGGGCTTCGGGTTTTCGGTTTTTTGGGTTTAGGGATAAAGGTGGTTATCAAAGTTATGGTCCCTTTTTGGGTCCCAACTATAATACGGCACCTATTAGTGTACCCAAAAAGCAACCTTAATTTTGACAACCACCCATAACGTCTTCGGAACTTTTAGGGTGTTAGGGTGTTAGGGCGTAGGGTTTAGTATTTAGAGGCATTTGGAGTGTAGGGTTGAGGGTTTAGGGATTTAGGGTTTAGTATTGAGAAGCATTTGGAGAGCAGGGTCTTGGGCTTGGTATGAGGGGGCCAGGGGTGTGTTCCATGATGATCTGAAAGGGTAACCCTAAATCCTGTCTGGTGCTTAGTTTATTGAATGGGGGAATGGCTATATAATCCCCAATAATAGTCCCCATAGTCCATTCCCCCATTCCCTACTAAGAACCAGACAGTTAAAGACTATTCAAGCAGAATGCCCTCGGGTCGAGGCTTGTTCATGGAGGCTAGTGTACCCTAAAGCCCAGACCTTCCAAAACCCTTTAATTAAGGAATAGACGTTAACATGTAGTAGGATCCCTAAAATGATTTGAAGTAAATTCCTTACTTAAGGGATTTTGCAAGGTCTGGGAGCCCTAAACGCTCAACCATAAACGTCAAGCCTCAAACTGTATCCCTGAACCCTTCATTCTGGAGCTCTACAGATCCCGTCCCGTCGACCACACAAAAGAACACTGAAAGTAACCCTCAAACCTTCTAGATCCTTGCATAAATGCTCTAGACCCTAAACCGTAAAGGAGCCCATATACCTCAAATCCTAAACCCAAAACCATCCACCGTGACGAGGTGGAAGGGCCAGAAAGTTCAGCTTGATGGCCACTTTCCTGCGCCCGCAGTTCATGTGTCCTTCACAAGCTGTGCCACACATGCGTCCATGCCGCTGAGGCAGTCTTCAGGTCGTCTGGTGTTCCTTTTCCTTCCTTCTTTGGTGAACTTGTAGGTGATGTAGTCCGCGATGTAGTTCCACGAAGATGCCCTTCGCGACAATGTTCCACTTCTTCTTCTTCCTTGCTCGGCCGTCTTTATCTATATGTTCCTTTGTTGCGGGTCTTCCTTCACTGTCAACCTGCTCGAAGACATCCTCCACAACTTCCTGAAAGCCAATACCAGTTGTCACCTGCAGGGGTATCTGCAGGGTCGGACTTCTCTTCCGTGTTGGCAAGTGGAAGGATCTGGTCTCACGGCCAAGAGATGTTGGAATACTAGCAAACAGTAAGCAGTCAACACTTTGGTCTGTCCGCCGCTCCTGTTAGTATGGGGCTTAAGTTGAGTGCCGATACATTCGGAAGCCAAGCTCCCAAACATTCTGCACCAAGTCCGACTGGTCCTCGCTGGTTCCTGCACTGGGCATCCACCCCTAAACAAAACCCTGAACCACTAGAGCCAACCTGGACCCAAAAACTGCCTTTGTAGGGCTCTTTAATATGACTTCCGTATATACGTCCGTTTTGTCTGGGTTGAGGTACGGTAACCCCAAGATACGTAATCCCTAACCCCGGACCCCCCCCCCTTCCAAAAAAACAAAAAAACATAAACCCCTAAAACCTAAACCCCTAAACCCTAAACACCTAAAGCCTTAAACCGCAAACCGCTAAACCCCTCACCTAAACTCTTGAACCCTAATGAAACCCTAAAACCCCCGAAGCTGAACCCAAAGCCAAGGTGCGGCGACGCAGCCAACAAAGGAAGCCCAGGAGGGCTAAGCAGGCCTTTGTTGTAAAGGGGTTTCGGGTTTAGGAGTTTAGGGTTTTGGGTGTTTAGGTTTTGGGGGTCTACGGGGTTTAGGGTTTCAGGGTTTCGGGTTTGGGGTGGGAGGGTTTCGGGTTTAGGGGTTTGGGGTTTAGGAGTTTGGGGTTTAGGGGTTTGGGGTTTAGGGGTTTGGGGCTTTAAGGTTTGGAGTTTAGGGGTTTGGGGTTTAGGGTTTTAGGGTTTTAGGGTTTTAAGGTTTGGGGTTTAGGGTTGTAGAGTTTAGGGTTTAGGGGATCAGGCGACTTCCCAAGTAGGGCGCTGACAAAGCTTTGTGGGGTTTAAGGGCATACTTACAAGATCCGGAGACTTAGGAAAGTGGGCTTATAAGTAAAACAACTACAGTTATCCACAATACGTGTCGCCCCCAACTGAGGTACTACAACCTGATCGTACCTTACCTACTCAGCGCTTTGGGGCTACGAAGCGTTATAGGTTTACAAGACTGCCATAAGGGCTTTGCAAGACTTATATAGGTTTTGTTTATGAGGTTCCGTAGAGGTTTTATAGGTCCTTACAAGGTTTGTTTAGGTGTTTATAAGGGTTCTACAACGTTTTTCTGGGTCTTTGATGGTCTCTGCAAGAGATCTATGAAGGTGTTATGAGTTTTACAATGGTTCGATATGCTTATGGGGCTTGGGGTTTAAGGCTTTTTTGGCACTGAGGGAGCTGCTTCGGGCTTTGAGGCTCAGAGCTTCTAGGGTTTAGAGTTTAGGGGAAAGATTTAGGACTTGGGGCTTCCTTCGTTGATTTACAGCGGAGATCAGACCAAAGGATAAGGGGACTTTGTAAGTAGGGTCATAGGTTTAGGGTTTAGGAATTAGGGTTTAGGGTTTAAGGTTATAAGTCGCACACAGCAGAGCTTCTCCAAGAGCTCGATAGGGGAAGCAGAGGTAGTAGCCGGGAGGCTGTCGACTACAGCGTGGTGTTTGGGAGCACCCGGAGCACACTTGCACATCCCTAAGGATCAAAACTGGGTCACCGTGTGTCACACACCCCGCGTCTTGCTTGTTAAGGGATTTAGTCTACGTAACCATTGTAGGGATCCGAAGTGTAAATAATATGGTTCCCTTGTTACGGTAACTCCAATTGGGTGGTTGTCAAAACTATGGTCCCTTTTTGGGCACCCTAAATACTAGGTGCCGTACTATATAAGGGACCCAAAAAGGGACCATAATTTTGACAACCACCCAACAACTACACTTGCACGCCCCCAAGTAACCATTGTAGGGATCTGTAGTAAATGATATGGTTCCCTTATTACGGTAACTCCACCCTAAACCCTAAAGCCTAAATCCTAAATCCTAGACCCTAAACCCTAAACTTAAACCCTAGACCCTAAGCCCTACACCCTAAACCCTAAACCGTTAGCAAGAACCGTAGTGGCATGGAGGGAGCATTGGACAGGCTGTGGCTCGCTGGATGAAGGGCTTGCCTCAGAATCCGATGTACTCTAGGTGCCTTAGTAATCAGAATAGGGTTCCTTTAAAGGGGTCCTTTAAGGGCTACTGCAACGGATCTATGAGGGTACTATAATATAGGGGCCTTATTAGTTAGAATAGAGTAGAGCTTTGGGGCCCACTATAGTATGCTACAATTACCATAAGGAACCCCCCCAAAAGTAGTATTGGTAATTAAGGCCCCCATATTATGATCCTGCCTCTCCGGAGCCTCCAGCTCACCGTTCGCAAGTGGTGGCTAGAACTGTAGAAGCATTTGCGGCACGATCCTCCCAGCAAGCCTTGCTGTAGCGGCCTTAATAATCAGAATAGGGCTTGGGGCTATATCAGACTATAATTATTATCATAAGGAGCCCCCGAAACCCTATTCTAATTGTTCAGGCCGCTACATTACAGAGACGGTATCGAAACTCCTTGGTCCTTGCTTTCGCCTCCGGGGCAACCTGCTGCCTCTTCTGCTTGGTACTGGATGCCCTGCACTGCAGCTCTCCAGGTGACCGTCTTCGATGCCACGTGGCGCCCGCCCATGCGTCTGTCTTCAGGTTCCACTGAACCTTCAAGCCTATATAGCTCCTTCTCGACGTATTTCTGTTTTGCGACAGTGCTGGCACAAAAGCTGGGCTATGCAGCATATAGAAGAGAGGCAAGAGCTTCTTGACCCTTGGGGCTCAGCATCACAATCCAGGCTTCGCTTTCAGGATGGCATAGGGCCTAGAAAGAATAGTTAATGTCCACCAATGTCATAGGGTTTAGGGTTTAGGGGTTTAGAGGTGTAGGGTCTCGGGATTTGTCAATGACAATGTCGTAACACCGGCCAGCAGAGAAGCATTGATTGCTGATTGTTGTGATGCATTGGCAACTGTTGGACTTGTAGTTCATGATGATCCCTCAACACCGCCAGTGCTCACCACTCCCCAACATCCTATATCCCAAATCGGCAAAAGCCGAAAAACCTGAAGAATGTAGGCTTTGGGTCTTTAGGGTCTTGGATTGTAGTTAAGGTTTTAGGGTTGTGGGGCTTTAATTAGTGCTTTACAGTTTAGGATGTAGGGTGAATCGCAACAAAAACCAGATAACCACCATTGCCCTCAACCCTAAGTACTAAAACCTGAAACTGACCAATCGCCGCGAGGTGGCTAAACAGCAACACTGTTACGACTATTGCCTATTGTTAGAAAGCAATGAATGGCTGAGGTCGCTACGAGCACATGCCGACATACAACATAAACGAACAACCGAACAAAACTGGTGTGAACAACATAGCAGAAACCTTTGCCTACGCCTTGAACCCAACACCCAAAACCATCAATGAAACAGATACCAGCCGAGCTGCAGGAGCAAAGGCTACGGCCCACTGCACGTCTCCTTCCGCCACACAGAACCTGCCAGCAGCAATGAAGGGAGGGACGGAGCGAAGAGGCTTAAGGTTTAGGGTTCAGGGTTTGCGTCTAGGATTCCGGGTGTAGGGCTTAAGGTTTAGAGTTTTTGACATCGGAGCAGCAGTTTGGAATGCCTAAACACTACTCTGCAAGCAGTTCAGCGGGGGTTAGGGTTTCGTGCGGCGGGTTTCTGAACAACCTCTGAAAACCTACCAACCACCTCGCCCCCACCCTAAAACCCGAAACTCCAAAACCTGAGAAAAAAAACGTAAACCCCTAAACTCTAAACCTCAACCATCAAACCGGAACCCTTCGCCCCCCTCTGCCCCGAAGCGCAGTTCCCTCAACGGCAAAGAGGCGTCCTGCCCAGCGGGGGTGCTTCCTCGCAGCCGGTAGCTAAGCCCACAGTGGCCTCGGATGTTCAAGCTGCTCGTGTTCAACATCATAATAATAATAGAAATAATAATAGTACTAGTAATAGTAGTAGTAGTAGTAGTAGTAGTAGTAGTAGTAGTAGTAGTAGTAGTAGTAGTAGTAGCAGTAGTAGTAGTAGTAGTAGTAGTAGTAGTAGTACTAGTACTAGTACTAGTACTAGTACTAGTACTAGTAGTAGTAGTAGTAGTAGTAGTAGTAGTAGTAGTAGTAGTAGTAGTAGTAGTAGTAGTAACAATAATAATACTACTAGTAGTAATAATAATAGTAATAAGAATAATGATAATGATAGTTAGGGCTCTTTCAAACAAGGCTTGGGGTTCCTGTACGGGTTCCCCAAGCTCTTGAAGGAGCTTACAACAGTTGTGTAAGCTTACTTTACGGGTTCCCAATGGGCTCGATTATCACAAGGTACCCTTGTAAACTATAGAAGGTCCTGTGCTTGGCATTCGTTGGCATTACTGTCAACATTTGCCTTGATCTTGTGGGTCGTTCAGGCACCTTAGGGTTCTATGGCTTATTTATTTCAGGGTTCTGAGGTCCGGAGGCGTTGTTTCACTTTTCGCCATCATCTTCTTTAACTCCTTCGCCTTATGCACACCTCTGCTTCAAGAAGCTCTTTCCTTCAACAAGGTGAAACCGGCTAGTACAAATGTGACCGTCCAAAGTGCGACCGCCACGAGGCTGCAAACGACGAGGAAAAAAGCACCTGGCATACGAGCTTGAGGTGGTATAGGGCTTAATGGTCATGATAGAGGTTTGGAGAAGCTATTGCAAAACAAGTTTCCACTAGGGAACTCGAGGGAACACAGTTAATCATTCATATTTCGACACCCCTTGCCAGGCTTGAAGGGTTTCAGGCCCCCCCCCCCTAAACCCTGAAACCCTGGAGCCCTAACATCGTAAATCTCTGAACCCTCGACCCTGAACCCGAAACCCTGGACCCTGAACCCAAGACCCCACAAGTATTTCAAGGACACAGCCTCTGGGCCACGAGGTTTCAGGTTTGGTCGTCCTTAGGTCGATAGGAAGGTGCGATTTCAGGGCTTGGGACTTTGGTTTAAGGCTTTATGATTGAGGGTTGAGGCTTAGGGTTCAGAAGTTGGGTGGGATTTAAAACCCTAAACCCTAAACTCTAAGCCTAGGCACTGCTGTTCTTTTTGATTTTGGAATAAGGGCTACTCTTACCCTTCTGAGCACCTTAGGCCCCACATCCTGAACCCGAAACCTGAAACCTTAAACCCTAAACCCTGAACCCTCTACTTGGAGGTTCATGGGTAGTTATAAGTAGGGTTATAAGTCCCCTAATATGGGTTATAGCTATAGTTGCCCTACTTGTAGCTCTACTTAAAACTAGCCATGAACCTCCAAGTAGGGTTTGGGGTCGGAAATATCAAATACAACCGGTTTAGGGCTGCTGGTTTAGGGCGAAGTCCACGCCCACGAAACACTGAAACACCAAACCCTCAACACCCCGCAGTTTAAGCAACCCTACGTAAAACAATAATGGTTTAATGTTCTCGTAGCTACCTGTAACCCTGAAATCCTGCAACAAATCTTAACACCATTGGAAAGCCCCTGAAACCCCAAAAACCCCTTCAAAGCAGAAACATACATACACCCGACGCCTCAAACCCTGAACCCTGAACAATAAACCTTGAACCCTGAACCCCAAACCCGAAACCCTGAACCCTTAAATGAAAGGGAACTCTAAAGGAACCCTTCAGAGAACCCTCAAACTTAAATGAAAAGGAACCCTTACGAACCCTGAACCCTAAACCCTTATAAACCCTAATCTAATAAACCCAAAACGCTTGTGAATCCTGAACTCTAAACCCTAAACCCTTATCAACCCTAAACCCTAAACCCGAAACCCTGAGCCTCGTCTGGCCAGCACGGGGAGATCGGCCGCAGTGGGCATCGGAAGTCGGAACTTTGACCTGGGAACCCCAGGGCGAGAGAACCGAACCTAGGGTTTCAAGGTTTAGGGGTTTAGGGTTTCAGGATTTAGGGTTTTATAGAAATTTGCTTAGGGTTCAGGTCCGGGTGTTCTTTGGGGTTTTGGGCGGGTTTTGTCAGGGTTTCGCCTTTTGCTTTTTATTGTGAATTGTTTTGCCTTTTGCTGTTACTGTTAGGCTCTGAGGTCCAAGTTCAGGGGCCTAGATCCTAAACCCGGAATCCGAAATCCCCTGAGCCCTTAACTCCAGTTCCGTCCAACTCCGCAGCCAGAATCATAAGCCCGAATCCTGAACCCTATACTCTCCTTCCTTGTTCGAAACATGTCTAGCTTCAGCTACACTCCGTGTCCTGGACCCCCATGCCAGTTCTAGAGTCATGCGGGGGGTAGGGGCTTGCTTGAGGTTTAAAGAGCGTTGGATGAGAAGTTCGCATATGCTGAACACGAGTGTCTGAGTAATCGTTTAAGTGTATTCTCTAATGGTTCAATATGTACTCCATACGCAGGCCCCTGTATGATGGTGTTCGGACCTTTTCCTGAAATAGCGAGGTGACAGGAACCCAGGCACAAAGCGCCGAAGTCGAGCTTAAGGGTGCATGGCAAGGGGTCAGGATTAGGGTTCCTCGTCCGTCTCCTCCTCCTTCTCTTGCTATGATTACTCCGCTCCTTGGAACCAGCCCTCAGACGTGGCAAATGTGGCTTTAAATGGGGCTTCATATTATAGGGCGCTAATCATTACCTTAGTTTCCCCGGCATGTCATAGTTATCTATATCATGGTTTAGTTGGCGAGTGGAAGGAGGCATAGGGCCACGTGCTCAGTCTGGGCATCTGCAGTTTCTTCCAATCATACATTAAACCCTATACCCTCAACCCGAAAACTTAAACCCTAAACCTTAAACCCTAAACTTCAAGCCTTAAGCCCTAAACCTTAAGCTCTCTTAGGCCCTACACCTTAAGCCCTGACCTTAAGCCTTAAAACTCAAGCCCGAAATCTAAAACCCCATTAGTGTGCCAGACCTCGACATTTGACGATGCCTCCACTGGAGTCTCATCCAGACACAGATTGATATAGGGACCTTTAAGGTTTATGGAATACGGGGTTTAGAGTCTAGGGCTTACGGTTTAGAATATAGGACTTTGAATACATTCAGCAGCTCTAAGTGCCTTGAACCCAACGACCAAGGCGCGCTAAGGGCCATGAATGCATAAGCCCCCAATGATCCCCCAGAGCAGCTAACCCAAAGCACGAAACACTAACACTACCCCAAACCCCCAAACCGCTAAACCCTAAACCCCTAAACCCAACCCTAATTAAACCTAAACCCCCGGACCCTAGTTGAATCCTAAAACCCTAACCCTACACCCTAAAACCTGCAGTCCCGAAGCACCGCTCCATGAATTGGGCTCGGACCAGGCTGAACGACGCGAGACGTCGACAACTTCGCTATGAACTGGGGTCCTGGAAAAGCTAATCCGGGAGATTTGAGACATGAATGCATAAGGGACTTCATTGTGATGCATAGCATATTCCCCAATTGGGCTCTTTGGCTACGCCTTGGGGCTTTGGCGCGTAGCGCTTTTGGAGTTTAGGGTGTGTCATCTGAAATTTTCTCATACGCACATAAACACATACTATACACATACACAAATATATACATATATATATATATATACATATACATATGTATATATGTATACATGAGCCCGACATTTTCGGGTCTATTTGAGCACGTTTTTGCATTTACAATCCGGAAGACTTAGCTAAATACCACATCACCGCATAATTATACCACAGCAGTACATAAATCAGTAAGTGTGAAAGGTTTCTACCTTGTCTCCCTCAACACATAAGTAACAATGGCCCGAATTACGCAGAAGACGGGATTAAGCATACTAACTGCCGTATAACTTTTTAGTCAAGGACATGTCGAACAGAGGTTCTAACCCATGAAACATAAATACTGACATAAAATACTGTTTACACCCCTGCCGCTGGGAACATTGCTACTCACAGCCCGACACACACAAGAATACAATTAACTATACGGCGTACTTTTCCATACCTGCTATTGAAAGTTCCATTCAACAGGTACATCACATTGGCAAACACGGGAAGTCAGAAGAAGTAGCGTGCCTAATGTGTTGCTGGGAACCCCACTGTAACCCGTGCAAACACGAAAAGTCATCTGATGGATTGTTCACAATCTGTTGCTCAGAATAGAAGCATAATTATCTTTTCATGTCGATATGTTGACGACATGACATGCTCTGAAAAAACTCCATACCATGTATATGTCATGATAATGTACCGGTACTGGTGTGATGCATGCTGTATGGCCACGTTATTGGGAGGATCCACATGCCCATATCACAACCTCATATAATAAGTATATGTCGTTGATTATCTGTTATCTGCTGCCCTGTTACGGAGTACTCGAAATAAAACCCATCTCATCCCAAAAAATATGCCTAACAATCCTGAAGTTGTTCCCCAAAACCCTAAACCCTAAACCCTCAAGCCTAAACCCTAAACCTTAATCCCTAAAAACTCCTCAGCATTCTCTGAGCCTCTGGTCACACGGTCGAGACATGAGCCGGCAGGCACCATCCATATGTTTCTGTGCAACAAAAACATAGTGGATTCACGATTATGGATCAGCGGGCGTTTCCAGCATTCCACGTAGCAAATTGGTACGGCTTCGGCCAGGAAACCGTTAACAGGAACTGTCGTCCCTGTTGGCTTGGATGATGACGTAGGCAGTGGGACCTCAGCAAACTTGCAAAGCAGACTCTACGAAGTGCTGCGTCAAGTCTTCACTGTTTTGGGCGTAAATACGAAGTGCTGCGTCAAGTCTTCACTGTTCTGGGCGTAATGACACGCAGAGTTCACGCCAAGCTCGAAGCACAAGCTCCGAAGAGTTGGGCTCCATCTGTGCATCGTGCATAAATGCATAGCTCTCCTCATCTTCACAGCCAAGCTCGCAACGAAGGAGGGGAAGTCTTGGATATTGCTGCAGTGGGAGCACCCTCATAAAGTCTAGCGGTCTATAATCGATCGTGAATTGGGCTCTGTGCTGTTCTGAACCTGGCTCTACAGAGCCTTATTGGCTTGAACCATGCAAGAGGACGAATGACAAGAACAGACAACCAATCAACAATGAAAAAGAAAAGGCGTGCATAGCCAACCGCCTTACCCACGACGACTTCAAGACCTCTTCGTGTTTGTTGAGGGAAAGGAAGTCGGAAAGCATCTCAGGATGCATACCAACAAAACTAAACCCTAAACCCTACTAAGAAACAAACAGATGAGAGGTGCATGTCCTAAGCCCTAAACCCTAAGTCACTAAACCCTTAAACCCCAAGCCCGAAACCTTTTAAACCCCTAAACCCTAAGCTTCAAACCCTAAGCCAACACAGCCCTAAACCCTAAACCGCTAAAGCCTACGCCATCAAAAGTAAACCCCTAAACCTTCAGCCCCACACCTTCAAGCGTTCAAACCCTAAACCCGGAGGCCAAAACTAAACCTAGACCCCTGAACAAACCCAGTGCTCCTGACGTGTCCAAAAGCTGCTGAGGCCTGCCCACTGGCTGCCACAACGTTTTTTGGTTTGGATTTAGGACTTTGGGTCTAGTGCCAAGTTGAAAGGTACCTTGAAGGGCTCTGCAAAGGGCTTTGCGCTGTAGGATGATATTGGTAAAGAGCTTAGGGCTACAGGGTTCAGGGAGTGTAGCATCCTTGTGGTTGATTTAGGGTGCCATAAAGTGGCAAATAGTGGCAACAAGGAAGCAGACAGTTGAGCAGGGTTAGTGGGCCATCCACTGGCTCAACACATGTCGACAGCCTCCGCGGCAGCATTGCATGTGACATGCCACGTCCGTCGCTCAAAACCTGGAGCTCCTGCTTTTCTCTTCTTTGCCTTCGTGGATCGTCGATAAACCCTAAACCCTAAACCCTAAACTCTAAACCCTAAACCCTAAACCCTAAACCCTTTTTCTGTCGCGGTCTGGGCCGGTTTGGGCTCCAGCGACATTGGAGACCAATTCGAAACCGTCGTCGGAGCTCCCCAGGCCCTGAGGTAGCACTTGAACCAGACATGAGGATGGACTCCGGCGCTGTGCCAAAGGACATGGCCAGCAACAAACCCAGGGGAAGAAGCCAAGTGCGCGGAAGGGCTTGTGCGCACCTCGGATGTTGCAGGATGATCGTTTGGATGATATCCATTGACGGTTTAGATGATACGGGATGATGGCTTGGATGATACGGAATGATGGTTTGGATGATGCGGGATGATGATTCGGGTCAGATACGATGACTGTTCGGATGATGTGTTATGATGGTCCGGGACCGGGGGAAACCTTAACTCCAAACCCTACCAAAAGTTCTACAAGACCCCCTTCGCCTGGTTTGAGCTATGGCACCTAGGTAGATAAGGGTATTGGGAATCAGAGATTCTCCCAAGATAGATATGTGTATTTTGGGTGGGTGGTGCCACATGCCGAGAAACGGCGAGGTGGGTCCGAATTGAGGGGTGGGGGCCACGAAACTGCTGCAGGGAAACAGCGAAAGAAGCATTCACTATGTTCACCCTGCAACACCGCCTCCCTTAATCTATGACACTCAAGGTGAGACACGGAAGCCTCTCAGCAGTCGCCATCGAGCCCGTCAAGGAAGGCAGGCAAGAACAGCCAAACCAGAACAAACCACAAGGAACAGTTGAGGGTCGTCTCTGGATGTCTGGCACAAAAAAACACCAGTGCAGAAAGATAGTACGCAAGAGTCCCGAAGCTCTTTCGATGTGACTGTCGCTTTCTCTCTTTTCTTGGCATTGACCCCACCTTTGACCATGCACGTGTCAAACTGGATGCATAAGAAGATTGCCAAGATCAGGATCACCATGCGCCGGGCTTTCACGGTAACGAGCCGGGCCATATCCGAACTCTGGAAGGCAAAGTAGCTAACTACGAGCCAGCAGCTGCAGCCTGAAACACTGTGTTTGGTGAGGATGGGCAGCTGGTTAGCATACAGCCCGTGTGTAACAGCCGACATGACACCGCAACATCAACCAATGTCCCCATGCTCCCGTCATGCTGAATTCACCTTGACTTCTGCGGATCCATTGCCTGTTGCAGATTCTATCTCGCTCAACATGACAACCCTTAGCCCCAACCCTGAACCAAGTTATAAAAGAAACTCTATAGGACCCCCCTTGCCTAGTTAGATGTATGGCACCTAGCTAGAAGTAAGCACTATTCCTACGATGGTAACTTAGGTTGGGCTCTTTGGGTAGATAGGCTAGTCTTGGGGCTGAAATCTTAGGATAGATTTTACCCTAGGGCGGGGGCTGAGATCTTAAGATAGATCTTTATCCTAGGGTGGGGGGGTGGGGGGTGCCATACGCCTAAATAGGCAAGGTATCATCTAACTCTATAGAGGTTACTTCAGGGATCTATAGGGGTTCCTTTAAGGGACCTTTTAGGGTTCCTTTAAGGGATCTATAGGGGTTCCTTTAAGGGTTCTATAAGGGTTCCTTCAAGATATCATCGACCCTAAACAATAAACCCTAAACCCCCTAAACCCTAAGCCCTAAACCCTAAACCCCCCTTAAAGGAACCCTTCCTTGAAAGGAGTGCCAGGGCGGGGCCTTGGACGCAGTTTCCGAGGCTCCTTCGGCTTCGGCCTTCGAGGAAGCTTTGTTTCTGGGTTTAGGGTTTTAGGGTTTAGGGGTTTAGGGTTTAGGGGTTTAGGGGTTTTAAGAGTTTTTATTGTTGAACGCCTGTTTCCTTAGCCTTGCGGTCTCGGAACATCTGATACGGATGAGACGTACTAGCCAACTCGTGACGCCCTCAGTGGACGACCTGGTGCTCTTCACGAACCTCCTGCCGACATCGTAGATGCGTCAAGCTGTGTGATGCGCGGTCGATCTTGCTCCATCAGCCCTGTCTGGCATGCCTCTTCGATTGCTTCCACTTGAACTCCGACTGACCCTTGCGGCTCGACAGCATCGATGACCTGGCTCCGTGAAAGCCCCTGCGACTCAGGTAGTACCTCAACTTGCCCTAGCTGTTGACTTCGTCATTTGCTTTGAAGGGTTTAGGGTTTCGCCCGGTGGTTTTCTAGGATTTTATATGATTATGGCTCAGGGCTTAGGGATTAGGGGTTTATGGAAAAGGGTTCAGGCTAGGGCTAGGGGCTGTTATAACTTAGGGTTCAGGGTTTGGGGTTGAAGGTTTAGGGAGTAGGGTTTAAGGGATAGGGTTTAGGGCTAGGGGCTGTTCTGGCTTTGTTAGGGCTTGTAGGATTGAACAGGAGTTCTATCTATCAGGGGTGGATAGAAGGGTCCTGTGGAGCTGCGCGGTTTGCGATTTAGTGTTCGGTGTTTAAGGTCCTGGGTTTTGAAAAGTGGTGGCTTTATGCAAGCTTTACAGGGGGCCACAGGGCAGAGGGCGTGCGAGGACTGATTCCCCGGCTTGCATGCCGCCTCGGCCGCCTTAGCCGTCGACGGTTTACAACCCGCCTTCGCCTTGACCGCCACAGCCTTGGGCAATAAGAAACCCCCAAAATAGTATCGGTAATTATGAAGGCCCCTAAACCCTGAACCCTATAGATCCCTTAAAGGAACCCTTAGAGTCCCCTTCAAAGCCACCGTTGACCGACAGGGTCGAGAGCAGAAGGCTCTGATGTTTGCATCCGGATGGATCTCAGGGGGCCAGGACTTCTGCTGCAGGACGAGTTTGGCTGCCTGTAATAATAGTAACAATAGTAACAATAGTAATAATAGTAATAATAGTAATAATAGTAACAATAGTAACAATAGTAATAATAGTAATAATCGTAACAATAGTAACAATAGTAATAATAGGCTCGGTGGCCGCACGACCAGTTGTCCTTCTGCTCGCAGACATTCACCTGCCTGACGGTCAGCGAGTAGTTCCAATGCTTCTCCACGTGGAGGCTGACCGCTTCCGCGGAGTCTGACTTTAGGCTCCAGCAAGTTTTGGGGGTTTAGGGTAGTTAGAATTGGAGTCATTAGTACCCTAACACAGCCGTTATAGTCATCCGACTTTTTCTAGCAACCCATGAAACTCCAAGTATCTGTACAACCTCATGCTGTCACTCCGCCCAATGTTCGGTCACACTGGCCTGGTTGTGATTGTGGGCGAATACATGGAGATGACATCCTAGCGCATGAAACATCAAAATGACAGTAAGGTTCTGCAAATTGATAGAAATCTGGCAGGCGTGTACAACTGGTGTCTGTCGTAGAAGCTTAGCACGAAGGCGTTCAGGATCAGATTAAAATGCTAAGCTAGTAGTACGAGACGAACTCTTTAAGCAAGCGGTTAAAATTGCAGTGCGCAGGCCACGCAGTTCAATCTCTCGGCCCTCAAGCCTAAACCCGAAAAATGAAACCCTAAACTCTGAACCATGCTAAACCCTCAACCCCTAAACGCTTAATACCTGTGTTTCCTCTCGACACGGCACGACCTGAAAAGCTAGACGTCTTGGTATTGGTCAGCAGCCAACCCCAACTTAGAACCTTAAGAAAGTGGCCCAAGTCCCCGACGACAGGGCAACATTGGGTGGGGGGGCGGGGGGGCGGGGCTTTGATGATTAGAGCAGGGTTCCCCGTTTAGCATAAGCATGTATGCAGAATCGCACCATCTTCCCCAAACCCTAAACCCTACACCCTAAACCCTAAACTGGCCTGAATCGCACCAAACGCTGTACACTACTAACCAGTGGTTTTGGGCTTCCCTGGGCTCTCTAGCTCCTTATTCAATAGGGAGTATCATCATCCCTAGCTCCTTAGCTCCTCCGATATCAACGGTTAGCTAAACCCCAAACCGGCCTCCTCATCCTCGTCGTCTGAAGCTGCGGGAGAGTCCTGCGGTGAACTGCAGCGGATCCCTCACCCCAAACCCTAACATGGGGGCCTTGATAATTAGAACAGGGTTCCTTTAAAGAGGTCCCATAAGGTTACTATAAGGGATCTATAAGGGTACTATAAGATAGGGGCCTTAATCATTAGAATAGGGCTTTTAGGGCCCAGTATTCTCTATTTAGAATAAGGAACCCCCCAAATAGTGTTGGTAATTGCTTAGGCCCCTATAGTAAACGGAGAAGTTTCAGACCTGAACCAGAAACGGCGTGCGACTGAAGATGGGGAAGTGCACTTGATTCGAGATATAGCCGACTTCCTGCATCGGCCCGTCGGAAATGCGGCTTCCGGTTTAAGACGAAACCCCGAAAAAGCCCGAATAACAGTCGAGTAACTTGAAGGCCCGAAACCTGTAGTACAGGGGGCCTGCCTTTTGGGCAGGGAGCCATTCTATCGTAAGACTATGCAGGGACTGCAATGGGGGGAAATATGACGAAATATTCCAACCTCAAGAGCAGGACGCTGGAATGGCTGAAAAGCTTTGGGCTCCTGGGCTACGGGGTTTGGAGTTACTGTTGATGATACAAATCCTACATTACCCATTGTAAGGAATATACCATCATTTCCATAGTTTAGGGCCCTCAAGGTCATGCAGCATTCATATCATCAGTCGTTATCACGATGCCAGGATCGGCAACTCGTGGCTTTTGGTTACAGAGGGTTCACAACCGATTGCCTTGGGACGCCGTGACGATCGTGTTACTGGGCCCTTTGGTAGTAAGTCCAAAGCCCGAACCCTAAACTTTACCTGCACGGGGCTCTTCCACCCCCAACCCCAAACTCCAAAACCTTTGACCCTTAAGTTTTAGAAGCCCATTACAGGTGGGTAGTTCCTCTTCCATAGTACTCCCATAAGACCCCTTTACCTTATAGGAGTGGTATGGGAGGATTATGGGAAACTACCCACCTAATAACTACCCACCTGTAAATGGCTTAGAGGTTTGGGGCTCATTATCCCGAGACCCCAAAACCCAAAACACTAAAAGCTCGATCCTAAACCCTGAATTCGAATCAGACCCTAAACCCTAGACCCTAAGCCTTAAGTTCTAATTCCCTAAACCCCTAAAGCCCAAAACACTAAACCCTAGACCCTCAACCCCAAAACACTAGACCCGAGACTCGAAACCTTGTACCCTAAACCGCCTAGACTAAACCCTAGACCCTAAACCTGGTAAACCCCTAGTCCGCAGACCCTAAGTCCCAAAACACTATACCCTACCTAGAGGCTCATACCCTGCCCCTTATTTAGGATACCTAGTTTTATGATTAGGATCTGCTATCTTAAAAAATAGGCGCCCTAAAAAGGGGTTGGGTGCCAGCCTCGCTCAAAAACACGAAAGCCTACTTGGAGGTTCATGGGAAGTACTAGGTGGGCTTATAAGTCCCCCAACATGGTTATAGCTATAGTTATCCTACTTATCACCACACTTATAACCACCCATGAACCTCCTCTTATAGAACCCTTATACAACCGTTATAAAGCCCTTACAGGACCCCTTTAAGTCCCACTTATAACTACACATGACCCTCCGAGTAAGACCCAGAGATGGGGGCTGAGACGTCCGTTCCTCCTGCTCATCAGAGCGCGGGGATACCAGCGGAGGTGCCTCCAAGAGCTCCCCATAAGGGTTTCATACCCAGAGTTCCGGGAGGATCCAAAAAGGAGATCCCTTTTTGTTCTTAGGTAACTTTATAAAGAACCTAGGACTACAAAAATGGAATAAGGGTACTACTGGGCATCCTAGTTCAAGGGTTCCCATGAAAAGTTCTTTAAGGGTTTCGCCTAATTGTGGCATAGAGTTAGGGCTTAGTGATTTAGGGTTTTGGAGTGTCAGGGTTTAGGGTTTAGAGTTTAGGGTTTGGGGGATTAGTTGGCTTTCGGTGTAGGGTTTAGCCTTTAGGCCTTGACTCTTGGGGTTTACAGCGTAAGGTGCAAACCCATGACCCCGCAACTTCAAGCGTCTTCGTACTCGGATTCCTCTTGGATTCCGTCTACCGGCAATATAGCAACCTGATTAAAGAACCTTGGGTCTCTATTCGGGCTCCTTATATGAATCCTATACGTAATATATTGGGGGTCTAGGGCCAGGGTTTCTCAATCAGGTTCCTACATTAGAACCGTTTGGAGAACTCTGATTGCTGGAACCATGGAAGAACTGGTCAAACAAACCTGATAAACGGAACAAGGTTCTGTCAAATCTCGGTCTGCAAGCAGCTGCTCTGCGATAGCTTGTCGGAAGGACCAATACAAATATGCTTCCCTTCATATACGGCGAGCCCAACTAAAAAGGGAACCTACTGTATGCCTGCGTAATCCTGCGTAGACGACAGACTTTGATTGAACACGAAAGCTTGGGGTATGGGCAACCTGAACAGTGGAACTGCTAATGAGCCGTCCAAAGGTTCCTCAACATCTGCTGCTCGGGAAAGAACGGCCTCTAGTTCATGGGTACTGATATAGGTAGTATTATCAGGGAGACCCCTTACAGGGTACCCCTTCTGAACCCTACTTCTGGCTCTCTTAAAAGGTGCCTTATTGAGAGGGTCTGTATCCCCAAGGGTCCCCCTCATCCTAACTCCCATGATAAGTGGAGCTGTGAGTCGTATGGCCATGATATAGTTATCCTAACTATACACCCACTTATACATAAGTGGAGGTTTAAGTCCCATAGCTATGCTATAGTTATCCTATATAATTTATACACCCTTATAACTACACATGGACCTCCAGGTAAGGTTGAGTTGCACGAGGTGTCCTAACCCTAAGTCCTAAACCCCCTAAACCATGTAGCATTTGGGGCAGTAGCAGGGCGTCTTTTCCAACGTGCTCCAGCGATTTCTCCATGTAAGCCATGATCCGGCACTATGGTCCTTTTTCAAAGCTCTGGGTTTGAGGCTTAGGGATTAAATCAATACAGGGGCCTTAATAAATCGAATAAGGTTTTGGGGCCCACTATACTATAATTATGATAAGGAGCCCCCAAACTAATATAGGTAATTATTCAGGCCCCCACACATTATAGAGGCTTTGGAACCAGGATTCGGATTTAAGGTTCATGGTTTCAGGCACTGTGAAGCACCCATTATCGACCTTCAGAGTTACGACCTACCGCTTACCAAAAGGGTTTAGGGTTTAGGGTTTAGGGTTTAGGGTAGGGTGTACAACAGGAAAGCTACTGCAAATTTGTTTGGCCGTGTATCAGCAAATTGCCATAACGTGTATACTGAGCTTCCCTCGCCCCTCGCCTTCAATATTGAAAACCTTCAACCCCAACCCCAAACCCTAAAACCATAAACCCTAAATCCTAGACCGTAGTCAACTTGTTCTCCATGCTCTCATGTTAGGTCCGAAACCGGTATATATGTTACGACCGCAGGAAAGCAGTGCAGTGTACGGTTTCAAGCTTAGGTCAATATTTCAGGGTTAAGTTGTAAAAGGAGCTTCAGGTGTAGAATGTTGAAGATAATAAGCTGTGTGGGGGAGATTTCACGTCACCGATCCGGATCCATCGCAGAAGCGAATTTCGAAGGTGAGAAACATCCCACGAGCAGAGATGCTGGCATGTCCTGACAATGCGTGGACCGTCACCTCATACACCTGAAAACTTAGCCGCAATCCGCAAACCTTAAAACCCGCAATCCCTTAACCTTACACCTTCAACTCTAAATCGCCAAACCCGGAACTCCAAACCACAGCGATAGCCCCCAGACGGGGTTTAGGGCCGTGGCTTCAAGTTTAGGATTTCGGTGTACCCAAACCCCGGAGGCCACACACACACACACACAGAGACACACACACACACACACACACACACACACACACACTCACTACGTGCACGCAACCCGATAACAGCAGGTATTAGAGCGATTCTCAAGGGAAATGGGTTTAGGTTTTAGGGCTGAGGGCTTAAGGTTTAGGGTCTAGGCTCGGAAAGTTGTAGTTGCGGGGTCTAGGTCAGCTGTCTAACCTTCAACTCGACGCGTGAAAAGTGAGTTGGAAAACCAACCAGGCGACACCGTTGAATCTTCAATGACAACCCTCACAAAGCCCCAACCTCTCCTTACCTTTGGTTAGTAGGGAATGGAGGAATGGGGTACAATTATAACTACTATTACTACCATTCTTCCATTCCCTACTAGCCAAAGGTAAGTCTCGATGCACTGGAAGACCAAACTGGAACACCCTACGCCCGAAACCCTAAACAAACCTGAAATCAACGCGCAGCATGGCCACCACTCTGCACTCAGCAGTGCGAGCTCCCAAGCAGAACAACGGTTTAGAGTTTAGGGGTTTAGGGTTTAGGGGTTTAGGCTTTACGGGTTTAGGTTTACGGCCGGTTGGGGGCTGTAGATTAGAAGGCTCTCGGGCAAGCTTGGGTTTGAGGGTAAGTCCAAAGCATTGCCTAAACACAAGGACCTTGTGATTCCCATAAAACCAAATGCCGGCCTTACAAAACCGGGACCCGAAAAGATTGGGTCATTTGGACGGTTAGCCCCTGAACACTATGCCCTACAGCGCTTAAAGATCTCGTATAGGCCCAATAAAGGCAATCTTGCAAGAACCCTTGCAGAAACCCTTGCAGGAACCCTTCCAAGAACCCTTGAAGGAGCCTTGAAGGAATCCGCCAAAGAACTGTAAAGGAACCAGCCCAGGACCCCTGAAAGGAACCTGCAAAGCACTCCTTAAAGAACCCCTTACCAGAACCCTGAAAGGAGCCCTTAGAGGAAGTCTTCGCGGAACACTTACATGAACACGTCAAGGAAGCCTTCAAACACAAGGGGAGATGTTAGCATCTTTTGGTCCCGAAAACCTAAACCCCAAACCCTAAACCCTAAACCCCTAAACCCTAAACCCCTAAACCCTAAACCCTAACCCCTAAACCCCTAAACCCTAAACCCTACCCCCTAAACCCTAACCCCTAAACCCTAAACGTTAAACCCCTAAACCCTAAACCGGTTCGTGGCCAGAGGAACGGTTGATGACCTAAATCCTGCATTACCCATAATAAGGAATATAGCATCATTCCTATATCTTAGGTTCCTTAAGGCAATGCACGATTTATATGGGTGGATGTCAAAATTATGATCCCGGTTTTGGGAACCCTAAATATTAGGTGCCGTACTATATTAGGGACCCAAAAAGGGACCATAATTTGGACAACCACCCTTTTGAATTTATGAGTCCTTAGAGCCTTAAACCCTATAGATCCCTTATAGGACCCCTTATAGATCCCTTTTAGGAGTCATTAGAGCCTAGGTAATGCACCATTTATATCATCAACAGAAGGAAGGTTGCTCTGAAGGCGCTCGCGCCTCAGCGCTTCTGCGAGTCCCAATCAGTCTGTCGAACCCACAAGCAAGGGCTCAGAGGCTTAGGGTTTTAAGGGTTCGGGGTTTAGGGGATATAGGGTATAGGATTTAAGGGTTTAGGGCTCAGAGGCTTAAGGTTTCGGGTTGAGGGTTTAGGGTTTTTGGTTAGGGGTTTCGGGACTATGGTTTTAGGGCTTATGGTTTAGGATTCTGGGTTTAGGGTTTGGGGTTTGTGGCTAGGGCCAGGGGTCAGGGATTGGAGTTTAGGGTCTCGGACTAGGATAGAGCAAGTGAGGCTTGCAATACAGAGTTTGGCCTGAGACGGATGACCTCCAAATCGTGCTGGTTGGGTGGGAAGAGCCGGGATGAGAGGCATAGTGACGAAATCCATCAAAATAAATCCCTAAACCCTGCACCCTCATATAATTTGACAAACTCATCAAAACAAAACCCTAAACCCTAAACCCTCATGGTCTCGGCTGGGACTTGGCTGACTTCTTAGCCCATTCGGATTAAAATTAAAGAAGACAGGAACCAGCGTCTATCGAGGTGCATGTCAGCCTGCTGATGACTACAGCTAACCTACTTATAGACCCCTAATATAGGAACCCGATGAAGACACAAAGAGTCTTTAATCTATTGGGGCTATAAGTCTAGGATTTCTTAGTCAGGCTCCTACAGCAAACCCCAACCGAATACCGTTTCATGCCTCGAGTTCCCAGCGCTACTGCCTTGATGCTATATAGGACATATACTAACCAATGGTTTTGGGGCTCTCTGCGCTCTTCAGCTCCTTATTCAATAGGGATTATCATCATCCTTGGCTCCTTAGCTCCTCCGATATCAAAAGTTAGTAGAAGTTATAAGAAGTAGGATTAGGGGGACCCTTGCTGATTTAGACCCTCTGAAGAAGGGCCCTCTTTTAAGAGGGCCAGAACTAGGACTAAGAAGGGTGCCCCCTGTAAGGGGCCTCCCTAGTACTACCCAGGACTATAGTTATGGCACTGTAAGGGGACCAAGGGGAGTGCAGAAGGGACTCACTTCACGTCTCATGTCCCGTCTGAAAGCTGGTGACCCATCCGGTCTCCTTTGCTTCTTTCGGGTTTATTTTGGTTTTAGGGTTTAGGGTTCAGGGGTTTGGGGCTTAGGGGTTCAGAGCTTAGGGTTTAGGGTGCTATCTACTTCCTGCGCATGTAAGGTTGAGGTTGAGCTGCGAGGATCCTGGAGCATGTAAGGTTTAGGGTTTAGGGTTTAGGGTTTAGGGGTTGATGATACAAATCCTGCATTACCCATAATAAGGAATATACTGTAATTCCCATAATGTAGTGCCATTAAGGTAATGCCGGATGTTTATCATCAACAGTAGGTCTCGGTTTCAACGATCCCAAGGCCTTACATTAAGCAAGATGGGAAATCAAAAATTATCCAAAGTCGACATCTAGTAAAGGAGACGAGATGAATGGCTCATTGTCTACGAGCTTGCTGGATCGTGCATCTTTAGCCGTCACCACAAGCAGGTCGTTGCAGTCTACTGTTTGAAGCCACTGTGGGATGACCAGCGGGCCCCAACGGAGGGGTATAAGTCCCCTAACATAGGTTTAGGGTTTAGGGTTTATATAGGGTTTAGGGTTTAGGGTTTAGGGTTTAGGGTTTAAGGCTTAGGGTTTAGGGTTTATATAGGGTTTAGGGTTTAGGGTTATAACTGTAGTTATCCTACGTATAACCCTACTTTACAACTACAGTACCCATGAGGCTCCAAGTAGGCTTAACATAGCCAGGAGCTGAAACTAGCGGTGCTTGTCTTGGGGGGTCTTTATGACGAGGATCTTACAACCAATTTGGGCCCCTGATTTTCCGAATCCTCACGCTAGGATAGGGCAGCCAAACAGCAGTGGAACAATAGAACACCCGAATCCGAGATCGCCAGCAAACTCATACAGCCGGTACAGCAACTATGCGGGTATCTAGGGCAACCAGGTTTGCAGTGCAAGACCCTAGCAATGATGTAACATTACCATGGCGCGATCGAGCAATGAAGTTTAGCTTCCTGTAGATTCTAACAGGGACATCCCTGTGACACGAAGTTTAAACAGCTCCCTATATCCAAATGCCAGAGCCAGTCATTGTTCCCATCCCTTAAAGGAAGGTATATAGAGCATCCCAGCATTCATTACTCATGCATCGGCCGTAATAATTGGAATATGGTTTGGGGGAACATACGACTAGCAGCAGGAACTACAAGGAAACAATATTGCAATTTGTTTTTGTCCTATATATTGCCCATGTTCCAAGCTTTTGTATAGGGCCCATGGCTCCCTCTCGTCTCAGAGAAGGTTAGCTCCAAGGACGTAAAGGACCCATGCGTAAGGGTTGTAAGCCGATGTTGGCGTGTCCATCACCTTCTTGGTGAGCCTTAGCAGCAAGATTTGGACTCAAAGGCTTGTGCCAGGTTTCGGGGTTACGGATTTCGTATTCAGGATTTAAGGGACCTTTCGGCGTCTACATCTAACAGCTTGCTTGTTTCGTAAGGTAGCACTGCGACATGGAGCAGAATCTAGAACAGCTCCCATGAAACAGGATTCTTGATCGAGCTTTGAACTGAGCTCCAGGCCACAGGATGTGTCGCTTTTCGTGTGCGGTATATGCCTAAATGCTTTACTAGGATGCCCAGTAACCTAGTAAAAAAAAGGGCTCCCGTTTTGGTATTAGGCAACTTTATAAGGAACCTAGCACCCTGGAAATCTGGGTTTGCACGCATTTGCACAGACTACTTGGAGGCTCATTGTTAGTTATAAGAGGGGTGATAAGTCCCCGAGTATGGGTTATAACTAATTACAGCTATCCTACATATAACCCTACGTAGAACTACCCATGAACCTCCAAGTAGGGGGATATGACATGATCTCTTCAACCAATATGACAAGCGACTCGCCCGCCCCACTTCCCCTAGACTGCCCACACAAATCGTAAGCACAACCAAGTTAACAACAAAAACTGACACCGTTCTCAACACTCGGGACCCATACCTCTGATTTGTGCATTGCTCCGGGATTTTTTGCGCAGCCACCTTTGATCTAATTAGGTTCGCAGCTCTGTCGTCTCATGAATACTAGTCAAACAGAGCCCTCCACGTCTAGAGCCCGCATGACACTCAGCCACGTGAAAGATGCAATCTTGGAATGCTTGGGGAGAAAAATAGCGCCTGACTGGTCATGCCATTGCCCACAACCAACTTTAGTTTTGGGCAAATTCAGCTTTCTGGGAACTTGTTTCGCCCAGGGGAACCCAGAGAAAAACACATATCAGGGAACCTCTGCAAGGTGTAAGTAAAAGGTATATAGATATGTATATACGTGTTCAAATAAATTCTCTATATATCTATATATGTATGTATATATATATATATATATACATACATACGACAAAAAGACCGAGAGACAGAGAGAGAGAGAGAGAGAGACAGAGAGAGACAGAGAGAGACAGAGAGAGACAGAGAGAGACAGAGAGAGACAGAGAGAGACAGAGAGAGACAGAGAGAGACAGAGAGAGGCAGAGAGAGACAGGAGCGAGAGAGGATGAGAGAGAGAGCGAGAGAGCGAGAGAGCGAAGAGCGAGAGAGCGAGAGCGAGAGGCGAGAGAGAGAGCGCGAGAGCCGAGAGCGCGAGAGCGAGAGGCGAGAGCGCGAGAGCGCGAGAGCGCGAGAGCGCGAGAGAGAGCAGCGCGAGCGCGCGCAGAGCGGAGCGCGCGGAGCGCCAGCGGCGAGAGAGACCAGCGCGCGAGCGAGCGAGATGAGAGACGAGCGAGCGAGGAGAGAGAGAGAGAGAGAGAGAGAGAGAGAGAGAGAGAGAGAGAGAGCGAGAGAGAGCGAGAGCGAGAGCGAGAGAGAGAGAGAGAGAGAGAGAGAGAGAGAGAGAGAGAGAGATAGAGTGAGGAGAGATAGAGAGAGAGAGAGCGACGAGCGAGAGCGCGAGAAAGCGAGAGAAGCGAGCGAGAGCGGAGGAGAGAGGGGGAGGGGGAGAGGTGAGAGAGGGAGAGGACGGGAGAGGGGGAGAGGGGGCGGAGAGGGGGCGGAGAGGGGGCGGAGAGGGGGCGGAGCGGGGCGGAGTGGGGGCGGAGCGGGGGGGAGGCGAGGGGGAGGAGAGGGGGAGGGAGAGGGGGAGCGAGAGGGGGAGGAGAGGGGGAGGAGAGGGGGGAGAGGGGGAGGAGAGGTGGAGGAGAGAGGGAGAGGAGGGAGAGGGGAGAGGGAGAGGGAGGAGGGAGAAGGGAGAAGGGAGAGGGAAAGGGAAAGGGAAAGGGAAAGGGAAAGGGAAAGGGAAGGGGAAAGGGGAAAGGGGAAAGGGGAAAGGGGAAAGGGGAAAGGGGAAAGGGGAAAGGGAAAGGGAAAGGGAAAGGGAAAGGGAAAGGGAAAGGGCAAGGGCAAGGGAAAGGGAAAGGGAAAGGGCAAGGGAAAGGGCAAGGGAAAGGGAAAGGGAAAGGGAAAGGGAAAGAAAAGGGAAAGGGAAAGGGAAAGTGGGGAAAGAGAAAGAGACAGAGAAAGAGAAAGAGAAAGAGACAGAGAGACGGAGAGAGCGAGAGAGCGACAGAGCGAGAGACAGAGACAGAGACAGATATATGATTGAACCTCCGAGGCGATCAGTAACGGCCAGGTTTTTCGGAATGTACCTCTTTCCCTCCGCTCCCGTCCTCTGTGCACAGCTTGGGGCTTGAGGCATCGGGGGACTCATTCTGCAGGGTCGGCTTATGGCTTTCGAGTGCCTCATCGAAGGCTGCAAGACCAAGCATGGAGTCCTAGGATTAGATTAGGTGATTAGGCTCCTATCGCACTCAGAACAGCTATGGCAACCATCACCACAACCCATCACGCTCGTCATGCATGCAAAAGGAAATTGAAAAGCCATGCATGTCATAGCGGTCAAGGTCCGGAACCACAACAGCCATAACAAGGATCATCAGCAAATCATCATCACCGACACCAACATTAATTGATGAGAACTCGGTCTGGTCGAGCAGCGCTTTGTCTTCACTGCTGTCGGGCACAGCATTCGGCTCCGGTAGTGCACCTTGCATTAGTGCGTACAGACTTGAAAGTTCAGGGCTTGAAGTTTGGCAGACCCTCAACCCCAAACCCTACAACCTGAAACCCTACGACCCAAAACCTAAAGGAAACTTGTAGAAACCGTTATAGATGCCTTATAGTATCCCTTAAATTAAAGGAGCCCTCCAAAATCCCTGAAGCTTACGGCTTCAGGCTTACAGGATTTGGCCTCGCGGCTCGGACATACAAGCAATTCGCAGCTTCAAAGGCAGTCTGGAAAGGCGGTGTTCGGAAAGTGAGGTTATGGCTTTCAACCTGCGGGGTTCTACGTTCTGAAGGAAGATATAGGCAAATTGGAGCAAGCACAACGAGGATAGCAATTCACTCTCAGAGAGCTGAAGTGGCTTGCTCCTTCAGGCACAGGACCTAGTTGCGGGTCGAGTATGTGATCTTGAGGCTTAGAAGCTCCGGGTACCGCGCCGGCAGGTCTATTCTTGATCATGAGCTTCGTTCGTAAGGAAGCCCCAGGAATAGTACGACTTATCATTCAGGCCAAGCCTAAACCCTCCCTAGGGTTTAGATTCGGGTTTAGATCGTTTGGGGTTTAGGGTTTAGGACTTAGGAGTTGAAACGCAGTTCGTCAGCCCTCTTGAACGGTAGTCCTTAGCCCCAAACTTCGAGACCCTAAAGCCTGAAACCCTAAACGGCCCTAAACCTTAAACCCTCAACGGCTCTAAACCTCCAACGGCCCTAGGACCTACCTTAATGACCTAATACGGAAATTTGGTGGACCGACCCTAGAAATAAGCGGTGTTTTGGGGTTCCGGGTAAGCCCTAAAACTGGCACTTGAAAAAAAAAGCCCTCTAGGGGCCTGGACCGCTCGACCCCTGAACCGAAAACCCTAAATGTCCCTAAACCCTAAACTCCCAATTTTAGCAACCCTAGAATTTCCCCAAACCCCGGAGCCTGAAACCCCAAACCCAAACCCTTAGACCCTACGCCAGGGCACTTCAAAGGTACTCCTAACCAGTTCGAAACTCTAAAACCCTCAACCCTTAACGGCCCCAAGCCCTCAACGGCCCTAAACCCTTAACGACCCTAGACCCTCGACCCCAAAACACCAGGGCACTTGAAAGTAAGCCCGAACCCCCAAACCCCTAAACCCAAGCCCTAAAACCTATAGAACCCTTAAAGGAACCACCAGGGCACTTGAAAGGTAGTGCATGAGCCGAACGGGCGTGAAGGCTAGCTGGGCAAGGGGCCTCGCGCCGCGGTGGGGCTTAGGGCTTCGGGGGTCTCCTTTAGGATTCCTTTAAGCGTTCCATCAAGGGTTCTATATAAAGGGTTCCTTACATGGTTACTTAAGGTTTGTTTAAGGGTTTAGGGTTTAGGGGTTTGGGGCTTTGGGCTTAGGGTTTTAGGGGGTTAGGGTTTTAGGGTTTCGACGTTTCGGGTTTAAGGTTCAGGTTCAGACTATTTGGCTGAGGCTTTAGGGTTCACGATTGAGTGGGGCCCAGGAGTGACGACGCAGGGCATTGGCTGAAGGATGAGATGTGCATTAAAAGGGGTTAAGGTTGAGTTCTTGGCGGTTCGTAGGTGGATATAAGTGGTCCTTCAGGGTTTAGGGGTTCAGGGTGTAGGAGTTTAGGGTTTCCGGGTCTAGCGTAGGTTCGAGACTGAATGTCACGGTTGGGGCTGGGAGTGTGTTCTGAGCTCCTTCCCTCAGAAGCAATCCTCCCAGAGGTCTGAGTGGGGATTGAGGGCTGAGGGCTCTCGAATTTTGGAATTTGAGGCTTGCGGTTAAAGGCTCTTACAGTTTGGTGGGACTTTGAGTTCAGGGCTTCGGGTTTCGACCTACCTCTCTTTGGAACATCTCGGGAATTAGCAGGTAAGGTTATAAGTTATAAGTGCCTTAGTTGGAGGTAGAAGTAACTATAGCTATAATACTTTGATTATAACAGAACCCTGGTTACTAAGGCCCATGATCCAAGTAAGCCCTAAACCCTAAGCCCTAAATTCAAACCCTGAACCCTAAGCCCCTAAACCCCTAAGCCCTCAACCCCTAAAGCCCTAAACCCTAAAACCCTAAACCAAAACCCGAAGCCCAAAGCCCTAAACCCTAAAACCCTTATATTAACCCTAAACCCTAAAACCCTAAAACCCAAAGCCCCAAACCCTAAGCCCTAAGTCCTAAAACCCTAGAACCCTAAGCCCTAAACCCCTAAAGCCCTAAAGCCCCAAGCTGCCATCGAGGCACTGGATGTTTCTCCATCCCAGGGCAGACACCAGCCGCTGAAAGCCCACGGAGCCCTGTTTGGCTTTGGATCTTTTTTTTGGGGATAGGGTTTATGGCTTTGGGTTTTGTTGGGGTTTAGGGTTTAGGACTTAGGCTTATAGAGTTGAAGGTTTAGGGTTTCGGGTTTAGGGCTTAGGACTTAGGTTTAGGGTTTAGGGTTGAGGGTTCATTCCGGCTCCGTGGATGGAGGGTTCCAAGCTTCTGATCATAGATTCCAGGTTTGCGGCTTTGGCTTCAGCATGCTGATTTCAAAGACTTTCTGAGAGTCTGTCCCTGCCTTGCAGGGTATTCACGGTACTCCTATGGGATCTCGTACCATTTCGTGGGCCTGTGGGTTTCAAGGCTCAGTGATTTTATGGCAAGCTATGTGCCCCTAAACCCAAACCCTAAACACCTAAACCCCTAAACCCTTGAATCCAAAAACCTCCAAGACTCAAAACCCCTAAACCCCTTCCCCTTAAACCCTGAACTTTAAGGGCTTCAGCTTCCCCGCTCTTGCGTGGGATTTACGGTTGAAAGCTCAGCGTAGTTAAACCTTAATCCCCAAAGAACTCCCTTTTTCAGAACATATGTAAGGAAATCACAACAAGAAATAGGTATGCTGCACCCTAAACCCTAAAGATGTCTTAAAGGAACACATATATGGTACGGCTTTAAAGGAACGCCTATAGTACCCCTTACTAACATTACAAACCTTAGGCTCATCCTGGGTACTCGTAGCTTCTCAGAGCTGAGCACAGCGACTCGAAGCACATACTACAAACACACGGCGTCTTATCCTAAAACCCTAAACCCCTAAACCCCTAAACCCTAAAACCCTAAGCCCCTAAACCCCAAACCCTAAAACCCTAAGCCCTAATCCCTAAACCCCGAAAAAACCCTAAACCCTAAACCCCCTAGGCCCACTGGTCCCCAGCTCTTGTTTAGCACTTCGGGCTTGCGGATGGAAGGCTTTGTGGTTCGGGCTTGACGTCGAAGGTTTAGGGCTTCAGGCCGTTAGGTTTTTAAGGTCAGGTCCATGACCCAGACCCCCGATCCAAAAAGTAGATCCCTTAATGAGGGTTCGTATAGGGCCCCAAATTACGGGATCTACCTTCTAGATCCTCCAGGGCGTCTGGGGAGCCTGCCTGGATAGCTTGGGCCTTTGGGTTTGGGATTTGCTCCGAGTGGCGGCGATCAAGGTTGGCAGCGCGTAGCACCTTGCCAGCCAATTGAATTGGGACGGTGCCTCTTTATCTTACGGTGTGTTTCTTGTCCCCTGAGAGCTCAAGCGCTGTTCCACAACAGAGCTCGAAGCATGTAACAAAGATGCTTGCAAGATTGCAAATACTATTCCTCAGGGTTCCTACCAAAACTATACTATAAACTGCGATTACTAGTATTACTTTGTTGTTATTGCTACTTGACTATACCCCAAAACCCGTATTCTAGCTTACATGTTCAGGCTCCTGTAGTAGTTCTGCCGGGCTCTTTTGGGTCTGCCCGTTCGCGTTTGGGCTAGGGGTTTAGAGGTTCAGGGGTTTAGGGATTTAGGGATTTAGGGATTAGGGGTTTAGGGATTTAGGGGTTCAGGGGTTTAGGGGGTGGGAGGGAGTTTAGGAGTCAGGGTTGTTCTTGTCGTTGGGCTTGTGGGCCAACCCTGACGAACTGGAAGCTTAGGGTTTAAGGTTTAGGGTTTAGGGTTTAGGGTTATCATCACCACCACCACCACCAGTGTCGTGTCGACGGCTTCTGCTGCTATCGCTGACCACCAACTCCTCTGCCAAGGATCAGATGAAGGCCATCGCGGGATGCATACACATGTTGGGAGATGTGGGAGTTTCCGAGAATTTGGGTACCTTATTTGGGGTCCTTATAAGAAGGATCCTACTGGTTAGGGTACCATATTAGGGTCCCCTATTTTCGGAAACTCCCATGTGGCTCTCCACCCACTCCCTGGAGGCTTTGCAAGCCCTCAGAAGGCCAACAGCCCAGGATACTGGGCCTTGGTGGCCTCAATGACCGGCTGTCTGATGTCAGCAGTATCCTTGAACCAGTCGCCAGAGGCACGGACTAATAGTGACAACAGGGTTTTGAGGGCTCCTTGTTATAATTATAGTACAATATACCCCCCTATTATAAGTGTAGTGTTATATATATATATATATATATACCCCCCATACCCTGTACCCTATTCTAACTATCAAAGGCCCCTACATTAGGGCCAGGCACAACACCTCTTTGTAGCGTCTCCAGGCCTAGGACGATGGATGAGATACCCACAGCTTGAAACCTTAAACTCGAACCCCTAAACCCTACACCCCTAACCCCTAAACCCTAAGCCCTAAACCCTAAACCCCTAAACCCCGAAGCCCTAAGCCTTAAAGCCTAAACCCCTAAACCCTAAAACCTAAACCCCAAAACCCCTAAACCCCTAAACCCCTACACCCTAAACCCTAAACCCTGGACGTAAATAGCCGTTCAGCCGGAGGCTCGCCTCCTCCTTTCTGGTCCCCTCTTCTCTTGAATTCTGCTACGGTTGATGATATAAATCCTGCATTACCTTAAGGACCCTAAACTATGGGAATTATGGTTTATTCCTTACTATGGGTCATGCAGGATGTATATCATCAACCGTATCGCTTTTGCCTAGACTTGGAGGGTCGGGGGACTTAGTATTGGTAACTAGCTATTTATGGAGGTTTAAATACCAGAACCTGAAATGAAGGCCCCTTTTCAGGTACTTATAACTCTACAAAAACAAACACTTACCAAATCCTCTGACCCTCTTAGTTGTCTAGTTTGTTCCCTTGGATACCCGGCATTTGGGATTGCATGTCGCACAACAGAAGCGAAGCGCATCCAGAGCTGGACTAAACGCAAACCCAAAAATCGTACATGTAAATCCTGAAGAACCCAGAAAGGAACCCTGAACCCTCCAATCCCTGAGCCCGCAATTAACTCGGAATCCCTCATAGAATCCTGGAAAAATACAAGGATGTCCTTTCAAGAAGCCTATACATGGCCGCATATGCCCAGTACCTCTAGCAGGAAGCCCGGCAACCCGCAAGACATCTTGATCCCGACACGTTGGTAACTACAGTCAAGCGACTTCCACGTAACATGTAAGTGGACTTATCCGACTTATCCTCATCCTTGTTAGGGCTACGGATATTCAGTTAAGTTAGGATATTCTCTGAAAGCCTTTCAGATTGAGGCCGGTGGCACAAGCCCTTGCAAAAGATACTTACGAAGCATGCACGAGGACTTCTAAGACTTCTTGAAACCTCGTATAAGATTCTGGCAAGAGCCCTGAGACGTATCCTGATAAAACCCCCTGGAAATCCCCCGACCCTCCAAGTAACGTCCCAGGATTCTAAGGCCGAGGCGAAGCCACCGTGCCGTCTACCAAAAGCGTCCCTCCGCTAAGAAGTGGCGCATACAGCCCTTGGCCGGACTTTTCTTGGCCTTTTGGGTCTTGGGTTTTGGGCTTCTTGGTTGTATGCCGATCGATAACCCTAAGCCCTAAGGCTAAAAATGGCACAAAAGCCTTATATAGTCTGGTCTTTGGGCCCAAAGCCTTAGGGTACGATTAGATTATTGCCGGGTTCGGGTTAAAAGGCAGATACATAGGCTGGTTCAAGGGCTTCGATAAGGACTTATACCTGGGTTTGGCAATGCTACGGTTCACCGTAAAGGTTCCAGCCGGTTGGGAGAGTTTGGGGTTGAGGGTTTCGACGTTTTGTCTTAAGGGTTTAGGGTTTAGGGTGCAGGGCTTCAGGCCTAAGGGACTAGGGCACGCAATAAAGATGGTACGTGAAGGTACTTCAAAGGTATTTAAAGGCCGCAAGCATAGGGCAGGGCCACTATGAAATTTTGCGCCGCCAGAAAATTACTGTGTGAGGCATGGGGCTTTCTTCGGGGTCGTAGCCGCGATAGCTACTTATACTATTGGGGCCATAACATTTAGAGTAGGCTTCGAGGTGTATGGTACGTACAGGTATTAGAGTATAGAACAAAACTACAACGGATATGAATACTGACGAATCACGTCCCGCTGCTAGTCGGAGATCGCTTCCTTGCTGCAGAATAAAACGGTAAGATCAAGATAAGCAGCAAACCCTAGCTTCGATACTGTACCCTCAACCAGAGCTCATTTACGGTTTCAGGCCCAGGGGTTCTAAAGCCCCCAAAAAAGTCTAACGTGAACGGGATGGATACTTCAGAAAGACCTCCAAGTCTGCTAGGTACAGTGGCGCTCGGACTTAAGCAGCAAACCCCACGCCCGAGATACTCAGCGTGAGGGAGCTCAGGTCTCGATTCCCCGGAAACTTCAACCCTAAACCCTAAACCCTAACTTAAACCCAAAACGCCCGCCCCTGAATCCCCAACCTCCCTAATCAAGCCTCAACCCCATGAGCCCTCGACTGTGCTTCAACCAAAGGGGAAGATGGGAAAACCTACCCTATAATGGGCTATACAATGGGAGTATAGTAGCTTTTGTTAAGGGTATATACCTTTCGGGGTCCTTATTAGGGATCCCTCCTTGTACCCTTGGATTAAACCCTACCCCAAACCTTGAAGAGCCCAAAACCCTGAACCCCACCTCGCCGTCGCACCGTCTCAATGCGCGTCACCTGGAGTCTTCTCTAAGTTCTAACTGAATTCTGGTTTGGCGGCACCTGTTTTGCTAGACCCAGACCTTCCAAAATCCCTTAATTAAGGAATATACCTTAAATCATACTAAAGATCCTACAATGGTTTAAGGTACATTCCTCAATTAAGGTATTTTGGAAGGTCTGACCTGCTTCCTATCGTGAGAACACCCTGAAAACACCAGATTAGATATTGCAGGCTAATTTCCTCAAGCCTAAACCACCACAAGCCTAACACAAAAAACCCGGAACCCCAGTTCCCCGACCCCCGGACAGAACAACACAACAAATGCGCGCTTAATAAAGGGGCTTCAACCATCAGAATAGGGTTTTGTGGTTCTTTCTACTATATTTATGATTAAGCACCCTCAACATAGAATTGGTAATAATTTCGGCCCTATATTACACGACCCGAAGATTCCTAGCCGGACCCGAAGCCCTCAACTTAGGAAAGCCTTAAACTTGGGGTTTAAGGTGCAGGGGTTCTGGAAGTGAAGCAAAGGCCTTAAACCCCAAAGGCCTAAAGCCCTAATAAACTCCCAAACGGGGCCCCTAAAGCCATTCTACAACCATATAGACTCATGAAAACAATACAACGCACGACGAAATCCTCACAACCCGGTGAAACCCTTACAAGCCCCACAAACCCTATAAAACCCTACGAGTTACCAGCCCCCTGAAGGGGCCTTGGGCGTGGCAACAGTGCCATCCACCCAGGCGGCAACCAGCCGGTTGCCTTCCACTACCTCATCTTCTTGGCTTCAGGGTTTTGGGGGTTCCTTCACCGGCTCATGTAAAGGATTCCCTTCACGTTCTTTCAAGGGTTCCTTTACGGATTCCTTTGACGGGTCTGTAGGGCTCATTGAAATTTGTGCGAAAGGTTTAGGGTTTGAGGTTAGCTTCTACGATAGGGGTCTGATAGGGTTTCTATGAGGGCTTTGCAAAAGGTTTTAAAGGTTAGTTTGAAGGATTCATGATTAAACACTGGGTAGGCAAAAATCAAGGTTAGCTACTGTCGATGCCAGACACGATTACAAGTCCCCTGGTCCTAAACCCTAAACCCTAAACCCTAAACACCCAAAAATATCCTACACTCTAAACCCTCCAGGCTTGCTTAAGGTAGGGACCGTATTTCACCCTGAATCCACAACCGCCATAGCAACGTGTGATCCTGTCAGCGAACCGATTCTCCAGAACCCTGCAAGCCCTGCACTGTACTCCGTCCTGAGCCCTGGCCAGCCACGAGCTCGAATGATCGCCGAAGCGAGACTGCCACATCAGCCCGGCAATGAATTTAGGAGAGGAAGAGTGATGGCACATGTTTTCGCCGACACTGCCGGCTCGCCGCTCTAGCAGGCTGCTGCCTCCTGCTGTCCACCAAATACTCTGACACTTTGTGCCGGCGCCAGCAGGAGTGAGCTTTCCAAAAGTCCTGCACGTCAGGGAGCTGTCTCAGCAAGCGTGACTGCGCCGCAGTCAGGATTGCACAGCTCTAGTCCTGCAACGACTGCTCTTTCTTGCTCTCGAATGACTCTGCACGACATCCCGCTGCTTTGTAACCATCAGCAAGCGTTCGAACGAGCCAGCACGGATGTTCAGATTGCGAAGTCCGGGGTTTAGGGTTTAGGCCTTTAAGGTTCAGGGTTGAGGGTTTGAGGGGTCAGGTTTTGGGTTTAGGGTTTAGGGTTTTGCGCAAGTTTTGGGTGTTAGGGCGGAAGTTGAGGGTTTGGGCTGTTAAGGTTTACGGCTGAGGGCTCAGGGTTCAGGGTTTTGGGGATTGAGGTTTGGGGTTCGGTTGCTGCGGGTTCCGAAACCGAAGCACCTGGACCTCAGACACTCAATCAATCCGAAATGATTCGCCATGCTTTGCTGCCAAGACTTCACAACACCAGTCAGGCGCAATAGTCAGCTTAAACGAGAACCTTCGTACATCCGGATGCAACCCTTAATTATGGAAGGCCAACAGACAGCTTCTGAAACCTGCAGGAGAGGGGAAGAAATCAAAACCCTAAACCCCTGAACCCCTCTCAACCCTAAAATCCTAAACCCCTAGACATCCCCAAACCTCTGCACACCCCCGAACCCCTGTGGTAGAAGCCCAAACGTTGGAAACCCAATAGCCTCAATCCTTAAGGGTAATGCATAGGGAATCCCGGCACTATTTGTCCTGAATCCGGTTTCCAACTTTCTGGGGTTCATTATACTTATAACCCTCCAAAAGTAAGGGAAAGCCAAGGCACCTCCCGTCCGAGCGTGGGCAGAGCAGGCCCGCCGTCCTGCGGCAGTTGAGGGTTCGGGGTTTAGGGTTGTGGGGTGTAGGGTCCAGATGGGTTACACTTTTTTTAAGGGTGCATTGGGACTTTCACACTGCCAGCTCCCTGCCCACTTTGGGCTTGCACGGAAAGAAAAACAAAGGCTCACTCCTCAAGAAGTGGAAGCCATAGAAGCTTAGGCATTTGCGACATCGGGAACCCTCGGGTTCAGTACTTGGAGGGTCGGGGGACTTAGTAAGTAGTTATTATATAGACTTATAAGTACCTAAATAGGGACCCTAATTGGGGTTATGGCACTTGTAACTCTATAAAATAACTACTTACTAAGTCCCCCGACCCTCCAAGTAGGTGCTATGTTTGTCACCTCCAAGGTATGTTTGACACATCCTGTAGCTGCTCAGACGACAGACTTGGGGACTCAGAGGAGGCTGCTACAGGTAGGGCGTGATCGTCACCAGCATGCGCAACAGAAGATACATCTTCAGCAGAATGGCCTCGGGCTTCAGGTTCGCGTCGTACGGCAGGAACAACACCGTCAGGTTCAGGAAAGGCCTCGCGTGGAGTCAGTTGGCTGGCTGGCTCCTCATCTTCCATGGCAGACGCCCCCTAAACCCCTAAACCCTAAACCCTAAACCCTAAAGGTCCAGTGCCCGCAGGCCCATGGATCGAAAGTGGCGACGATACGCGATCAAGGCCTCCTTCGCCTGCTCCATCTCTGAGAGCACATCTGGCTGTTCCGGCTCGTCGGCGGCATCCGCAGCATCAGCAACTGACTCTGAGTCTTCAAGATGGGTTAAGGGTTTCGGGTTTAGGGTTTCAGGCTTTTAAAAGCTTAGCGTTGAGGGTTTCAGGGTTTTGGGTTTTGGGAATATCAACAAGGATAAACAGATGGAACGAAGAGGGACAATAAGCAGAAAAGCTCAACATCTTCATTGGCGATGGTTGTCAAAATTATGGTCCCTTTCGGGGTACCCTAAATATTAGGTGCCGTATTATAAATAAGGACCCAAAAAGGGACCCTAATCTTGACAAAACCCTATATACCCTCATAGAATCCCTATAGACCCCTTTACGAAGGACCCCCAAAAAATGGATCCTAATTTTGACAAAAAACCAACCCTAAACCCTAAACCCTAAACCCTAAACCCCTAAACCCTAAACCCCTAAACCCCTACACCCTAAACCCTAAACCCTTGTTCCAAAAGCCTCATGCCCGGATGCCCTGGCGTCCGAATTCCCGGCTCGATTCTGGGTCGGAAAGTACTGTTGATGATATAAATCCTAGGGTTCCTTTAAAGGGATCTATAAGGGTACCTTTCATAAGGGGCTCCTTTAAGGGATCTATAGGGGGTTTAGGGTTGATGATATAAATCCTGCATTACTTCAAGGACCCTAAACTATGGGAATTATCGTATATTCCTTATTATGGGTAATGCAGGATTTATATCATCAACCGTATGGATAGCCACAGTTTTAGAGGTTTAAGGGCTAGGGCTTCTGGCTACAACCTAAACCCTAAACTTCCGAAACCCCAAACTCTAAAACCCTAGGACCTGAACCCCTAAACCCAAAACCCTGAAAGTCTGGCTTCTGCTGCTTCAGGATCGGCGGTGTCAGGGACGTCGGGTTTTTTTAGGGTCTATAAGGTTTAAGGCTTTGGGTTTCGGGATTTCGAGTTTAGGTGCGGGAGTATGGGGTTGAGAGCGAATCTGCGCCAGATTTCAACCCAGAGACTCCAATATCCCTTAATTAAGGAATATACCTTAAATTATATTAGGATCCTTAATATGGTTTAGGGTATATTCCTTAATTAAGGGATATTGGAGTCTCTGGGAAGGCAGTTCGAAAACCCGATGGTCCGACCCCTACTTTGCAGGAAACTTGACGTAGAGTGCTGTCAGCTTCAGGTTTCAGGAGGCTACGTTTCAGGGTTCAGGGTTTAGCTACAAGTTTCGGGCTTGGGGTCTAGAGGAACCCTGGCCCAGCTAATTGCCCCGCAGTTTGTTCAACCAGGGAGTCCCCCAACCCTAAACCCACACTGAACTTAGAACCCTAGCCAAAAATTATAAATTTAGCTGTTTCTTAGGGGTTATAATAACCAAAAATTCAAAAAGATCTAAGTACCCCTAAGAAACCGCCAAACCCGAAAACCCTCGGCGCACCTTATGGACGAAAAGAAGATGGCTGGGAGTGAGCTCGACCTTTCCTGTGTTAGAAGGCAGGTCTGGTTTTAAGCTACGGCATATATCGGAGGCCTCAAAAGGTGGGATGAAGGTAGGTAGGACCCTTATATAAGGAATATCCCACCTACCTTCATCCCATGCCTCCGAATACAGGGTGTCCCGCACACTGCACCCTTGCCCCTAAAGCCCTGAACCTTCAACCCTCAACCTGAAACTGAAACGAAACATCTGACAACCTACCCGACTACACCCTCACACACGCAATGGAGCCCATAAAGCAGGCCTGTAGACATCCGAATTACCCCTAAAAAAGGAAGGAACCCGACAAGCCCTTTACCCGGATACTGTTGGGATGTCCCTTCCTGGACAATTGGGGTTGAAGGTTCTGGTCTTGGGGCTCTAGGAATTAGGGTTTACGGCTTGGGGCCCAGAGTTCGGGGTGTACGGTGGGGGTATGAGCTCTCAAGTGTTCTGAATATCTGAAAAGTCTCAGAAGCCAAACCTCTCGGCAGTGCTCACCCCAAAAACCCTAAACCCCCCCTCCCCCCCCAAAAAAAAAAAGAAAAACACACACACACACACATCCTGAAGCCTTTGAGCCGTCAAACCGCTGATCCCAAACCCCAAAAACCCCAAGCCCAAATGCCATGGCTACGGAGAACCACCGGGTTGAGTTCTTGGGTTCGACCCAAAGGCTCGACCTACACCCCAGAAGGCTAAGCCTTAGGTGCTGCCCCCACACCTAGAGGCTCATACCCTACCCCTTTTTTAGGATACCTAATTTTATGGTTAGGATCTGTTATCTTAAAAAGTAGGTGCCCTAAAAGAGGGGTAGGGTATGAGCCTCTAGGTACAGTAAGAGTCTATAATAGGGCTATTATTAAGGTCCTAATATATCTATATCATGAATAGGCTATTCAACTATTACTGAGTGGGGGGCGTACCCAGACTAAGCCCAAATGCCAAACTGCTCACAAGCCTCCCACAAACAAGCAAAAAGCCCCAAGCCCGAAGCCCTGAAGCCCTCAACATCTTCAACCCGTAGAAACCCTATGTGTCGCGGTTAACTTCAACGTCTGCACACCCAGGAAAATATGGGGGACTGAAGCAAAAACAACAAACAACAACAGGCCTAGCTCGTGAGAGATCTGCAGCACCTGGTGAGGGGGAGGGACGCTTTGGCTTTTGGTTTTAGGGTTTGGGCTTGGAGAGTCGGGTTTAGGGTTTGCGGGTTTTAGGTTTTAGGATTTGGGGCTTCAGGGTTTAGAGTTAGTTATTCGTTTCAATGGGGTGTTAAAGGGTCCTGCCTGGGCCTTCAGCGTCTAATAGACGTCTTTTTCAAAAGTTCGAGGCCCCAGTTTAAACAATCATTACGTTGAGGATTTTAGTGCTTGCTGAACTGGTGTAGTTAAAGTGAGGAGGGGATGACGGGTTTCAGAGATTCTGGTTGAGGGTCCGGAGTTTTGGGGTCTAGAACTTCCAGTTTTCGTTTACACGTCGGGACATTACGTTCCCATTCATGCAGCTACGGTTGATGATATATAAATCCTGCATCACCCATAATAAGGAACATACCATAATTCGTATAGTCTAGGGTCATGAAGGTAATGCAGGATTTATATCATCAACAGTAGGATGTCAGCAGGGGTCTGAAATGAAAGACTATCCGGCTAGGGAAGCCAATACCCTCCAGGTCGCGGCACTCTCGCACAAGCTGCCTCTCTAATCGCAATCTATATATAGAACATCTACAGAAGAGTCATGGCTTCACTTCGACTTGTAGTGACTCGGAGCCTTTATAGCTAGTGGCTTTTTGAAGCTGGTTCCGTTTGATTATCATATCAGTCATGTGCAGCCGAACTCAGGAAGAAGGGAAGGGAGGACGGCTTCACCAATCCCTTTTAGGGTTTAGGGGTGTAGGGTCTAGGGTTTTTGGGGTTTAGGGCTTAGGGTTTAGGGGTGTAGGGTTAAGGGTTTAGGGTCTAGGGTTTAGGGTCAGGTATCCTTCAGCTCCAAAGAAAACCGATCCCTCTAAACCCCAAAGGCCGCAGAAAACACATAAACACATGCGGGCCTGAAGCCTAGCTGAATAGGGTTGGTGGGGTCTTCGACAAGATAGTATAACTTGAAGACTGCCCCCATATCCTAAACCGTAAACCCTAACAATGCATATTTATCAGCCCTCTCATATGCCTCGGCTTCAGTAGACGGCGCACGGTGAAGGAACGCTACCTTCAAAGTTGCAAGAAGCGAATAATCGAATCTCGCGGATTAGCTTCAACTTAGGGCTTGGGCTTTAGGTTTCCGTTTAAAGTGCAAAGGGTTTAGGGGTTTAGGGTTTAGGGGATTAGGGTTTGGGGTTTAGGGTGGCCGAAGTGTTTGAGTTTCGTGAAGATTGAGGGTATCATAGGAAATGGAATGCAATGTCGGCATTTGCGTGAAGTCGTGCGGGCGACATGGTACCTGATGGATCCCCAACCTAGAATCCCAAAGCAACAAGCCCTAGCCGCCTTACCTGGCCCTACCCGAGCCAACCCCATGCAGACGACTAACAACTACAAAATGCGCTTTGAAACGCTTAGTGCTGCCCCGAAGAATAAACGGTGCTTCGTGAGTAGAGCCACACATATCCGAATCCCACATCAAATCTCAAGCCCTTCGAGCCTACACCAAACACCCTACTAAACCCGAAACCCTAAAACCCTAAAACCCTAAAACCCTAAACCCGAACTCCTAAACCTTAGAATCCTAAACCCAAAAGCTCCAAATCGGAAGCTCCCGTTTCCGAAGCCTCAGCGGAGAGGGGTTGGGGGTTCGGGGCCGCCCGCGTTCAAGCCCCCCTGCAAATCTAAATCCTAGAATACGTGAACCCTAAACCCTAAACCCTAAACCCTAAACCCTAAACCCTAAACCCTAAACCCTAAACCCTAAACCCTAAACCCTAAACCCTAAACCAAAGCATCCAAAACTTAAACCTCCAAGAATCCTTCCGACAAGCCTCGAATCTCAAATGGGGGCTTGAGGGTTTGGGGCTGTAGTGAGTGCTTGGAGGGTCGGTGGGCTTAGTAACTGGTTACTTTAGGGACTTATAAGTACCATAACCCCAATTAGGGTCCCTTTTAGGGTACTCATAAGTCTACTTACAACCTCCTTACTAAGTCCCCCGACCCTCCAAGTAGGGTATCGGGGCAAACGCTGCCCTTTTGGGCACGAAAGGGGTTGCTATAAGCTAGCTTCATGGTTAATTACACCTGGAAGCTGTACAGCCATCCCGGCCATCCCCAATCTTATGCTGAACATGGTAGCCCACTCGGGATCCACAGAGACGACCTCGCTGGAAGCTAGGCCCTGGATCAGTCAAGCCTACCGAACCCTTCCTGGAGGTTCATGGGCAATAAGTTCGCTAACAGGGGGCTGCAACTAGACGTAACTATCCTACTTTCAAGCCCTACCTGTGACTACCCATGAACCTCCAAGTGCTGAACCCGTTTCCCATGTAGGACCCTCGAAGTCTTACTGGTGGCATTGTTTCAAGTACCCTGAACCCCAAACCCAAAACCTTGCACCCATAAGCCTGAAGCTCGAAACGTTAAGCCCCGAAAATGAAAAGTTCAGCCCTAAGCAGATGACTGATAAGAACGACGCGCTCCCGCTTCCCGCGTGGTCCCATCCAGTCCACGAGATCATCGGATGAGGTGGCGGCGGCGTAGACGTCGTCGCGGAGCCGAACACTTCTCCTGTTCCGTGCAGTAGAACTCAAACACGGGGCCTGTGCAACCCGTGCCGGCGGCCGAGAGGGCTCCATGTTCTCTGTCGCCATTCGCATGGTGAAAGAAGACGTCCATCAGACATTCACTCCTCGGCAGGACCGTTGGATGTGCGCCAGGATTTCTTTGGCCTTTTCTGCCATAAACCCTAAACCCTAAACCCTAAACCCCTAAACCCTAAACCCCTAAACCCCTAAACCCTAAAACACCTAAACCCTAAACCCCTAAACCCCTAAACCCCTAAGCCCTAAACCCTAAACCCCTAAACCCCTAAACCCCTAAACCCCTAAACCCTTAAACCCTTAAACCCTTAAACCCTTAAGCCCCTAAACCCCTAAACCCCTAAACCCCTAAACCCTTAAACCCCTAAACTCCTAAACCCTAAAACCCTACAACCCTAAACCCCATCCAGTCGCTGACAGGGCCCGGCCGGGAGCCGGGCCCCGTCTTCGGGAGTTTCGTTCCTGGAAAACCAGTCTATAAGGGTACTATAATGTAGGGGCCTTAACAACAAGAGTAGGGTTCCTAAAGGGGTCTATAAGGGTTATTATAAGGGATCCATAAGGGTACTATACTGTAGGTCACCTTCTCCCAAAAGGCAGTTTCCGAAAATTAGGGGTGCCTCAGATTGGGGTCTTTGGAATAAGGGCCCTACTACTTGGGGTAATATATTAGGGCCCCCTACTTTCGGAAACTCCCAAAACAGGACCCCCAGAGTCGAGTTCCTGAACTCGACCCTGTCTCCCCTGATCCCCCAGAAAGCCACAAAAAATGTATACTAGGATACCCAGTAACCTAAGAACAAAAAGGCCTCTCTTTTTGGTATTGGGTAACTTTATCAGGACCCTAGGACTACAAAAAGGGAATAAGGGTACTACTGGGCATCCTAGTATAAGAAGCCCAGAAGACCCATGCGAGTCTTAAACCTATAGAACCCTCAGAGGGATCTGAACCAAATCCCGAAAAATAAATCCTAAATCCTAAACCCTGAACCCCAAACTCTAAACCACAAGCGCTAATCGACAAACCCCAAAATAATCCCAACACCCTACACCGTAGCAGTAAGCTGCGGCCAGCGTGCCACTCTGTCAAAGCGAAGCTCCCATCCGCCAGAGCCATCCTTGGCGCGAAAGCAACCCAAAGCCTTGGGGTTTAGCGTATAGGGTTTCGGGTTCAGGGTTTAGGGTTTAGGGTTTAGGGTCAAGCCTCTTTGTCGGGGATCTGCGACGTGCGAAGGGTCTTATAGGATTTCTATAGGCTTTCTGCTGGGCTTCCATAGGGCGTTTTTTTCTATACAGCTTCTGCACGGCTTCCATAGCGTTACAGAGGGGGTTCAACAGAGTTTCTATATGGTTTCGATAGGGTTTTCAGGGGTCTACGTACTTGGAGGGTCCTTCAAAGGGTTACTATAAGGGTTCTATAAAGGGTTTAGGGTTTAGAGTTTCCGAAAATTAGGATCAGGGGACTTAGTAAGCAGGGTCATGGAAGGTAACTTAAATGTGGCCACTGCCTCTACTTGCCAATTCACCTGATCCTGGAACCCTTTTGGCATATCAGGAGTATGGAGTATGTAGGGTTTACAGAAATCTCCGGAAGGTCAGTCCATGCATAGAGGATTACTGGTGCTGGGATTCCCTGTATGAAAACCCCTATACAGCCCACTTATACTTGTAGCTACTCGCATCACAACAGTGATGTTGAACTTCATGGCTTCTATCTGTATGCATCGCACTCCAAGAAACTACAAGTGATGGTGCAACTCCGGCGTCACGAAACCCCATCCCTAATCCCCATAACACACCCAAATCCTGTAGAACCGCATAGAAGCCTGTGAAACCCTGTAAAACCCAACCCAACCCCTAGAAACCCACTTGAGGCTGAGAGAGCCACCGGGATCGCCGAGAGTGCCTCGTCACCAACAGCCAGGGTTGACACTGGAACGGCCCCTCGGCCACGGACGAGCACCTAAAGGGCCAGGAGCCCTTGCAGCTAAGGGGTTTAGGATTTTTAGCGCTTAGGGTTTGGGGTTTAGGGCCCCAATGCTACGGATGAGCACAAGAAGCTTTCGAGCTCTGCTTTCTGTCTTTATAACGAGTTCTATAGTGCGCATAGAGGATGACATAGAGGCCTAAAACAGTCCTGAATCGATGCATGCGTGCTAAAAGAAGTCATGTGATATTTAAGATTGTTCCTCAACTGACAGCTCTGGGCAGTCTGGTGGGAGTGGTCGTTTCGCAGCTTGGGACTTAGCATGTGTAGCTTTGGCTTTAGGGTTTTGGTGAGGGGGTTCCCGGGTTTAGGGGTTATACAATTTAGGGGTTTAGGGGTGTAGTGTAGGCAGAGAGCTCAAGTAGGGCTCAAGCGTTGACGGAGCCCTCCCATAACACCAAAGCCTGGTCAAATCCTCCCAGGCCCCCTCCAGGCAGCCGCAAACAAAGAACGCCTTTCCTCCAGACTTTTCAGCTTTTAAAGTGAGCCAAAACCAAAACATGAACACAAATATGGTACAAGTGCTACCAGAAACCTGGAACCAAGACTCTCATGGAACCCCTGTAGAGCCGTGATAAGACCCTTCAAAGAACCCTCCTTAAACCCTAATAGCCCCAAACACTAACCAGTAAACCCCTAAACCTCACACTCCAAACCCGAAAAACATAAACCCTGCACCTAAAACCTTGAGCGCAAGAACCCCAAACCCTAAACCCTAAACCCCTATATCCCCTAACCCCTAAACCCCTAAACCCTAAACCCTAAACCCCTAAACCCCTAAACCCCAAACCCTTAAACCCCTAAACCCTATCAACAAGTGTGGCCTTCGACTCCCCGGGGAAGCAGAGAAGCTCAAACTCTGTCTCGCAGAACTCGGCGCAACGCGCCTGGCCGGTTGTGGGTTTGGGGTTCATAGGATTTAGGGTTCAGGATTTAGGGGTTAGGGTTTAGGGTTTAGGGATTAGGATTTAGGGTTTAGGGTTTGGAGTTCGGGGCTTAGGATTTAGAGTTTAGTCCAGGGTTTAGAAATAAACCCTCAAAGCCGAAGGTTGGGAGAACGCCCAGCTTGCGCTTTGATGCTGTTTCTAGTGGGTTTGGTAGGCTTTGAAGTACGGTTTATGTAGGGCAACACAAATCTAAAACATAGTAGGAATAAAAAGCAATAATCGACACAAATACACCCAGCAATCTTAAGCGTAGCCTTGACTCCCAAGCAGCTCCAGTAATAATGCACGCGCCGTTTTTGGTACGATTCAGTTTCACTTATGATACCACCCTCAAGGCCTCAAGGGCCTCAGCAGCACCAGTGGTGGACCCAATAGCATGTTAGCTTTAAGATGGTCTGGGGCTTAGTCCAAGCTTGAGGTTTATCGAAATCGAATTGAGCTTAAGGTCTAGTGTTCAGGGTGTTGTGGGCTAGGCTTCTGGGATTCAGAAATGACTGATGCATGGCCAAGGGTTTTCAGCTTAAGGCTTCTATGCATGCATGCATGCAGATGGCAGGCCTGTACACTGATACACACACAAATGTAAAAACAAACGTACATGCATACATACATACATACATACATACATACATACGGTTTTTAGCCACGTAGACCCTGACGGGTCTTCGTGGTCAAGGCCATGGCGGAAGCTTGACTTCCTCCTTTCATGACAACAAACATTCGTTCCATCCAATTGTCGAAGTACGAGTCGGGGTGCCCTTGGAGGGCTACCACAGCGTGTCTGGATAATGAAGTGGAACATCTTTGCGTAAAGCCGCGCCACAAGACTGTGCATCTCTTGATTTACCTACCTACCTACCTACGTACCTAAATGCCTACATACCTCCATCCTTCCCTCCATCCACGCATTTATGTTTGCAAATGAACAATTGTGTATGTATACATATGTGTATATACATATGTATGTTTGTATACATATATACTTTAAATTTATGTTCATTTTACATGTGTGTGCCTCTGCGTGCGTGTGTGTGTGTGTGTCTTATTATTGCCGCACCTGGTTCGCTCTCTCCCCGCCCAGCGCAGCGTCGGCGACGCCCCACGCGCCGGCTTGGTTCTGATCCTGCATGGGTGGGGATTTCTGTTTAGAGTTTAGGGTTTAGGCGTTAGGTGTGCGTACAGTCTGCGCGCAGTGGGTGCACTTTAGGAATGGGGGTGCACCCAGTCATCGCGCGCACGCATCAGCGTGTAGTCCCGCCCAGCGACCCCAACTATTCTCAATTAGGGTTTAGGGTTCACCCACCAAAATCCCCCGCAAGGGGGGCTTTCTTGCTCTCCTTGCAGTTCGACACATAGACGACCACGTTTCACATCAAAGCAGCTGAGATGGATTGGTGTCGGGATTTTGGTCAAGAAGGGCTTCCAACTGACAACCTCTGGCTGGGGTGTTGGGCTGTTAGGATGTTGGGTTCAGGCTTCCGGGGCTTGAGGTTTAAGGGTAGTCTGGGAGCCTGGGATACAGGGCTTGGGCCTCAATATATGTCTACAGGGTTTAAGGTTTGAGGGTTCGGGGGTTTGGGGTTTAGGGTTTAGGGGCTTAAGGTTTAGGGTTTAGGGTTTTGGGGTTTGGGGTTTAGGGTTTTGGGGTTTAGGGTTTAGGGTTTACCCGAAGTTTCGGCTACACGCTTAAATCGGAGCTTGACAGCTTGGGGCTCAGGGTTCAAATGGCCTGGAAACAGAAGCATACACATAAATAAAAATCAACACAGGAATAGGGTTTAGGGTTTAGGGTTTAGGGTTTAGGGTTTAGGGTTTAGGTATGTCTATATATATATATATATATACACATCCATAAATACTCCTCTATTTTTTGTAGATATGTATATACGTATGCACACAACACCAACAAAAGTTGGGACCCTGAATCCCACTACACTGAACCGGACAGCCTGGCAAAACATTTCCCAATAGCGCAGGCAAACAACGAATCCGGTTACAGGGTTGAGGGTTCAGGGTGTAGGGCCCTAAACCCTACCTTAACCCCACGTGGCCTACCTTTTTAGGGACTTATATAAAGAAATCATATTAGGGGGTCCCTAAAAAGGTAAGTTCCGCAGGGCCCAGGTATATAAACCCTAAACCCCAGTGTAGGGGTAAGAACAAATTCAAGACGCTTCAAAGCCCTGACCAGAGACTGAACCCTACAAAACCGTCATTGATCTTCTCTTGGCTGACTTCTGAACCCCTCCTAAAAGTTAACATTTTTATAATTCATATAGAAACCCAAAAAGTTAAAGTCTAAAGAGCCCACCAGAAGAACGCCAAGCCCTACATAAGACCTTCAAACATGCAAGACCCTGGAAGAATCTAAACCCTAAAACCCCAAAACCCTAAACCCCTAAACCCTAAACCCCTAAACCCTGAAACCATTGTCCTTCAACTCCGGAGAGTCACGGCATGACTGAAGGCAGGCATCATAGCTTTCCTCGGCGCCCAGAGACTCCAAAGCACCTTAACGAACTGAGCAAAGTACCTCCCAGACCTTCCAAAAGGATTTATACCTTGAATCATACTAGGGATCCTATTAGGATTTAAGGTGTATTCCTTAATTAAGGGAGTTTGGAAGGTCTGGGCTCTCAACATGCTTCACCGAGGTTCCCCTAACCCCTCAACCCTAAACACTGAGGTTCGCCATTTGGGTGGTTGTCAAAATTAAGGGTCCCTTTTTGGGTACCTTGAATATTAGGTGCCGTATTATCATAGGGACCCAAAAAGGGACCCTAATTTTGACAACCACCCATTTGGGCCGAGGTGGTCGAGAACGCATCTGCGGGCCAAAAGTTCCCTGCTGCTTTCCCCCGAAATGCATAGCCAGAAACTCTACACCCTAATAGGGCCCCCAAAAAGCACATAAGCGAAAATAAGGATGGGGATATCCCAAATAAACCCCCTTATGATGAAGCCCAAGAAGGTCGGGACATCCTTGTACTTATGTGCTTTTTGGGTCGCTAACCTAAATCCAAAACCCCAATGATAAAACCCTAACAGCCCTAAACCTAAGCGGGACGGGAGACTCTGAGAAAGGAGTCTCCGGAGCGAACCAACGGCTCCGAAGCCAAACTTGAACCCGAGGCTCCAAAATCGCGTAACTAGGGTTGATGATATAAATCCTGCATTACCCATAATAAGGAATATGCTATAATTCCCATAGTTTGGGGTCCTTAAAGTAATGCAGGATTCATATGACCAACAGTAAGGTTTGGGATTTAAGGTTTCGGGGTTAGGGCAAAATATTCACGGTTTATGCTTGAGCGTTTAGTCTAGGGGCTTACCATTGAAGTATATAGGGAATTTGTGATGTCGGAACCTTATTGCGAGGCAAGACGCGCCGCTGACCTCGACTTTCTTGCCTGCACTGGCGAGTACATCGACACCGATGCCCCGACATAATAAAGACTATGGACTCAAACCTAAGCCCTAAATGCTAGATCCGTCACTCTAATCCCCAAAACATAAACCCAGAACCCTAAACCCCCAACCTCCAAACTCCAAAACGCTGAACCCGTCCTGGGTACACCTGATACTCTGCCCGCGTGGAAACATTGCTAGTCCTTAGACCCTGAACCCTCAGTAGCCAGTGGTTTAGGTGGTTCCCTTGGCTCTTTAGCTCCATATTTTAATAAGGGTTATCATCATCCCTTGCTCCTTGGCTCCTCCAATATCCACGGTTACCCCTAAACCCTAAACCCTAAACCCTAAACCCTAAACCCTAAACCCTAAACCCCGAGAATTTCGGTGTACTGGGAATTGAGGACTTAGCGAGCCCGAAGCTGCTCATAGCTGAAGGTTCTAGGGCTAAGGCTCTAAGGACTCATATATTGAGGCTTTTGGGCCCAAAGACCATACTATGTAAGGCTTTTGGGCCATTTTGAGCCTTAGGGTAGGGCTTAGGGTTTAGGGGCTTTGTTCAGGGGTTAAGGGTTTAGGGTTTAGGGGTTTAAGGTTTGGGGTTCAGGGGTTTAGGGTTTAGGTTTTGGGGCTTAGGGTGTAGGGGTTTGGGGTTTAGGGGTGTAGGGGTTTAGAGAATAAGGTTTGGGTTGTAATGTAAACCCGCCATCCAACTCACTCTAAACCCTGAGCCCTAAGCACTAAGCACCTAAACCCTTAAAGCCATAAACCTCTCTGGGGACAGGCGGGTGCTATCGACCATCAGCGGGATGCAAGCGCTGCCCTTAGCCCTGAGGATGCAGGTCTCGAATGTGTATGTATGTGCATATGTCTGTGTATAGATACATCTCTCTCTCTCTCTCTCTCTCTCTCTCTCTCTGCATATACATATAATCCCGAAACTAGGTGCGAGGGTACATTCAACCTCAGACCCTAAACAAAACTTTAAAAAACCTAGAGTCGGTTTTAACAGCTTAGGATTTCACGTGCCGACCTAGTTGAGTCGTGAAGGTCAGTGTCTTCCCGCTGCTTGCGGCCATCGTCCTCACGGCAAGGGAGAGCTCTCAGCGAGTCGGCATGCAGCTTCGGGGTGTTGGTCCTACACCCTACTCCGCAAAGCCAACATCCTAGACGGTCCTACACCCTGAACCCTGAATCCTAGTAGGACGGCCCAACCAGCGCAGACACGCAGACAGACGAACATGGGGCTGTCTTGTCTTTTGATTAGGGAAGTCCGAAACTTTGCGATTTTGCTCTGGAAGGAAACCCGGAACAATTCGAGCATCATTTAGCACTCGGTCTCCTGGAGTGATGGTCTCCGGGTTTGGGGTATTAGGGCATACTAAGCTGAAGTTGTACCGGGATTCTGAGACAACAGCAAGACTGAGCATTGAGGTCCCGATATCAGAATGCAAGCACAAGTAAATCCAGGTACCACCGAAAAGGATGCTGTGTATAATCACTAGCTACGGATGGGGTTTATTTAGGGAACATCGGCCCACACCGTCTTTCTTTAGGGTTGCTTGCGGAAGATCTTGCCTAACCGAATCTGGAACGCTTAGAACAACACCCTAAGGGTCCAAAGGACTCAATAATTAGGTACTCTGTTTTAGGATAGTAGTTATGTAGCTTAGGATTTCGGAGAGTATATGATTATTAGGTACTTGGACCCTTGGGAACAGCTTGGGGGAGCTTCCCACTTCGACATGTTCACACACCTGTTGTAAGCTGGCCGGTTTGGGTCTATCGGATAAACCCGAAACCATTATAAGGCCTAATCCAAACCGAAGGGACCGTGTGCGGTTTTCTTGGAGGTTCATGGGTGTTATAAGTGGAGGTATAAGTCCGGAATGTATGTTCAAACTATGGTTACTATAGTTATCCTACTGACAATCATTACTCACAACTACCCCTGAACCTCCAAGTAGAGCCCTTATGGAGCACTTGTAGAGCCCCTTTTATAAATCCAAGCCCTAGTTGTAACTGCCCATGAACCTCCAAGTAGTGTCAATCTTTGCCAGTCCATATCCTGATCCACGGAGCCTCGGGCATAATATAAGAAGGCCTTAAGAATTAGAATAGGGCCATTATAGTATAGTTGTAATATCGAACCCCCAAAATCGTATGGGTAATATGGTTATAATACCGAACCCCGAAAATAGTATAGGTAAGATGGTTATAATAACGAACCCACAAAAATGGTATATATAATAGGAACCCAGAAAACTGAAAGCAAAAAAGTGTACCACTGAACAGCCTGGTATAGGTAATTATTTTGGCCCCTAAATTAAAACTGGAACCAGATCCCAGTTCAAGCCGCGTCCCCAAACGTACCTTTGGTTAGTAGGGAATAGAGGAATGGGGTAGAAATATAACTACTATTACTACCATTCTTCCATTCCCTGCGATATACAAGCAGACTTAAGAATCTGAGCCTCCCTGAACAGATCCCATCAAATTCTTAACCAACGCTTTCACTGTTTCCAAAGGTAAGCAAACCGGAAGCCCGACCCAACGCCCTGCAATGCCGACCCCTTCGTCCGAAACTGCGACCTCGAGCCTCGAACCACGAAAACCCAAACCTTAAACCCAAAAAAAACCCTAAAACCCTTACTAAAATTTAAAATCGCAACAGCCCTAACCCCTAAAACCCTAAACTGTAACCCTAGAAACCCTTAACCCTAAACTTGAACCCCTGGAAACCCTAAAAAACAAGGTCTGCCGTGGCAGCGGGTCCCGCCAGGAGGGCCGCCCTCCGCCCCAGGGGGCTGGTCGCCCTGCGGATAGCCTGCACGAGGTTTAGGGTCTAGGGTTTAGGGAAAGGGTTCCTTTAAGGGCTCAAGGTTTAGGGTTTAAGGTCTTTTTTTTTTTAAATTGGGTTTAGGGTCTAGGGATAAGGGTTTAGGGTTTAGGGTTTTAGGGTTCCTTTAAGGTTTCCTTTGTGGGGCTCCTCTTGGGGCTCCTTTTGGGGTTCCTTTAAGGCTTCCTTTCAGGGTCCCTGTACGTGGAAGGGGTTTAGGGATTAGTTTTTTCGGTTTATGGTTTAGGGTTTGGGGTTTAGGGTTTGGGGTTTGGGGTGTAGGGTTTAGGGGTTGGGGTTTAGGGTTTAAAGGGTACGTTACTTGGAGGTTCATGGGTACTTATAAGTAGGTGTTATAAGTTTATTTTCAGGGCTCGATAAGGGTTCTATAAGGGGAGGTTTGGGGCGATAAACCAAAACCCTGTACCCTGAACCGTGGTGGTTAACTTACTTAAACCCCGCCTACGACGTCCTGCACCTGTAGCTGGAGGCCCTGAGCCCCGGTTGCTTCAAGGCACTGGGCTTCACATTTAGAGTTCAGGGTTCAGGGCTTATTTCACACTTTTCATCGTTTCTTTCTTCAAGTCCGACAAGTCCTGTACCCCTGTCCGTCTCAGCGAGTGAAAGTGCATTCATGAGAAGAACATCGTGTTGGGGTTAAAGTGTAGTAAGAAATCAGAAGGAACCCTAAGGAGCAACGTAAATGGCTATTCAAACCCTGTACAAACCCCAAAGCCCTGAAAGAAGTTTCGATCCCTTACAGGAACCTTACAAAGGAGCCCTCAGGAATCATGTTACAAAACCCCATGCTCAAGCCTAAACCCTTCTAACCCACAAGGAACCCTTAGGAATGCCAGAAAATATTCAAGCTTGCACAAAAGACAACGACTGCCCGAAGAACTTCGCTGTTAGGGGTTCTAAAGGTTTCTGCGGTTTGAGGGTTCTTTTGTGGTTCGAAGACTTAAAGTCTAGGGGCTTCGAGACATCATGTCCTATGTACACGACCGTTCGGAAAGACAAGATACCACCTCAACCTTGCCACCAGCTTCCCACTACGATATTGCTAGACAAGTGGATTTCCTGCTTACTAAGTACTCGCCGCTTCGTACAATGTCTTGCTATCTTACTCTGCTGCTGTGTCGTCACTCTGGGGAAGCACCTAGCCTTCGAATAAAGGATCTATCCTCAACTTCTCTCTCCTGAGGTTAGAGCTCAACCCTGTTCACGCGCGTGCATTCGAATAGCTTTTCGAAGATACGGCAGCAGAAGGCTCCAAGCGGTTTCAATCGAAGCACATTCCTCTCAAAACAAGAAACAGTGGCAGCAAAGCCCTAAAGCTCTCCACCCCCAACCGCCAAACCACAAACCCTGAAACTCCGTCGCCCCGAGCCAAAAAACACCTAGAGCCCTTCAGCAACACACCTTAGGGCCCTTACAAAACCGTCAAACCTGACAGGACCCTTATCAAACTCTCGCAATTTTGTAGCCTGATCGCATAGTACGGGGCTCTGTACAAACAGTAACAACATTGCCCCAATATAATGATGGCACATGCACTCTAGTGAAACAATCCCCTAAGTAAACTCAGAAAGATCTTTGCAACACCTTTCCAGGCCCCATAACATCCATAGGGAGCAGTCTCAACATTAAAGCCGCTGTACCTTACTAAACACTTATCGTAACGCGTATAGTGACCTTTTTTGAACCCCTTGACCTAGACCTCAAACCCTAAACCCTAAACCCCAAACCCTAAACTCCTAAACCTAAACCCTGAGCCCTAGACCCTAAACTCCTAAACCCTAAACCCTAAACCCGAAGCCCTCAAACATAAACCCCTAAATCCCTAAACCCTAAACCCCTAACCCCTAAACCCTAAACCCCTAAACCCCTAAACCCCTAAACCCAAAACCCTAAAAGGAAAGCTCTATCTACCAAGGTCCCGTCAGTCAACTTGGCCTCCGTTTTGGGGCGGATGGCCCTGGTAGCCGCCCTGCGATTTAGGGGTTTTTTTAAGGGTGCAATAAGGGGTCCTCTAAGGGTTATGGTTTAGGGTTTAGGGCTTGGGGTTTAGTGTGCAGGAGCTTCGCGTTCCCATATTCAGAGTTTAACTGGGCCGCGTTAAGTTTGCCAAATGGTTTTTGGTGCCCCAGTCAAGGACTACAGCTTAAATTATGTTAGGACCCATCATCTGATTAGAGGTCTATTCCTGAAGTAGAAGTTTCGCGGGGTCTCAGGGCACAGGGCTTAAGTAGCATGGCATTGCAGTTTACGGTTTCGGTTGGTTTGGGTTTGGGGGATCTTGTAATCTAGTACTGCCAGGGAATTCAGGGTTGAGGCTTCTAGATATGAACGGGTTGTACAGAGAGTTACATATTGCCTCTTGAGACTCTTATGCTTCCGACCAACCAACACCACTCTCAAAGCAGACACTTGTCTGCTATTCCTCCCTGGCCTTGAGCCCCTTGTCAAGCTCACTTAAGGCTTTACAGTTAAAGGGCTTAGAGTAGAGGGCTAGGATGCCGGAATCAAGGCTCCCTATGTTGCGTGGCTTAGGGCTTGGGGCATGCTTCTGGATGAACGAAACGGGACCACCCTGAGCAAAAAGAAACTTCACGCAGCTGCCTACAGCCACATTCCACTCATGCTCCTCGAGCCTGCATAAATTGGGAACAGCGTATGGTGGAAACAGAAACTGAATAAGGCCGGGGTGAACGACGAAGAGCTACCGGAGGGGGTGATGCTCTGCTGAAAACTAACACTGGGAATAAGCAATATTGAAAGACAAACCATCGAAACCTACAGCCACCATTGCCGTGATCGCCATCATCCACGCAGTCACCACCGCAACCGTCGTATCATTATCAACATCAACTTCATGAGGATACAAACCACAATATGAGTCATACTACAAGTACAGCCCATCATGGCGGTCTAAACAAAATACATATAAAACTCAAGAGCCGTACAAACGACAATCTCGCTTTTCTCGCTTTTGGGGCATGGCGATCCGGTGAACGGACGCAGCCCATACCAGCGACAATCATACAAAAGTACAAGCACTGTCATTTCAAGATTATGCCCCCGCGGCAGCGCGGTCAATGCGACGACCAAGACGATGACGATTACTCCTCCTCCTCCTCCTCCTCCTCCTCCTCCTCCTCCTCCTCCTCCTCCTACTACTACTACTACTACTACTACTACTACTACTACGACTGCGCAACTACTACGACGACGGCGACGACGACTACTACTACCACCACGAAAACTGCCACTTCTGCTTCCACCTATGACCGTATTACAAACACTTAAGATTGACGATAGCCAGGCCAAACAGCAAAGAGAAAACCGCACGGCAGCTCAGCTTTACACAACATCAACCACGGCAACATGTTGATCCCTCAACAAGAAGGGTAATACCCAAAGCTATGATCGTAAAGATCTGTGCCTGCTGAGGCGGGCCCCCGCCCTGCGGCGGCGGGCCCCCACCCTGCTGTGGCGGGCCCTGGCCGTGGGCCTGCGCCGGGGCGCCCTGGAAGGAGGTCCTGCGGCTTAAGGTTCAGGGTGGAGTGTTTCGGATTTAGAGTAGTTTGGGGATTTAGGATATAGGAATCGACTGGGGCTTCAAGGACCTGCGGGTTTGCGTGTTCAAAATTACCCCCATTCAGACATTCTTTGTGGCTAGGATCTCTCTACAAAAAATGGAAAGTGTTGGCAAGCGTCTCTCCTCGAAAGGACACACGAACCCCGGCGGAGGGTCTCTATCCCTGTTTGGAACACCCTACCTGTCCTGATCCCTCCAAAAACAACACGCAAACCTTTCGGATTGAAGGTTGCAGGTTATATACTTACTGTATTCCCTGAATTGCTGCCCTGGACCCTATAAAACCTTCCTGTTTAGGGTTCCCTGTTATGTTTTCCCTATATAAGTTTTTACAACGGAAGGTTATTTGGGGTTAAGGGAACCCCACACCAAGATTTCCCGAGATTTGGGTGAAGCATTGGCTTCTGGCACTGTGGGCTGCAGGATGCTGGGAGTGCAATTACTTAGGAAGCAGTGCAACCCCTAAACCTTGAACCTTGGACCTCTAACCCCGCGAAAGCTAACGCCGTCCTCGGCGCAGCGTCTGCCTTTGCGAGGAAGCTCCCCCTGGCCTCACGATAGTGTTAGGACTTGGGGGCTTCCTTTAAGGGTTCGTTTAACCACCGTTCTATAATATGGTCTTTAGGCCCAAAAGGCTTAAATCATGAGCCTTTAGAGCCCAAAATATAGGGACCTCAACAATTAGAGTAGGGTTTTAATCCTTATACTAAGAATCCTACTATTTAGGGGTATTGTACTAGGGTCCCCTAGCCCAAGAAATTCCCACATAATTTCACAGTGCGATATGCTTGTGCTGTGCGGTTTGCTCTTTCGCCATGTCCGGAGCAATGCATCCGGCAGATACGTTCATGCCTGCGTCTCTTGAGCCCTTATCCTGAAAACTTGAACCCATCTGAGCCCTAAAACCATGAAGTCCCTAAATAAAGTAACCCTGAGCTCGAGCTCTGGGTTGACACAAGTGAGTTGGTAGCTGGCGGGGGTGGGGTGTCGTGATCATGTACATTCTCATGTTGGTTCGTGGAAATTAAGGATCCGGGTTCGGCCACCGTAGTACATAAAACTTGAGACACAGGGGCCTTCCAAGACACACACTCACGCAAACATGCAGGCTCGCATCTCAACAGTCTCAATCGGTAATTATTAAGGCCCCTCTGGTAAGTGTTACTTAGAGGGTAGCCTCACGATATTGAGTCGGAGTGGGGTTCAGGGTTTAGGTGTTTCGGGTTACTGTTTAGAGTTTAACATTAGTGTTTTGGGTTCAAGGTTTAGGGCTTGAAGGTTTTGGGTTTTGGGGCTTTAGGGTTTAGGGCTTTAAAGTTTGGAGCTTCGGGCTTTAGGCTTTGGGTTTTAGGGTTTAGGGTTTTAAGGTTTAGGGCTTCGGGTGGGTCAGAAGGGCTGGGGTTCGGTTTTTGCGCGTTGGAGGGCCGGGGTTCACGGCTCCAAACTCTTCGTCGACACGGCCTCAACTCCACACGCAAGCACGCGCCTTGTAAAAATCTCCACGTCATATGAGGCACGTGCATGCTTCAAGTCCTGCTCGTGTCCGGCCCACTTCTCCACGGCCATCTGGGACTTGCCCAGCAGGTAGTAGGCCAGCTCTTCGAGCATGCTGTGGGCACCAGCCTTGCCAAGGGTGATGCATCGGCAGAACTTTTCCTCGGGAAAACAAGAATGGCAACACACTACTAACAGGAGAAACACGATTTGTCATGACTTAATCTCCAGCCCAGCGGCTTCGGCCTGCTCCACGTCCTTGACGATGTCCCCGGCCGCGAAGGTGTGGAACATCTGCTCAGCCCAAGCACCACGCTAACACTGTGCAGAGCGTCCGAAACCCGAGCTCGAACACGCGCCTCCAAAAAATCAAAAGCTTAGGTTGGAACGGCGAGGACGGCAGCCACCTGCTCGTTCTTGGGGACCATGAGTTGCTTCGCAATGTACTCGGCGCTCGAAATGAAATCCTCGCACCGGTACTTCTTGTGCGCTTCCATCACCTTACTGTGCTAGACTTAATTAAATCAAACAAGTGCCAAGCGCTTATCAGACCCAGCCGCAGCATGTGCGAAGGTGGTGAAGATCAAGGCCATGTTGAGGTCGTTGACGCGTTTGGTTTGCAGCGCCATCGCTGTGGCTCGGCCACTCATGCTAGCCTGAGCACTGCTCCAACACTTTGACGCACAACGCCGGACTTCAACAAACAGAACACAACGAACAAGACGCCGGAAGTCACTGTCAGGTCTACCCAACAAGCACAAACCAATGAGAAATTGAGACCAAGTGGCGACTATCCCCTTGGCACTCTTGGTCACCTGCAAGTCACACAACTTCACGAAGCTCTCGCCTTAGCTTGTGAACAGCACCATTAAGGCACACAGGGCCCCGCCGCAGGATAGCAACGATAATCCCACACAAAAAGGCCCCCCTATCCGGCCGTCTATACTCTACACATGAGCCCAGCGCTAGAACATCTTCAACGCGGAGCAAAGATGCTGACAAGACGCAGCGCTCGGAACTCGTCGGCCACTCAGTCTCGTCGAAATTCAGGGCGCGACAGTTTCTGCAAGCATAGACAAGCTGCACATAAGGCAAGAGCAGAGGAGACAGCTGCATGAGTGTTCCCAGTCGTAGGCGTTGGCATACGGCTGCGTGAGTTCGAGACACTCGATGAGCTCTGGCAGCTGACACAGCCATCATCGTCGCCATCCAAATCTCCTCAGAAAAGTTTTCAGCAACGGCAAAACACAACTTTTCTGGTTCAACCGCACCAGGACGTCAACAAAATAAAGCACACTAACACTACTGCCTCAAATCAAGCAAGTCACCGGAAGCCATGTCCGTGTTGAGCTTCCCCTCCCTGCTCAAAAGAATTGAGCTGCTTGGGAAGGGGGTTGCGCAATCCTCGGGCAGCTCCATGGCCTCACGGATAGGCAAGAATGCGCGATTCTTCGGAACACAAACACACAATGGACGGCACAGCCACCGAAGTAGTTCTCTCTAGTCCAGCCTCGAGGACGCACATGTCCCGAGGGCTGTGGCAGGGATAACGCCAAACCTCGTGAAGCAAAAGAGACCCAGGAGAGCGCAGGATGGTATTGTCCTATCTTCGTGACGAGCAAACAGACAAAAGACATGGTGCCTCCACGTCGCTGCTGTCTGCTAGTGATGAACGTTTCGCCGACTGCTATCATACATTCGTGAGGCAAGAGGTCGAAGTCGAAGGCGCAGCCGGCTCTCACTCTCGCCGCAACTGCATCTCTAAGATGGCAGCACTGGCATCCACAGATGCGCCTTGAACATTTGCAAGAACGACAACACTGTCAGTAAACTCCTGACTCTACCCCCTGACCCTTTCACCAAGAAACCTAGGGGGCTGAATACCCCAGCCCACAAAAAAAGTCAACCTTTTCAATTGTCGTAGGACCATATAAACCCCAAAGGATTACAGGTTACCTACTCAGCTACTAAGAAACCCTACTTTAGTAGCTTCAGGGATCTGACAGTGCTTTCAGGACTGAAGGATTAGTGTGACTTGGAACTCATGGGTTCGAACTGCAGGGTTTAGGGTTTTGGGCAGGCATAGTGTTGGGCTAAAGGTTTGGGGCTCTGGTACGGCTGATGGACAAAATCCTGCATGACCCATAATAAGCAATACATGGAAATTATGGTATATTACTTATTATGGGTCATGCAGGATTTCTATCATCAACCGTATGGTTTAGAGCTTTTGGTTTGGGGGAGGAAGCTCCTGGATCTTCGGGCGTCGGGAATAACCCGACGAGAAAACCGGGCTCTTGCTAAGGAGCGGTTTAGGGTTTAGGGTTATAACTTAAGTTGCGATAATAAGGGAACCACTTTTCTTGTGTAGATCCCTAATTATATGGCATCTTAAACTAAGTTCCGAAACAATAAGGAAACCATAATATTCAGAGCAGATCCCCGTTATTCTAATTGAAGTCAGAAAAGCCTTCGGTACTGTCTGCCACGCGCCATCGTTGAGCGAGGCCTTGGTAACGCGAGGGGCTCCGCTGCGGCGAACCACCGGTTTCCATTACAATCAACATTTGCTTCTGTTGGGTTTGGGCCATGAAAACTAGAGTAGGATTCCTTTAGGGAGAGGCCTTAATAATTCGCGTTCGGAAATTGGGCGTTAGAGGGCGGAAAAACTAAAGGAAGGAAGGAAGTAGAGGTGAGGGCAGAGGATTATGGGACTCAGGGTGTTTGCTTCAGCGCTGGAGCTTCGGAGGTCGATCTCAGCTTATGCGCGGGGTTCAGGGTTAGTTCTTTCCTCCCAAAATCATCACCAACCCCAACCCCTCCCCTCCGCAAGAACAACCAGAAAACTAAACCCTAACCCCCTAAACCCCTGTTATAGATCCCTTAAAGGAACCCCTATAGATCCCTTTGAAGGAGCCCTACCCATGCAACTCAGATACACAGTCCCCCTTACACGCATCGCGAGTCTTCTGGGCGTCTGGGCCCATGGGTCCACGAGCTGATGCTGTGGAGCTTTGAAGCTGCCGACCTTTCAATTCGGAGGATCACGGGACTCACTAGCTACCGTAGACCCTGACTTTAAGGATAGGGTGTTGGGCTGAAAGTTCGGGATTCGGGTAACCACCCCAAACCGCCTCTAAACCCTTGTGCTTTAAGAACATACAAGTGCCTTAGTTACACCCGAGTCGTTACACCCGAGTCATAGCCGGGGGGGTCCCGTATGTTCCCGAAGAAATGCCTTGGGATTTATATAAGGCTTCGACGTTTTGCAAAGGTTTTGTTTGAGAAATCTATAAAGGTTCCTTGGTGGTCAGAGCTTTGGGTTCTGGGTAGGGTCTTGGGCCTTGAGTCTTTTGCTATGTGCAGTCTTGTCTAAAGTAATCGAGTCCAGAAAGGTAGCGGATGAAAGGCTCATTCCTGAATGTAGGCCAGCCCCCAAAACCTCCGAAAACTAAAGGGCAAACAAGGCGGAGAGGGTACAAGAAGACAAGGGAACAAGGGGGCACAAAGGGGACAAAGGGGACAAGGGGGACCAAAGGGACAAAGGAGAAAGGGGACAGAGGGGACTGAGAGGACAAGGGGACTAAGGGGATCAAGGGAACAAGGGGGAAGAAAGAGCGGACTCTCTAGGCAAACACCAAGCCACCAGAAGGCTCCGGACTAGGAAGCCCCAGGGGTGTGTGGCAAATGGTTAGGGGTTTAGGGTTTAGGGTTTAGGGTTTAGGGTTTAGGGTTTAGGGTTTAGGGTTTAGGGTTTAGGGTTTAGGGTTTAGGGGATTTAGGGCTTATGTGCCCATAACACGGACAATATGAGGCAATCCCCAGCACAATTCTTCCAAGAGTCATACAAGCGCCATACAGTGAAGCCTCAAACACCTCAAAGCCAAAACAAAAACCTCAGTGAAACGTAGGATCCTGCATATCCAATCATTAAACCCCACAAGCATTGACGTCCCCTAAACCCTAAACCCTAAACCCTAAACCCTAAACCCTAAACCCTTAAACCAGCGCAATTAACTTTGTGCAGCTGAGTGAGCAACAGCCCCTAACCTACAGGCTCAACCTTCACCCTTTAAGGGTTCAGGGTCTGTTTAAAGGGTTGGGGTCTAGGATCCCTGGTAGAGGTGTCTTTTGCGGTTTCGGGTCTCTTGCGGCAGAGTTGTTCGGGTTCCGGAGTTAGTTTGCCGTTTAGACCTGTGACCCCAAGCCCTGCAGAATAGCAGGTTGTGACCCGTTGATTAGAGGGTTGAACCCTTAAAACGGTAGGTTTTTGGATCCCCAGGAAGTTCAGGTGTCGGGCTTTGTCGTAGCACAGGGTTCACGCGCGTGTGGGAGGTACTACATCGTTCGGGATTCGGGGTTTGAGGCTTGGAAGTTGTTGCTGCGGGGTTTAGGGTTTAGGGTTTAGGGATTCAGGGTTCGGGTGTGAAGGCGTCCTGGCTCGAGGCAAGGTAGCGGCTAGCTTCTCCAATTTGGAGTTTTCTAGTGCGCTCTTGCCATTCCGGACCCCAGCAGTTTCTGCGCTTGGTGCTGCCCGTGGGAGGGCTCACCGGGGCTTGGTACGCCCCTTTTTCTTTGGGTCACTGCCGTTCAATTGGCTGACCTATTTCTGGAGGCGCTCTCCAGAGTGGTGGTTGGCCACTGGCCAAGCTTTGGGTTGCTGCCTTAACTGAGCCAACCCTCAGGCCGCGCGGCCTTTTATGACTGCCCTGGCGAGGTACCTCTCGATTCTACCGCTTTTATTGCTGGGATTGGGGCTGCTTTGGCTTGGGCACGACAACGGCGCGGAGACGCCCACGCAGTCCCGCTTGGCATCGGCGTCAACGGCGGGCAAGGCACAAGGCCAGGAAGGCCGTGAGAAAAGGGCGTTTCTCAGCGGCGCAGCTGTTTCTGCTTGCGACCCACCACGGGAGCATGGCTCCCAAGCAAGGAGGTGCTGGCAGTCAGTCATCGCAGAAGGGCGGCTCCGGAAAGGGCAAAGAGAAAGCGGACAATCAGCAGATTACAAAGATCGAATTTGGATTGCCCCCTTCGATGGTTCAATCCTTACAATCGATCGCGACCAGGGCTACACAGGATTTGTGGAGCCAGACAGCCTTTACTGCCGAGAATGCCACCGTCGAACAGTTAGCTCAGCGCAGTGCAAACGCCCTGGGTCGACTGTCGAAGCGGTTGAACGGCAACGTCCGCGCCAAGAAGGACCTCCAGGATGCGCTGCTGGCATGGCTGTCTACAATGGGACAGCATCTTTTGGGCCTCGCCCACCGTGTCGATGCTCTCAGCAGGAAAGTGGACGAGGATACAGTCGCTGCAGTGGAGGAAATGCGCCAAGTCATGGCGGCACAACCCTCCGTGACCACAGAGGAGCAGCTCGACCGTGCGACCCAGTCTCTGGGACCAGTTTGGTCCGAGGGCCAAGTGGTGGAGGTTCAGAGTTTGGCAGCAGCTCTTCGAGCCTTCTCCACGACCCAGGCCATGCCTTCAGGGACTCCAGTTCCAGTGCAAGGGCTTGCAGGTGTGCACAGAGGCGGCACCTTTCTAGGGCTGCAAGTTGCAGCAGGACCCTCCTCGGATGTCCCTATGCTTTCTGGCCCTCAGCAGCCCGCTGGAGACCTCGCTGCCGGACCACAGTTCGGAGATGAGTTTTGGGCCCTTGGACAACACATCCAGCCAGGCCCCTTCTGGAATGGAAGGCCAGCGAAGTGGCCGATGGCGGAAGCGCAGCGGAGGCAATGTCGACCGGCCCTCCAAAAGCCCGCGTCGGGACCTGGAGGGTGCACCGTGGCCTGGAGAAGCCACAGGACGCACCCCCGAGGGCCTCAAACGCGATGCACAGACCGCTGTTGCCGACGACGACCCAGAATTACTGCCGGCCACTGCAACAGCAAGTGCCTGGGTTGTGTCATGGTTGGCTCTCCTTCGCTTCGCTGTGGACAGCGGAGCCGACTTGGTGGGCGAAGTCGGCCGCTGCCCCCAGCAAGACCAGGCCATGCAGCTCACTCTGGATGCTCAGGCGCAGGATGTGGTTCTACGCACTGCCGAATCGGTCTGGACTGCTTTGGAAAATGCGGTGGCGGACCCGGCTCATGCCGACCTGCAGTCGCTCTTTCTATCCCTGCAGGGATTTCTGCACAGTGTACGGGGATGCGCCAATGCTCTGCCACAGGTTCGTCAGGGACTGCTGGTGGCCGCGCTCCTGTCCAATGGGAACCTCAGGGACCCGTTTGCATATGCCCCCTCCACTGCTCAAGAATGGTTGTTTCCAGACCTTCTCTTGGAAGCAGGGGTGCCATTGCGCGGGTTTGTGGCAAAGGATGCTTCAATGGATGCACATGTTCAAGTTTTGCTGCGCATGCCCTCGCCTATGAGGCCAGTTGGATCAGACACCTGCCAGAACGAGCTCGAGTGACCTCTGATGATGTCGCGCAGCAATGGCTTTCCGGCACAGCTGTCCCAGCGGGCTGTGGTAACAGAGACTTCGTTTGGTCGAAAGTTTCTCTTACCACGGTCTGCCTTTTCCTCGGGCGCTGTGTGCTACTGTGTATAGCCCTGCGTAGAGTTAGTGTAGTCACGACGCATTTTCTCTCGGCCTACGGTCCCAAGCTTTCTTGGTATCGTGCGTGGCAGCTCGGCAGTACCTGTTCTGCTTCTGCGTGGTGGGTAGCGGCCTCCTTCTGCCAGCCCTACCCTATGGCACTCTGTGCGGTTACTAGTGAGCTTTTGGCCTTCCACCCTGCTTTGGTCCGCACCCTCCGCTGTGTCCTGGAGTGGCTTCCTTGCCGTTGGTGCTCATACCTTGCCGTGCCGGCCGATTTCCTGAGGCAATGTGGCCCTACTTGGGCACACAGACACGGGCAGCATTGCTCTTCATTTGCCTCGGCCTTGATTTGGGCCTGCCATTCCCTTACGTCCTCCTCATGGGAACATGACAATGCCTTGTGTTCGGTTTCCCGACTGGCTGGTCATAAGGTTCAAGGCTCACGTTACTGTGTTAAGGCTCGACCTAAAAGGCATGCAGCCCCAGGCCTGCATGTGACGCTGCTGCTGCTGTACTTCTCAGTTGCTGATGGGGCTACTCTTGACCTTGGGGCTGCGGTTGTCTCTTCTTGCTTCATGCATTCCCCTGAAGCTGTGCAGCTCCATGCCCACGGATTTCACGAAGGCCCGCCTGTTCTCAGTACCGGACCTGTCCTCCCCACCCCGACCGTGGAGGAGATGTGCGAGGTCTATCCGGTTGGGCGTACGGGGAACCTGCTTCTTCCACGCACCGATCGGAACAGAAGGCATCTTTCCGTCCTTGTGGGAACGCCTCCTGGCGCTCCGATCCTGGAACCGTGTCCCATCCCTCTCCTGGTTGATGAATGGTTGCATGGTCCTCTTCTTCACGCCAGGTTGGCAGCTTCGCTGGGCTTTCCCTCGGGGGTGTTCTCTGCTTCTGCTGTCCGGGGAGTCCTCCCAGGGCTGCCAGGTGAGCAAATTCTTCTGACCCCCGTTGCCTGCTCCTGGCGACAAGTGTGGCTGCCTGTGGATCTGCGTCAAATCGGAGGCCGTATCTGTATGCTTCAGTGCCCTCGTGACTCTACTTGCAGAGCCATTGCCCAACTTGCCCTTTCCGCTCAATCTTTGCAAACTGAGGTCGACCTTCTCCTTGCTCGATGCCCGTGGGGCTGGTTGACTCTTGTGTCCCAGCCCCTTTTCTTGCAAGATGTCGACACTCTGCAATTCCAGCTCGGGCCGTCAACGGGAGCTCTGGACGGGCCTATAGGGGCCTCACTTGACCCTCCACTGTCCTTGTTTTCGACCATGCAGGTCAGTCTGCCCTCCGCTCCACTCAATCAAGAGGCTTTCCCAGGTCACTCACACAACCAGGCCATCCTCATCACCCCGAATGGCCTGGTTTATGTCGAAGCCCCGGTCTTTGCGGACGCAGCCACATTTAGGCGCATAGTCTCGACTCGAGCCTCAGCCAGTGCCACTGGAGGAATCATGCGCATTTGGCATCCTCTCCCTTCCCTGCCACTTGTCCAGTTTCTGGAAATACACTGTGTGGGCGATGAAGTGCCGTGCATATTGGATTTCCGGCCTGTGGGGTGGCGTCTTACTACGGTGTGTCTTACCCCGCCAGTCACGGCTGTCGCGGCTGTTGCCGCTGCCTCGACCCGAGAACGTAATAGCCTTCCCCTTGCATGGGTCGAACAATGTGCTAGAGGGGGTTTTGGTCTGCTGCACAGGGAGCTGGCTGTTCTCCCTGATCAGGTTATTTCAGGGAGTTTTCCTCTTGTCATCATGTTCTTCCCACATGTGTTCCGCCAGGACTCATCCTCTTCTTCAGAGGAGCAGGTTGGAGGCTGGGATGGCCCGGATACGTCGGACACCATTTCGGCGCTACAGCACACCCTGTTGCCTTCACCTGCCCGCGCTGCCACACTCCCAGCATGCACGGGGATTTCGCCTGAGGCTTTTCTGGCTCCCTCAGGCTTAAGTCCCCCAGAGCCGGCTGCCGAGCCCAGCTCCGACGGGTCAGCCGCGGTGTCTTCCGCTACGTGGACGCAGCACATCCTGATCGGCCTTTGGTTCATTCATGACCTTCCGCTCGGCCGCGGGGCATTTTCTGTGTGGAGTTTTACTCCCCTACTCTTGTTAGTATGGTCTGGCACAGCTGTTCAGACCCGTAGTGAGCCCTCTTCTCCTCATGCCTTTGTGGTTGCAGCCTCCAGAGCCCCCGACCGTCACGTTGCTGCCCCTGCGGGGGTCCACGCTCATCTTCAGGCCTCTTGGCTACAAGTTGGGGACTTCGGCGACGGGAAGCTGTGGCAGACGCTCCCGCTCTCAGGGGTTAGCTTCTCTATCACTTGCCGGTTGTGGGTCCCGGGCTCCTTTGTTCGCATTGAGTTCGCCAACACAGCTAGTGCCAGAGAGTCCTCTGCGGAACTCTATCGTCGAGCTATCCAGCTCGGCCGCCCCCACATCGTCGCTGCATCTGCGGGCCCCACACTCGATGCGGTTCACTTAGTCTCCTTGCCACCCAGGAGCTCTACGCTGACCGTTCTTTTTGATGTTGGGGTTGATATAGTATGCGTTGAGCTTCCCCTTGATTATTCTGCCGCACAGGTCCTGGCAGCCGCGCAAGGGGCAGCAGGTTCGACCGACATTCAAATCCTTAAGGGTTCGGCCCATAGGCTTAGACAGGGCGATGTTATTCAGGTTGTGGTTAATTCCGCTGCCCAAACTTTTGATGTCTCGGCCTTCACTCTGCCACACAGTGTCCCTTCGGCGTCCCGATGGTTGCATGAGACGCGTGTCGTCTCTCTGCTTCACTCAGGAGAAGGCGTCCTCTCCTTTGAGGTGCCTCGTGCGGCTGATGTCGATTCCGCCCTTCTTCACACCCTTCTGCGGCAGGTCCTGCCTGGGAAGCATATTTTCATTGAGATTCCCGATTCCGGGGCCCTCCCCCATGCCACGTTTGCTGCAGTGAGTTCGGGGCAAGACTGCATCATTTATCGTCTTACTGACGCCTCTGTCCCGACGGCCCCGGGGCTCTTTCTTGCATTCTCTGGAGTCTTTGACTCCTTTTCTGCCTTCTTGGAGAGTCTCCTCAGCAGTGGGCGGCCCGCCGCCGGGCTCCTCCGCAGCCTACGCACCTTTGGTCTCTCTGTGCTCACCTGGGAATGCACCACCATCCCTACCCGTGACGACTGCCACTTCTGGTATGTCCATGTACAAGCCGATTTCGCGCGGGCGCGCCGCCACGCCGTGCATTTCTTTGGGCACCCCCGCGCCATTCGGCAACCTTCTGTGCTGCCCCCGCCGCGGGCGAGAGCTTTTACACATGTGGGTGTTCAAACCACCGCCCCTTTTATCACGGCTAGCACCCAGGCCGCTGTGTTGCAATCACCCCCGACCTCATGCGGGGCAGGAGTTGTGCCAGATTCTGCGTCTGAGCTTGTTAGCCTGTGGTGTGATTCTTGGCACATTAAATGTATCGTGGCCTGCATTCCAGGTTTCACTGTCTGGGCACTGAGGGAAGGCGGCCGCCTTGTTGGAATGTGCACTCCTGTCCCGACCTGGGAAGCTGTTACTCGAGCACTTTCCCTCTCTCTTTGGGAACTTCCCCAGACCTTCCTCTCCGATAACAATCAGGTCTGGCCGTACCCTCGGGATCTTGCGGACGTCACAAGGAAGTGCGTTAGTGTGGGATACGATTCGCCCGAGGGCGTTTCGCAACTGCTGCGTCACTGCACAGCATCCTATCCCAGCCCACCGCCTTCTCCACCTGCCTATCCTTCCGCTGCTCTTGGCTTAGCTTGGTTTAGTAAGGGTAAGCCTTGGCTGGGGTTTCTATTCTTTGCTATGCAAGCGGGATCTGTGCAGCTCGCGATTACGTCAACTGCCCTCACTTCACGAGTGGGAGCCGATGATCCTCTGCTTCCTCGGCGAGACTTCACGCGGACCTGCACCCTCTCCTGGACACATGAGCTAGGGCGCCAGACTTATGGCTTTGCTGTTGCCGCCCCTCAACTCGGCGCCTATGTGGAATGCACCTCACCGTGGCCTGAGGTTCAAATCCATCTGTGGTTGCCGGGCCAAGGCCCGGTTCACATGCGAGTCGGTGCCCGCCACATGGACATGCACCTCAGTGCCTATTTGGGTGCTTTCTTGCCCGATTGCGAATACGGTCTTCATGTTGCGTACGACTCCAACCCTCAGGTCCTAGACCTGATCGTCGCGCCTCCTTCTCCTGTGGCGTGGTGGATCCTGAGGGACTCTATCGGGTGCGAGTTGCTCCGGCCGGTCATCCAGCACTACACTTCGCATTGCTCCTTCTTCTTCTGCACAGTTGAGCCCGATGGCGTTGTTCTTAGTGTTGAGCCCTCAGCCGAAGTCCGACAAATGTCTCCGAGCCCGCATGGAGCTAGAGCTTTGATCTCGCGTGCCCTGCCCGGCCTCATAGGTCAGGTGATCGATGGCACGCTGCTGATTGTTGCAGCTAAAGCAGGGCCTTCGTTTCCTGGTTGCCTGGCAGTGCTCTTGTTCACCTATCATGCGGCTGCGATGCAGCCACCGCAGGCGCATCAATTAGTACCGGTCGCTGAGGTTGCTCCCACACCGTCCACCATGCGCATCTGGACCTTAAATGTGCCGCAGCCAGTCGACCTGCCTTGGCGTCGCAAGGATATCAGACCCGCTGGCTCCGTGAGTTGATGTGCCGTCTCCACCATATTCCGGATCCGGGGGAGTTCCGTTCCACTCACTCCCAGCAAGGGGGTACTGTTCAGCATGTTCTTTTTGTGCCTGTCGTGCCTCCAACCCTTCCTACGGCCAGGTTCTGGCTCCTCCATTGGGGCGCCGCGGCGGTCGTTACCTTCGGCCACTCGCCCTTTAATTGGGAGGTTGTTTCCGCTCACCTCCGCACTCTGTTTCAAGGTGGCCAACTGCCGGAGCGGTGCCCAACACTTGCCTATGCTGGCCAGTTTTATGCCCCTGGCACAGTTCTGCCGGATTTCCCCTCGGGTGCTATTATCCAGATTTTAGTTGGGGCCCTGGAGCGGCTTCCTGGGGACGATGACCCCTGGAACCCGGAGCCTTTTGTTGTCGAAAGCCCTTACTTTCGTCATATCCCCAGTCGCGGTCCTGCGCTTGAACCGGCCATTGTTCTGGATGGTCATGGCCACAGGGTGGCTGCTGGAGCTCTGCAAACTCCTCTGGTCGATCAAGGTGTTCAAACAGACCTTTCCGGCAATGGCACTGGCCTTGATCATGCCACTGTCTCCAGGGTGCATCACCTCTCCCAGGAGCTCTCGTTCCACACTGCTCGGCTCTGGGCCGGCCTCGCCGAACCTGATGCCGAGCCGGCAGGCGATAATCCACCGGTCCTGAGACTCTCCTCCCAGAGTGCATGCGCGGCCGATACCTCTACGGCCGATCTTTTGGATCTCAGCGATGCATCAGGCTCTCAGGCTATGTGCGGACTGCCGTGGGTCGCTTTGCTGTTTCTCGGCGTTCAGGTACCTCGCGCCCTTGGGGCGGTTGGGAGTCTCCTTGCCCTTGCTACCCTCAGCTCGGGGTCAATCATTACCCCACCGCAGGCTAGCTCTGAGGAAGAGCAGGTTAATGATACTGCCCCTCCGGCTGTGCAGGCCATTAATATGTCAGCGGCGGACTGGGCCCCCGCACCCGTTGTGCGACCAGCCGGCCCTCCCCCGCCAGAGCCGGTGAATGCTCCCTTCCAACCTCACATGCTGTTTCTTCGCGCGGCGCGGCCACTTGAGGACTATGCCTTGAGACAATGGCCCTCAACGGCCGATAGGGAACCTGCAGCCGATGAAGACACGGTGCGGAGAGTCCAGGCTGACCTCCAAGGCCTTCGGTGCGGGATCCGAACACTTGCAGCCGCGATCCCACTTGGCACGCCCTTTTGCATCCATAATCCGTTTACAGCACGGCAGCAGTGTGAGATTGTCGAGTATTCAGCGGGCCCTGAAATTAACCCCTTCGTCCTCTTCGCGGGTCATGCTAGAGGCCGCGGCTGGGCAGGTTTGGTGCTCCTCCAGCCCCAGCCCGATGCCAGAGCAGTTCATCTCATTGGCTGCCCTCAGGCGCCCGGTAACGTAGCTGTAGGGGTTGCTATTGAGCACCGCTTAATTCCCTGCTGCCTCCCCGCGACTGTTGATATCGCTGCCCTCAGGGCCCTGCGCTTGGATGGCACTGAATATGACCTTCGGCCGCCTGAGGTACAGGAAGGTACACAGGTTGTCCAGTTTAGGAACGGCGATTGCCTCTCAGCTCGGCGGCATGTTCCCCATCGGTCCCTCCAAGGCCAAGCTAGCAGGGACCCTACTTCTGCCAGAGGAACGGCGAGTGCGGGCGAGCGCGAGGGCAGCCCCGCTGACGAGTCCTCAGCCATCGCTGCTTCACCATCCCTCTGGGTCCCTCTTTTACCCATGCTGGCTCTTCGCAGCCGCCCTGGCTCTGCCTGGCTTGTTGCCGCCATTCTACCCAGCCTGGTCCAGAGTATGCACAGACCTGGCGGTTTCCCATGGGGGACCGACTCGGTGAACCGTGTATTCTCAGGGATAACTGCCGAGGATCCAGTTTACGTAGTCCTGCATAGTCCCTTCTTAGGGGTTTTCCCTCCCTACACGGCATCTCAGGAGACTCCCCACTCGCAAGTCTGGGCGCAGTTCCGCAATGATGACCCGGGTTGGGCTGAAGACTTCTTCCCCGTTTGGCCGGGGCCGGCATTCAATGAACTGTCCATCGTCCCGATTGGACGTGATCCAGCTCTGGTCACCTTGATGCTCATCTGGCGGGGCCACCACCGGGCCACAATTGTTCCCCGCACGATGACCGTGGACTGGATTACGTCCTTCACGGCCAGACATATCAACAGTGCTGTCGGGGGTGTGTCTCTTCCCCACGGGCTTGCCGTCTGCGAACTTTTTGATGTTCCACCTGCCGCGTTTAGGTTCCGCAACGGGGACGTCGTGTATGTACATGATCCACCGGATGACCCCGATGAGCCACTTGAACTAGTGGAGCCCTGGCATCTACAGGATGGCCTGGCCGCACATCACGCCCCTCGGGCGGTCGGATTTCAGCTTATGTTCCCGATTTCAGTCCATTTGCTGCGACCTGAAAAACCGCCCTTGCTCACCACCATACCGGCTGGCGAATCTTGGTGCCCTGAAGCGTTCTCCTTTTCAGGTGAGTTCCGGCACCATTTTCCGGGCATGTGGACACCTGTCCAATGGACGAGTGCCCGCGCCCTGCAGCTTATGGAGGTCAACGGGGTTGCCGCCCGAGTCAATGTTGTCGCGGCCACGCCAGAGGGCCGACTATGCCGTACTGTCGATCGCATTGCCTCCCGGCACAGCGTTGCTGACCAGCTCCACTTCTGCCCAGATTCGATACAGGTTGGCGGCGTGCCTGCCTATGCCTTGGAACAGGCCTGCGAACTCAGGAACGGTGATGTGGTGTTTGGGGCATTCGACCGGAGTGCATGCCCTCGTGGCCCAGGCTCACCGAGCTGGTGGCTCGGTGTGGCCCTCTCCGCCTTGCATCTGAACCAGCAGCGGCAGATGCGACTGCCTCTCCTTGTGGGTTGTACCCTTTCCTATCACGCCGGTCTCAGAGGCCAACATGCCATTACTCCTTTTCACGAGCCTCACACTGCCGCTGCACCTAGCTGCCAGACCCTAGTCGGAGGGTCCTTCTGCTCTGCTGATGAGGATCCTCCCTGGAGTGGCATTGACCTGGGCTACACCCCATCTGCCATGGGGGGCCCACAGTCTTGGTGGCGGGGCTCTCTTTGCCGCCCCATCCTTCCTGGTGTCTCGGCCGCCCTCCTGTTTTCCGGCCTACGCGGCATGGCCCTCCTGACTGCCACCGCGTGTATCCCTGCTTCTAGAGCCATGCTTCAACAAGCGTCCGCCTCGTCAGCCACAGTCCCGGCTGCTGCAGCTCCTCGCGTCATTGTTACGGTTGCTAACCCTTTTGCCCCTTGGAATCGGGTTGAAGCTGACCCGCGCAACCTCTTCGACGATGTCGTTGCCGATGCGCATCACACTTTAGCATCTTGGCATCAGGGTTTTGCGGCTACGGGACTTGTCTTGGACAGCACCCAGGTTGTTGTTCCCTTACCCGGGCGCCGTCTGGTCTGCTTGTTGGTGCAAGGCATGGGTCAGCTGCTGTGCGTTATCCTGCCAGCCTTCATGACCCCGCGGGATCTTACGCAAGCCATTCAAATGCGACTTGGCAAACGAGTCTGCGTCAGCCTGTCACCTGGACTGGCGGCTACTGTCCGTGCCAGCCGTCCGGTCCTTGCTCTGAGATCTGGGGATATTATTGCTATCAGCCCACTTCGACCCACTTGCCGGGCCGCGGAACCCACCTGTCTTTCTAACATGGGGGGCTGCCCATTCTGCGGCTGCGTGGCACTCAGACTTTCTCGTTGCTCAGGCCTCCTGTGTCCTTCTGTGGTCACCGGGCCGCCCTACTCGAGTCGCCCTTCTAAGGCATCAAGCCCGATGGATCGCCGCTGCTGCTACGGTGCATAACCATGAACAGGAGCTCGGAACCCACCGCTGGGCGCCCTGCCATGGTCACCTCGGCGCGCCACCTTGGCTCGTTGAACAGTCTGAAGTGGCAGGCCGCGCTAATATTATCCAGTCCTGCGACTCCACTCGTTGCATTGAAGTGGAGCGCGACGCTTCTCATGACCTTCACATTTCAGGTTATACAGTTCGTCCTGCTTCAAGCCACGCCTGTCGCACTGCCACTGTGCGCGACGGCGACTGGTGGGTCCACTCAGCGGCCGTTGGGCTGCTCGGGCGCCATCTCTCCTTCCCGGCACAGCTTGCCTGGCTTCTCTACAGCCTTGCCGCCCATGCCTGGGCTGGTTCTTCGAGCTGCCCAAGTGTTGACTCCTCCGAGGCTCGAACCATCCGCGGGACGGTTCTTCCCTCCTCGAGTAGACCTTAATGATGGTGAGCCCTACGTTCCGCAGAGTGGCTGGCGACCTGACGCCCCAGACGGCCCACTCGCACGCTACTTTCCGGGGCCTCGGCCGCGGACTGCCAGAGTCCTTTGCCCCCTGCGGGGTTGGAGCGAGCTCTTGTTCATTAATCTGGCCGGCACCTGGCGGGAAGTTGAGCAGGAAGGTGCTCGGCACTGCGGTCTCTGGTCGCGCAGGTTCTTTCCGGTGCGTGCTGTGCTTCCCGTCTCGCAGCTCACTCTCGCTCCAGTGGCCCCCTATGGCCTCGCTACAGTTGTCTTTCACATGGAAAGTTGCTCAGCCGTGGCTTTAGCGTCTGTTGACTCCAGTTTGGTTGACCTCCAGCGGCTCGCCGCTCGGGTATTCACGCATGCTCGCTACTGGCGAGTGGTTGCGCCACCTGTGTTACGCGCGGCCAACCCGCACACCCATCTCAGGTTGCGTAATGGTGACGCCTTTAGTATTGTTCCTGAACAATCTCAGCCAGAGGCCACCCGCTTCCCTTTGCTTCAGTATCCCTCCCTCGAGCGGGCCCGACAAGTTGCCAGCTGGTCTCTTCCTTTTCGGTTTGACTCTGGTGGGCCAGTAGTTCTCTGGTTTTCTAATCGCCGGCAAGGGCACTACATAAGGATTAGGGACACGGGCTACTGGGACCCTGAAGGTCCCACCTTTTGGAGCCTTAACGGGGAGGCTTTGTCAGGTTCATGGGTCCCGGTTCTAACGGGTGACCTGTCGAGTCTTCACTTGGTGCACCAAGCTTCCGTTGGTGAGGCGCACGTTCTCTTCCTTCTGCCGCCGGACCTCATGCCACAGGGCCGGCGGCTCGCGGGCTGCAATGCTTACCGTGCCCCTCCAGGGTGGCGACTTCTGCCCGCTCTGCAATATGTTCGCGCTGACAGCCCTCTTCGAGACGGCGATGTGTTAGTCATCGACCCAGACGCCAGCGTGGTGTGGGACCCCTTCGGCCCTCTTCCCTCTGCGGCTGCAGAGGAGTCTCATTATGATTGGCCCTCCTGCTCGTCGCCTTCTGGGATACGAGGGGCCGGTTGGCTTGCCTTTCTTGCGGTCGCTGCTCGATGGCCCCGTTGGCTTACTCTTGCTCTCCTTTCTCATTACGTGTGTGGCATGGTCCCGGTCCTGGAGGTGCCGGATAGGCCCATTCGCACAGGCCTGTACCCATGGCGAGCCAAGTCCGGTGAGGAGGATCTTGTTGACCTCTCTCCTGGCACTGAGATTGACGTTGTGTATCTCAGCCCTTTCACTGGTCCGCGGGAAGCTGGACGTCTCCCCACTGTGTCCACACTTGAGGATCTGAGCTCGCTTGCGCGGGCGTGCGACCCTGAATGGGCTGCTGATGTTGCGCCGGTGTGGCCCACAGCGGCCATCCCTGCCCTGCTTGTTGTGCCCCGGCCCCTCTCTCTCGATATTGTGTGTCTCGCCATATCGTCCTTGGATCAACACTTTTCCATGCTGACTCCGTGTGTCACTTCAGTGTCATGGCTCAGTTTTGCTCTACGTTTTCTGCAGCCTATGCAGACCCTGTCCGTGCGAGCTCCCAGCCCTCTCACTGCTGAGGCCACCACGGATCAAAATGTTAGATGGCGCTCAGGGGACCTCGTTGTTGCTCTTCCGCCCGCCGCCTTTGTGCCTGAGTATCAACCGCCCTGCTTCCACTCTGACACTCAAGTCCGTCATTGTGCCATATGGTCGGTTGATTTTTCAGTTTCCTTTAGAGCGAACTTCGTTCTGTGGCAACCGGGCGTCAGGGCCGTTAGGGGACATGCCCCCGCAGGAGCTCGCTGGCAGGCACTCGACTTCACCTTCGAAGGGGAATTCCGCCAACATTACCCCGGTCGCTGGGTGCCCGTCCCCTGGATTGCCCAGGACCACACGCATCTCGTCCTGCTCCCTGAGGACCCATCCCGTGCCAATGTGGTGGTGGAAGCGGATGGTCAATGCTGGTGCGCCTCCATCACTGCTGTCACAGATGCGTGGCAACTGTGGACTGAACTGCCGACTGTTTCCGGTCAACCTCGGGTCCTCGGTGTTTCTCATCACGAGCTTAGGCAGGGAACTACCCTACGCAGTGGCGATGTGGTTTCCGAGGCCTCCGGACGCTTTGCACCTTGGGTCGTTTTCAGCTTGATCGGGGTGTCTGGGTGGCGTACTGCCGGGCCTAGCGCTGTTCTCCTCGCTATTGGTCTCGCTTTGGGACATCCTGTCTGGGCTACTCGCTACACTGGCGCTGCCCCGAGCTCCTCTCTGGACCTGTACGCAGAGGGCCCTCTTTTGCCAGACTGTTACCCTACCTGCCATCGGCTGTGGGATCCTGCTTGTGGGGTCCTTGGACCCTTCCGTGGAGCTTCTTTGGAGCCTCCCGTCGCTCTTCGAGATGCTGCTCCCGCATGGTCATCCTTTACCCGGGTTCACCCTCCACAGGACCCTCGCCTTGTTGACTGGGTTCCGGTGCCCTCTGACCCGATGTTCGCCACCGTCCTTCTTCAGTGCCCACCTGCCACCCGGGCTGCTTTCCTTCCAGCTACGTGCGCCGCTGCCGATTTGCTCCGAGCCTGCAATCGAATTGTCCGGGACCTGTCTCTCATCTTGGCACCCCCCGAAATTTGGTGTGGGACAGCTACCTCACCGAACCCAACTCTTTTTCTCCGGTCCGGCGACGTTCTCACTCTCGCTGGAGAGACCTGGGCTCCTCGCCTCCGCTCGCCGGCTGGGCGTTACTGGGACACGCTGCTCCAGGCGCGTCACTTCGCCTTCTGGGGAAGCCCTTTCAGCATACGCCAACCTGGGCTCCTGTTTGCCTGGTCACCCGGTGACCCAGTCCCACTCACTGTGCCCACGGTCCGTGACGAACAATGGGACCCCGTGCACTGCACCTTTCGGCCCTCCCTTGCCCGCTTCAGTGTCACTCGATGGATTCCTGCACAGCGGCTTGATGACCTTGGTCTTCACCTTGTCCCTGAGAGCCCGAACCTGCACCGTGCACATGTTCTTCCCGCACAGCCTCCAGGTCGTTCCGCGACAAGGGGCGAGTGGCCTGCTGCGTGACGGTCGACCAACCCCGTCCCTTCTCCTTCCCCACCTTTTAGTTGGGGGTCTGCTCCCGGGATCTCTCCGGCGGCTTTGGCTTGCGGCCCTTGGTCTCGGGCTCCTGGCAAGCTACGGCCCGCCGGCCGTCCCAGCTCACCCGCTCTTTCCCCGTGCAGGGGCCCTCTCAGGAGACTGCCATGCTCCCACGTTTGATTTTGGCCTCCTGTTCCGTACCAGCTGCTATCTCCGCGCTCGGGGCGCGCCTGTTTGGAGCAGCACTGATGGCATCTCGTGGTCGGCCGATGTTCATGAGGAATGCGTCGCCCAGGCGTCCATACACCAACTTTGGTGGTCTCATGAGCTTTACCCGTTTCTTCCCGCATCCGCCCCTCCACCATACCGTCAGGCTTTCTGCAACTTCCCGCTCTGGCACGGTGGAGTGCCTGACCAGGTCTTCATTGCCACTGACGGCAGCGGCGAACATGGAGGGGCATGGGCCTTTTGTGTGTGGGCTTGGTGGCGCCATCGATGGTACCGCGTCGGTTGGTTTGGGGCCTCTGGCTATCAGCTCCCCTGGACCCCCGACCTGCCGCCCTCGGCAGGCGGCCTCTCCTTCCACACTGAACTCTCGGCCTTACAGGCTGCCGGACTCTGGCTTATTGCCTGGGTTGACCGCCTGTCCCTTCTCACAGCCTCTGCCCCTACCAAGGTTACTGTTGCGGTCGATAACGCTGCGGCACTTCAAATCGCAGCAGGGCAGGCCCAAGCCGCAGCACCTGCCACCACCACCACTCGGTATGTTTGGCAGGCCGTCCAAGCTCGGCTCTCCACACGGTTCCAACATGTCCATAGCCATGTCGGAGTGCTCCCAAACACCTTCGCGGACTTCCTTGCCGGCTGGTCGGGTCGAGTCTCCTGGCAACCGTGGAAACAGCTTGACCCCTCGCTACCCACCCTCATGCAGAACGCGGCTCCGTGGCTCTGGGTCATCCCGCATGCTCGTGTCGTTGAGGGTCGGCCGTGTATTTGTTTGGTCTCTCAGACCATTTCATGTGCCCCTGCTACTGAGGCTGGTGACGTGCTCCCTCCTGCCGACGATACCTTGACATCCACTGAGGCCGCTGTTCCACCGGGCCGTCCACCTGCCGATTCTCCCATCCCTTTGCGCTTGGTCACAGCCAATGTTCAAACGATGCGCGACTCCAACGCTTCATTTTTCAATCCCTCAGGGCATGGTCAGCGGCGCCAGTACCTTTACTCCCAGGTTGCTACCTTAGGCCTCGACGTTGTCTGCCTGCAAGAAACTCGCAGCAAGGGTGGCCGTTGGGACACAGCCGGCCTCCTCACATGGCGCTCTGGCGCGCAGAAAGGGAGCTATGGTTGTGAAATCTGGATAAGGCCTGGCATTACCAATCCGCCCTTGCGGCTCGATGACTGGCGCATCGCTAGTGCTGACCCTCGTCTTCTCGTTATTGTCAGCAAGCGTGAGGACTTACCTATTGCTGTCATCGCCGCCCATGCCCCCCACGCTGAGCGGCCTGCTTCTGAGATTCACCACTTTTGGTCTTCGTTGCACTCGTCCCTGTGCCAGCTGCCCCGGGCCCTGTCTCTTGTTCTCGGCCTGGATGCTAACGCTGACCTCCTTTGGGCGGACGAAGACCATGCCTATATAGGCGACTGTCTGGGCAACAGTGAGGAGGGTGCTGGCGAGCAAGGTCTTTTTGACACCATCCAGCGCTTCGGTCTTCTTGCACCAGCTTCTTTCTCCGCCATCCAACAGGGCCCGGGCTGGTCCTGGGAGCACACGGGCGGTACTCGGAAGCGGCTTGACCACCTCCTGCTTCAGGCGGGTCCATGGCAGTGCACCCGAGCCCGGCAACTTCCCGAGCTGGACATTCTCAACGGCCGCAGAGATCATATGCCTCTCCTCGTTGAATGCTGTCTTAAACGACAGGCGACACTGGCCAGACCCCCCGGGGCATCCAACCGAGCTACCGCCCAGCAAGCACAGCTTATTGCTGCTAGCCTTTGGTGCGAGCTCCCATCTCCCGTGCGCAGCATCGCTGAGGTTGGACAGGAGATCCGGGATCTCAAGGCTAGGCACCTCCGCCTCTTGAAGGCCCTCCCGCGAGCTCCTCGGCGGCCTGCCCGCCAGCCCTACATCACTGCTGAGTCTGTCGCCGCCCTGGATGTTGTGCGGCAGGCTCGCGAGCAACTCCCGCGCCTCCGCAATAATGTCGAATGGCAGAAACGGCGCTTTCTTCTACTCGTGTGGCGCTGGAGTTGCGCCAGGGGACGATCCGACACTGTTGTCCCTCGCCCAGACCCCACCGGGCTTCAACATGCCAGGTTGCTGTTACAGGCCTGTAATCTGCACATCCGGGGTCTGCAGCAGAAGGCACACTATCTAGCCCGTTCTGATAAGCTTGCCCATTTCCGCACCCTTACCCTTGCTGCCACCCAGCATTGGGAATCCACAGGCATTCCTTTGGAATCTATCCGGCATCTTCGATGGGCCTCTCGTAAGGCCCATGACCGTCGGGCTGTGCACGCCGCTGGCGGTTTCGACATCGACCGTGAGCTTGAAGCACAATTTCGTGACCAGGAAGGCGCCCGCCTCGTCTCTCCTGCACAGCTCTCACAAACAGCCGAGCAGTGGCTCTCTGTCGATGCCACTCGCTCCCCGTGCCTCGAGGCAGTTCCTTCACTGCTCCAAATGGAGCAAATGTGCATCCGACAGGCACCAGCTAAGGCACCAGGACCTGATGGCCTGCGGAACGAGCTTTGGCGGGAACATGGAGCCCTTGCCGGTCAATGGCTTTGGCCACTCTGCACCCGCATTGCGCTTCAGGGCCGAGAACCCTTCGATTTCAAGAAAGCCATCGTCTGCGCCCTCTACAAAAAGGGCCCGGCATCAGTGCCTGCCAACTACCGTTCCATCGCCCTCCTTAACGGCATCGCTAAGCTGTGGCACTCACACCTCCGCACCACGGTCGGTGGACATGTGCTGTCTCGTTATGAGCCCATGCAGCTAGGAGGGCGCCGTGGCGTCCACACTGGGTTTGCACTGGCCGCTTTCCGATGCGCCTGGGACCTTTCCGTCGCTGCGGGGCGGTGCGTTGCTGTTGTCTTTGTCGACATCCAAGCTGCTTACTATGAGGCTAGCCGAGATCTTCTTTTCGATGGCTTCCCTGACGATGTCGATGTCCCGGAGCACCATCACCTTGCTGGACTTGTGCTCCAGCTTCATGGTCAGGGGGCTCTCTCCGCTCTTGGCGTTGCTGAGGATGTCAGCGCGCTCCTTCGGGATTGTGTTGCCCTATCCCACTGGTCGCTCTCCGGGTCGGACAACATTTTCCTGGCCTCCCGAGGCTCCCGTCCCGGAGACGGCCTAGCTGACGTCCTGTTCGGCGCCCTATTTGCCATCGGGCTGCAACACATCCAGCGCACTGCTTGTTCCATGGGCATCTCGCACACCAGTGCCGGGGTCGAGATCGGCCTTGAGCCAGGCGTCAAGCCGATTGGCTGGGCTGACGACCTTGCCGTCCTCGCGGACTTTGATAGTCCTGCCGAGCTCCAAACACAGCTCCCCCAACTCACCGGTGTCATTCTTGACACCCTCCGGTGCTTGCGGTTCCGGGTCAACCTTGGGGCAGGCAAAACCGAGGCCCTTGTCGATATTAGGGGAGACGGCGCACGCGCTGCACGCGGCGCCTTGCTCAGCGGCGACGCCCTTTTGGAAGTTTCCAAAGGTGACAGCATTCGCCTTTGCCCTGAGTACAAATACTTGGGTGTAGCCCAATTGCCTCGAGACACCGGCAGGCGTGACTGCGAGCTGTCGGCACAGCGGGGGTCAGCGGCGGCGTCTGTTGCCCGAACCCTGCTTTGCAGCAATTGTCTGCCTTGGGAACTGAAACGAGCCTGGATTACCGGCCGCGTTCTCCCCTCAGCTTACTCCTCCTTGGCCTTCTCGCGCGCTGACTCCGCCCGGGCTGCTGCGCCATTGGCTGGACTCTTTGAACGCACAGCTAGGATCCTGTTGTCATCCTGGCAAGTCGGTCACAAACTTACCACCCCTTTGCTTCGGCTTCTTGCTGATATCACCCCTCCTGACCTTGCTACCACCGTTAGCCAGTGCCGCCTTTGCGTGCAACTTTTCTGCAAGGCTCCTGTTGCTGTCAGGGAAATTGTCGATGCTGCGTGGAACCGGGCAATCCCTTGGTGTCAGGCCCTCGTCCTTGCCTGTTTGCGAGTGGGAGTCGCCTTAGACTCCTGGGACCCCGCCGCTCCCCCCTCCATCACTGTCCTGTTCGTTCAGCAGAACGGACGCGCTCTCCTTCGAGCGTGCAAGGCTCTGAGCAAATTTGGGCACAGATACGCTGCCTGCGCACAGCTTTGGGCGGATCTGGCCTCCCGTCGCACCACCAAGATCCTAGGTGCGCCACAATCCCACAGTTGCCCGGTCTGTCGAGGAGTTTTCCCGAGCCTTCATGCAGTACGAGCTCACATGCATCGGAAACACGGCGTCCTGTCTGATGTGACTGCCTATATGGCGGGCTCGGTTTGTCTTTGGTGTATGCGAGACTTCCAATCCTCGGATCGACTGAAGCACCACCTTCAAACGCAGCGCTCCTGCCTGCACGGCCTGCGCGTTACAGTCGGCCCTGCTTACCAGTACGGTTCGGGCACAAAACGTTCGGGTCGCGCCAGCCACCGGGGAGTCCCTCCGCAGCGCATCTGCGGGCCTTGCAATGCCACCCCAGCGCAGAGACGGGCGGCCGACCTTGGGGTGCCGGCCGATGATGCTGCCCTGCAAGCTGAGTGGGACGCTGTTCAACGCCCCCCTGCCCTCTCGGACCTTGTCCCCGGCAACCTGCATCGTCCTTCTCCCTTGTCGCCTTCCGACGATGTTTTCGGCGCACAGCAGGCTTGCCATATCTCCGCTGCACGCGGTTCCTCCCCCACGTCCCTTGCCTCCCCGCATTCCCGCTCGGCCACTGTCGATGTGGCCTCTCCTGCGCAACACCCTTTGCAATGGTTCTCCGTTGTGGAAGGGGCTGCTGGCTGTGACGACTGGGCTCTTCCCTCGCCCTGGTGGCCTGGGCTTCTTGGCCTTGGAGGTGTTTTTCAGCTTCCCTCCTCCTGGCACCGGCTCTGGCCTATGTGGTCCGCGCTCGAGTTCTTCGAACCTTGGGAGCATCGGGCCATCCGTCGCTTTGGTGCTCTGCGCTCCGCCTCTTCGTGTGGGTTGGGCGCAGCAGCCACCCTTGCTGATGCCACTGCTGGCAAGTGGTCTCTTTTGGAGTTGGCCGCTGCCACGGTATCCTTCCGTATGATCTGCAAGGCTGTCCTACGCAGCGGTGCCCTCTGGCTTTGGGGCGCCCCAGCAATTCGGGTCTTGCCCTGCTGCGCCGCCTGCTCCCGGCGGCCTTCTTCTTGGACTTCCTTTCGCCGAGGGGACGGGTCTTCCTTGTCGCTAGCTCTGCTTCCTTGGCCTCCCTTGTGCGTGCAGTCATTGCTCGCCCTGCCTGCTCGGCCCCGGCCTCGCTTCCTTTGCGAGCTTTCTGGGCCTATCCGGCAGCATGACTCGCCGCCCCTGTTCAGTGTTTTCCTTCCATTTCTGGCCGCGTGACTACAGCAGTCACGCTTTTGGGCCCTTGCACGCTGTAGTTAGCACAGGACGTCCTCTTGCGCGTGAGTGAGTGAGTGAGTTCGGGTGTGAAGACTTGGAAGTTTGTCCAGGGTTTATCGGAGGCCTCACAAGGTGGGATGAAGCTAGGTGGGATTAAGGATCCCTTATATTCAAAGGGTACAAGGAGGGACACCTAATAAGGACCCCTAGGTATATACCCATAATATAGCCTTATATACCCATTATATAGCACATTATAGGGTAGGGGTCCCCATTAAGGGTCCCTCCTTTTCCCAATTGATATATAATATAAGGACTCTTATTTGGGAATATCCCACCTACCTTCATCCTACCTTTTGAGGCCCTCGGCTTGAGGGACCATTTCTGCCTAAACCCTAAACCCTAAAGTTTCCAGCACGATATCCATCAGCCCTGCTGGAATTGTCAAGGCCTCTATGCTGAGTCCTTCGTAACCCTTATAGTAGCCCCCATAGGCCCCTTTAACCAGGAGCCTTATTTTAAGTGCCAGCTTCAAACCCAAATCCTAAACCCTAAACACATTATAACCTTCGACGCTTAATCCCAAACTGTTCTAATTCTTAAGACACTACCCCCGAACTGCAGGCGCGCGCCGTCTGAGGAAAGTCCGACAGCGCCGACGTTAAGAGGCCGCCTACCCGGTAAGGGTTTTGGGTTTATTTAGGGTTCAGGGCATGGGTCTATAGGGTTTAGGGTTTAGGGTTTAAGGTTTAGGGTTTAGGGTCTATAGGGTTTAGGGTCTATAGGGTTTAGGGTTTAGGGTTTAGGGTTTAGGGTTTAAGGTTTAGGGTATAGGAGCTTAGGGTTTAGAGTATAGGCATACTTAAAGGGTCATGGGACTAAGTAACTGGGGTTATAATTAGGGTAACTATATTTATAATCACTTATAACCCCAATTAAGGTACTTATAACCATACTTACAAAGTCCCATGATCCTTTAAGTAGGGGTTCAGCAGGGTTTGCGGTTCAGGGCCTTGGGGTCTGTAGGGTCTATGGGTTGGGTTTAGGGTTTAGGGTTTAAGGTTTAGGGTTTAGGGTTTAGGGTTTAAGGTTTAGGGTTTAGGGTTTAGGGTTTAAGGTTTAGGGTTTAGGGTTTAGGGTTTAAGGTTTAAGGTTTAGGGTTTAGGCATGTCCTTGAGATTGCATGTTCCGAACCCAAGTCTTTGGGGGTATATAGGGGCGTGTAAGGCTTTAGGGTTGAAGCGTTTGGCCAGCGCACTCCCTAAACCCTAACCCTAAACCCTAAACCCTATAACCCTAAATCCTCTAAGCCCTATAACCCTAAACCCTAAACCCTAAAACCCTAAACCCTCTAAACCCTACAACCTTAAACCCTAAACCCTAAACCGTGGATCTACATGCACAACCCTTGTCTGATCCAAGCCCACCCAAGATTCCGAAATCAATCCGCGCGGAACAGGTTTCCTGAAACCCTAAACTTTGAATCCTAAACCCTAGATACTAATGTAGGGGCCTTAATAATTGGCAAAGGGTTTTGGCGGCTCCTTGTTATAATTGCAGTTTTATATACCCCCAAACCCTGCTCTAATTAACAAGGCCCCTGTATTAGACCCTACCTTAACCCCAATAACCTTCCTTTCGGACTTATATAAGGAAAACACACTAGGGAACCCTAAAAAGGACGGTTTTATAGGGTCCAGGTATAGTCCAGGTATAGTCTCAAAACCCCAAGCCCTTACCCCTAAACCCAAAACCCCAGGCGTTAACCCTGAACCCTAAACCCCATCCAAGGCTTGCAAATGACTTTCTGAAGTTTGTTGGGGGGATAGTCGTAAGCGCAGGAAGAATAACATGCCAGCGGGACGACGCGGTCGGCATCGAATGGTCCAAGGCAGTGCAGCTTAGACTCTTCGACAAAAAACATGACATGAATATGATATTATGTGAACGATGTGAGTCTGAGTGAAACTTTTCGAGCCCGGCGCCGAAGATTCTGTGAATGATGTGATTCTGGGTGATGCGCAGGCATCGCACAGCCTAAATTCCTAAATCCAAAACCAAACCCGAACGCCCAAAAACCGGAAACCCAGATATCCTTAACCCGAACCCCTAAACCCTGATATCCTTAACCCTTAATTCACTCCGAACCCTAAACCCCGGTATCCTTAGAGTGGAAGACCTAAACTCCGGCCTCCGCCGAGCGGCATGGGCCCGGGATCACCCCTGAGCCCCCGGGGGGGGCGGAGCGCCCCAGAGCCGAGATTGCGCTGCGTCGGCCGGTGAAGCGTGCACTTTCAGTTTAGGGCTTAAGGTGTGGGGTTCAGGGTTTAGGGGGTCCTAGAATTGGTAGTCTACCAGAAAGGTTGCTGGGAGGATTTCGACACTCCTCCTGTGGCGTTTAAGGGGTCTGGGACTCCACAAGACCTGGGGGTGCCCTCTTTACTTCTACAGAAAAGGATCCTCGCGTGTAGTTTTATAGGTCATAGCCCTGTTTTCTGAAACTCTCATGTCGATACTAAGCCTTACTAAGCATTAAGGCTTGCGGATGTGGGGCTTGGGGTTCAGGCTTCAGGATTTCGGTGGAAGTGGGGCTAAAGTAACAGACAGCACTGCCACTCGTGCTTATGACACGGCAAAGGTGACAACGGCAAAAGCGGTGACTGAGCTCATCTAGGTTCCTGAGTAGCCCCGACATAAACCCTCTCCATCAGGTCCCTGTTTTAGAAAGCCAGAAGTACTCTACTCCCCTTGGAAGGTAAGCAAAAAACTACTTTTTTCGGAGACCCCTATAAAAGAAGACCGGAACCAAAAAAGGAACAAAGTAACAAAGTCTCCAAGAGCCTTAAGGAGTAGTTATAGGATCCTTAAGGGGGGGTGGTTCAAGGGGGGAGGGTACTAGGGAGCTTTGGGGAACCTTAGGGAAGCTTAGGGAGTATTGGGGAATAATGGGGATTACTAGGTTACCTACCCTTCTTGGACCACCCCCCCTTAAGGACATCCTAAAGTAGGGTTAAGAAGGCTCAGCTTGAAGGGGTCTCCCTTATTCTACCGAGAGGGACCCTTACTCAAAAGAACCAAACCCGAAAACCCCAAAACCCTAAACCCCTAAGCCCCAAACCCTAAACCCCAAACCGTAAACCCCAAACCGTAAACACAAACCCTACACCCCAAACCTAAACCCTAAGCCCCAAACCCTAAACCCTAAGCCCTAAACTCAAAACCCTCAATCCCAAAACCCTAAACCACAAACCCTAAACCCTAAACCCTTACAGGAACCTATTTAGGAACCCTAAACCCTTACAGGAACCTATTTAGGAACCCCAAAAGAAGGTGCCTCCTCAGTGAGCCTCGGCCTTTCGAAGAGCGCGGCGGCCAGGCCGCCATCGCCTGCGGCCTGGGGATGTCTGCTTCAGGGTTGCTTGGAGGGTCGAGGGACTTAGTAAGTAGTTGTTATATAGACTTTTAAGTACCTTAATAGGGACCCTAATTGGGGTTATGGTACATATAACTTTGTAAAACAACTACTTACTAAGTCCCCCGACCCTCCAAGTGAGGGTGTAGGGTTTGGTTTAGGGTTTCTTTTAAGTGCAATGAAAGGGTTGAGGGTTTAGGGTTTAGGGTATGACCCCTTGGGTTGAAGGTTGAGGGTTTAGGGTTTACTTTGAGGTTCATGGGTAGTTATAAGTGGGGTTATAAGTCCCCTAATAATGTGATTATAACTATAGTTATCCTACTTATAACCCCCTTATAACTACCCATGAACGTGCAAGTAGGGCCTAACTATAGGGTTTTTTTGAAGTGCATCGGACCTTTTCGGTGTTTAGGGCTTGAGGGTTTGGGGTTTAGGGTTTTTGTGTGCCTTGGATTGAGAGTTTTGAATTTAGGGTTTTGGGTTTGGCGCTTGGGGATTTAGGGTTTAGGGCTTTGGGCTTAGAGCTTAGGGTTTAGAGTTTGGGGGAATTTGTGTTTTGGGTTTAGGGGTGAAGGGATCTAAAGAGGTTCGAAAAGGGCTTAGGGCTCCTAAACGGGCTCCTACAAGCGCACCACGCTGTTTCTAGAAGGGTTCCTGCATGAAACGGGTTCCTTGCGTCATTTCAAAGGGATCCCTTGAAAAAATCTGCAAGGGCACTCGTGTTTAGGGTTTAGGGTTTAGGGTTTAGGGTAGGGTTTAGGGTTTAGGGTTTAGGGCACTGTGGGGGTTTGGGGATTACGGGCTTAGGGGTTTAGGGTTTCAAAACCTGCTTACCTCAGAAATAGTCCGTAACTTGCGAAGGTATCCCTTAAACCCTGATCAGCCATGAACGTTGCTATATGGATTTCTCATCCGCTCTTCTTTAGCCTCTTTGGGATTCTCGAAGGGTTCTATACCGGGTCTAGGAGAAAGGGTCCAAGGGTTGAGGTTGAGGGGCTATGTGGCGTGTCCATTTCGGGCTCGTGGTTTGCAGCTAGCTGGGCCATGCCCGTCCGACCATTTGGCCCCCCACCTCCTGAACTTGAGCACCTCTTCTTTTGGGGCACTCCGATCGATCAAGATGTTGGGGAGCCTTCCTTGTCCTTGCGGAAGCTGCCGATCCCGGCATCCTTGGGGTAGAATGAATTGAAACCTCAACCTGAAAAGCAGACAACCTGCTGTGAACAAACACATGCATGCAAAACCACATGTATAAGAACATGCATAAAGACATATGTATGTACATACATACGTTACTTGCCTACTTACAAACTGATTAGCTGATTGACTGATTAGTCGACCAACTGACTGATTGATGCATGTACTGCTTGCTTCCACAGTTGGTTCGTTCATACCTACAAGCAAACCGGCCACTGTACATGCACATAAAACGCAACTCGGATACACATAACCACAAGCCCTGTGTAAACCCTAGCCAAAAACCCTGAGCCCCAAATCCTTGAGTCTTTCAGCATAAACTGTAAACCGTCCGCCCTCCCGATAAACTTCAGCACCTCTGTGGGCGCCCAGGTGCTTGCCACCTGTTGCCGAGATGCAGGGTCAGCTCAGGTGTGCCTAATACAAGGGCCTTCATAATTAGAATAGGGTTTGTGGCCCATTATACTATAACTATAATCAGGAACCCCCCAAAATAGTATTGGTCATTATTTCGGCCCGTATAGTATTTTGGGATCAGCGTTTAGGGGGTTACGGGTTTAGGGTTTGGGTTGTGTTCAGTGCATCCCTTGTGCAGTATCGTGACTGAAATAAGCAAGTGGTCGCCACAACATAGCCCGCAACTGCGAGATATGTCCCCTCACTGCGAGTCGAGGGGAAGGAGTGTAGGAAACTGGCAAACCCGCCAGTTACTAGTTTTTGTTCTCCAACCCATTCGGAGCACTTCCCCTCAAACTATAGGATTGAACCCGTAGTCCCCACCTTCTAGGCAGGGAGCGGAAGCCCCGGGACACCAAAGCCCCTCAATATTCAAATGATGTCTTAAATCACAACAGGACGCCTCCCATGGTTCAAAAGGCCTGCTGAGCTAGTCCGATTCTGCTATGCTGACTCATATGAACTCGGTGCAGGAAGGCTGCACTCCTAAATCGTGGATCCTGAACCCTAGACCCTAATTCCCTAAAGCCTCAAACCCTAATACCTCAGCCCTAAACCCGACAACCGTAAGCCCCCAATATAGGGGCACTACTAGTTGGAACAATGCAACAAGGCTTTGGGGTATATTATATTGGAACTATAACAAGGAACCCCCAAAAATGGTATAGGTGAGGATTACTTGGAGGTTCATGAGTAGTTATACGGTAGGGTTATAAGTCCCCTAATATGGGTTATAAGTATAGTTATGCTTCTTATAACCCTACTGATCACTACCCATGAACCTCCAAGTAAGGCCCCGATATTAACAGGCCGGGATAAATTCGTCTCTCGGTGGAAAAGACTGGGGGTTTTAGGGATCTAGGATTTCGGGTTCCTTTAAGGGTCAGTTCCTTTAAGGGTTTTGGGCGCTTAGGATTTAACGTTTAGGAATTTAGGATTTAGGGTTTAGGGGCTTAGGATTTGAGGGTTTTAGGGTTTAGGGCTACGTGCTTAGGGCTTAGGGTGGTTTTGGCACAAACTGTGGAACTTCAGTATTACGGCCTTGGAATAGGGTTTAGGGTTTAGGGCGAAATTCAAAAGCTGGATGAACCCGTGCCAAACGGCAAGGACGGAGAAGGACGCAGAAACAGGAGAGCAGCATGAAAACATATGACAACGCCCAGGTTCCTGGCCAAAGCAGGGCACGAGAGCAAAGACGAGGAAAGTGGAAACAAAGCAAGACACTGCGAGCACCTTCTTCTTGGTTACAGCTTTCGGTGCCACCTGGCGCAGATAGGCAAATGCGGCAGTGTTTTCGTAGGACTCCGTGGCGGAATATTAGTGCCGTGTGCAGCGCCGGAGGCACGAAACCGCGCACACGTGCAAGGCGCTTGCACAGCTCTGGCTTCGCGCCCAGAGGCGACATGTGCATTTTCCGGCAGAACTACCGGCGCCTCAGGATGCGGGATTTTGCGCAGAAGAGCAGAGCGCAGATGAAGCGAGCAACTGGGCCACGAGGGTTCTCTTCGGATACTCCTCACTGGCATCCTGAGAAGATGTTGTAATAGAATTGAAACATCATTCCTAAGAGCAGTAAAGTTACGGGAAGGCGCCCCGGATTCAGGGTTTAGGTGGTTCAAGGCTGCAAAACCCTAAACCCTAAACCCTAAACCCAAAGGTAGGTGATTCAGGGTTTAGGTGGGTCAAGGCTGCCATGCAAGGTTTAGGGCCTGAGGACCGTTTAGGAATTAAATTTGCTTGAGCTTTAGGATTCTCTTGGTCCTGAAACCTTATCCCCCAGCCCCAAAGGCCAAACCCTCAACTCTAAACCCTGAACCCTAAACCCTAAACCCTAAACCCTAAACCTTAAACCCTATACCCTAAACCCCTAAACCCTAAACCCTAAACCCTAAGCTCCGATAGACCCATGAAGTCTGAACCCTGAAACCGAAATCCGCAAGGCGGCGTAGTTTAGGATTCCGGGTTTAACAGGTCGAAGTCGAAGAAACGCCACCTCGGACTTTGCCGGCGGCCGCCTTGAGAAGAGACCGTCTACCTCGGCTGGAGCATGTTTATAGGGCTTAGGGCGTTTGGGGCTTGATACGGTTGATGATATAAATCCTGCATTGCCTTAAGGACCCTAGACTATGGGAATTATGGTATATTCCTTATTCTGGGTCATGCAGGATTTATATCATCAACAGTAGGGTTGGGGTTTTGTGAGTGGTTCATTCATTCGGGTGCCGCAACGTGTGCTGCCTCCGCGCCATGGGATTTGGACTGTGGTGGTGTTTCGGATTTCTATGACGTTTAATTCGGAGCTTTGTATGGGTCTTGGGTCTTGTCTGACAGCTCACCTTGCATCCTAAAGCCTCAGCCCAATCTCAATGTACATATAATCGGTGAAGGGTTTAGGGTTTAGGGTTTGGGGTTTATAACCTCCCTGCCTGATGTGCTTGGTTTCACCGACTGATTGGTGACTGCTCACGTCAATGTAGTTCTGCCAAACCGACAACCCCAAGAGATGTTTTGAAGGGTGATATCTCCTTAGTGCCCCTGTCTGTGTCGTTTTGCCATGACATCAAACCCGATGCTAGCCATCCCTACAAAGTACGAGCTTTACAGCCTAAGGCTCTTCAATGTCCTTGTCACTAGGATCCTCGTTGCACTCCTTGCAAAGGGACGGGAGGTTATTCTTTAGGCCGAAGCCTGAACCGTCTCATCAACTACGGTTGATGACATAAACCCTGCACTACCTGAAGAAACTATGGGAATTATGGTATACTCCTTATTGTGGGTAATGCAGGATTTCTCTCATCGTTAGGGTTGCGAAATGCCACGTAAGGGTTCAGCGATGTCGGCGACATCCCGAACCTAAGTCCCTGAACCTAGGCTTTTCGAGTTAACCTAGAAGATTGGAGGCGCCGCCACCATATTCACAGACCAATTTCGCCAGATTCAGGAACATACCTTAAAACCAAAATTCTGGATCCTACAAAAAGTTATATAGTGCATGTTTCTTAATTAAAAAACAGCCACTGTGTTCGTCCACCATTTTGGAGCCCTCGAGCTGCCTCGGCAAGTTGCCGTAATGAGCTGTGCCGGACGGCGATGGTGGCGGCGGGGGCAAAAACGACGGTGGAACCAAAGAAAAACCCTAAACCCTAAACCCTAAGCCCTAACCCCTAAACCCTAAGCCGCTAAACCCCTAAACCCCTAAACCCTAAACCCCTAAACCCCTAAACCCCGAAACGTCACAAGCTGCCTCATAACATCTGCTCCGCGCTCCCAAGGAATGTTTTAAGGGCCTTTTAGGCTTTTGGCGTTTAGGGTTTAGGGTATTTAGGGTTTAGGGTTTAAGGGTTTAGGGCTTAGGATTTAGGATTTAAGCTTGCTTTAAAAATTTAGGTTTTAAGGTCTCAGTATGGCGTCAGCATTCGTTGGGGCCAACTAGGGTTTAGGGTTTAGGGTTCAGGGTTTAGGGTTTAGGGTTTAGGGCACCGGCACAGGCACTTTTTGGAAACTCCGCTGCAAGACACGCCAAGAGCCCTGACGACTGATCATAAACTTCTAAGTTCTAAGCCCAACGGCTCCCAAGAAATGCCCGAACACCCACAACTTCCAAACCCCGACACTCCGCAAGCCCTCGACCTTCAAGAGCTAAGATTTCGAGTCACAGCTAGGTTCCCAGGTAGCGCATTTAATCATCATGGTATCCATTTTCCCTACTACTCGGCTGTAAGAAGCGATGAGTTCCTCGTTCTCCTTGTCCCCCGAGACCCCCATTCGGGGGGGCCCGAAAATACCTTTCGGATCCCTGGCGCAGACGAGGGGCCGGTGCCTTTAAAGCCGACTCTCTGCCCAATTTTCAGAAGTTTGTAAATGGGGTGACGTTGGGGATTTTTCTGGCGCTGGCGTGCCTGGGCACCTCGTCTGGGGCACTGGGTGCGCTCCAGGGGTGGTGGCCGCCCTCCCTCGGGTATAAATCCCCCTCCCCCTCGTCTAGGATTGGAGGGGGCTCCCACACTCCACTAGCCGAACGGCCAGCCCTGGGAGGGTCCAAACAGGCCCTGGGACAGCTGCCCCCCCTGGGGGTGCTCTCAAAGTCATAAATTGTTCGGTGGGAAAACGAACACACTAACGAAGGAGGGGGTCTAAACCCTGAACCCAACAGGGTACTACTGGGGAATCTAGAGAAACACAGGGCCGTAGGACCTGCAGGGGAATGGAGAAGCCTCGATCCCTCGAAGTCTTCAGGGGCTTAGGGTGTGGGGTTGGGGTTTTGGTTTTTGGGTTTAGGGTTACATAACGGTTAGGGTTTAGGTTTTAGGATTCAGGGTTTAGGATTGGGTTTAGGTTTCAGGGTTCAGGGTTTAGGTTTAGGGCTCAGGGTCCCTTATCAGCACCCCCACCGAGGCTGCTGCGGCCCCTCCCGTAGCTGCCGGTTCCTCAGTCCACGGCTCAAACCCGAAGGTGATGGTGGTGATGACGATGAGGAGGCGGAGGTTAAGGGTTTAGGGTTTAGGATTTAGGATTTAGGGTTTAGGGTTTAGGATTTAGGGTTTAGGGCGAAGGGTTTAGAGGAGGAGGAGGAGGAGGAGGAGAATGACGATGAGGATGATGATCATGATTATGAGGAACACGAGGATGATGATGATGATGTTGAATAAGTTCACCTGAGAAGACAGAAAAGAAGGCGGGCGCATTGAGGTGCGTTGCAAGCGAACAACACCGCACCAAAATTCACAAAACAATATTGAACAGGAGCGCTGCATATGGGCAATTACAGGGTCCCTTTTCGGGTCTTGTTTTAAGGGTGCCGTACTTTGTTTGGGATCTGAACAGGGGCCCCAATTCAGATATACACACTCCAAAACCTCTGCTCCTATACTATTTTGAGGGGGCCTGATTATCAATGTAGTAGAGTCTAATTTAGTAAGGCCCCGATAGGACTCCAAAACCCTAAAACCCTAAACTGTATGAACCCTAAACCCTAAGGCCCTAAACTCCTGAACCCTAAACCCAAGGCCCTACAGTAAACCCCATAAAGTTGGAAACCGGATTAAGGCCAAACTGTGCTGGGATTCCTTTTACATGACTCTTAAGGATTGAGGCTATTGGGTTTCCAACTTTTTGGCTTCTGCTGTAAACCCAAGGCGGACTGGAATTGGGGCCACCGGCCTGCTCCGCAACTGCCGGTGCCTCCTGATTCAAAGGGGAAAAGGAGGGACCCTTAATGGGGACCCCTAAGTATATACCCTTAATATAGCCATTATATACCCATTATAAAGCCCATTATAGGGTAGGGGTCCCCATGAAGGGCCTGCAATGGGCTATATAATGGGTATATAATAGCTTTTTTAAGGGTATATACCCAGGGGTTCTTATTAAGGATCCCTCCTTTTACCCGTGGATGATCCCCAGCACAAGCGATTGATTCATAAGCCGTTTGGGGTGGGTAGGGACTCGGGACTAGGGCTTAGGGTTTAGAGTTTGGTTGTTAGGCAAAACTTCTTAGGGTTTAGTGTCGATGTAGGTCCCTGAATAAATCAAACGAGCCCTTCCCGAAGCCTAGGGCTTGGACCCGAATGAAGCCCTGAAACTCAGAACAATGGGCCCTCCAATCTGAATCCTCGATTCTAGGTAACAAAAGTCAGGACCAGACCCACCAATCCTAAATCCAAAACCCTGAACCCTAAACCCTACACATGTCATCCGAGATCTCGAATGTAGGTGTTCCCCATGCTTGGGATTTACGGGTTAGGGTTCACGATTTACTATAGGGTCCTAAACAACTACCAATACCATTTCTTTTGTTGCGGGGTTCTCATAATCGGTATAATATTTTGGGCCCCAAAACCCTAAACCCTAAACCCTGTTCTAATTCTTAAGGCACCTAAAATACGTCCAGGGCTACTCTATTGGTGCTAAAAGGCTTTGGAGCCAGGGCGTCGAGCGGTTTAGGGTTTAGGGTCTAGGGTTTAGGGTCTAGTGTTTAGGGTTTAGGGTTCAGGGTTTAGGCTTTAGGGTTTAGGGTTTCGGGTTTAGGGTCTAGGCTTTCGGGTTCAGGGTTTAGGGTTGAGGGTTTAGGGTTAAGATTGAAATTTCGGACGGTTGGATTTCGGGAGTCAGGACGCTTCTCTCGCTACCGACACTATGACGCTGCTTCTGATGCTTCTTACGATGTTCCTTCATCTAGGATTTAGGTCCAGCCTCTCGTGTTTTCCGAAGACTAAACACGATTCAGGGTTTAGATTCAGCAGTTTAGGGTTTTGCCTTTGCCCTAAACTCTGCAACCTAGGACCTAGTTCCGTACTGCCACCCATGAGCCACGGTGCCCTTTCTCCTACTCTGTCAGCTTTATGAAGGAAGCCGCCAGACTACGAAGTGCACAGGATACTCTACTGGGGGATCTACCCAAAGTCCCAAACCCTAAACCATAAAATCTATGTATAGCAACCCTAAATCCTAAGCACAAGACCTTAACCACCAAACCGTAAGGCCCTAAACCCTAAACCCGATGTAAACCCTAAACCCCGTGTAGGCCCTAAACCCTGAGCCCCAAACGCTATGCAAACCTTAGACCGTAAACCCGAACCCTAAGGGTCCAAGTACCTTAACAGGAGGGTTTCAAGGTCTAAAAACCATTCAAGGTATGGATTTTGGGACATAAAACCCTACCCATTGGAATATCTGGAGAACCCTGCACCCTAAACCCCTCAACCCCTAAACCCTAATTAAACCCTAAACCCTAAACCCCAAAACCCTAAACCCTAATTAAACCCTGAACCCCTAAACCCCTAAACCGCTAAATCCCTAAAACCCCTAAGAACCCTAGACCCTAAACCCAACCCGAACGCTGGCATTCCAGCCCGTGTCCTCAGGCTTCGGATTCTGCGGCCTAGAGCGAAGCCTCCGCCTGGCTCCAAGGTCCATTTTCGGGTTCTGGGACTTTGGGTTTAGGGACTTAGGGTTTACAGTAGAAGCCAGAAAGTTGGAACATTGCTTTAGGAGGATTAGTGCTAGGATCCCTTATACTTTACCTTAAGGGCATGAGGAGTCTGATGTTCCAACTTTCTGGCTTCTACTATAGGGTTTAGGACTTTAAGGGGTTTAGGGATTTGGGGTTTAGGGCTCTGGGACTTAGGGTTTAGGGATTTAGGGTTTAGGGATTTAGGGTATAGGCTTTAGGACTTAGGGTTTAGGGATTTAGGGTTTAGGGTCTAGGACTTTAAAGGGTTTAGGGATTTTGGGTTTAGGGCTCTGGGACTTAGGGTTTAGGGATTTAGGGTTTAGGGATATAGGGTATAGGCTTTAGGACTTAGGGTTTAGGGATTTAGGGTTTAGGGATCTAGGGTATAGGCTTTAGGACTTTAAGGGTTTAGGGATTTAGGGTTTAGGGTTTAGGACTTTAAGGGTTTAGGGTTTAGGGATTTAGGGTTTAGGGATTGAGGTTACTTACCTTTGGTTGGTAGGGAATGGAAGAATGGTAGTAATAGTAGTTATACTTGTACCCCCATTCCTCCATTCCCTACAAACCAAAGGTAAGTTATATAATTACTAAAGCCCCTATATTATAGTACCCTTATAGACCCCTTATAGTAACCCTTACAGACCCCTTTATAAGGCCCCTTTCATTACTATCCAAAGGTCAGTTCTGGGAACTCAGGGTTTAAGGATCTAGACCCAAGAGTAGCCTAGGAATAAAAAGGGTGCCCTTTTTAGTTTAAAGGAGCTTATAAGGGAACCTGAACCCCTAAAAAGGGAATAAGGGCCGACTCTAGGTCCTAGGGATTTAGGGTTTATGACTTCAAGGGTTTAGCGATTCAGGGATTTAGGGTTTAGGGTTGTCACAAGGGTTTAGGGGCTTAGGGTTTAGGCTTTAGGGTTTAGGACTTAGGGATTCAGGGAATTAGGGTTTAGGGCTGTCACAAAGGTTCAGGCTTTAGGGTTTAGGGATTCAGGCATTTAGGGTTTAGGGTTTTATGTTTTGGAGTGGTTCTGATTGAAGAAGCAGGGTTAGGGCTTAGGGTAAAATGTTGGATTTAAAGTTCACGGTTTGGAGTTTGAAAGTCGGATGAGGATTGACGGTTTCAAGTATACCCTGAACACTAAACCCTAAACCCGAAACCCTAAAACCCTAAAACCCTAAAACCCTAAACCCTAAACCCTAAAGCCCTAAAGCCCTAAACCCGTTAAAAGTGCAGGCTTCTGGGCTCCTGAGTTCCAGAGCTTCAGAGCTTCAGGTGTTGGGCGTCGGCTTTCGGGTTTGGGGCTTACTTGGAGGATCATGGGACTTAGTAAGTACGGTTATAAGTACCCTAATTGGGGTTATAAGTAGTGAGTATAGTTACCCTAATTATAACCCTAGTTACTAAGTCCCATGACCCGTTAAGTAGGGGATTCAGACTTCAGGTTTAGGGCTTCGGGTTTCGGGTTGAAGGGCTTGAGGCTTATGGTGCAGGGTTTCGGGCATGAGATTTACCTCGAGGCTCATACCCTACCCCTTTTTTAGGATACCTAGTTCTATGGCTAGGATCTGCTATCTTAAAAAGGTAGGCGCCCCAAAAAAGGGGCAGGGTATGAGCCTCTGGGTAGTGCTTAGTGTGTCGGACTTAAGGGCGAAAGGTCAGCTTACCACCGCCAAGCCGGGCGCACTCATCCGGCGCGAGTTCTGCGAAGTCCTCGGCCGCCTGTATTTGGAGGATCATGGGACTTAGTAAGTACGGTTATAAGTACCCTAATTGGGGTTATAAGTAATTATAAGTATAGTTACCCTAATTATAACCCTAGTTACTAAGTCCCATGACCCTTTGAGTAGCCGTATTAATGTCAAAGCAAAGGCCCGGTATTGGTTCAGTTTGGTTTGGTTTAAGGTTTAGGGAGTAGCATGTAGGGATTGAGGGTTTAGTGTTTAGCATTTAGGGATTCAGATTCTCTGGTTGAATGCTTCAGGACCTGGGTGCAACAGGGCTTCGTTTCAGGGAAATGCAGGGAATCTGAACGGAATCAGGGCTTAGCTGCTTGAGGGCCGCTGGGCCTGTAAAAAGTTGCCACGTTTGCGCGCAGAACCCTGACAGAACCCTGAAGGGAACGCTTAAGAGAGCCCTTCGAGGATCTTTTAAGGGTTCCTTGAAGCATTACTATTGGGATCCATTTCAGGCATGCCTTTTCGGGTTCCTTTCAGGGATCCTTTAAGGGAGTTGTCTTGCGGTTCCAGCAGGAAGGTTGATACACAAGCTGCACCCCTTGTGATTCGGCATCCGGCCTCGTCAATGACGATCTCTTGGGCCATGGCCTGCAAGGGACGGCTTTAGGGCCTTAGGCAGGAGGGCCCCAAAGCCCAGATAAATCGAAGCTGTCTTAGCTCTGAAGCCTAGCCCGGGGTTTCAGCTAGCAGAGGATATTCAATGTGGACTTGCACCCATTGAGTTCTCGTGATCCCTAGACTTGAAACCCTAAGTTCTAGACCGCAAACCCTCAACCCCAAACCCCAACTGCTAAACCCTAAAACCCTCAGTAAAACCCTAAACCCGATACCCTATAGAAACTCTAACAAAGAACCCGTCCAAAGATCAGCCCTACAGGCTCCCTTAAAGGGATCCTTCAAAGGACCCCTAACCGGCCTCGACGATGCGGCGCGCCTCATCCACGCCAACGATCGACTCCCGGCCTCTCCCGAGATACGAGAAGTAGTAGTAGTAGTAGCAGTAGTAGTAGTAGCAGTAGTAGTAGTAGTAGTAGTAGTAGTAGCAGTAGTAGCAGTAGTAGTAGTAGTAGTAGTAGTAGTAGTAGTAGTAGTAGTAGTAGTAGTAGTGGTAGTAGTAGTAGTAGTAGTAGTGGTAGTAGTAGTAGTAGTAGTGTCAGTTTTCGTATTAGTAGTGCTGTTGATGATATAAAATCCTGCAGTACCTTAAAGGCCCTGGACTATAGGGCGTTTTGTATAGTCCTTATTATGGGTAATGCAGGGTTTATATGATCAACCGTAGCGTTTCTCGGATCAGGGGTTCATTTTAAGGGTTTGGGGTTCAGGGTTCTGGGTTTAGGGCTTAGGGGATAGGGTTTGGTGCTTCAGGGTTTAAGGTGTGGGACCTGGGGTTTGGGGTTTAGGGTTTAGGGTTCCTTACAGTACCGCATGGCTTCACGGTGAACCCTACACCTTTAACCCTGCACCCCAAACAAAACTGTCACATGAACCCCTAGAGAGCCCCCGTAAATCCCTTTCTTAACGACTCTTATACAGTAGAAGCCAGAAAGTTGGAATATCATTATCGTAACCCCTTTAAGGTAAATTATAGGGGATCCTACCATTAATCCATATTCCAACTTTCTGGAGTTCCCTATAAGACCAATGATGAAACCCCTTGGCCCCTCAGCCCTGAACCCCGGTTTTCGTAACAAACATAAAACCTAAATCCTATTTCCCTGAACAAGCCCCTAAAAACTCCTAAGCACCGCAACGGTGTTGAGAAAAATCCAAGACTCTTTTCGTTTATAGAAAACCCAAACCTTCTGTCTTCACTTGCCCCATCCTTTTTGTGGAAAAGGCCTTCACTCTTTACTCTCCAAAACATACCCTATGCCTCACTAGAAAATGGCATCTTTTGTGTAGAAAGAAACCCATTGTACTTTGTGCTTACGATAAAGCCTTAACCCAAAACCCCTAACACTAAACCCCTAAACCCCTAAACTCCTAAACCCAAACCTCTAACAAGAAACTCGAAGCTCTAAAACCCTCACACTAAACCTCTAAACCCTAACCCTTAACCCTAAACGCAAGCCCGAAACTCTAAACCCCTTAATTTACAAAACCCTCCTTAGTTGCTGAGTGCATAAGCCCCAGAAAGTGTACACTTTCGCTTTCATCGTGGGTAATATTATCCCAAAACGTGTAAAGTGTACCCACTCAGCTACTAAGCCTCTGAACACCCAGGCCTTCGCCGCGGCCGGCGCCAATTCCGGGGCCGCGGGAGACAAATAGGCCATCCATGGAGGGTAGTTTAGGCTTCTTGGGTTTAGGGTTTGTTTTTGAGGGGCGTAGGTTAGGGTTCAGAGTTTAGGGTGTAGGGCTTGGGTTTTTTTTGGGGTGTAGGGTTTACGTTGTCTTTGGTGCTTGTTGTGGCTTGGTTTTTGTGCGCATGTTGTCGTGCTTGTTGCTGTTATTTTGGACTGTGTGTTACGTTGGTGTTGTTTGGTGGTTTTAAGTTTAGGGATTAGGGCTTCTATGTGGTGTAGTGTCTTCGCTTTGCGCTTGGGGACTGGGGGGGGGGCTTAGGGCACTTGGGTTTTAGGGCTCTTGGGCGCAAATATCTCGGATTGCCAGTCGAGAGTTGAAGGTTCGGGGGGTTTGGACTCGCGGTCTTTTGGGGTTCGGGTTGAGGGGGGTGTGGGGTGTTGGGCTTCGCATTTTGGGGCTTGCCCGGCGGGAGCACTGTTCCGGGGTTTAGGGTTATGATCTAGGCTTCTGGAAATGAAGATCAAGGGTCTAGCATCTGGGACGTGTGGGGGATTCGGGGTTTCAGGGCGTCGGTGTACAGGGCTTCGAAGCCTTGAGGCGTGCGGGGTTGTTCGCTGTTTCGGCTGAGGGCTGGGTATTCACACCTCGCTTTCGTGTGTCGAGGGCCCCTGTTTCTTGAGCCCCAAAGCTCAGTACACTCTTTGGATGAAGGATTGGTGCGATAGAAACCAAAGAAGCTATTGAAGTCTTCCAAAGGAATGGGAGCACAAAATACTGGTCGCCATTGCTGCGACTACTACTGGTGCACCGATTCCTAGTTTCGACCACTGGGCGCAAGAGCCTACTACCAGCATGCGGTACCAGTGCCATCATGCTGTTTTGGCGACCCGTGTGGACCGGATCAAAACCAGTGTTAGTTGGCAGAAGCAGCTGCTGCTGCTGCTGTGGATGTTACAGGACCACAGGCCAAATGTAGACTAAGATGTCTGCACTTGCAGGCCATGAAACGTCGCCTACGCACTTAGGGCTTCGGATTTAGGATTGCTTCGGGCTTGTATCATCACAGGGACCCTTAGGGGGGTAGGGGGGAGGGGGTAGGGATATTTAGGCCCCCTACCCCTCCCCCCTACCCCCCTAAGGGTCCCTATGATATCATATGGAATCACCGACCCTGCGTTGCTTCAAGCATCAATACTACAGCTCCGGTGCAGAATTCAGGCTAGAATGGTTTAACTTCATGTGCCTTCTGTCAGAATCTGGGAGAACTCAATACCCCTAAGCAATGTACAGCTTTATCATACCCCTGCTTGGAGGTTCATGGGTAGCTATTGGTAGGGTTAGAAGTGGGATAACTATAGTTATAACCCATATTCGGGGACTTACAGCCCCACGTATAACTACCCATGGACCTCCAAGTATACTGTACACTCTAGGGTATCTAGCGTTGATTTACGGCCGCTGGTGTCTTCTTCGACTACAACAAGTTGGGCACTCCCTGGTGCTTAGCAGGGAATGTGGGAATGGATTATGGGGACCATTATTGGGGGGGGATTATACAGGGACTACTATAGAGATCCATTCCCCCATTAAGCGCCAGGGAGTCGGGGGACCGGCAGGATAGCTTTGGGGTTTGAGGTTTACGGTTTAGGGTTAAACCCTATGTAAACTTTGAAACCCTAAACCCTCTAGCCCCCAAACCTTAACCCCTAAACCCTAAAACCCTTACCCCTAAATCCCACACCCCTAAACCCCTGAACCCTGAAGCCGTAAACCCAAAACCCCCTGGGGCATAGGACTCAGCAAGAAGGGGCTTGAGCCGGTCCTTCAGTACAAGAACTGCTAAGTACGACGGCCTGGTGTTTATGGTTCAGGGTTTAAGGTTTGGGGTTTAGGGTTTAGGGCTTAGGGTTTGGAGTCCTTTCAGCTCTGTGCTGCGTTTTAAGGTTTGGGGTCCGTTCAGCTCCATGCTGTTGTAGCTTTGTAACAGTCAAAATCATAGTCCACGCAATGGTTTAGGCATTTACGTTGCGCTGCTTGTAACCCCACTCCTACGTCATCCGATTTTTCAAAGTGGTAATTCGACTTTAAAGCTAAACTGGCTGAACCCTAAACCCGGAGCTTTTCCTTTTCACGTCACCACTGCTGCCCCTGCCACTGACCAGCCCACCTTAGAGTGAGATGGAAACTGCAGTGTTCAGGGTTTGGGGTTTAGGGTTCAGGCTTGGTGTTCAGGGTTCAGGGTTTGGGGTTTGGGTTTTAGAGCTTGGTTCTTTTAAGTACTTGGGGTTTAGGGTTCAGGGTTTGGGGATTAGGGTTCAGGGTTGGTGTTCATCATACACCCCCATAAAGCTGTGCTGACTTCGGGTCTAACCTCTAACCTCTGCTGTAATCGTTATCGAACCCCTTGAGACGGAATGTTTAAAGGAACCGCATTGAAAATCATCTGGCCCCTATTTTTGGCCTGAAGATATCTGTGATAAACTGCATCCAAAGCAAGTTGCGGCTAAGTCCACAAACCTGCGAGCATGCATTCCCTACACCCCTCCAAACCTCTTCTTGAACCCTTTGGTGCAAAAACCGAACTGCTGAAGTGCAGCCTGCAAACTGAGATGCAGGTACCGGCTTCATCCCTTGCACCCGAAACCCTAAACCCTAAACCTTAAACCCTAAACCCTAAACCTTAAACCCTAAAACCTAAACTCGCAAAAAAGACGAAGAAGTTTGAAAACTTCACCCCGACATGGAGCTTGGGTTTGCTTTGAGGGAACACTTTGGGGATGTCTTCAACATGCCTGTTGATCAACCTGAATGTAGGCAACGACCTCCAAAAACCGCAAACAGTATGCCGTTTCATGAACTTTCAACCCTAGATTGCCTGCACTCAGGCCAGAAAAGACTAGACGTCCGCGGAGGACTCACAGTCGTTTAACTCTAGGGCAGTCGACGAGCCTGCAAAGCCGCGTAAAGCCAAGAAAAGGTAAAGCCCAAACCCAAGCCCTTCCCAAAAGGGGTCCTGAAACACGCCTAGAAACGGCAGAACAACAAGCATGCAAAGATACCAAAACACAAGAAAATGATACAACGGAAGCTACCCTAAACCCCAAAAAAAGATACAAAGGGAGCTGCCCTAAACCCTAAACCCTAAAAAAAAAGAAAGCTCGGGAGACAAGATGCGGATCGGCCCAGGGAGCTGCGCCGGCCCAGGGTGGGTAGCCTGCAGTCTCCAGACATGTAGACGGACCCTTCTGCATGTATGTATGTGTGTATGTATGTATGTATGTATGTATATATGTATTCATGTGTGTATTCATGTATGTATGTATGTATGTATGCATGGATGTATTTATATGCATATGTAGATGTATATGTACGTGTATATAAATATGTGTATATGTACATATATATGCGTGTATATATATATATATATATATGTACAGAAAGCAAATATGTGCGCGCGTGTGTGTGTGTGTATTCACACTTGGTGTACACATCCACACGTATGTGTCTATAAATAGATTTGCAGATACGAAGATATACATGGGTCTAGAAATGCACATAGACAAATGAAGCCGGTGTGATTATATATATATATATATATATATATATATACCCAAGTACTGATATGTTGACTTGATTGCTTATCTACATGCATAGCATCTAATAAACTTGTCTATGTAATTACGCATGTATGTGTGTGTGTATGTATTCATGTGTCTGTGGGTGTGTGTAATGTATGCATGTATGCATGTATGCATGTATGCATGTATGTGTGTGTATGTACGTATGCAAGGCTCAGCAGCGACTAAGAAGACGACTCCACCGGTGAGTCGTGTCCCCCTCGTTCGGGGGCTGGTGTGGTGTGGTGCGGTTTGCTGTTGGCGGCTTGTGCGGGCTTCTTCTGGTCTTCAGGGTTAATCTGGCTGCACGCCATGGTCCTCGCACCTCCTGGTCGAGTACGGCGCCTTGCTCTGAATGGTGAGTACTTCATTACTCTGCGGCACAACAAAGTCCATGGACTGCACCTCTGCAATGCAGCCGGTAAGGGGCTAAGCTTGGGCCGAGTCTGTTGCCTTCTTTGCAAACTTCTGTGTCTGATATGTACAAGTTTCCAGGGCAGCGGGCCAACGCCAAGCACCTTCGGTCCGCCTGACCAGCCTGAACTGCCGCTTCTCTATATTGCAAGTGACAGCCTGAGGCTCACCATCCCGACTATTGCCCAGAGCTCGTTCCTATGGCAAGCCACCCAGAGCCTGTCAATTGCAGCCGCTGCCTCTTCCGAGCCACAGATTGCACTGCCAAACTCGAGTAGCAGTGCTCATCTACAGCTTGCAGCGCCTGTTACGACCCCACGACCTGTTCTGCTCGACACACTGGATGACTATGAGTTCCTACCACCGCCGTGGCCTCAGCCAGACACAGCTGCCCCTCTGTGCAGCACATGTGCTGCAACTACCTCAGGTTACCAGGCATTATACATCTGGAGACCATGGACTGATGCACTGTCAGCTGCAGGATCCCCCCGCAGGTTAGGAGTGGCAATGTCACCAAGGCTTACGCTTAGTAAAGGGAGCCCACACTGCATGCCACTGAAGATGTGCAGCACTCTGACATGTAGATTGAACGTGTCTATCTGCTTGAGCCGGCTCGCCTCTGTGCCTCTTCCTTGTGCTCTGGGGTACTGTGCTTGTCCCAGCTCAGGGTGCCCCCCCGCTATACACATCGTATGGCCCCATGCTCACTTCAGGTGCTGTGATATTACGGGTGACTGTCAAGCTCTTAATCGGCTGCCGCCGGAACCGCTACTTGATTGGTTTGTGGGCCTCCTCGGTCATGCCTACAGGTTCGAGGAGGCCTCGCCGACTGCATGCTCCTCGGGACACCTACGTCCACTCCTGTGGCATTGCCCTGTGGTGCTACCAAGGTTCGAGGACTCCTCGCCTTTGGCCGCCGCCTTGGTCACCCCTCTGTGGCCTCATTGCTCTCACTGCTTGATGCCACCAAGGTTTGAGGCTCCCTCGCCTGGTGTGCTGGGCTCAGCTCCTGGTAATGCCAAGCCTTGGACTATGATACCAGCATCTCCGTTGCACCGCCCATGGCTTGAGGTCTCCTCGTCGGGCGTTCCCCCCTTAGCACACGGTCGATCTACTTCGCATGCTACTGATGCCAGATGGCTACCCATGCATCCAGGTCTTTCTGACTCTGATTCTGCATTACCCGCTTGGACTCCCGTCCTCAGCTCAGCCTTTGCACCGCCACTTTGGACTAGTCCGACCTGCCATGTTTTTCGCTCCCTTGAGCCTGCTCTGCAGCATTCCTTTGAGACACCTCTAGCACATTGGGCTCTGCGTAGGGACTTTTGCGGCCGATCCCACTCCCTTGAACCGAGTGCTGGGCAATGGCGAAGAGACGAGTGGCCGAAGCTGGAAGCAGTCGAGGTCGTGGCAAGGCTAAAGCGAAGGCTAAGGCAGCCCCCGCAGTGGAGGAGTCATCTAGCGAGACCTCGTCTCCACCTTCCCCAGACTCTGAGCCAGAGCCAGCCAGCGGCTCCGGTGGACCAGCAGCGCCTTCTCTTCCCGCTGGACCTCCACCACCCATTCCCGTCAATCTGCCTACAAGGTTGGGTGGAACTTCGGCTTCCCACTTGCGACCGGCTGGTCCCCCGCCACCTGATCCAGCTACTTCGACAGGATCCATCCCTGCTTCCTTCACGACGGATCCAGGACGAGCCTTACGGGCCTCGGCGGAGATGGGAGTCTCAGTTGCGGATGCCGTGGCTAGGCCTTCCTCTACTGTGCCACGGGTCTCCACTGCTACGGCTCGCAGCATGTCGCCCCAGCAGACCGCCCCAGTTATGGTGCCGATACCCCCGCCAGGGATCCAGTACATCGTGCGTGTCAGTGCCCTGGTGGAGAAGCCACGACCACCACCGCCGTGATCTAGCTGATTTCTCTTGGCAAGCGTTCTCGCAGCACATAGCCGCTGTGGAGGCTAGAGCCTTTCTCTCTTCCCGGGATCCAGGGAGGACGTTTTGCAGGGACCTCTATCTGCCGTCACCAACCCGACTTCATCCCGCTGCCGATGAAAAGAGCACTGGCCCACCCTGCAGGGACATTGCACTGTTGAGTACATGTCATCTGTGCTCTGAGTTTGCATCTTGTGCTGCTCCCAGGTCTTCCATTGGCTTCCCACGTGCACAGCCCTTAACAGGGTGGACGATGTACACCCTCAGGGCTCACGCCTCGCTTGCCTTCAATAGGTGCTGCACCCTCTTCCACCTGTGGCCAGTGTATCACGTCGGGGCCTCACAGCCCGTTACATTGCAGCCTGTGCTTCTATCTCCGGCTGGAGCTACCTTATGTGCTGCTTGGCACTGTGCCTCATGCCAGCTCCATATTGACGCTAGGGCCCAAGCTCGACTGGAGGTATTTCCGAGGCTATCCTGGATTGCTGTGAGTGGTAACTCCTTCTCTCTGTGCGTGCCATGGTCAACTCGGATCCTTCCTCCTCGGAACTCGACGATAGGGCACCGCTCACGGACCTTGTGGAACACCGGACCACAGCACCGGCCGGCCCTCCGACACCGGCACCTGTGGACGCCGGTGCTATCCATATGCCACGCACACCTGAGACTACGGTCATCGGTTCTACACCACCTGGTCCTGTACGGCGTGCCAGACACAGCTGGAGTGGCGACCGGCGCTCGCGCAGCCGCAGCCCTCTGCGCCCTCAATCCATGTTCTGGGAGGTTCCTCCTGCAACGTCCAGGCCTGTTCGGGGGCAAGTTCTTACTAGCTCCGAGGGCAGACAAGAAGTTACCCTGGAGATACCCATTGATGTCTCGATGCTGGAAACGGCGACTCCCAGCACGGTTCTGGCCATCACCATTCGGTTGCATCCGTATGACGGATCCTCCACATGGTAGCTGTACACTTCTAGTCCCTTCTTCTTCCTGCAGGAGTAACAGCCGACTATGCCGCATCCCTTTTGGTGGGCCGAGACTTCCTTCTATCTACCCCATGCATCGGGTGCAAAAAGTGCCGCCAATTATTGAGTACCATGCTTGTGATGCACTCCCTGCTCGGTGTATGGCAACTTGCAACGTCCTGTCTCCTGATATGCTCTATCAGCCAGCCTCCGAGGTGGGCACGCCATCTCGAACGGGTCTCTGGAAGTCGGCACCTTGGTCTCTCACTGCTCTTCGCCAGTGCGGTTCCCCAATATATCAGCAATCTGTGACATGGCGAGCACGGACATCTTTTTTACGCTAGTCGTGTGGGCCTCAAAGCACCGAGCTTGCCGAAGTCAGCCCCAGTAGCCTCTGGTGCCACCTGTATTTGCGGTTCATGGCCGAACAGCCGAGTGCGACCATGGCAGGGACCAACCGAGAGTCACGAGCCGATAATACAGCTCTCCCTGTGTTCGTTGATCCTGACAAGGACACAGGGGCTGCAACTCGACAGGAGGATGTCGGCTCCGACTCCCCTACAGAGGGAGACCTCCTCTATGCGGCCCAAGTCGCAGAGCAGGCTTATCGACGCTGGCAAGCTCAGCTCCGTTCTGATGCAGCGAGCCAGGTGTCAGTCCAAGGTACATTGCCACCTCCACGAACGAGTCGCAGCCGAAGCCCGATGCGCCCTGACTCGTCAACAGCCTCTAATCAGCAATCGCAGTGACCTTGCGAGCCTACAGCTAGAATGCGAGGTCTCACCTTCCTGCGGTGATAGGCCCATACACTTAGAACGGACTAAGCACCTCCCCGTGCTGGTGAAAAGCAGGCCTGCCTCCACGAGCACAGCCGGTGCTCACGGATTATGGTCACCTCCCTTTGGCTCTGATCCCTCAGGTCCACTCCAAGAGCGGGGCCAGCACTGGCTATTCCGGTGGCCTTCCCTGCCACTATCGGTCGGATTCTCAAGATGCCGTCTGCTTCGTATGCCGCATACATGCTGCAGCCTGACCACACTTCCTGAGCCACACTACCCTGTCGATGTTGGCTCAATGCTCCCGCGCTCCAGGTCTTCCTTTTCCAATGGGGCCCATGGCAGGATCTTGCCCTGCCCGGACATAGCCTTCCCACTTGCGCCCCACTGGTGGAGCGAAGTCCCAACTTCATGGACAGACAAGAGAGGAGGAGACGGCGACAAAGCAAGAGGCCCTGTCAACTGAATCGCCTCTACACGGACATTGACCTCGAGCCCGAAGTCGTGACGATCTCCCCGGACAGGGATGCTCCAGCTGCTGCCACCACTGAGACATCAGTCGCAGTGGAAAGCTCACGCCATCCGAGCAGTATGTACGGGTTGCCAACCCAACCAGCCGGTGGAGAGTATTGGGTAGAGCCCTTTGGGCCGCCGAGTGCCGAGGCACAACTCACACCCAATGAGATTCAGCGACTCAAATTCATCCGGTGGAAAACGCGACACCCTCCTCCCACGACGGTGTATCTGCGCCCATACTTACGGGAGTCTGCTGGCCCCTCCTCCTCTCATGAGACTTCATTCGCCGGACTTGGATGTGCAGCCATTATGACAAAAGCAACCGGACAGCCTTTGGATACCAATCCGTGTCCCGCGTCTGTGAAGCCCAGCAACGCGCATGCAGAGACCACGACCCGACCTCGTCGCAGAGCCAAGCATGTCAGCAGGCCAGCCAAGAAGCAGCATCAAGGAGTTGAGCTCTGCACAGATGGCGAGAGTGAATCCTCCCCATCCACTCTCTCTTCCTTTTCAGACGAACTTGGAGAGTTCCCAAGTGAAATGACGGTTGGCAACTTGGTTCTTCGGTCAGTGAGACCACTGCCGCCGCCAGCGACACATGCTGCCTCGTCTATGGCAACGGGGATGGCGCCGGCTGATGCCACCGCTGCTTCGACCCCAGCCACCGAGGCCTCCGGGGCCTCTGGCTCCCAGACCGATGACCCACTTGGTCGCACGCCTCTACCTCGACGACGGCCGGCACAAGTGGCTAACGAGGAGATTGCGGAGGGCATCACCCCGGCTGGGATCTCCTACCAACTGCCGAAGCCAGTGCCTAAGAAGAGACCGGCCCAGGCAGGCCTGTCCTCCCAGGGGTCTTCTGCACCACCATCGCCTACACAGACTACAGTCTCCAAGGAGCCCTCTACACTGAACTCCGACTGTGCCGACCCACAGGAAGTCATCACATCCACGGCTCTAGAGACTCAGCCTCCAGTCCAGGACACCGTGGTCACTACGGTACCGCTGCCTACAACTTCTACTTCGGATGCAAGGGGGCAGACTCACCCTCCGGAGACGGTGAAGCGGACCAAGAAGACCACCACGAGTAAAGGCGATGCAACCATCCGTGGACCGACACAGCCACCGAAGAAGAAGCGGGGACCTAAATCCAAAAACGGTCCTAAGCCGCGTCCTGCACAGACAGCCGACGTGTACGACCCTGACTACAAGCCTGATCCGGCAAGTCGCCCAAAGCGACGAAGCAAGTGGCTGAATATCGGCCTAGATGAGACTTCTGTTGAGACCCCGGGCCACAGGGGATTCGATTTCGGCCAGTGCTGGGTCCATGCAGACCCAGACGTCGGCCTCATCCGTGCCTGACACAACCGACAGTGCAGTTGCGATGGAGGATTATATGGCGAGCCCCTGCACATCCTCTTGCATACCCTCCCTTGCCCGCATGTGCTTCGGACGTCAATTGCGCGTTTCGAGAATTAAACCTACCACTCGAACGCCAAGGTCAACTCGTCGGCCACGCTCTCCTCAATATGCTGGCAAGCTAAGTTTGAGTCAGTGCTTCTACCAACACCTCTGCCTCTTTTTGGAGTTGTGGTCTTCTGCTCGGCTTCTTGGCAACCGCTTTTCTCAGGTTGGCTCGTACTTCGTGTCCCGTGGCCTCGGTGCGATTGCTGCCGCACCCCTAGCATGTCTGCACTTAGGGTGTAGACCACGATCAAATGTTTTGTTGTGTCTCTCCCTCCTTTATGGACCCATCGCACCAACGATATACACTACTTCAGTCGCTGAGCCCGGTCCCAAATCCGGGCATGGAGGTGCTAATGATTCTATCTTGAAAGTCACCGATATATGCCGACACCTTGTCCATCATGGGACTCTCAGGGATGAATTTTGTGACTCCTCCACTGAGCCGAGGGTTGAGTGCTGGAACCCACCGCACTCTGAACCTTCACTGTTGCTGTTCAAGCTGATCTCGTGTCACACTAACTGTCCAGATAACAGTGGAGGGAAGCTCGGGATAACCCAATCTGGTGCCGCTTCACGAAGCCGCCACTTTAGCTGCACTACCTCTGCTCTTCCTCAGTGTCCCAGGCTGCCTGTACCTGCACAGGCCTCGGTCGTAGCCACGACCCCTGCCTTAAGGACCTCTTTTTGCTCCAGCGAGGAGCCTTCCCGAACACCTACTTATCATCATCGTGCATCAGCCTGCCTGGCAAGTCGAACTAGACCAAATCAACAACTACCATTCCTTACTCGCATCCTTGGGCGGCTGGCTTTGGCATGCCACCTATGGACCACCCCTGCACATTCTGTTGCCGCTGCAAACTCTCCCACACCCCGATCTTCCTTACCCACCCCACAGGGGAAGCGAGCCTATAATCGGGCAGTTCAACGAGCAACAGCCAGCCCACTGCAGGGCACGTTTTATAAGGGTCGATGGCACTCCTTGCATACGCTTCGCGCGCAGGCTCTACCCCGCAGTCCTGCCCCAATGTCAGTATGCCCCCCCACTCAATCCGAGGCTTCTTCCTTTGTGGACCCTGGTCGCCTCCGGTGTGCCACGTATAACATTGGGGGACTCAGTCAGGATGCGTATGCGGAACTGATGCACTTTCTTGCGGAACAACACCCCACTGTCCGACCTCACGTGATTTTCTTGCAAGAAACGCATTGGCGAACACCTTCCGACTACTCTACTGACCAGTGGCACGTCGTATCCACACCGGCCGAACCTGCGGCTTCCGGTGGTGTTGCCATATTGATTTCTGTCGATCTCTGCGATGCAAATTCCATCCTCACGGCCTCACCCATATCAGGTCGGCTACTCCACGCCCGCGTCCAGCTAGGCTCTGCATGCCAGCTTGATCTGATCAACCTTTATCAGAAAGTTTGGACTACAAGCTTGACCCGAGGCAAAGATCCGCAGACCCACGACTCGCGTCAACTTCGACGTACTGTTTGGCGATCCTGGCGCCAGCTCCTTGGAAGCCTCCCACGGCGGAGCCTTTGGATTGTAGCTGGGGATTTTAATACCAACCTCCAACCCAATGCACGACTGGTTGGTGCTAGAGCTGCTCCCTTCATGAAGAGATCACAGCCAGACTCTAAAGAAATGATGGATGTCGTCCAAGACCTCAGGCTGTTACACCTCAATTCGTGGACCAGGCGAGCTAGGGCGACGTTTCGGTCGCCTCAGGGAAACACCCTCATTGATCATGTATTTTTGCGGCAAGACCAGAGTGACACCGAAGCTCGGCAGGCTGGTCCCGTGGACTGGCCCCTCACGCGTTGGCGAAGTGGCGGCAGGCATTGGCCAGTTCTCTTCAGTGTCCCGATCCCTACAAGACATTACACAACAAGGCGAACTCAGCCTCAGTCTTCCATCGATAAAGCGGAGCTCCTCAGGGTCTGTCGCTCAGATGTGGACCCCAGGGCACTGGCCTTCCGACAGGATGTACGGAACTGGCTTGCTGCTAATCCCTGTCGCACCATCTCTGAAGTCAATCAGTACCTGCATGATGTGTCCACTCGATTCTTCCCCTCTACCAAGCCAACCGCCAAGACAGGTGCCTGGCAGCACCCCACCGTCTCTTTATCTGTTCGACAAATGTGGGCCGCCTACAAGGACTGGAAGAACCCCCCACCAGGCCGGCAACGACTCTTTTCTGCCTGGCGAGCCTATAGCCAGTTCAAGCGAGCACACCGCGAATTCAGGCGAGCCACGCGGGCTGCCAAGACGGCGCAGATGCAGGCACTTACACAGAGTATGCAAGAGGCCACAGACAAAGGAGACGTTAGGGCCCTATTCCGTCTTGCCGCCAGTCTCTCTCCGCAGAAACGGCGCCCGCGCCTTCAACTGCGAGGGCCCCAGGGCGAGCTCTGGACGCCCCAGCAACAACTGGATTGCTTGAGACAACACTATGAGGCACTGTATGCCTCTCCGGACACCACTGACACCACGATCTCCTCCACTGGTCCGCCTCTACCTACGACATCTCCCACCATTTCCTTCCCTGACTTTACTGTCACCGATGTTCTTGAAGGCTTGCTGAAGCTACCGCCACATAAGGCTGCACCTCCAGGCAAGGCGACAAGCAGTTCTTGGGTCTTATGTGCTCGAGAGCTCGCACCATGGTTACATCACAAAATTTCACATCTTGACCAGGTGCCATCCGACTGGCGCGATGCTTGGATGAGCTTGCTACCGAAGGTGACACATCCCATGAAACCAAAGGACCTGCGCCCACTCGGCATCACTGAAATTTCTGGACGTGTTGCTGCCGGCCTGGTCCAAAAAGAGCTCCGACCTTACTTGGTCGAACTCCTGGCAGCGGAACCGCAGTTCGCATATGCACCAGGAAGATCCACAGACGCTGCTTTGTCACGCGTCTTTGCACATTGTGAGAAGGTCATTGAAATGTGCACCCCTGCACCCTACAACATCCTCGACTCTCGCTTCGCGCCTGCAGCCAAGCCCTTGGCATCAGGAGGAGGCCTACAACTGAGCTTAGACCTATCGAACGCCTTTGATGTGTTACCTTGGGCCTTGATTGATAGGGCATTACGGCTAGCCAAAGTCCCGACATCAGTCCGCGAGTTGGTGATCTGTTGGCACAAAGGTCTCACCTACCACCTGACGATACAGGGGATGAAGGCGAGAATCCCAGCAGGGCGCGGATTACGGCAGGGCTGCAGAATCTCTCCATTAGTGTGGAGCATGGCCACAATTGTGCTGCTGCATGAATTGGGTGACCGCATAGGAGATCACCATTGGGTCCGAGCTATGATCACCGCTTTCGCGGATGATATCCATGGTGGTGAGTTGATTACAACCACTGCACAACTTGACAAACTCCTTATCAATTTGGGACACCTGCTTGATGTGCTGATGGATGCTGAACTTAACATCAATACCCTGAAGTCAGCCTTCTTGTTGCGGTTCACCAAAGGTTTTGCTGCAACGTGGAAAAGACGTCATGTTCGGCAGACCAAGGAGGGCCTACTCCTGACTCTACGGACACCAGCAGGACGTCAATTTCACATTCCAGTGAAAGATGAGCACAAATACTTAGGCCTCATTATCTCCTATCAACAGCCAGCGGCAAGCTCCATCACACACCGCATACAAGCCGCCTGGACTGCATACGGACACCTTCGGCCACTTCTCACGTGTGCAAATGCCCCCAGATTGAGCCTCCGGCTCAAGCTCTGGGCAGCCTGTATACCCGCTGTTTTAACCTATGGCCTACATGTGTTGAATCTGACGGAAAGGCAAATTAATCAGCTCCAGGCTGTCGCTACCAGACAGCTCCGTGCAGTCGCCAAAGCCCCCTCACATCTCACACATGAAACCACTGAGGCGCTCTACGCGCGTCTCAAGGTTAAACCTATGCGCGACGTTCTGCAGCAGTCTCAAGCAAGGCTACTTGCCAACTTGCAGCAGCTACAATGTGGAGGAGCGATACAGCCAGACACCGTGAACTGGTTGCAACAGCATCATTTACTTGCTGCTTCTACCACTTGCCCCGGATCCATATCTGCACCTCCCATTGCACACACCTTCACATGTCCCGATTGTTCAGCGGTCTTTGAGAACTATCGACTATTCAGGATGCATCAGTCCACAGCTCATGGCCTCAAAGCCCCAACTCGACGGCATCAGGTTAGCTTCGATCGCTTGCAACATTCCACAGCGGGACTTCCCATATGTCGGCTATGCCAAAAACGCTTTTCCAGGTGGACTGGTCTCCGTGCTCACATTGAACAAGGATGGTGCCCGAAGCTTGATCCGCATATCCATCCTGCTAAGTCCCACACAGCCTCTGCCTCTGCTCCAACCACGAGGTCGGAGCCCTGCGAACCTCCTGCCCCTACAGGTCCGGCTGATGCCTTGCCAACTGTTCCGAGTGACACAAGTGCACTCACCACCACGGTGCAGACTGTTGCACCGCCTGACGACTCACCAGACATCGCACAGCCCGCACCACAGGCTTGCCTCGCTGGTGCCTCGGTCCCAACCTCAGGCTTAAACCCCTCACCTCAGCAGCGAGAGGACACAGTCACTGAGCTCGGACTGCATAAGCCTGGTTCGGGAACCCAGGCTGAAGCTCATGATCCACAGTGGCAAAAGCGCATTGGTCCGGCTGCCGTGGTCCCAATGGTGCAACGGGTTGAACTCATGCAGCGGATTCGCACCCGGGGCTGGCAGGTCGTTATGCAGGACCCTGCGCTACGTGATGAGGTTCGTCACCACTGCCCTGAGTGCTCACAGTGGTGCTCTTCACCTGCCGGTCTCAAAGTCCATTTGATGCACGAGCATCCACAATGGCTTGCCTCGCAAGATTTCATTCTCAAGAGGGCGAGACTGCTAAGAAGTACCCTTACGAAGCCCTGTCACTTTTGCTTGGCCACACGTTTCGATCTTCAACAACACTGGAAGCGATGTCCGGTCATCACTATTGCCTGTTATCTTGAACATAGGAGTCATGACCCTGCCAGCCACGGGCAACATGGCGGCGACACCCCAGCCACAGCCGGAGGCCTCGATCAATGCCAAAAATCAGGAGCTGGAGATGTTTGGCCACCTCTTCAACAGCTTCAGCAACACGGCAACGAGCGGCCAGGCTGCGCAGAAACGCCCACGACCCGAACAGAGGGATGCTGTCATGACTCCAGTGCCCGACGAAGCCTCCCTTCCTCGATCGACGGCCACACCGACATCAGTCCCCAAGGGCAAAGGCAAGGTCAAGGGGCAGGGCAAGCATGCAGGCAAGAACAAGGGCAAGGGCAAAGGCAAGAGCAAGGGACCACAGTCCTCTACCGAGGTGACAAATCGCACGGATCCCTGGACTCTGGATACATGGACCGATCCGGACTCGTGGAGCATGAGCGGATGGTCCGGACCGAGCCTGACCACAGCGGAGTCTTCCAGCACCCTGTTGATGCAGGTTGCCCGAATGACATTGCGGCACGAGCAGCAACTTCATATCCTCCAACAGGACACTCGCCTCTTCCTGTATCTCAAACCGAACCAGGAGTACTCCGTGCTACCGATGATGTTGCAGCTCGCGACGGAATGGAGACAGACGATGGAAACCACTCCGACAAAGCTCACGATGTCACTACGGGAGATTATGATCCGGGGTCTGCTCAAGGAGTGGAAAACCCGCCTTCAGGCCTTCCAGAAGAGCGAGGAGACCAAGATCACAGGACAACGCCTGCAGTGGTTAGACAGCCTGGGGCATTGGAACTACATGCATTGGTGCCCAATCAAGCAGGAACTAGTTCTGACGGAGCGCCAGGAATCCAGGTCCACCGAAGAGATCCTGACCATGATCCAGGAGATGGAAGAGCTGATCACGGGAGACTCCATTAAGAACTTCAAGTCCATGAGACAGCTTCGCGAGTCGTACCAAACGGACTGGGTGCAGTTCCTGGTGGAAGTTCAACTACGCGGACCAGGCGACAAATTGTGGACTATTTTCAACGATCTCATCGGCAGTGCAGCGCTCCACCTTCTTGCCGCCCGACTCCGGCGGAACCGCTATCCGTACTCGGGCCTAGCCCAGAGCATCCAGGCCCAGGTCTGGTGAGGTCTGCTCCTCAATGCTTCCTCCTTGGATTTCCTTTGCATTCCATCAGCCTTGCAAATCCGAGTGCTACCACATGCTATATGAATAGTGCCTTGCATGCCATTCTTTATGTGTTAGCAGTCCTTCGACCGCGCGATCAGGCTGCTCTTGGACAATTGTGTCACCTCTGGGGTGCTATCCAGCGCCAACCTCAGAACTTTGATCCAAGTCACAACCTCTCATGGGTGATGATGATGAGTCCATGGCCACGGTTATTTGTGCAAAATGATGCTGCCGAATTCCTTGCTCATATGCTGTGCAGACTACGGCTACCCTCCGTCGAGGGGAGGTGGGAAGCCCGCCGAATGGATGCAGGCCACGGTCTGCAACTGCACGACGAGGGAAGCCTGCATCATGCACTCCCCCTGCCAATTCAGGGGCATACCAGCTTGGCCGACTGTGTTCGGGCCTGGCATAAGCAGTCCCAGACTCATGCACTTGCTCCTTATCAAGCTGTCAATACTCTCGGAATACAGCTTCTCAGGTTTCGCACTCGTGCCATGCGCACCCAGCGCCGACGACCTGTTGGCAAGGACCTTAGACCCATCACTGGCCTCCTTGATGACATCCAGATCCCACAGTTCTGCAATACTCACAATCTTGATGCCCATCCTCGACGCTTTAACGCTGCAGCTCTGATTTTGCATCGGGGAGCGACCGTTGATCAGGGGCACTACATATGTGTCTGGAAAAGCGCCGATACTCTGCTGCTTCTTGATGACTCACGCACAGCTCGAGCCTGCACAGCATCCGAGATTGCCGCTATCCCTGCAGAAACTTATTTGATTTGGTATATTGCATGCCAGGATGGAGATGAGACTACGAGCAGAGTGTAGTGCACTAGCCATTGACAATTCTGTCATGGCTCATTGCCCATAAGAGGCATCGTATCGCAAAACGCGATATGCTCTGACCCGCTTGGCGAAGACCTCTCTTCGTTGCGTCCGCAAGAGTATGTACGTATGCTTTCATGCATGCATGCATGTGTTGATTGTTGCCTTAATTTGGCTGTTCTGTGGTTTACTCATTGGTCCATTTGCTTACTTGCTTCTTCTTGCACATGCATGCATGTGTGTAAGTATATGTGTAAATATAGACATATATGTATATGTAAGCATTTCTGCGTGTGTGTATATATACATATATATATACATATATATATATATATATATATGCGTGTGTGTGTATATATGGTGTTCGTGCACATGCGAAATATATGTATATATATATATATGCACAAACGTAAACACCACGACTCTCGCACACACTCTCTCTCTCACACACACGGTACCTGTGTGTACTCAGTTATCGAACATATACGGACTAAATGCTGCGCCGCATACTCTGCACCCAAACTGCACAATCCTGAATTCCGGTGCCCTAAGTTAAGCCTTGAAAACCTTCCGAAATTGACAACCCAAAGGTCCTCGAGGGCCTCAAAGTTGGCATGTTGTTGCAAATGACAGTAGCCCCTTACTAGTAAGGGTGCTCTTGTTCCTCTGATGCTCAGTTTTCATAAGGAAACCCCACACAAAAAAGGGCAAAAGGGTACTACTCAGGAACCTAGACAAAGAGCTCTTGAACAGTACAGTAAGCGCCTAAGTAATCGGACCAGGGTGTTGCGGATTTGAGCAACAGCCCGTAACAGCCATTCAAAAAAGTACGAACCGTATAAACATCTTCTATAAAGCACCCTCCATACATAGGCCCCAAGGTGCCTCGATCTCGCATGATATCGGAACCCTTGAACAGTGCTTGTTTAAGGGTTTAGGATAGGGTGTCATATCGGGGGCGATAAGGGCATTCTAGGCAATTTACAGGGCTTCAACAGAAATCAACAGAGTTGACTGGGCTTAAGACCGAGGCCTTAATTCGTTTCAATAGTCTCGCTCTGCGAATCATACTATATCAATGTTGGAAGGACATACGGGGATCCCAACCCTAAACGCGACGGATTCTTGCTACATGACCACCATCCACTCGCCCAACTTGCAGGTTTTGACAGTGTACGATAAGCGAGGGCTGCGGGTTTAGGGTTCGGGTTCAGGGGCGCCTTGCCTGCAACTAACCTAAAACTGAAAACCTCGAACCTTAATCGCTCTCTAGGAAGGGCTCATCTTAAATTTGCTGGAGCCTCCACCACCGCCGCCACCGCCGCCACCGCCCTTGCCGCCTTTGCCCCCGCGCTTGCGACGGCCACCGTTCTTGCCGCCCTTTTCGCCTGACGACCGGAAACCGAAAGCTGGAACACAGCGGCATACATGCAAGGACTTAGTACCGGAGCCTCAATAATGATCGGAACTGATCCTGCAGACAGTGTTAGAAAACTTGCGAAGTACCCCCTTTCTGAGACGGCACGGAACCCCTGTCGGGAAACATCTGCACAGACTCAACACGTAACAGAAGTACCAGACACCAGCAACATCAACAACTACTATGTTACACACACGCTCTATGCGGATCCGTCCAGCCATCCGATGTAGAGCACGCATGGAACATGTCGTTTCGGGTCTTACCACTATGTCTCAATGTTGTGTCAGGCCAGCTGGCCATCGTGTGCGTACTGCTTGCACAGATAACCGCCTACCCGAGCCGTAATACTGCCGATGGAAAAATCCTGAGATTGCTTGTTGTATTCTGGCTATGGCAACTATGATACTGCAAAATCCTGATGCAACACGAATGCTTCTGCCCATGCACGGTACTGAGATCGCTATATGGGCCACATATGAAACCCTGGTAACCCTACATTGCCCTACACAAAGTGTAGCCCCTGCGTTCAACCCATATGGCAACGCCCTAAACGCTGAAACCCTAACCCTCAAGTAACTTAAATTAACCCTACACGGTACAGCTTCGATTCAACCGAAAATCTGGTGTGTATTTGCTAGGATCGCGCCACTGGCTGCCTTCAGCCTATGGGTCACGGGTTTGGGGTTTTATGAAACTTTATCATGCTATATGGTTGAGAATGCACCACGGTTTTCTCATCTGAAACCAACCCGCCACAAATGGTAAATGGTTCCAGTGCAGAATTCGATAGCCAGACTACCCATCACAAGCACATCTGGGTCCATGAACCCTGACAAACCTGGCAAAACAACAATAGACTGTGTCCGGAACGCTCTGGGAAAGTTCCTGTCTAGGAGTTGGAGCAGATGGGCGGATGGCGCGCCTGTTTTCCAACCAATCGCGTCCTCTCTATCCAAGTCTTTGTGCACGAATGCATCGGCAAATGGCCAGGCCGCATTTGATGGCATTTTTTCTTTCTAACTCACATGTAGTAAAATCTGAGATGATAAAGGGAACACTGACATATAACAACAGACGTATCTATTCAACGGTAAGCTTGTGGCTACAAGAAAAGTTTGGGCGTGATTTGAAATGGGTCCTCGGTCCTCGGTCTTGTGTGGAGAATTCAGCTAAATAGGGACGAAAGGAATCGAACCAGAGTAAGCAGTATTAGGGCCTTCTATTTGCGTACATCATATGAAACAGGTTGCCAAGGACCGAAATTGTTAGAAAACGAGTTCCTGCATCCCTTCAAGTCAAACTCCATCTCGGTTGCGAATCCAGAGGATGTGGTAACCTGGCCCATTGAAGGGAGTTTGGGTCTCGAATTTCAGAGCACGGACCTCGCTTCCAACAACATGCAGGGGCCAAGGCAACCGGGAAACGTCAGGTACGAGTACGGCTTCCGCAGATGCGAAAAAGGCCAGTCTGAGAAACATTGCAAACTCACCACACTGTCATCATGCATGTGGAAGAAGAGGAAGATATGTTATTTGAGGTCCCCTGTGGCCGGTACGAACACTTACCATACCAAGCTTTCACTGAAAGGATTACCCCGTGCCAAAACCCTACTACACGACTTCGCACTAAGCTCTGAAGCTCCAGATCTGACCTTGATGACGGCTGCGGGAATCCTCATGGCATTAACAGAGGCCCAAAAACTGTGCAAGTTTACATCCGGCACCGATACGAACCGTCTGCACAGACGAGACCACACTCACCACCAGCCATAATTCAGCACTCGAACCAAAGTCTCAGGACCTTCCACACAGCCTCCTGGTTTCCTCATGCGCTGGCTGCGACAATACCAATGCACCGAGTGAAAGCGAGATTGTTCTCATGTTCAGCTCGATACCGTTTTTTTCGCAAAACCCTGACGATATGGGTGTACCGGTGTACCATGGTATTGCTCGGCTAATCAAACGTCAGCAATCTCGATGCCTCCTGCTAAGTCCGGTGCTGATCGACTCGCAAACATACCACGCACTTGGCTTAGAGCTCCCGACAGACAGTTGTAATGTAGCGGCCTTAATGATTTGAATGGGGTTTTGGGGCCCCGATATCAATTTACGATAATTGTAATAAGGAACCCGCCGAAATAGTATCGGTAATTATTTAAGCCCCTACATTAGCACATCGTCCCCGCTTGAGCATTCCATATCACCATGTTCAAACAGTGCCACAAAGACCAACCTGGTCAACTGTGAAGTAAACCCGGACAGCCACCAAACGCAAACGCTGGACGCCTGGTTCATCACTGGGCCTGAACAGACGTCAGCTAGAAAACTTGTATTACCAATAAACACCAAACGACGCAGCTCCTGACTCCAGATGCTCTAGGGGGCTTCATAATTAGAATAGGGTTTGGGGCCCACTTGCTCTAAGTATAATAAGGAACCCCCCACAACAGTATATAGGTAATTATTAAGGCCCCTATGTTAGATTCCTATACCTATACCCCTCACAGATGGGCTCTGTCATCCCAGAAGCGACCTAACCCTAAACCCTTAAACTCTAAACCACAAAACCTGAATACCAGAATCCGAATACCTAAACCTCTAAACCTTAAGCCCAAAACCCCAAATCCAGAACCAAAACTCTAAACTCCTATGTTAAGCACAACCCGAATGAAAATCCTTGCAGCTCCCCCGACAGCAACCCGAAAAGAACTCATCTAACAAAACTCGAAGAACTCAAAAAAATCCACTGGAACCCCCAAAAAAATCATCCATACTAGGTGGAGGCTTGAATCATTACCGATAGTATTGCTTAGGGCTTCTCGCTTGAACTCTGGTATAATCGACCCGCCGACCTCTATTACGCTCTTCAATCCTAGACCCGATGGGCCCTATAGACAATTAAAGTAAGGAACCCCAAAAATCCATTACTATATATCACACGTCTCTATTCTGAACTCTAAATCCGAAAATATACTTGAAACAAGGAACTCTAGGGTGCAACGTAACACCACTAATTCCTAACCATGCCGACCCTTAAACCCTAAACCCAATAACCCAAAACACTACCCTAAACCCATATGGGTAGTTGTCAAATTATGGTCCCTTGTTGAGTACCCAAAATATTGGGGTGCCTTATTATATTAAGGACCCAAAAAAAGACACTAATTTTGACAACCACCCATATGCTAAAGCCATATGAGAGTTTCCGAAAATTCGGGGTACCTTATTTGGGGTCCTTATAAGGATCCTGCTATTTAGGGTTTTCTATGAGGGCCCCCTATTTTCGGCAGCTCGCATATGCTAAAGCCAAGCAGCCGAACTCAGTCTCGACAGGGCCGAGGGCTTGGCCCAGAGGTGAGTTCTTGTCGAAGGCCAGCGCCTCGCGTCACGCCGCCGAGTGTTAGAGGTTTTTAGGGTTTAGGGGTTTAGGCTTCAAGGTTTAGGGTCTAGGGTTTAGGGGTAATTATACTCTACTCCCCTTGGAAGGTAAGCAAAAAACTACTTTTTTCGGAGACCCCTATAAAAGAAGACCGGAACCAAAAAAGGAACAAAGTAACAAAGTCTCCAAGAGCCTTAAAGTATAGGGTTTAGGGGTTTAGGGTTTAGAAGGTTTAGGGGTTTAGGGGCTTAGGGTCTAGGGTTTGGGGATCTAGGGTTGCGGGGTTTAGGGTTTAGGGGTGTAGGGGTTTAGGATTCTGTCCGTCGGTTGGTTTAGCTAAGAGCACAAAAGCGAAACTAATACACAAACTTGTTGTGGGAATATCCCTACAGGGGGCTTCAATTGGTTCTGTTTAGGTGTTCTGGGGGTTCCTTATTAGCGTTTCTAGCTGCGTCTTGGGGCATAACGGGTGAGGGTTCAAGCTTTTGGATTTAATGCTCACTTGGAGGGTCGGGGGACTTAGTAACTGGTTATTTTAGGGACTTATAAGTACCATAACCCCAATTAGGGTCCCTTTTAGGGTACTTATAAGTCTACTTACTAACTACTTACGAAGTCCCCCGACCCCCCAAGCAGGGGTCGAAACTTGGGGTCTGGGGCTTCAAGTTCGGAGCTTACTTGGAGGTGCGTGGGTAGTTATAAGTAGGGTTGGAGGTAGGATAACCACAGCCATAACCCTAAACCCTAAACCCTAAACCCTAAACCATATTAGGGGACTTATAGCCACACTTGTAACTACCCATGAACCTTCGCGCAGGGCCAGGATTCAAAAATTGTTAGTGTTTGCGGAGGGCCATTTAGTTAGATAACCGCCTGCCCCACCGCGTTTCTAGGTGGCAAAACGACCGAAACCAGTTCCTTGCTGGAAATTCCACCTGCTATGCTCAAACTCAACCCGCGGCTGTGCACAGCACCAAAGAAAGAGTAGTTTCAATACCGAAGCTTCATATATCAAAAGCTCTAAGCCCTAAACGCTCTAAATCCTACACCTTAAAACCTAAATCTAACCCCAAATCCCCTAAACGATCCTACCTGAACAAAAAGGTTCAATAAAAAAGATAGCGGTTTGAAAAACGGGCTTGTAGTGTAGGGTGTTCTTTCGTGTTGTATGGGACTTCAGAAGGGTTTCATACGGCTACTTGGAGGTTCATGGGCAGGATAACTTTAGTTATAACCCATATTGGAGCGCTTATAACCACTTATAACTACCTATGAACCTCCAAGTAGGGTTCTGGAATTTAGGGCTTTGGGTTTTGGGGTGCAGGGTTTAGGGATGAGGCGGCTCAGGGTTCGAGTTTGTTTAAGGTTCGGGTTTTCGGGTGTAGGGTTTAGGGTTTGGGTTTTCGGGTTGCAGGTTTGGTGACTAGGGTGCAGGATTAGAGGTGCGTTGTGCGAGACTTGAGCGTCTGGATTCAAAGCTGGTCTGTGGGAATGCCAGCACGATGCCTGGACATTCCTAAACATAAAGCCTAGTTGAAGGGCCTCTCCAGCCCCCTAGCCTATGAAACACTAATAACATCCATAAAGCAAGGAAAGTTGTCCCCCTAGCCCTAGCCTATAAAACACTTGTATCATCCGCAAAGCAAGGAAATCAAAAGCAGGTACGAAACAAAGGAAAACCAGGTCCGCTACGGACCAGGGGCAGTTCCTGAACTGGGCTTCATTGCGAGACGTTGAAGGGTTGTTGTGAGTATGGGTGATGTAATGTAGCAGCCTTAATAATTAGAATAGGGTTTGGGGATTCATTATACTATAGTGATAATAAGGAACCCCCAAAATAGTATTGGTAAGTATTACGGCCCCTGTACCACGGTACCCTTATAGATCCCTTATAGTAACCCCTTATAAATCCCTTTAAAGGAACCCCCCAAGAAACATTGGTAATTTTCAAGGCCCCTATAGTATACTGAACTTAGAACCAAAGCAAAAACTATAATTTTAGCTGTTTCTTAGGGATTATAATAACCAATAAAAACTAAAAATTATTTCTAAGTACCCCTAAGTATAGTATTGTGAAGAGGGATATGGCTTAAATCATAATATGAAGCCCTATATAACCCAAGCCATATTCCTTAATTAAGGGGTATTACAATCCCCTAAACCCTAAGCCTATAGATCCCTTATAGATCCCTTAAAGGAACCCTAGGTATTCCTTATGTTTAAGGGGTATTGGGCTCTCTGGGCACACCCTAAACCCTAAACCCTGAACCCTAAACCCTGAACCTTGAACCCTGAACCCTGAACCCTAGCCCTCAACCCTAAACCCTGAACCCTAAACCCTAAACCCTAAATCCTAAACCCTAAACCCTGAACCCTAGACCCTAAACCCTAAACCCTAAACCTTAATTCAGGGGTCTTGGCTCTCTGCTTGGAGGGTCGGGGGACTTAGTAACTGGTTGTTTTAGGGACTTATAAGTACCATAACCCCAATTAGGGTCCCTTTTAGGGTACTTATAAGTCTACTTACTAATTACTTACTAAGTCCCCCGACCCCCCAAGTGGGTATTGTGAAGAGCCCCGGAGGCCTCAAAGGCCTCCGGCATGGCACCCCGGCGGACGTCCTCAGTGGGATGCGTTTGCGGTTTAGGGTTTAGCGTTTAGGACTTTAAGGGTTTAGGGGTTTAGGGATGTAGGGTTTAGGGTTTAGGGATTTAGGGTTTAGGGTTTGGGGTCTCAGGGTGTAGAGTTTAGGCTTTCAGGGTTTAGGGTTTAGGCTTTAGGGTCTCTGGATTTAGGCTTTAGGGTCTCTGGATTTAGGGTTTAGGGAGGCTCTGGTTCGGGATTTAGGGCTTGGGATTTAGGTTGCATGGGCTGCAAGCCCTGAAACCTAAGGCATGAATCCCGAAAGCTGCTAAGCAAAACATGAACTCTAAAACCTTCAATCTCAAACCCCGAAACCCAATTTCGGAGTTATAGGCAAGGTAACTGTGGCTACAACTATTGATAACCCTCCATTAAGGTACTTGCAACCTTCCTTTCTAACATGATAAGCTTAAACAACCTAAAGCTCTGATGGAACACTTCCAGACCAGCTAGAGAACCCGTGTAGAACCCAGAAAGCAACCCTGCTAGTACTCCTAGTCCAAGCCACAGACCCTGAACCCCGCCGACCACCCCTGCATCTATCCCCTATGGTCCTTCATAGACCTCAACCCTAAACAAAACAAACTAAACCCTAAACTCTAAACCGTAGAGAGTGTTTTGGCTATTCCCTAAACCCTAAACCCCTAAACCCTGAACTTTAAACCGTAGAGAGTGTTTTGGCTATTCCCTAAACCATAAACCCCTAAACCCTGAACTTTAAACCGTAGAGAGTGTGTTGGCTATCGGCTAAAGCAGAGGGTAGTTTGGGGGATCCCGGTACAGCCCTGAACCCCGAATCCTGATTCCCCACACACCCTAAACCCGGAACTCACAGCCCCTGAACCCTACTCGAAGGATCAAGGAACTTCGTAAGTAGGGTTATAAGTACCCTAATTGGGGTTATAAGTACTCATAAGTAACGTTACCTCACCTCTAACCCGACTTCCGAAGTCCCCTGATCCTTTAAGTAAACCCTGAGCTCACAATCCCCAAACCCCAAACCCTGCACCCCCCTAAACCCTAAACCCTAAACCCTAAACCCTAAACCCTAAACCCTAAATCCTAAACCCTAAATCCTAAATCCTAAACCCTCTACCCTAAACCCTAAACCCTAAACCCTAAACCCTAAACCCTAAACCCTAGAACCTGAAGCTCTCCTCGCACTAAGCCGCACACCCGTAGGTCTGCTCCTGTCTCCCAGACCCACAGCCCACGGTTTAGGGTTTAGGGGTTTAGGGTTTAGGGTTTAGGGGTTTAGGGTTTAGGGTTTAGGTTTTAGGGTTTAGGGGTTTAGGGTTCAGGGTTTAGGGTTTGGGTAGACAACTACAGATGACAAAGAAGATCGCAAGCACGTCCCAACCGAACCGAAACCTCAAACCCTAAGCCCTAAGCCTGCCTAAACCTCAAACCCTAAATCTCCGCCACTAATCCTGAACCCGGAACCGCAAGCCTTAAACCGTAATCCTAAACCCTGAACCCCAAACCGTGAATTCCGGTTGCTGATATCAATCCTGCATTACCCATAACAAGGAATATGCCATAATTCCTACAGTTTAGGTTTCTTAATACAAAGCAGGATTTATGTCCCTAAACCCTAGGAACCCTTAAACCCTACAGATCCCTTAAAGGTACCCATATAGATCCCTTTAAAGGAACCCCCGAATTTAGATCATCAAACCGCGCTGAAGCAACCCTAAACCCTAAACTATCAGCCGGACTAAAGCCTTCAAACGGCAACTCCCTTGCTCTTCAAAGCTGCTCCGAGGTCGCCACCTGCCCAGTTGGCTCAGGGGCTTAGGATTTAGGGGTTTGGGGTTTAGGGTTTGGAGGTCTAGGGTTTAGGGGTTTGGGGTTTGGAGGTCTAGGGTTTTGGGGTTTGGGGTTTGGAGGTCTAGGGTTTTGGGGTTTTGGGGTTTAGGGTTAAGGGGTTCCGAGGTCTAGGGTTTTGGGGTGTTGGGCATATGGTTAACCTCTACTCCCCTTGGAAGGTAAGCAAAAAGCTACTTTTTTCGGAGACCCCTATAAAAGAAGACCGGAACCAAAAAAGGAACAAAGTAACAAAGTCTCCAAGAGCCTTAAAGTAACGGTGTATTCTTCAAGATTGAGGGATCGGGGCTTAAGACCTTCGGCTTAGCGGTTCAGAAGCTTTAGGGTTTGGGGTTGGCAGTTTGGGAGCTTCCGAAGATAGGGGACCCTACGGTTGATGATATAAATCCTGCACTACCCATAATAAGGAATATACCATAATTCCCATAGTTTAGGGTCCTTAAGGTAATGCAGGATTTATATCATCAACAGTAGTATAGGACCCGAAATAGTAGGATCCATGTTATGTATCAAGACTCCAAAATAAGGTACCCCCTAGTATAGGACCCTAAATAGTGGGATCCTTATTATCAGGACTCCAGAATAAGTAAGGTACCCCTAATTTTCGGAAACCCCCATTTGCGAAAGCTACAGAAGACGTAGTGTTCGGATCTAACGGCTTCGGGTTTAGGGTGGCGTTGATGGGGTTTTGTGGCTTAACATGTTAATTTTTTCCTTAAAGCTAAAACTTTGAGGTTTTTTGAACTAACATTCGACATTTTATCGCAGGGTGTGATAGCTATCTTGAGGTTGCCTGGTTCAGGACTTAGGGGGCTCAGGACGAAATTACCGGGATCCGCGGGTTTTTGGGGGAAATCGAAGGAACCAGAACCTAACAAGACCTACCAATTTGCCGACCGAGCCGAGACCCGAAATCACAACCTCGATCCGACGAAGACCCACACCTCACAAACTCGGTTTCGGGTTTAGGGTTTAGGGCTCCTGGCTTGTATGTAAGGCAACTGTTGATATCTTGGTATGCATTGATAACTCCGATGATAGGTACTTATAACCCTCCTTACTAAATCCCACGAACATTCAAGTACAGCTTTAAGCCTGAATAGACCCATTTTCGAAGTCTGCATGACCCCTTTGTAGAGTCTGAACCTACAGACTCCTTGCAGAGCCCTAAACCGTAAACCATTTGTAGAACCGCCCAGAACCGAAAGCTCGTGAAGCCTCGTACCGCCGTGGCGCCATCCAACGACTTCTTGCGCGCCAGGCGTTTGAAGTCATTGAAATTCTTGCCCTGGCACCTGGGTTGTAAGGCTCTTGGGGTTTAAGGGTTTAGGGTTTCAAAAGTGTTTTTTGTTTAAGGGCTGATTTCCGACAGCACGTAAGTCACTACGGCTGTCCGGGTTAAGAATTTTAGGTCTGCGTTTTGGGCGCCTCAGGATTTCGGTCGAGGGCTTCGGGTTTTGGGTTCTGGACTTGAATTTGATTTAAGCTGGGCAGCCCACGGCCTTTGTCTGAGGAGAAAGCAGGCCTGTGCTTTTAGGTTACGGCTTTTTTGTCCGTAGGGTTTCGGGTTTAGAGTTTCGGGTGATTTTGAACCTCTGTTAGCAGACTTTCTCCTAAGCACGCTTGCCCAGCAGCACACAAAGCTGAGAAGATTAAGGGTCAAGAGTTAGGTTTGAGGGTCTGGGATCTAGAGCTAGAGGCGTCGGGCTTGAGAATGGTTCAGCCAAGCCGCTGGGCGAAGACTTCTGCAGCGGACTTTTCGTCCTCCAAGAGTATGTGGGACACCTGCAAATTCAGGTTCTGGGGCAAAATAAATTAGGGTTTTGTGTTTTCAGGGCGTAAAGCTACAGAACCAGCAGCGCAAGTCGTTCACTTGCCAGCCGAAAGCCCTTAGAATGACGCCTTGTAGCTCACCCGACTGGCTTGCTTGGGCCTACTTGGAGGGTCGGGGGACTTAGTAAAGAGTTGTTTTATAGAGTTATAAGTACCATAGCCCCAATTTGGGTCCTATTAAGGTACTTCTAAGTCTATATAATAACTACTTACTAAGTCCCTCGACCCTCCAAGTAGGGTTTGGGGTTTACTTGGAGCAGCATCGTGTCATAAAGGAGGGGCCTGTAAATCATGCTGCAAATCATAACATGGTTGAAACTGCGTTCCTTACTCAGCCGCTTCTCGGGTAGTATCTCACAACCTGTTTCCACTGCATCCTTGCCTCAACTGATCAACCCTCTGCTAAAAAACAGGGCTTTGGGGTATGGGGTCACGAGACATCGCTTCAATGCCAACCCTAAACCGAACACACTTGTGTGTGAGGTGGGCCCAAGTGTAATCTCGAAAAGTGGCTGACGCACGCTCGAAAGTGACAATCGCACTCAACCCTCACCCCTAAGCCACTACACTAAAACGCGATAACCACCACTGAACCTCAACTCTCTACCCCAAGAAACCAATAACCAGAAACGCCCCAAGCTAGCATCCTACGCAAACAACCCGGTACCTCATAACTGAGCAGGTTTCGTAGTACTTAGATCATCACAAGAAAGCTACATGGGTGGTTGTGAAAATTATGGTCCCTTTTTGGGTACTCTAACTATTAGGTGCCGTACTATACTAAGGACCCAAAAAGGGACCATAATTTTGACAACCGCCCACATCACCTTGAACACTAAACCTATATAAACCCTAAACACCCTGGGCTAAGCTCAGCCCTAAACCCCAAACCCTAAACCCTAAGAACCCTAAACCCTAAACCTTAAACCCGAAAATTCTCCCAAGACACTTCGCAGGTTGCGCCCTGCACTGCCTTGACCTCAATCTCTGGACGCTATAGGTTTGGGGCCTCAGGGTTTTGGGTTACCCTTCTTTTGGATTTAGGGTTTGGGGTTTCGGGTTAAAGATTTAAAAATTCGTGTGTGTGGTGCTCCAATTTTGGGGCCCAACCCGAGCAACGTCCGTAAAACTTAAACGCTCATACCGACTCATACCACAAAACCCTCAAACCTTGAACTCCAAGACCTAAAATCGCAAGCTGTCATCAGGGCTGGTTTAGGATTTAGGGCTTAATTAATGCCCACGGGTGCTGCCGCATGCATCAGCTGGGCGGCTGGGCGCTGCTCTTGATGCAGTAGCAGCCATTCATGGAAAATTATATGGGTGGTTGTCAAAATTGGGGTCCCTTTTTGGGGTCCCTATTATAGTACGGCACCTATTATTTAGGGTACCCCAAACGGGACCCTAATTTTGACAACCACCCATATCCCTTCCAGGAGTGCCCATGTCTCCAGCTCATTTGGCCGCTACAGGACTGCAGTCTCGGCAGCACCTGGGCCCGTCCCCCAAAAAGGGTTTAGGGTTTAGGGTTTAGGGTTTGTCCACCAGGAGCCTATGATGTCGCCTCCAGTGTCCCGGAATCCAGTGTCTGGCCTTAAACACATGATCGGTGCATAAAGTAATCCGCGGACCGCTGCCGGGAAAGTTTCCGCTGTGGGCACCGCATTTTCCAGACCCCGCGCTTGACTGCAGCTCCAGAGAGGGGAACCAAGAAGCGGTCCGGATCACCTTCGACCGGAAGCAGCCACTGCCAAACAATCCAGCATTCCAGCCCTACTCGAAGCAGGATCTTTTCTTTCTATTGTGTTTTATCCCGGGAGCCAGGTATTCGAAGATCTCTCCATGTCAGCTTCCGCTGCATCACCCGCCCAGACCACTCGCATGCTGCGTAGTTGCAAGAAGTTATGGCTGCCTCCTTTCTTTCACCTATCCCAACCCGCCGTCATCTAGCCCTTGCTACGTTCACAGGGCACAATAAACAGCTAGCTAAGCTCCTGGTAGCGACTCCACGTGCCGAACTGCAGCCAATGCACTATGGCCATATCCCGGTCTGGCCAATTGCCATTCTCCACGTGGGGTTTGCCGCCTTGCCCTGTGCCCTCCCTACCCCTTCCTGTCCTGCCCGCCCTGCCGCCCTGCCCCGCCCTGCCCTGCCCTGCCTTGCCCTTCCTGCCCTGCCATGCCCTGCCCTCCGTGCCATGCCCTGCCCTGCCCTGCTGCCCTGCCCTGCCCTGCCCTGACCTGACTCCTTACTTTGTTTAAGTGCTGGAAAGGAAGAAAAGCGCGATGGCATGAGTTTAAGCCTAAACCCTAAAAGGAATAGGTTTGGGTGGCATGGCCGCCTCCACAATACGATGCACTCGACACAAACCTTGTCGCAAGATATTATCGCCTACGCGCTCTTCCTAAATCCTAAACCCGGAACCCCAAAATCCTCGACCCCGAGCGTCACCTCTAAGGCCCAAAGCCTCAGCGCATGTCACACGGTTTGCCGCCCAAACTTCCATCAGGTTTGTGTTTATTTCAGTTTGGGGTTTAGGGTTCAGGGTCTTGTAACGAAGCCAGCTCCCAAAAAGCTAGGACACTGTGGTACTCCAACACCCTGAGAACCCGAAACCCCTTAGACCCTGAACCCCCGAGCCCTTAAAACCCAAACCCCGAAAACCCGACACTCTGCAACCCTGAACAGCCGAATTTATAAACCCTTCTTGAAGGATCATGGGACTTAGTAAGTAGGGTTATAAGTACCCTAAATGGGGTTATAAGTAATTATAAGTATAGTTACCCTAATTATAACCCTAGTTACTAAGTCCCATGATCCTTTAAGTTGAGGGCAGGAAGCCCACTTCCCGCCCAGAAAGTAGTCTGGGTTCAAGATGATCGCGATGGTCGCCTCAGCTTTCCGGAATGCCAGGGGCTGAAAGAATAACGTAGCTTTCTGCGGTTGAGGGAGTAGGGTTTAGGATTTAGGGTGAAGGGGCTTAGGGTTTCAGGGGCAAGTCCAAATGAGTCTTCCTGTCGAATTTCAGGCATATTCGTCACTTGACAGGGTGATTTGGAGTATGCAGAGGTTCAGGGCCGGGGATTATGAGTTGTGGGTTTGCAGCTTCAGATTTTGGGTGTGGGGTATTGGAGTTAAATGGTTTAGTAGGGTTTAGGGCGTAGGGTTCAGGGTTAGGATTCAGGGTGTAGAGTTTAGGTTGGGGATTAGGAGCTTTGGCATTTCTGCTCAATCATTTACCTTACCTGACTGATTCTTTATTGTTTCCACATCCAAGCCCGAACTTTCCTGACTTCGGCAGCCTTCCTAGTCCATACGATGTGATACCAAAACCCAAACTACGTATAGTATAGGGACCTTGACAGTAGAACAGGGCAAAGGTGGATGCTCTAGTACGATTCGAAGACCACAAAGCGGGTATCAATACTGAGTAGACCATTCCGCCAACTATGAAGTCTTGCAAGCCAACAGGAAGAGACCCTCGAAGTTCCCCAAAGCTCTCGCGCGGGTGTCCGTCGGTGAAGGCCTAAATCCAAAGCCCCCGCTTCCTCGATGCAAGAAACTGCCGCTAACTTCCCACACACGGTCCTCACACCATGTGCAAACCATCCGGAAGCAGATGGGCCCTATATTACCCGCAGAGAAGCAAAGCCAAGCCGGGTGACAGCGGCGAAGAGGACCTCCACCACAGTGGTCGCAGACCCAAAGTCATCGCCCGCATCCCTAGTTCGGAAAAGGTTCTGGATTAGGGGTTCAAGGTTTCGCTGTTTTGGCTTACATGTGACGATGACGACCACCACCACCACGAACAATCAGACCACTGGGAGGACCTCGACGACGACGATCAACACGACAAAAGTCCAACCGCGACGACGAGGACGACGGCTGTCGAAGTTTGCAGCGGCTGGGGGGTCAGCTAAATCTAAAACCCACTTCAACTCGAGGTGTCAGTGCTCCGACCCACGTCCAAGACCTGATTCAGTGCATGTGAGGTTACTGCAAATATTGCGACAAGAAACTGTGCCCAGGCTGCCAGCGGTGTTCCTGCTGCCACTCCGGCAGACAGTGTGGCAGCCCGTGCCGGAGCACGCGGGGGCACCAGGAAGGCCAGGGGGTAGACAAGGACGAGGAGGGCGACCTTCACCGCTGTGAATATTCAGAGAAGGACTCAGCACAGGCTTGTTGCATTTCCTTTATCAAATTAAACAGGGCCGTATTAACCGCTGGCGGAGCAAAATATGTTGCCGTTCGTTTCGGAAAGATTTTTCGCATCCTTGCGGCCTTGGTCTTTGGTTTGTAGTGCTTTCTTGGTCTTGCAGCGCTTACTAAACAGATGTCGATCCGAGCCTAGGCGAGCACCGGTACCTACAGTAGTGTATTATAGTATATTACAGTATCTTATGGCAGACTTCGTTGAGGAACTTAAAGTCTGATACCCAAAACGTCAGCCCTGAAAGCCGACCAGACGAGAACCTCGGCCATGTCAACTGCAGCTTCTCGAAAAAACACGGGAACGCTCTGGAAAACATTGGAAAACCATCACTTAGTTCCTGAACCCTGAACCCTGAACCCTGAACCCTAAACCACCCGTAACCCCTAAGGCCTTAGCGCCAAGATCCTTCATCCCTAAAACCAAAATAGTACGATCCCTAAAACCCAAGGCCCAAAATGCCCTACACCCGAAGCCTTCAAACGTGCCTTGGAAGCTCAACCCCCCAACTGCAACCCTCAAACCTGCCTCAACATGTGCCAACATCTGGAATTCTACTGTGAGGACAAGCCTGACTAGAATAGGTTTCCGTTAACGGTTCCTTTTCGAGGGGCTCTATACTGGCGCACTATACGAGTTAGCATAAGGATTGATCTGTTTAGGGCCTTCATGTTAGAATAGGGGTTTGTGTGACATTATACTTCACTTATACTTGGAAGTACGCGGGGTCTGCTAGGTAGGTAGTTACTTCTACTCCGACGTCTAGAATAAGTCCATGGTTTTGGCTTAGGACGATACACGGCTCAAGGCTTTGGGTTCAGAGCTGTGGCTGAATAGCTTCCCACACCGAAACGCGAACTCAAAACGATCCTTTACCCTAAGACCGAAGAGGCCACGACAGGTGGAGCCTCGGTGCTTTCTGTCTTCAGGCTCATGGATTAGGGGTTGGAGGTATTGGAATTTGAAGGCGTAAGAGTTTTGGGTTTGAGCTTCAGGCGCAGGCTTGGGGTTTAGGGCTTTCCATACACTCTTGACCATACTGAACTTGGCACCCTTGCAAAAAACTATCATGTTGGCTGTTGCTTAGGGTGTGTAATAACCCAAAAATGGAGAAAAAAACACTTCTAACCTCTCCTACGTTAATGTTCATGAACGCCCGTCTACTTGGAGGTTCATGGGCAGTTATACGCGGGTTTATAAGTAGGATATATGGAGCTAACTTATAGCAAAGGTCTTATAACTCTTATACTGAGGGTCCTTCTAAACCCTCCAAAACCTTACCGCAATTCTGTGAGGATCCCACCAGCCCCGGGCGGCTGATGCGTCGCTGACGAAGCATGGCGTGGTCAAGGTTGAAAAGGGCTGAGAAAAAATTGATTTAGAAGTCCATGGTATGGGGTTCGGATATTGGGAGGGTTGAGGTTCTGCGTGAAGAGCTTAGGGTGTTGCAAGTATGGGGTTATGCTGTCCGAATATTGGCTTCGGATGCACCCTACCCTAAAAACCCTGCACCCGAAGGCTGAAAGCTTAGGGGTGTGGCACCTACCGTCTTAAGGTCTTCGAGATCAGCTTGGAGCCGGATGAAATCAGCTCGGAACCGGATTGTTGAAAGAGCTGGCCTTGATGGCTAGAAAGGGGACATCGAAGTATACTAGGATTCTGGGCTGAGGGTTATGGGATGCAACTAAATACTTAGCCTGGGTTGTTCCTTAAGGTTGTCCTCTATGTATTTCCCGACATCCTGAGAATCCTGGAAGCTGAAGGGCTCATGCACATCGAAGTCTGGCGGGATGCTTAAAACAGACGCCGACGGCTTAAAAGCAGCACTGGGGAGTCTATACACTTAAAGTATGAAGAAGGGTCTTGAACGTCTTAACATGACTTGAAATACATTCCTTGCCGACCACTGGTGAATAAGCCCTCTCTCTTCAAGGGTGATATGATTAAGGTCCACATTTCAATCGTTTCCAAGGCAAGGCGTCTCGCTTGAACAAAGCCCTTTTCTTGAGCACTAAGACCGTGATGTTTTTGAATGCGTACTACGGGAGAACTTTTTGGGGTTGGCCTTAGGGCCTTACGGCTATGAACCCAAACCTTCAACCCTGGACTTCGACCGAATGTGCCAAATCCTCAACTCACAACCCGTTATCCACCAACCCTTGACTTGGCAGACGTCTGACTCGCCTTGGCAGACGTCTGAATCGCTTCCCAAACGTTAAATTCTCGCTTCAAGCCCTAAGCTCTGAAACCTTGAACCCGGAACCCGAAACCAATAAATCCAAAAGCAACAAAACCCCATACATTTTTTGGGGAACGCGAATCGTTCCCTGCCACAATCCGTCGAGTTCTTACATCTCGACATCTTTCTCCCGCCACAGCGCTGTGTGTCCCTTGCGTAGGTTTGACTTGTGCTCTGTCTTCCGACATCGTGATACAGCACACCATTCCTGTTTGCGGTCAAGTCACATTCCCTGTCGGTCTTCTGCCGAGATTGCTTCTGATGGACGCGCTAAGGCTGCTACGGTCCCAGTTTCGAAACATGCAAGACAGCTTCTGGCTGATTAGAGAACATGATCGAAGGAGGAGGTTTGCTCGTGCTGAATGCTCCACTCTTGCGAGGCTCCTGGAAATCGTAGAAATAACCGAACCTGCTGCGTGCTTAGGTTGCTGCCGCACACCTGGAACCCAGTCAGCTTGCTGACTTACCCCTCCTTCCTACGCGTTTCGAGCGTGCCAGTGCGTCACCCTCCTCTCTCCATCTCCTGAAGCTCCGTCTCCGCGCCTTCTTGCTTCTGCATTTGCAGCTCCCGGTCGACCAATTCCAGGCCATACCTGTTGCTTGAAGGTCCTGGGACGCGTCGACCAAAGGGCAAGATGACATGACCTCGACATGAACAAGCATCAAGCTGTGGGCACAATGCGCTCAGCAGCGCACAGCCAGCACTCCCCCGGCGGAGGAGCCCTCCCATATCATACAGGGTGTGGGCTTGAATCGGACCAATGAAGTCCTCCGCCAGCACTGGAATTAGTGCTGCCTCTGCTTGTGCAGATATGCGATGCGGCACTCGAGCCCGGCCTTACGGCCACGTGCTTGAAAGCGCACTCGGGCACGCACCTGTTGACTACTTGCCATGCCTTTTGGGAGGCGCGGCAGAGGATAGTCTTCCGGAACTTCGCAACTGAATTGTCTGGTCAGGACATTCAAGCTGGCGCCACAAAAGCCCGCGACGCAGCTTGAATGCACTGCACCCGCGACAGCTGCTGTAAGCACATGCAACTAACACCCCAGGTGACAACGCCGCACGGCTGCAAAGGCGTCGCTGGCTGGTTGGATCTCATGCAAATGCTCCAGTTCCGCCTGTACGGCAGTACTGTTCCCGCCACTGTCCCGCTAGGACGCCAGCATGGCGGAGCAGTTTTCTGGCCGCGACGGCCGAAGAACTGGTTGGGTTCGCCTTGAGGTCGGAGCGTGCTGCGGGCGAGGGGGGTGGACCTCGATGTCCGCAATGACTGCATGGCCGTCACCCCTACAACGAGCCACCCGGATCTGTTTCAGGAGCTAACACAGATGCTAGACAGCAAGCCGCGGGGTGTGGAAGCACCAGCTTTGCTCTCGGCTTGGTAAGGTAGCTCCAGGGCCGCTGCAGCCTGCGGTGCTCGCACAAGACCGCACTTACTGGCAGGTGACTCGTCTTGCTCCCCGTTCCCTGCCTCCTTGAACAAGCCGTCGACATGCGAGAGCTCTTCGTTGGTGCGTTGGATGAGCGGCAGATCTCGGAGCACGATGGGACGAGCATTCCTCAGCATTGTTGTCCCCCGGGCAACCCACGGTATGCAGGGTTGCATGCGTGCGGGAGTTTGACTTCGCCGGTGCCATTTCAAGTTTAAGCTTTACTTCAGCTTGTTGCGAATCCACGTGCTGATCACCCCGCCTGGGCTTTCTGCCAGCATCGAATAGCCCGCGGGACCACCCGAAGTCACGCCTGCAATCCAACACAGTTTCGACTCCATCGCCTCAAAAAGCCTGTTTTGGCGTCTTAGGGTTGATATAAGGCTTAGGTTTCAGGGCTGAAGGTTAAAGGCTATCGGGTTTGGGGGTTGGGGGTTTTCAGGCCTAGGGTTCGGTACCCCCAAATCAGCGCTAAATCCGGCACACTGAACCCTAAACCCAAACAGAGCATGCCTCCGCGTCCTCCTCCACCTCCTCCCTCTTGAGCCCCATCCCTTGGCCGCAGTTCGACGCGCCGCTGCTGCTGCGCTGGGGCCTAGGAATCAATAAGAAGAGATGTTTGGATTAGCGTTTCCGCAATTTTTTGAGAGTCTCTTTCTACACCACATGGGTACAGAGAGCTGCGGTGAGTCAGGCCCGTGTCAAGAACCTACTATAGGGGCCTTAATAATTGGAATAGGGGTTCGGGGCCCAATATACTATAATTCCAATAAAGAACCCCCAATATAGTATATGTAATTATGAAGGCCCCGATATCACTCGCTGTGATTTCCGGGGTTAAGGGCCCCACTTACCGATGAACATAATGCAGAACATGGTATTAAAAAGTATCATGCAGTAGAGTATAGTAAGATCAGATAAGATAATATAGTATGATTTAATACTATTGAACAAGGGGTTCCAATTGTCTCCTACTCTCAGGATGTGTGGTCATAGCAAGCAACGGGTGGATCTATGGATACCGTTGGAACAGCCGGTGGCACAAGAGGCCCTGCTTGCTAAGTTCATGACGATACAGTTGCTTTGGGGCCATTTCAATAAGAGTCTAGGATACCCAGTAACCTAAGAATGAAAAGGCCTCTCTTTTTGGTATTGGGTAACTTTATAAGGAACCTAGGACTACAAAAAGGGAATAAGGGTACTACTGGGCATCCTAGGTGAGGCATCAGGCTTCAATCAAGTCTGCGGCATCGGGCGTCCATAAAGGCTTCGGCTGAGACTCGCTGCATATGCCCATACTTGGAGGATCATGGGACTTAGTAAGCAGGGTTATAATTAGGGTAACTATACTTATAATTACTTATAACCCCAATTAAGGTACTTATAACTCTACTTACTAAGTCCCATGATCCTTTAAGCAGCCTTCGCTTCGCCAACTGCGGCAGTCTTACACCATTGGCCTAGGAACCAGATTTCGACAACGCAACCTCGACCACAAAACCAACCTAAACCTTCAACGGCTACGGCTTGAGGTTTATAGGACCAAAAGTCAGCAATTCGATGCCAACTTTGCTCTGACAAGCAAAGCTGCCGTTGATGGGACATGTGACATTGCAGGCAGGCAAAACCGCAACTCGATCCCGAGTCCGTTTATGTGCGGCTTCGGAATTATAGTTGTAGGGTGCACTAAATCACTAAACCTTAAAACCGTGAGAGCGCACACCCCGAAGCCTACGGCCCAGGCCATGACCAAACGCAAACCCCATACGCCCCAACCTCGAGCCTCAAACCTTTACTTAAATGCCGCAGATTTCAAGGATCCTGCAAATAGAACACGAACCCTGAAAACGCCCAAAGAAACTACTTAAACAAACAACTGAAGCCCGAAAACGCTACAGGGAGCTCTGCTTGAAAAACCTAGACTCTTTAGAGAATAAACCAAAAGCCCTAAACCCAAACCCCTCAAACTCTAAACCCCTAAACTCTTAAACCCCTAAACCCTGAACCTTAAAGGAACACCCAGAGGAACCCTTAAACCCTGCACCCCAGACCCAAGAGCTCTGAGGTGATGGGAGGCCAAAAGGGGGGTTTAAGATTCTTGGGGTAGGGATTCCTTAAGATGAACCCTATTATGGGAACCCTAATCCCTACTAAACCCCCATATGCTAAAACCCCTTTTTGGCCTCCTATGATGAGGAGAGCCCCGCCTCTGCGGCGACGAAGCCGAGCTCCTCGAGAGCCTCCTTTTCGTTCAGGCTCCGGAGAGTCCAAAACCCGAGTTTTAAGGCTCCTTTTAAGACCTCCTTTAAGGGCTCCTTAAAGGGTTTAGGGTTCAGGAGTTTAGGGTTTAGGAGTTTAGGGGTTTAGAGGTTTAAAGCTTCCTGGCTCCTTTAAGGGTTGTGTAAAGGGTTCTGTAAAGGGTTTGGGGCTTGGGGTCTAGGGATTAGGCTTTAGGGTTTAGAATTTAGGGTCTAAGGATTAGAGTTTAGGGTGTAGGGCTTGGAGTTGGGCTTTAGGGTTAACCCTAAACCCGACACCCTCACACCCCAACACCTGATCACTCTCATGTTTGTAAATGGGGCGTTGCAGTGATTGGGGAAAATGCCGTACGAGACCTCAAGTTATATATTGCATCCCTAAACGGGAAAACACAGCCCCCCCCTCTTTCCTGCACGTGGCGGACAGCAGGGCTGTCAACCATGATCTCATCGATGTTGAAAGCTCCTGCCGTCTGTTACGGAAGAGCACCGGGGAGGTGGTTTTTCGGTTTAGGAGTTAAGGCTCAGGGTTCGGAATCGGCATTCGGGGTTGAGGGTTTAGAGCTTAGGGATCAGAGCTTACGGTGTGGCGTTGAGGGTTTATATAAGGCATTCGGGCCCAATACCCCAAACCTTAACCCAAGCTGCCTACTTGGAGGGTCGGGGGACCTAGTAAGTAGGTAGTAAGTAGACTTATAAGTACCCTAAAAGGGACCCTAACTGGGATTATGGTACTTATACGTCCCTAAAATAACCAGTTACTAAGCCCCCCAAACCCTAAACCCCATACCCTTGCAGAATCCCTATAGATCCCTTTAAAGGAACCCTAAAGGAGCCCCATTTATGTTACTAAGTCCCCCGACCCTCCAAGTACCTCTGAACTAAGAGGCTCCCAGCCTGAATCAACTTCGCTCCTGGGGCGTTTCACAAGGATCCATACTGACTCTCTCGGCTCTCCCGGTTTTAGGGTTCGGGCTTTGGGGGTTTAGGGTTTGGGGGTTTAGGGGTTGAGGGGTTTAGGGGTTTAGGGGTTTAGGGTTTAGGGGTTTAGGTTTTAGGGGTTTAGGGGTTTAGGGGTCTAGGCTTCAGGGGTTTAGGGGTTAGGGTTTCAATCTCAACGGGCTGGTGCATCGTCTTGGCGGCCGGGGGCTCAGGGTTTAGGGCTCCGGGTGCAGAATTTAGTTTTTAGGCTTAGGGTTTAGGGTTTAAAGAACCTTTCAAAAACCTTCGCCCCGACTTCGATCGTATGGCAGGGATCCATGAGTCCAGCTTCAGGAACGTTTGGGCAACGGCAGCCGAGTGAATGGCACCGTTTGTGTGGCTTGGTATGTGCCCAGGGGATGTCATTGGGCTTCTACTTCTACGAATTTTGCTGAGCTCATGTGCCCGTCTCCCAGATCGACAGGCCCTCTTCCTTGTACTTTGTACATTATATGCAGAACTGACGGTCAAGATATGTACATTCGCGAAATGCATAAAATCTGATTTATAGCCATAACGGGGACTTTGCGCTTAAGGTACAAGGCTTTCGGTCGCAAAGCTTCACCAGACCTATAGTGCTTCTGAGATAGAAACAAACATTGCAAACGCATGCATGTGCTCTGTCCGAACAACCGATTCAAGCTTTGAGGGTACGAAGGAGGTTATACAAACCCGGGCTTGTAGTGTGACTCTGTCTTCACTGCGGCTGCGAGTACATAGTTCTTCAGTCAATCGGAACATTGCCCCATGCAAAGCGATCCTGCAGTGGCAGAGTTTGACACCATCGCCTCGTCACGATGCCGCAGAAGCGCCTGTGCAAACAGGTTTGTTCGATCTCCGTACATATGTTTCCAAAGCTTATGGTTCAATGCTTATTGGTTTTCACGGTTGGCTTAAACCCTAAACCCTAAACCCTAAACATGTACCTCGTCCTGAACCCCAAAACCCCCCTGACCGCTTCGTGCACGCCTCAAGGGACGTCTGCCCGGTGCGAGCGGCGGCCTGCGTGGGCGTCCACCGAAATCCATTGGGGCTTGGGGGGGCTTAGGGTTTTGCGTTTGGGGTCAGGGTTTAGGGTTTACGAGATTTCCAGCATAGCAGTTTTGGATCGATTTTGGATGTAAAGTCTTGGGGTTCTTTAAGAGTTCGGGCTGAACAAAAGTTTAGTTCAGGATTTTCGGATGCATGTTTGGGCTTTGGGAGCCTGGATCTCTTCTTTTGCAAAGATCCTTGTAGGTCTTGCGGCTTATAGTGAAATCCCGACAGTTGGAACATGGGTTTAGGACGATCAGTACCGGGATTGCCTGGACTTTATTGTAACGGCATCAGGATAATGCTGTTCCAACTTTTCGTCTTATACTGTACATAAGGGCCGCTCTGGGTAGATAGCTTCATCAGGGATTCGGGTTTAGGGTTTAAGGGTTTGGGGTACCGAGGTTTCGAGACTTACGTTTCAAGGATTTGGGAAGCTGCTCTTGTGTAAGGCTCTTCTGTTGTGTACGGACCTCAATAAATAGGAAAAGGGTGTATAGTATACAGGGACTACAGCGACTACAGGGCAGTAGTATAACTACCACATCCTGCTTGGGGCCTGAGCATCGTGCAGGTTCGCAGTGGTGCAACTTGGACTTAGCGAAATGAGGGAACTTAGACGACAAAAGCCTCCATCAACGAGCCACGGAATGCCCCTAAGGTTTAGGGCCCAGGGGTTCACTGCGTTGGGTGTACTTTATTTGCATCCAAACCCCTAAACCCGAACTGGGCTCTGAATTAATCAAGCATGAAACTGCATCAAACAAATGCAACTTCTTTGTTCACTGGCTCTACAAAAAACAATTCCAAAAAGTGGAAAACGCAAAGTATGACAGAGACCGGCAAGCCTTGCAAGCCAAAACCCCCTACTAATGCAATTGAGGCCTTCATGATTGGAACAGGGTATTTGGGAATACTACGGGACACTAGTTCTAATTACTCCGACCCCAAAACCCCTGAAACCCAAGCTCCCGAAAACTCCAAGACCTGAAAGCCAAGCCTCAACCCTAAGCACACCTGAAACCTTAAGTGCCGTAAAACACTAGGGTTTAGCGTTGGGGCTTACTAGTAGGGCCTAAACTCTAGAACCCAAAATCACCCTAAACCCTACCTCTCAAAAAACTCTGTAGACACCTTCATGCCCAACAAACTCTGCTTCACAATCTAGCGCCTCTCGCCAGAGACGATGGCTTTCGCCGGCCGCGCCGCCTCCAGGGTAAAGAGTTTAGAGCTTAGTGTACTTGGGTAGTTCTCTGAATCAGGTCCCTTCTTTAAGTACCCAACATAGTACGGCCTCCTTATACAAAGGACCCTAAGACGCATCCGAATTAAGAGAACTACCCATATGGCTTCTGCTGCTTTATGGGGTCATTCGGGGGTGTACAGGCATTGCCGTACTCGTTCACCCGTAAACCCTAAACCGCTAAACCCTTAACCCTAAAACACTAAACCCTAAACCCGGGATACACGGAGGTTCGTGGGCGGTTTTAGGTAGGGCTTGTAGGTCGGGGAACTATAGCATAGCCCAAACTAGAAGACTTCCTTGCGCACTTATAACTACCCATGGACCCCCAAGCACAAGTACCTTAATTGGGTTGCAAGTACGTTGTAATTACGTTTGCCATGCTGATAGGCACGCCTGAGAAGTCCCTGATCCTTGAAGCAATACAGTGACTCCAAAACCAGTCATTGAGGAATAGACCTTAAATCGTATTGTGAACCCCTTTTCTAACTTAAGGTAGAATGCTGAATTCAAGGGTTCGGAAGCCTCTGAGAAAAACAAGAAAACATGACAAGCATGTATCAGAAGCAGGACTGTGTTGAAGATAGTCTACTCAGTATACAGGTCAGCATCATCGGCATCATCAGGCCGACTACAGGATAGTAGAGATGATGGTTTGTAATCGTTTTTAACGATGTTGATGATGGCCATGGTGGCGACACAAAAACAGTAGTAGCGGCCTCCCCTCCAAGTGCCTTCACCCCAATTCCTTGAACTCTCTCAGGTTCAGGGCCTAGGATTTCGGATTCAGCCCCTAAACCCTACACCCTCTAACGTTTCAACGTTTCTTTTTTGTTAGCACCTTTTTCCCCCTGCAGAGTCTGTCGAAGGAAGCCTTGTGGTGTAGGGTTTAGGGTTTCGGGTTCAGCCCCGCCGTCCTTGTGCCCCTCTGCCGGCGCCGCGGCTCCTTTGCAAAGGCTGCGTTCGGATCTGAGGGTTCAGGGGTTCAAGGGGGTCAAGGGAATTTGAAGGATCTATTATAGGAACCTGATTAAGAAACCTTGGACCTTTATTAGGGTTCCTTGTATGAATCCTACCATTTTTGGGTTGTAGGCCTAGGGTTTCTTAATCAGGTTTCGACATTATGCCGTGACTGGCTACTTTTGTAGCGAATGCTTCAAGAGCCTGCCCAGAGAGCCCAAAACCCCTTAAATAAGGAATATGGCTTAAATCATAATAGGATCCCTAATATGATTTAAGGTATATTCCTTAATTAAGGGCTTTTGGAGGCTCTGGGTGCCTTGAACCCTCCCCTCACAAACCCGGATTCTTTGTACCGCGCTGTCGAGCGGCAGGCTATGCGCCACGGCGAGCATCAGTGGGACTCGGTCGATCTGCCTTGACTGCAGTAAACTCCAAAGCCCCTTAATTAAGGAAAATACCTTAAATCATATTAGGGATCCTATTATAATTTAAGGTATATTCCTTAATGAAGGGATATTGGATTCTCTGGGTGCGGTAAACTCCAAAGCCCCTACTAAATTCAGCGATCTGCCTTCATCCATGCGGGGGCTCTAGCTATGATCTGAGGCACAGTTCTTAATTTGGGGGTATTGGTTTGTGTTACCTGGGAACCCGGAAACCTCAGGATGCTAAAAACCCTCAAAACCCGCAGATTATCTACACGAACCTCCAAGAGGTTTAGGGTTTCGGTTTTAGGGTTTAGGTGAAAACCTACTAGGAAGCCCTGCCTGCTCTGCACCGTACTCGTCGATAGAGGGCCCCCCTCCCCCTCCCTGTAGTAGAAGCCCGAAAGTTGGAAACCCAATAGCCCCAATCCTTAAGAGTAATGCATAAGGAATCCCAGCACTATTTGGCCTTAACCGGGTCTCCAACTTTCTGGGGTTTACTGTAAGTAGAACCTCCAAGTAGATTTCTACTTCCTACCGCCACTAAACCCCTAAACCCTATCCCCCGACCCTCCAAGTAGGGCTCAAGAAACCCTAATCCCTGTAAAGCCGTCATCCCCAAGCACAAATTTGCAAGATCAGGGCCCGGCCCGGCTCAGAAGTTTTGGGTTTAAAGTTCAGGGTTTAAAGTTTAAACTTTAGGGTTTAGGTTTTAAAGTTCAGGGTTTAAGGTTTAAACTTTAGGGTTTAGGTTTTAAAGTTCAGGGCTTAAGGTTTAAACTTTAGGGTTTAGGTTTTAAAGTTCAGGGTTTAGGGTTTAAAGTTCACGGTTTTAAGGACTAGAAGTCCAGAGCGAAGGGCTTAGGGATGCTTAGGGTTTAGGACTAACAGGTGTAGAGTTAACAATCTAAGCCTCCCAGAGAGGCACCGGAGTCCTAGAGGACAGAGGCTTAAATTCGAATTTAAATCCCCATTGAATCTGAAATTCGGCCTTATTCTAGTAGGGTTAACATGTTAGGGTCTAGGGATTCAGAGGATATAGGGTTCCAACAAGTTCGGGATGGATGCTTTGGGGTTTGAGATTCAAGATTTGAAGTTTCGGGCCCTGGAATGCAATGTACTTGGAGGTTCCTTAACGGGTTCTATGATGGTTCCTCAAAAGGATTCTGCAAGGGTTCCTTCAAGGGTCGTTACAAGTGGTGTTATAAGTCCCCTAGTATAGGGTATAACGGTATAACTACGGTTATCCACCTAAAACCCTACTTCTGACACCCATGAACGTCCAAGCAGGGGCCTTAACGCTTAGACTTCGGGGGTACGTATATCAACACCCCTAGACTATGGCCATAATCTTTCGACCGCTGGGGCTCGCAGAGCTCTATGACCGGCTTTAGGGTTTAGGGTAAGGCTCACTTTTCTTCAAAGGTGCGACGAAAGCCTCTTACCAGTGCAGGGGTGCAGGGCATCGAAGCTCTTGGGATCTCAGTTCCAAGGGTGTTCCAAAGGGGTCGATGCCCTTAGGTTGGTGGGTTCGGGTTTCCGAAACAACTGCACCACACGCCCCAATCGCGAAAAAAAACCGGGAACCCTAAACTGATAACCCAAGACATGCCGCCGGGCAAAGCCATAGAACTTGCCCAGGAATGTGCGCAAGCTCTGCCTCCCACTCAGGCTTTGACGGTTGACGGTCGTGGAGGAGCTTTTCAGGTTTCATAGAGATCTTTATTTGGGGTTTCATGGGGTCTCTCTGGGATTGTTTAGGGTTTTGGGGTTTTGGGTTGTGGCTTTTCGGGCTGGCGGTCTAAGGGCTTTGGGCTTCAGGATTTTAGGCTATCTAAGGGCTCAGGGTTTTCAAAAAGCACAACAGGGTTTAGGGTATAGGGTTTTGGGTTTTGGGTTTAGGGGGTGAATCACCGTAAGTGCGGAAACCCCCTCAAACCCTGAACCCGAGACGGCAGTTGCAGCTCTCTGCAACCAGGCAGCTGCACCACGGCCTCCTTCCTGGCCTCACAGGCGGGGCACCCGAAACACTCAGGGTTTGGCCGTGTAGGGTACTTACCTTTGGTTAGTAGGGAATGGAAGAATGGTAGTATTAGTAGTTATAATTGTACCCCATTCCTCCATTCCCTACTAACCAAAGGTAAGGGTATGCTAGAGCTCTGAAGGGTATGAACCTCCGAGTAGTCTGTAACTGCAACCTCTGCCGCCTGGAGCCAAAACCGGCTGTTCTCAGGAGTGCTCCAAAGAGGAAGCCTCTTAGAACAAGGAATCCTAGCTATTTCAGAGTTTAGAGTTTAGGAGTCCGACTACTTAAAGTCTGGGGTTCCAGGGTATACTCGAGAAATAGTCGCAACAGTCTTGGTCGGTAAAGGCCTGATGCGGGAGGGCGGCAGTGCAGGGAGAAAGGTCGAGGTGTAGGAGTTGGGGCTTAAGGTATGTTCAGACGCGAAGCAGAAGAGTGTGTAACTTCTTGCTTCTTTCCTGCCAATCCAACACGATTTCCTCGGACCCTCAATCCTAAACCCTAAAACGCTGACAGCATGGGCTGCGGGACAGGAGGCTGATGGAGAGGAGGCTCCAGGGATTAGTTTGGGCTTCATTTGTGGGATACTAGAGGGCCCTTAATAGTCAAAATAGGGCTTGCGGTATGTGATTGTATGATGAAGATATGGAGACTCAATGAGTAGAAACCTGTGGCTTTCTGGCTTTTTCAATCCGTTCTGTTGGGGTCTTACAAGGTTGTGGGCGGCTTTTTAAAAGTCACCCTGAAACCCGAATATAGGGCCTTAATAATTGGAATGGGGTTTGGGCCCATCATACTATATTTATAAAGAGGAGCCCCCAAAACAGTATAGCTAATTATTTAAGCCCCTATATTATATTGCATCCCGGAATCCCTGCAGACCTCGCCACGGGCCACGAGGGCGCAGGCATTCTCGATGGAGGCCCGCACCGTGGGCAAGACGAGCCTGCTTGGAGGATCACGAGACTTGGTAAGTAGGGCTACCAGTATGGTAACTACTTGGAGGCTCATGGGTACTTATAAGTAGGGTCATAAGTCCTCTAATATGGTTTATAAGTACAGATATCCTACTTAGAACCCTACTTATGACTACCCATGAACCTCCAAGTACAGCACTCTAACCTCAAAGTTTGCTCATGTTCATGGCATTGGGCTGGATCTTCTGTGCTTTGCATAATACAGGGGCTCGAATAATCATCAAGATTATTCCTGAAGGTCCCTTGCTATACTTGGACTATAATGTAGACCAAACCCTATTCTAATACCAAATCCTAAACCTTAAACCCCAAACCCCTAAACCCCAAACCCAGAAACCTCTAAGCCCCTAAACCCCTAAACCCTAAACCCCAAACCCCCAACCCCTCAACCCCCGAAAATCTGCGGCCCGAGGGTCTCTGGGTCGATGAGCATGTAGGCGTGACAGAGCGCCAGGCCCAGCTCCGATGGGATCCTTCGGTTCGGACAACATAACGAGGAGCCCGAAAAATAATCCTAGGGTTCCTTTAAAGGGAGCTATAAGGGTACCTTTAAGGGGCTCCTTTAAGGGATCTATAGGGGGTTTAGGGTTGATGATATAAATCCTGCATTACCTTAAGAACCCTAAACTATGGAAATTATGGTATGTTCCTTATTATGGGTCATGCAGGATTTATATCATCAACAGTTGCTCTGTGTGGGTGGCTATCAATTAGGGTCCCTTTTTTTGTCCTTATTATAATACGGCACCTGATATCTAGGGTACCCAAAAACGGACCCTAATTTTGACAACCTTGCATGTACGTTACTTATAACTGTTTGACGGGCACACTAGTTTCACTAGTTGGAGTTGTGGCAGTTGTAGCTGTTTACAATACCTACTTTCTAAGTCCCCCGACCCTCCAAGTAGCAAACAGGAGCCGCCCTCTTTCGGGTTTAGGATTTAGAGGGTGTTATAGGTTTTCGAGGGTTTCGGGTTTCAGGGTTTAGGGTTTAGGAGTATGAAGGGTTTGAGAGGGTTCCGGGTTCAGGGTTTCTATGTCTCTTTCTAGAAAGATCGGTAGCAAACTCTATATGACTTCTCCAGGGTCTTATGGAGCTCACATTTATATGGGGCCTCCATGCTTAGCACTGTCGGTCGATATCCTAGATTATGGGAAATTTGGTATACTCCTACTGCACGATTTGCATCATCAATCGTATGAAGGGTTTAGGGTTTAGCGGCCTTGAAATTACAAGTGCTCATAGGGCTTACGAAGGCTTGATATAGTCTTGATACAGGGTCCTTCACAATCAGGTCGGCTTGTTGTATCACTCTGTCTACAGGTGCTTACGGATTAAGTACAGTTTCGGACACGATGGCGAAAGGTGCCTTGTTGTTTCCGTTCCTGGCCACGTTCCCCTTACCAGCCTTGATACTTGCAGAAACTGATGTTTTCATCACTGTCGTCGTCATTGTCTTCGTGGTCGTCGGGGTCGTGGTGGACGTGGTGGACGTGGTGGTCGTGGTCGTGGTGATCGTCGTGCCGTCGTGGTCGTCGTGGTCGACACGGTCGTCTTGGTGGTCGTGGCTGTCGTCGCGATCGTCGTGGTAGTCGTGGTAGTCGTGGTCGTCGTCGTCTTGGCCGTCGACATCGTCGTCGTCGTTGCCGTGGTCGTCCTGGTCGTCCCGGTCGTCCTGGTGGTCCTGGTCGTCGTGGTCTTCGTCGTCGCAGCAGTCTTGGACTTTGGGTTTCAGGCTTTAGGGTTCAGGCTTTTGGCTACGGGGTCTTGAGATTTACGGGTTCAGGGCTTTGGAGTGTTGCAGCCTCGTTCCGTTCGGGTTCAAGGCTTCGGGATTGTTATTGTAGCAGCCTAGCTTCTTGGTCATGGCTTCAACGAACAAAACATAAGGCAAGATAACATTGTTACTGCTTCTTGAATATCCTATGACACGAACTTTACAAAGCAATATCTTGAATCGGCCCAGTTGCATTTCGCGCGTGGCTTCGTTCAGCTGCACGTACTTCCGCTTCCTTCGGGCAGAGGCTGGGGAGGCATAAAGCGAAGTTGGGTCTGAGGGATCAGTCTAGTCTAACGAGAGTATACTGTAGTTCATTGTAGTAGCTAAAAGCATATCTATAGTAGATGATAGTATCTTATACGCATATTGTGAAATCGTTTGACGCCGCAGCAGTTCGTAAACGACATAAATAGAAAGTCGTGTGGCCCTGGCCACTCGCATGCGCAGCAAGGCACGCGTGCATGCGGGCATCTCATGATTACACAGGACATGCTCGCACTCGATCTCCTGCAGAAAGCGCACCGGCTCCCGGCAGGAGTTTGTCAATCTGCCAAAATACCGAGACGACGGTAACGAATCTCGACCTAAGAGCAACCTAGGAATGAAAAGGGTGCCCTTTTTGGTTTAAAGGGGTGTTATAAGGGAACCTGAACCCTAAAAAAGGGGAATAAGGGCCTCCTCTGGGTCCTGGGAATTCTTGAACCGCACACCGAGGCACTGCACGTTTCCCACGTGTGAGGCCATGGATGCATCGGTGCCTCGGCTCTGGGCACTTTTGGGACTTTTTCCGAAAATTTCGATAAATCCAAGCACAGTCAATGTGTCTGTCCATGATTCAAAGCAGTTTCTACTGCTATTGCCACTTCACCCGGCGGTGAACACCAGGTTCCAAGACCGAACTGAGGCATATCGTGACCACTGTTCAATTTTACATTTTAGTAATAATTTTCACGAAGCTGAGCAGAAGAAGGGACTTTCTCAAGTTCCAAATTTAACTCAATTAAAACTTCAAAAATCCAGGATATGAGGTAATTTGTATACTATAGAGTACACAATTAAATACTTTGACCCTAAACCCTAAACCCTAAACACTTCTTTGGAGTATGTAGAATTTCAGATAATTGGAATGAATCTTAATAATTATTAAAATCAGTAGAACTTAAATCCAATCTCATTACTTAATTTTAATTTCAGAATTACAAAGAAGAGTTAGTATCGCTGATTTGAACGGCAGAAAATCGTCGTCGTATTTTTGTTCTAAATTTTGTAGCTGGTGTCTCTCGTCGTCGTCTAATTCACAAAAAAAGGACAACAAGAGTAATATCCATCATGTACTTTGAGAATCATTTAGTAGTTTAGCCAAATTGAGAGATCGAGTTCAAAAATTAAGATCACACGAATTACAATAAGAAACCCACTTGAATCAATCCATGTAAAAGTTCATGAGCTGATCTTCGGACATTCAGAAGAAGTGAGAAGATATTCAAGAGGGTTACTATAAGGGTACGTTTAGGGCTCCTTTAAAGGACTCTACAAGGGTTTAAAGTTTCCGAAAATTTGGGGTAGCTTACTTCGGGTTGCTTATATAAGTGTCCTAGTATTTAAGGTACTATATTGGGGTCCCCAATTTTCGGCAGTTGTCATATGGTTTTTGCTGCTTGCGGGGGTTCGGGGGCGTCAGGTCGTTGCAGTCTTCGATTCAGACAGGGGCCTGAATAATTAGAATAAGGTTTTGGGGAATAGTGTGTTTATATTAAGGAAGCCTAGAATTGGTATTTGTTTAGACTGTCTAGACCGCTACATTATGCTGACATCACCGGCATCCATAAAATCTTAAAGTCTTGCAGCGCGTTCTGCAGATTTTGCACTTACACAAGGGTTTGGGACGCAAGGTCGCAAGGTCAACTGGTTGGAGGCTCGTGGTGCTTGCCACCGACATTTAACTGTAATACTCACAGCTCGATGATAACATAGTTACTTACAGCTGGAGGAGACGTCATAGGAGAACAAGGACAAGTTGCAACTCCTAGCGAGGTGCATGCTCTGGCAAGGCTCCCGGCACGAAGTCAGGGCGACAATTCCCCTTAAATTCGCCCGACCCTGTAGGCCCAGAACGACAACCCTCAACCCTAAAACCCTATACCCAGAAGTCCTAAACGCTGAAACCCTAAACCCTAAAACCCTAAACCCTGAACCCTAAAACCCTAAAACCCTAAACCCTGAACCCTAAAACCCTAAAACCCTAAAATCCTAAGCCCTTAACTTCAGGGTGCAGGGCTGAGGATTTCGGGTCTGAGGCCCAGAGCTTCATGTTTTGGGTTTCGGGTTTAGGGCTTAGAGCTGAAGCACATCGCCACCAACAAACTCCGAGCAACAAACGCTACACCCAAAGACGCTTAACCCGAAACCCTAAGCCCGAAACTCTAGACCTTAAACCCTAAACCCTAAGCCCAAAACCCTAAGCCTTAAACCCTAAACCCTAAACCCTAAACTCTACGACTTCGGTCCACTTCCAAGAAGCCGATGCCATGCTGGTCCATGAGGGCCAGAAGATCGCTCTCCGTCCTTTTCAAGCTCTACTCCCCTTGGAAGGTAAGCAAAAAACTACTTTTTCGGAGACCCCTATAAAAGAAGACCGGAACCAAAAAAGGAACAAAGTAACAAAGTCTCCAAGAGCCTTAAAGCAAGGATCAAGGTTTCTTGAGCCCTACTTGGAGGGTCGAGGGACTTAGTCAGTAGTTATTTTATAGAGTTATAAGTACCTTAATAGGGATCCTAATTGGGGTCATGGTACTTATAACTCTATTACATAACTACTTACTAAGTCCCCCGACCCTCCAAGTACCCCCCCAAACCTGGGCCCTGAACCCCGAAGCGCTTCTGCGTGATGGGAGGCCAAAAGGGGGGTTTGAGATTCTTGGGTTAGGGATTCCTTACTATGAACCCTACTATGGGAACCCCAATCCCTACTAAACCCCCGTAGGCTAAAACCCCCATTTATGACTGTGGTATCCCCCCGTGTTGCCTCAGGCTTTGGACTCTGGGGCGCGGGGCTTAGGGGGGAGAGGAGCATCTTGGCAAAGAGCTGTGTCTCCTCGGGGCTTAGGGCTTCAGAAGGGGAAGTCAGGCTTTGGTGCTTCAGGCCGCTTAGGGTTTAAGGTTCTAGGTTTAGGGTTTAGGGTGTACGGCAAAGGATTGTGGGACTTCAATATGCCTTAAGCATGGGCCCATCCGTCCGTCTGCTGACAACTTATGCGCAACCACGATTCGTCCTGAACCCTAATTAAACCCTAGACTTGCGGTACTGAAGCCGTAGACAGGAATATGCCATGCAGCTTGGAGACAAGTGCTTCGGAGGCGCAGTCAGATGCCGGCTGAGCACAGTCCGCTGGACCGTGACAGCGTCTCCTCCCCAGTATTAGGGTTTAGGGCTTAGGGCTTAGGGTTTATGGGCATTTCCTTCCCAGAGTTCAGGGTTCAGGGCGAGGGTTTAGAGTTGAGGGGATCTCCTCCCGATGATATACTTGCAGTGTTTAGCGATTTCTGCTTTAAAAGCTTACTACAGGTTGCTTAAAGGGCCTAGGTCCCTAGGTCCAGCAGATCAGGCTTCTGCTTTTCCGGGCTCTAGGTTGTAACAGGGCTCTTGCTGGGGGGTAATGTAGGGACCTTTATAAGTAGAATCGGTTTCGGTGTATCTTATACTATAAATATTACGAGGAACCCCCAGAATAGTATCAATAATTAGAGTCGGTTTTGGTGTATCTTAAACTAGAATTATCGTAAGGAACCCCCAAGATAGTGTTAATACTGTTTTCTCTGCTTTGGTGCGTCTTACCGCACGATTATAGATAATAAGGAACTCCCAGAATAATATTGGTAATTATTTAAGCCCGAATAGTAGGGCTCCAAGCTTTGTGAAGATAATGAATATGTTAAGCCGACTCCGGAAAAGCAGGGCACCAAACAAGAACGACGGATACCGCCCTAAAGCTGTTTCTATCGAACCCTTTTTTGAGGGCGATGGGTTTTCGACTCCTGAGTTTCTGGTCTTGTGCTCCTTAGGGTTTAGGGTTTAGGGTTTAGGGTTTAGGATTTAGGGTTTAGGGTTTTGGGGCCCCTACTTGGAGGGTCGGGGACTTAGTAACTGGTTATTTTAGGGACTTATAAGTACCATAACCCCAATTAAGGTCCCTTTTAGGGTACTTATAAGTCTACTTGCTAACTACTTACTAAGTCCCCCGACCCCCAAAGTAGCGTTTAAGGCGGGCTGTTGTCTGGGCTGTGTTGAGGTTTCTTGAGTAATGCGCCTCATGACATGTATCTCCCAGTGTGCCCTGGCCTCACAAGCTGCCAGGTGGGCCATCTTACCACATTGTAGGGTTTGAGGCTTGAGGGCTTAGGGGTCGACCTTGAAGAGCACATGTCAAGGGCCACTTGGAGGTTCATGGCAACGGGTATGGTTATAACCTTGAGTCGAAACCAATCCCGCCACCAGAAAAGCACAAAACTACACACTCCATAGAGGAACGCACATATAGGACCTAAGCTTTGCGGGCGAGGGGTACTTCTCCTTCGGTAACTCGCATTTCTGCCGCGGAACCCTTACACCCCAAACCTATAAGTCTACTCAAAACCCTGAGGAAGGCACCTTTTGCACTCCTTGCTTTCAATTCCTTAAGATTAGGATCTCTACTCGGAGGTTCAAGGGTAAATAAAAGTGGAGTTATGCGTCCCTTAACATTTATAAGTATAACTATCCTACTTATAACCCTACTTGTAGATACTCATGAACCTCCAAGTACTCTAATGCTTGCTCATGCGTTAGTCAGGAGTCTACGGTATGCTTCGACTATGGCGGGCGCTCCTTCCCAGAATCCCGTGCTGAGATCGATCTCACCGATCTCCTCTAAGCAGGTTACGCGGGTCCAGGATTTAGGCTTTTGGGCTCGTGGTGTAAGCCGTCGGGGCAACCCGACTCACTGAAGCCTTAAATCCTAAACCCACCCACAGAGCCCGAAACCGCTTAATTAAGGAACATGGCTTAAATCATAGTATTAAGCCCTTTATAACTTAAGCCATATTCCTTATTTAAGGGGTATTATGACCCCCTAAATCCTAAGCCTATAGATCCCTTATAGATCCCTTAAAGGAATCCTACGTATTCCTTAATTAAGGGGTAATGGGCTCTCTTGGCAAAAAACTCTAAACCGTGATGTTTTCACTTGGCACAGCCACGCTCATCTTGGGGCCCCCACCTCGGGTTAGTGTTCTTTTTTTTAATGCGTGGTTTAGGGTTTAGGGTTTAGGGTTTACGGTTTAGTTTTTAGGGTTTAGGGCCGAGTCTGCGACCTAGGTCTGCCTTTACAGGTACACGCAGGTGAGACCCAACGACCATGTAGTCATCATCGAACAGAAGCAGGTAGTCGACGTCGTACAGAGTGTTCATGTCGGGTTAGTGTTCAGGGTTTAGTGTTTAGGGTTTAGGATTTGGGGTTTAGGGTTTGGGGTTTAGGGTTTAGTGTTTAGTTTCGGATCGGCGCAGCCAAAGGTTGTGAGGTTTGACTCAACATTTTCGCATTTGACGTTCAAACTGACCAGGTAACATGAAGTGCAATAATATTCAGGATAGGGTTTTGGGGTGTATGAAAGTATAGGTATGTAAAGGACGCAAGGAGGGTATGAGTAACTGTTATTGCGACCCCTCGGTAAACCTTCCGGCTTTCGAGACAATAGGCCTTTGGCACTGCTTAAAACCCAAGCCCTAAACCCTTACCCTAAACCTTGATTGCCCTAATATCAGTCTCAGATGGCATCGAGCTCCGGTCCTACGGTTGATGATATAAATCCTGCATTACCCATAATAAGGAATATACCATAATTCCCATAGTTAAGGGCCCTTAAGGTCATGCAGGATTTATATCATCAACCGTAGCTTAGGGTTCGGGGGCTCCGAGTTTCATGGTCTGGGGTTTATAGCGCACAGTGTTCATACACCTGAACTCCTAGGTTCCTGAGTAGCCCCATTCTAGTAAGGGTATCCCTTCCCTACTATTCGGCTTTAAGGGATCCCAGCAAAAGGGAAAAGGAAGGACCCTTAAGGAGGACCCCTACCCTATAATGGGCTATATAATGGGTATATAATAGCTCTATTAAGGGTGTACAACTAGGGGTCCTTATTAAGGGTCCCTCCTTTTACCCTTGGATCCCTGAAAGAAAAGAGATCCCAAGGCCTACGTAACTTCAAAAACTCCTTATGCACAAACCCCTAAACCCTAAACCCCAAAACCCTAAACCCTAAACCCTAAACCCTAAACCCCTAAACCCTAAACCCCCCAGGATCTTTCGGCGGGGGAAGCTTGCCCACCTTCTCCGAGTCGTCGCTGCCCTATGCCTTCTCATGGAAGGAGTATCGTCGCTTCTTTCTGTCAGCCGGCATCTGCTGACTTGCTTGTTCCATCAACCAGTTAAAGTTCACCGACAGCATTTCAACAAAGACACTGCCTGTGGAAAGACCTTCGCTCAAGATGCTGAGCTGGAAACCGTCCACGGTGATGTCTATGATAAACGGCAGCAAATGGACGTGCTCCGCCCTTCTGAAACAAAAAGGGCAAAAGGGTAGCACCCATGAGCCTGCTTAAAGGGTCATGGGACGTAGTAACCAGGGTTATAATCAGGGTAACTATACTTATAATTACTTATAACCCCAATTAGGGTACTTATAACTTTACTTACGAAGTCCAATGAAACTCCAAGTGGACTCAGTTAAAGTTAAGGCCCTGATTTTCCGCCATGGAACCCCCGAGACGGTGAACCTGGTCTCGGAAGTACCAACTCCAACCAGTTTAGGGTTTCGGGGTTTGGGGGTTTAGGGGTTTCGGGGTTTAGGGGTTTCGGGGTTTAGGGGTTTAGGGTTTAGGTTAGGGTTTAGGGTTTAGGGGTTTGGGGGTTTAGGGGTTTAGGGGTTTAGGGTTTAGGTTAGGGTTTAGGGTTTAGGGGTTTAGGGTTTAGGTTAGGGTTTAGGGTTTAGGGGTTTAGGGGTGGGTTTAGGGGCCCCGCGTGCTTGGGTCTCTACGGTTTTGGAATTAATGTTTCGGGCTTCGGATTCGTTATTCCGGTTAAGAACATCGAGTGTTGATCACCCACCCCAAAAACTTACCTTTGGTTAGTAGGGAATCGAAGAATGGTTGTAATTGTAGTTATAATTCTACCCCATTCCTCCATCCCCTACTAACCAAAGGTAAGTTACATAATTTCTAAAGCCCCTATATTATAGTACCCTTATAGATCCCTTATAGTAACCCTTATAGACCCCTTTATAAGGCCAAGCAAACAGCATCAATACCCAACCTGCAAGTCCTCTGCTCTGTTCGACCCGATACTTTGCCACCCACTCAAGCCCAGAAGCCCAATACCCCCTTAATGAAGGAATACGTAGGGTTCCTTTCAGGGATCTATAAGGGATCTATAGGCTTGGGGTTTAGGGGGTTATAATCCCCCTGAAATAAGGAATATGGCTTGAATTATACAGGGCTTCATATGATGATTTAAGCCATATTCCTTAATTGAGGGGTATCGGGCTCTCTGGGAGATCGGCCTAAAACCCCGAAACCGCTGACCAGACCCCTCCTGCTTGGGCTTCGGATTAAGATACCTTGGGTAATATAGGGCCCTTAATAACTAGCATAGGGTTTCGGGGGCCCATTATAATATTACTATAATAAGGAACCCCCCAAACAGTATAGGTAATTATCGTGCAGTAACAGTCTCTACCAGGGCTACTATTAGACTATTAAGGGCCTAATATATGAGTCTATAATACCCCACCAAAGATGCCCCAAATTGCAAACTTCCAACTCACGCTCTGCTGGGGAACCCAAGGCAAACATTCCAAGAGCTCTTATCGAACAAAAACCGTGGAGGTAACATAAGAAGGAACTGTTTTCGCAACCCAAACAGGATCCCTTGCAGATACACTTGGGTGGTTGTCAAAACTAGGGTCCCTTTTTGGGTACCCTAAAAAAGAGGTGCCGCATTGTAATAGGGACCCAAAAAAAGGACCCTAGTTTTGACAACCACCCACTTAAACCTTTGTAGGCACCTCAGAGGAGCCCCGAGGGATACCTTTTAAAGGAGCCTTCACAAGTACTCTTCAAAGGAAGCCGCCGACGCTCCTGCAGTCGAACTTGGGCCACCCTCGTCCAGCCGGGATCTCGCACCTCGGCTACGAGTGCCCGAAGATGCCAAAAGTCTAAGGGTTTAGGGTTTTGAGTCTTGGGTTTTGTGGCGGAGAGTTGAGAGCTTTGGGTTTTGGGTCTTGGGCTTGGGGTTTAAGGTTTGGGGGTTTAGGGTGGTTAGGGTTTAGGGCTTTTGCCTTGGATTTAAGGCTTTGCAGAGGCTTTAGAAGCCCCTTTGCCATGGCATTATATGGGGCACGAGGTCCTTAAAAGGGCCTTACATGGTTTTAGGGTAGAAGCCAGAAAGTTGGAATATCATTATCGTAACCCCTTTAAGGTAAATTATAGGGGATCCTACCATTAATCCATATTCCAACTTTCTGGAGTTCCCTTTAGGATGTAGGGATGAGGGTCCTTATGTTATAAATATGGGCTTCAAGATCTGGGGCACACGATGCCCGCCTTGGCTTTGAAACACGGCCACCCCTCTTTCCCGGGCCAGCTCCGCTATGACAACAGCATCGTTGCGATTCTTCCTATCGCATTCATCTTCCCATCGATGTGCAGCTAATCTAAGGGGCCTTAATGAATAGAATAGGGTTTTCAGGCCCATTACGTAATTATTTAGTCGCCTGCTACATCAGAGAAAGCACCAGGATGCCAAATCCGCTGGATCCTAAAGCCTCTACGGAATATAGAAGCCTGAGTAACTTTTGATATTGCTCCTTAGGGGTTCCTGATTAAACCTTTCTTACATGATACCCCAGCCCCAAAAACTATTACAGTGCCTTTTTTATACGCAAGCCTAAGACATTTGACATCCTCAACGCTACGATCCAGAAGCCCCCCGATTTTCAAGAAGGCCCTCAGGAAACTTCAAACCCCCAAACAAGCATCACAAGTTCTATTCATCGAAGTCTCTCCCCACCCTAAACCCTAAACCCCAAACATCCCAACCAAAAAAAAAAACTTTGTCACCCCTAAACCCTAAACCCTTGTAGAACCTTTTAAGGAACCCTTGCAAGAACAAGCAAAATCAAAAAAAAATAGCTTGGTCGGACCAGACCAGTTGCTCGGCGGCTCGCAGCGACGAACCGTGCGGGGCCCAAGATGAAGGCCACCTCTGCCTCGCAGGGGTTTCTGCCCTTAGGGTTTGAGTTCTGTAGGGTTTAGGGGTTTTTGGGTTTAGGTTTTTAGGATTAAAACTTTAGGGTTTTTGGGGTGCAGGGTTTAGGGTTTTTAGGGTTTAGGATTTGGGGGTTTAGGGTTTTGGGCCCAGGGCTGCTTCATTCAAGGTTGAAGAAAAGCCTCCTACAAGGTTTAGGGTTTAGGGTCCACAAGTCAACTGCACATAGGTCTGAACGGCTGCCTAAAGCATAAGCTTAGTTTGGGGGTTCAAGGGTTTAGACCCCAAACCCTAGAAACCCTAAACCCTACACTCTAAACTCTAAACCCTGAACCCTATGGGGCTTTAAGCCTTAGGGATTTACGCTGTCGGGTTTTAAGGCTTTAGCGTGTCGGATTTAGCGTTTCGGTTTTTAGGGCTGTATGCATTTTCGGGCTATAGGGCTAGGGCGATACGGCTTTAGGGCTTTAGACGTTTTTTGGGTAGAGGGCATAGTCTAGTGGCTGCAGTGTTTTAGAGTCTGGGTCTAGGGCTTCAGGGTTTAAGGCTTTCGAAACGGTTTAGGGTTTCGAATCTTGGCTTGGGGGTGTGGTTCTAGTGTTGAAGCTTTAGGCTTCGGGGCTCACGGGGCTTTGAAGCCCTTTGAGAGCTTCAGGGTTAAAGGTTTAGGGTTTAGGAGGTTTTGAAGTCCTTTGAGAGCTTCAGGGTTAAGGGTTTAGGGTTTAGGAGGTGTTGAAGTACTTTGAGAGCTTCAGAGCCTTTTGCAAGGATGCGAAGGATCTCTGCATCGTGGTAGTCTTGTCTGGTGGGTTTGTTGGACGGGTGTTCTAAAGTCTCTACAGGTGTTCAAGGGGCTTCGCTTTCAGGGGACTCGGCCATGCACCAATGAAGAATACAACTTTAGGGTTTAGGCTTTTGGGTTTAGGGTAGAACTGCGCCGCTTGAAACCCAATCCCGCCATCCAACATCCACGGACGGCACCTCCTGCAACGCTGCATCCGGCGAGACGGAGGCCAGAAAGTGCCGGCAGACCAACTCGTAGAGTGCCTGTGTCGCTTGTAGTGGGGGAGTTTCCGAAAATAGGGGACCCTAACATAGTACCCCTAAATCGCAGGATCCCCATTATAAGGACCCAAGATAAGGTGCCCCTATTTTCAGAAACTCCCATTTGGGGGGGGGGGGGGTGAATCAGAATCTGAAGCTCCCTCAGGCTCCGTCCTGCTTCTACGGCCCGAGTGCTGGCCTTATGAGTAGCATCACCCTAAACCCTAAACCCTAAACCCTAAACCCCTAAACCATCACGGATAGGACCAAGTTTCCATCATGGCCGTGGGCCTTTTGAAGACTATGCCTTCTCATCGCTACTGTCGCTGCGAACCTTGTTAGCATATCTCTAAGGCGTAGACCCTGACTCCAACAGTCCATATTTCAGTTCCACTACCGCTAGCAACGACGCCACCACTACCGCTCCTGCCACGACCACCACCACCACCACCACCACCAACAACAACAACAACAACACGGCTGCCATTGCCACTACCTTTGTCACTCACCAGCACCACCCACTGGCACTACCGCTGCCACCACGACGACGACGACCACGACTTCTACTACTACTATACACTAACACTACTACTACTACTACTACTACTACTACTACTACTACTACTACTACTACTACTACTACTACTACTACTACTACTACTACTACTACTACTACTACTACTACTACTACTGCTGCTGCTGCTGCTGCTGCTGCTGCTGCTGCTACTACTACTACTACTACTACTACTCCTGCTAATACTACTACTACTACGACTACCACCACTACTACTACTACTACTACTACTACTACTACTACTACTACTACTACCACTACTACTACTACTACTACTACTACTACTACTACTACTACTACTACTACTACTACTACTACTACTACTACTACTACTACTACTACTCCTACTCTTACTACTACTCCTACTCTTACTCCTACTCCTACTCCTACTCCTACTCCTACTCCTACTCCTACTCCTACTCCTACTCCTACTCCTACTACTACTGCTGCTGCTGCTGCTTTACTACTGCTACGCCTACCATTTCCACCACCACTACCACCACTTCCACGAGAGCTACCACTATCATTCCCACTACCACCACCCACTCGCACACCGCTGCGACGACGTACGACGACAACGGCGGTTGCTGCTGCCATAATGCTACAAGCACTGCTACATTTTCCCGGATCTGTAACAACCTTCAGCTTGCCTTACAGCACTGCAACCAACACCTACGCAGTCTACACTGTCCATGAATGCTAGCACAACTGCTCAAAGTCTCACACTAAACCCTAAACTGCAAACTCTAAAACCACAAACTGGCGATACTACCGCTCCCGGAAGGAAAACTCAAGACCAAAAAGCAAAACAAGTATCAAGTGCAGCAGAAGAGCCCAGCCCGCTTCGCTGCCGCACTGGCTTTGCGTGGCTGCTTTGACCTAAGCTCAGCGGACCTAACCCCACACCTTTGTTGTGAAAGGATTCTATGTTTGTACACGGCATGTATCTTACAATCTGCAAAAGAGGAGGGTTCAGGGTCTAGGATTACGAAATGGAGCCTAGTTTGCTTTCTCTGGAAAACCCTTTCAAAGCCTCTGAAAACTTTTCAACAATCCACAACTGAAAATACAAAACGTCGCGCAGGGCTTGCAACTGGTGCAGATGACGGTTAGGACCCGGCTTTCTGGACATGTCTAGAGTGCAGATAGCGCGGGGTGTTCAAGTGAAGGGATGCTAGGGCGTATCTACCTATCCGTCTATCGTTCCATATACACATATAGACATATACCTCTATCTTCGTGTGTATATATGTATATATCTACATATGTAGGTGCGATGGAACAGTTTACTGCTTCTGTCGGCTTGGCATTCGAAGTTTGAGTTGATGCTGGATGGGGCCAATGGCATCCCGCCATGCACAACTCAGATGTTGGACTCAAGGCCCACAGTACTGCTGAGGGTTTATAGTTTCTCATGTGGGGGTTTCCGAAAACTAGGGTACCTTATTTGGGGGTCCTGATAATAAGGATCCTGCTATTTGGGGTACTTTTTTAGGGTCCCCTATCGTCGGAAACTCCCATGTGAGTCTAGGAGTCTGAGTCTAAAGCTAAACCGCCATGTTCGGATGCCGAGTTTGGAATGTATGAAACCCTTCACTCCCCTTTATCAGACCACGGCCATGACACTCGAATGATCCTGCACAGTCTTGGCTAATTAGTTCATTGTTGGGATAGGCATAAACATGTATATGTTTATTCCTAATTGGGTTTAAGTACCCATAAGCATGTAAAATGTTACTCAACTATGACAGAGTTGGCGTACATACGTAAGCGTCGTCTTGGTCTTGCTAGGTCGTACTTTTCGTTCCTAATTTCATCGTCGTAAGCGCTATCGTCGAAGCAGATCCTGTCGCAGTCGTCATTATCAGCAGCCTCAAGCCGAAAGCCCAAACCCCAACCCAGTAGGACTACACAGAGGATCTGTTGCTCTAACTCTACATGACCACTCTGTTTCTGCCCAGAAGCCGGGGTGATCGGCGGATGGTCACCCACGTCGTGTCCATCCTTCGCAAACCCAAAGCTACAGAACCCCCTGCATGTAAGGATGTTTCGACGTTTCGGAGAATTCACAATGTGTATTATGAGGCTTCGATAAATTGAAGCAGGCATTACACAGGGAGAAGAGCTTAAGCTTTACAAGAGCATCTTAAGCCCTCTAGAGCAACAAGACTTAACTTAGGCCCCTCACCACCCCTAGACCCTCTGAACCACTAAACCCTAAAACCCTATATCCTTGCACCCGTAAATCGCGAAGCCCTTAACCTCCAAACCAAAAGCGCAAAAACCAGAAACTAATCCCTCAAGATCCCTGAATCAAGAACCCCTGGACTCCCAAATTCCCGAAATCCTAAACAGCTAATGTATATAGGAACCTGATTAAGAAACCTTGCGTCTTTATTTGGGTTCCTTGTATGAATCCTACTATATTGGGGGTTATAGGGCCAGGGTTTCTTAATCAGGTTCCTACATTACCCCCAAATTTTGAACCCTAAACCCCCAGACCCAACGTTCCCACGACGACGTCCGAACGAAGCCTGCCTAAACCCTAAACCCTAAACCCCTAAACCCGAAACCCCTAAACCCTAAAGCCTAAACCCTAACCCCCTAAACCGCCTCCCGCGGAGCAGCGATGCCGGTGCGCAGAAGGTCACCTGCGGCCTGCGACTCCAAGGGGGCTTAGGCTCTACTGAGGTTCATGGGTAGTTATAAGTGTTCGTTTAACGGTCCCTTTAAAGGGATCTATAGGGATTCCATAAGGGTATGGGGCTTAGGGTTGATGGGTAGTGGAATTAAAAGTCCTCATACATAGGATATAACTATAGTTATCCTACCTGTAACCCTGCTTGTAACTACCCACGAACCTCCAAGTACTTGGAGGATCAAAAGACTTGTGAAGTAGGGATTTCCTGGATGCGCTAGATTGTTTCAGAAGGGTCTATCACGGGGATTTCTTGGAAGGATCTGGCGACTTGGTACCTAGGATTAGTTACGATTAGTTATAAGTAGGACCAAGTACTTAGAACCCAAAGGAAGGTACTTACAATCTTGATATGTACTTAGAGCCCCAATTTCCGTACTCAAAATCTTTATATTGGGGTTGTTAGGTTTAGAGTTCAGGGGATTTGGGGTTAGCTTTTAGCGGGGCTCCTTAGTATCATTCCCTGATACCCGTTCTTCACAGGCTGGGTTTTCGCTTCCGCGTCGGGTTTAGGCTTCGGAGTTCAGGATCTGCTGCTCAGCTGAGAGTTTACGGATGTAGTAAACCCTAAACCCTAAACCCTAAACCCTAAACCCTAAACCGCAGGGCCTTCTTCAGTCAGTTCAACTGTTTAACCCTAAACCCCTAGTCGGGGACCTACGGTTTAGGGCTTAGGGTTTATAGAAATTGTTAAGGGTTTGGGTGCCAATAAGTTTTGGGCGAAAGTTTTGACCGAAAGTTTTGCCTTTTGGAACCTTGACGCCTGGTGCAACCTTTTGCTCGTTAGCATGCCTTCCAGATCTGCCGATGTAGGGCTAGTCGTCCGAGCAAGCGCCATCGTAGGAGGAGCTGCAGGGATAGCCGCAAAGACGAGTCCGCGACTCGGCTGTGTGGGCCAACCTTTGTGCCGGCGTCCTGATTGGAACCGCACATGCATCCCAGCACTACGGTTGATGATATAAATCCTGCATTACCCATAATAAGGAATATACCATAATTCCCATAGTTTAGGGTCCTTAAGGTGATGCAGGATTTATATCATCAACAGTAGATTCCTCCTTCGGGTCCGCACAGATGCCGGTGCATGATCTGGACGACTGCCGAGGAGTTTCTCGACTGGAGCCATGTTTTCCGGTCCGTCGCAATGTAGGGTTTGCCGGGGGGCCGGCGGTGGGCACTTGCAATTGGCCTTGTAATCAGCTCCTCATAGACCTGGGAGTGAGCCCCCTTTCCGTCGGCCGACCCTCGGAACAAGATCGACCATCCTGCCAAAAGGTGGGGCCGCTGGTGCCCTCGAATTCGTTTGGCAAGTACCACCCGTGTTTATGAACGAAAGGTTGGGGCTGGGCTGGGCTGCACTGGCCTACCCAACTGAGTTGGTACGGGGGCTGGGCTGGTTTTATCGTAAGGTTGCCAACATCCAGAAAGCACTTGGGAAGTGGCCGACACAGAAAACCCTGACAAGTTGGCTGGGCTGGGCTGGGCGGCTGGGCTGTCGTGGCTGTCACTGCGGGGCTGAAGGATTTGTCGCTTTCGGGGGGGGGGGGGGGGGGTTTCGGGCTTTCGTGGGGTTGGGTTGAAGACTTAAGAGAAATTGGTTTATCAAGAGGCTTGTTCCGTTGTTAACCAGCTCAAGGTTGGCCGACATCTAGAAGCCGTTCGGGACGTGGCAGAGACACCAACTTTAGTGAAACTTTCGTTTGCAACTTCATTTTGATTTTGGGATTGGGCTGTTGGGCCGGGTTGGGGTTGGGTTGAAGGTTTTCAGAGAAATTGGTTTATGAAGAGACTTGTTCCGTTATGAACCAATTTTGCGCTTGGGCTGTTGGGCCGGGCTGGGGTCGTAGCTGTGGCTACAAGCAAAGACAAGCAATTTCAATTTATCACTTTCTTGAGGGTTTGGGTTTAGGGCTTAGGGTTTAGGGCACCAAGCGTAGGGCGGGGGTGTATCTGGACTCGCGGGATGAAAAATGGCCCCCATATCTCTGAGCGTGGGCTGCACTTCGGGGGGCCTTGATACTGTGGGTGTATAGTAGCTAGCAAGGCTACAATAAGGATCGTACTTCTAGTTATTCACTGGGTTGTAGTTTTGGGGCTCTAAAAAATATGTATGAATAGGTACCTCTAGAGGAACCATAAGGGAGATTAAAAAGTTTCCCAAACTGCCACCCAGTTCAGGCTTCTATATTAGGGCTGTAGTTTATTTGGAGGTCTTGGTCCAGCTCGCATCTGGCCTGGGTTTACGGCTTAGGTTTAGGGTTGGGGTCTGGAGTTCTGTTATCCTAAACCCTAAACCCTTTAGCCTAAACCCTAAACCCCCGAAGGCCGGGTGACCCTGAACCGCGAAACTCCAAAGCCTAAAACCCTCAACGCGCCAAGAGCCCAACATATCCAAGGTGCAGGGAACCATCATTTTCTACTCCTCCCAAAAACCCTACTACACCCTACACCCTAAACCCCAACCCCCGCCCCCCCCAGCAAAGAAAAACAAGCACCCAAACCGGATGACAAAGAAAATTGCAAGCACGTCCCAACCGAAGCGAAACCTCAAACCCTAAGCCCTAAGCCTGCCTCAACCTCAAACCCTAAATCTTCGCCACTAATCCTAAAACCGGAACCCCAAGCCTTAAACCGTAATCCTAATAACCGCTCTGGAAATCCCCAAACAAACGCTAAACCTTAACCCCCAAACCCTACTCCAAAAATGCTTAAAACCCTCAAAACCCTAAACCGTTCTGTACATCCCCGAACTGAGCTCTGCCTCACTCCAGGGCAACTGCTGCGCCGCAGCCAAGGTTTGGACCTGGGCATTTCAAGAGCTCCTTCTAGGGTCCTAGCGCCTGGGGTTTTGAAGAGGGTTTAGGTTTTAGAGTTTAGGGCTTTAGGGGTCCATGGCCAATATACGAAGTAGTATGAGGGAGACCCCTTAAACGGACCCTTCTCAACTCAACCCTACTTCTGCCTTTCTTAAACGGGACCGTATGAAAAGGGTTCATATTCTCAAAAGATCCCCTGATTAATCCAAACTCCGATGGGAAGCAAAAGGGGTTGGGCGAAGGGTTCAAGGGTTAAGGGTCTAGGCTTAGTGGCTAAGGGTTAGGGGTTTAGTGTGTTGAGTGTAGGGTTGAGAGTTTAAGGTGGAAATCCCTGGACGAAAAACCTAAAACCCGAAGACGCAAAGCGCCTAAGCCCGCTCAAAATACCCTCTAAAATCCCTGAACAACAAACCTAAAACCTGAATACCTAAACCCTACACCCTAAATCCTGAAGACAGAAAGCACCTGAAACCCGTAAAACCCTCGGAAAGAATCCCCTAAACCCTAAACCCTAAAACCCGTAAAACCCTCGGAAAGAATCCCCTAAACCCTAAACCCTAAAGCCTCAAACCCTAAAACCCGTAAAACCCTCGGAAAGAATCCCCTAAACCCTAAACCCTAAAACCCTAAAACCCGTAAAACCCTCGGAAAGAATCCCCTAAACCCTAAACCCTAAACCCTAAAACCCTAAAACCCGTAAAACCCTCGGAAAGAATCCCCTAAACCCTAAACCCTAAAACCCTAAAACCCGTAAAACCCTCGGAAAGAATCCCCTAAACCCTAAACCCTAAACCCTAAAACCCTAAAACCCGTAAAACCCTCGGAAAGAATCCCCTAAACCCTAAACCCTAAAACCCTAAAACCCGTAGAAACCCTCGGTCCGAGGTGTGGGCGGTTTGGTGAAGATCGAAGTTCTCCGGGTATCGGTCCTCGATGCTTCCGGCTGGGGTTCCTTTAAAGGGATCTATAAGGGTACCTCTAAGGGGCTCCTTTAAGGGATCTATAGGGTTTTTAAGGTTTAGGGACATAAATCCTGCATTACCTTAAGGACCCTAGACTATGGGAATTATGGTATATTCCTTATTATGGGTCATGCAGGATTTTTATCATCAACCGTTCGCCGGGTTTTAGGGTTCAGGGCTTCGGGGGTTTGATTGTTAAGGCTTGGGTTTGGGGCCTAGGGGTTTGGGGTTTAGAGAAATCAGAATGTAAGGTTGAGGCTTCGGGGCTTCGGGTTTTTTGTTGTTAAGGCTTCGGTCTGGGGCCTAGGGTTTAGGATTTAGGGTATTTCAAGTCTAGAGTCTAAGGTTTAGGGTCTTGGAGATTGAACCAACGCGGGCTCTCCTGTTTAGTCTTTGGGGTTTATGCACCCTGTCTTGCAAGATGGCGTGAGGTCAAAGCACGACCCTTAAATCTAAAACCTAAACCCTAGACCATGCGTATGCTCGTTTGGGGTTTAGGCGTTAGGCTACCAGCCGCTACTTGCTGTGCCCTCAATACCTCACTCGCACGACGATAAACACATATCCACACGCTCTCCCTTAGAAAACAACCCGCGGATCTTGCGTGGACCACGGGGTTCCTGTAGTTGAAACGACAGTTGAAACGACCTACCTTTTTAAGGAACTATATATGTAGAAACCATAACAAGGAAATTTGAAAAGGTAGGTCTTTTCGGCTACAGATTAAGTTAAGCTTCGCCAGCGACTCCCGATTCCCTGGATTAAGGGGTATGTAAACCCTTCGTTCCTTCGTGAATACGCACCACGACCTGGAAACGGACCATGACAGGGATCCGAAGATTATGGCCCTTAAAGAAATGAGGTTTTTGCAGGGGTCTACATTAACCGTAACATGCCGCAAGCATCTAAACCCCATGCGCGAAACAGGGCAGTGGAACCCCGTTTTTACGATGGAATAGTGGGGAGTCTCCTTGGTTCCAACAAACTGAAACTCTCCCGCTGATACCCTAAGCCCTAATCCCAAAAGTCCTAATACATCCCAGCGACCGTCTCCGTCCTGGGATAGGAGAGAACACCTGCACAATTGAGATTAGACAGCAGGGCTGCCGCAAGTTTAGGGGTTTAGGAGTTTTGGTTTAGGAAGACATTGCAAAACAAAAGGGCTTACGGCACAGGGTTCTGGGCTTGGCTTCATTGCGCAATCATCGCGAAACTCTAGGAACTGCGGCATAGTGGTTATAAAGCCGAGATATAAATCCTTAGGACATCCTTCTGAAGGGCGGTTAAACCTTTGTACGACCTTCTAAACCTGTACAAATCTGATAAAACCTTCTAGGCCAAAAACCCTTCTAGGCCAAAAGCCCTTCTAGAAGAAAAGCCTAAACCCTAAATCCTAAACCCCTGAACCCTAAACCCTAAACCCCCCAGCCTTTGAGATAAAGAGACTCGGCAACGTGCAGCGCATCATCCGGACCCAGGCCTGGGCAAGGCGTACCCAGAGAGCCCAAGACCCCTGACTTAAGGAATGAGGGCTAGGGTTCAGGGTTCAGGGTTTGGGGTTCAGGGCTTGGGGTTCAGGGTTTAGGGTTTAGGGTGTACCCAGAGAGCCCAATACCCCGTAAACATAAGGAATACCTAGGGTTCCTTTAAGGGATCTATAAGGGATCTATAGGCTTAGGCTTTAGGGGATTCTAATACCCCTTAAGTAAGGAATAGGGCTCAAATTATTTGGGGCTTCATATTATGATTTAACGTATATTCCTTGATTGAGGGGTATTGGGCTCTCTGGGGACCACAAGAGTTCCAAAACGGTTCTAGAAAAGCTGTATATGGGCTCCTTCTACAGAGATTTCATAAGGGATACGAGAATAAGGGTTCTATAAGGGATAACATAGGGGCTACAATAAGCGATACTATAGAGGGTACTACAAGTCAATCAGCCCCAAAAACTCAAGACCCTTAAGGAACCCGTGCATGAACCCTTGAAGGGGCCAGCGAAATCCTAAACCGCCCCTGAACCCTAAACCCTAAACCCTAAACGCCAACCCCGTCCCATCTAAGTTTCGAGCCCAGCACCTCGGATGCTGTCTTTAGCATCTCGACCTCAGCTTCATACAAACGGGGCCTTAACAATTCGAATAGGGGTTGCTTTAACAGGTCCTTTAAGGGATCTATAAGAGTTCAAAAAAAATAGGGCCAATAATAATAATGAGAATAGTGGTTCTTGTAAGGGGTCCTTTAGGGGTCTATAAGGGGTCTATAGTAGTTCTATAGTAGAATAGGGTTTTCGGGGCCCATTATGCCACAATTACAGTAAGGAACCCCCAAACTAATATTGGTAATTGTTTAGGCCTCTATAGTACAGGGTTTACGGTTGTTTTGCGTTAATCAAGGGACTTCTCAAGTAGAGCTGCACCGTGCGTTCTATCTCTCTGGGGTTTCAGAAGAGGGGTTGTACGGCTGCAGATGGTGGCACAGGGTTGTTTTTGATGGATCGGGTGCCTCGGCAGCGTCATACGTACAGTAACTAAATACAAGTAACAGTAGTTTAAACTTACTTGTGAAATCAAGTCAGGCACTTACAACCTTACTGAGTAAGGTCTAACAAGTAAAACGGTAAGGAGTAAGGTCTCGAACAGAGTCGAACAGAGAGTGTGTAAACATGCTCAATGGACTTGCAACAGTCTGCAGACCAACCCACCTCAAGACCGCCCACGCACTACTCTCGCAGCGGTGAAGGATCTAACATGTGTTTTCGAGAACGAAGCTGTGTCAGTATCTGTGGGAATTCCCCCCCCCCCTGTAGACCCTGAACCCTAAACCCTAAACCTGTAAACCCTACACCCCCTAAGCTCTCCTTGTCTGTGGAGCCCGGAGCCTAAACGCCAGACTTCTGCGTGTGACACGGAGACTCTCAACCCCTCTACACCGCGAAGTCCCCGAATGCAGGGTTCTGAAAATTTCACAACAGGCCCTCAGAGTCCCCATGCAGCGGTACTTTAGGGTTTAGGGTTTAGGGTTTGGGGTTTAGGGTTTAGGGTTTAGGGTTTAGAGTTTAGGGTTTAGGGTTTAGGGTTTAGGGTATATGATATACCCCAAACCCCGTTCGAATCGTGTAAACCCGTTTACTACGCCTTATAGACAAGGGAATGCTAAAACGGGAGCCCTCTTCTACGTGCTACCTGGACCCTGAGGAACCTACCTTGTTAGGGCCCCCTAATATGATTTCTTTATACAAGTCCCTAAAAAGGGTAGGTTATTTGGGGTTAAGGTAAGGCCCTAAGTAGACCTCAAACCCTCTGAGGAGCCGGGCCGTATTCAGCGGCCTCGGTCTCCGAGACACGCTGGACCTCGGAAGAGTTCCAGAGCTTTGCATCCAGGTTTAGAGTTTGGGTCTTTTGCTGGTTTGGGGCCTGGTTTTCCCAAACCCCCCGGGAGGATCTAGAAAGTAGATCTCCTAATGTGGGGCCCTATGCTAGGGTACTTTATAGGAACCCCCATTAAGGGATCTACTTTTTGAATCCTCCCGGGGGTCTGGGTTAGGGTTAGGGTTTAGAGGACCGAATTTCAGAATCCAGGTTTAGTGTACTTTTGATGGCCCTTTTTCGACTGTAAGGCTTAGGGCTGCGAGCTTCAGGTTTAGAGTGTTGGTCTATATCGGAACCCTAAACCCTAAACCCTAAACCCTAAACCCAGCTTTTTTGGGGGGATCTCCTGCTCTATCAACAGGGACACGTGCATGGCTTGCTTGCCTGTGGTCTGGGCACAGGGGGAACTCACAGCTTGTGCGGAATTGCTTGAAAGGATCCGGCGAATCTAGTAAGTAGGGCTTTCACTACTGTTGATGATATAAACCCTGCATGAGCTTAAGGACCCTAAACTATGGGAATTATGGTATATCCCGTATTATAGGTAATGCAGGAATTATATCATCAACCGTACCCTAAGTCCCTTAATGGGGGGTTCCCATAAAGTACCCTTAGTAGTATAAGGCCCCAAGTTAGGGGATCTGCTTTCTAGATCCTCCCGGGGGTCTGGGAAAAGAAGGCTCTCGCAAACATTCTGCAGGGTTGACTCTAGTTTAGGTGCTCGTGTTTTGGAAATCTAAACCTCAAACTTAAGCCCCTGTATCCCAGATAGAACAACGGATACCCTTACAGAGCCTTACGGAACCCTCACGACTCATGACACACTTACCACGACACCCTTTTTCACCCCCTCCTGCAAAACACTTTTCACTCCCTACCAACCCTAAACCATCAAAACGTTTGGTTTCTCTCCTTCTCCCCAGAACCCCAAACCCTAACCCTCTGCCCAACACCCTCTCCCCTGGGCATGGGACCAGCACCGGAGGCTTGTCGGGGATCGCGATCCCGTCGTCGCCTGATTCAAAAACCGCGGGAGGGCTGGAGAGTGTAGGGCTTAGGGCAAGGGTTTAGTCCAAGGGTAAAAGGAGGGATATACCCATTATATAGCCCAATACAGGGTAGGGGTCCCCATTATAATAGCTATACTAAGGGTATATACCTAGGGGTCCTTATTAAGGGTCCCTCCTTTTCCCCTTTGATTTAGGGTGGAGGGGCTCCTGGGCTTCAAAGGGGCCCAACTAGGATATCCGAGAAGAGGCGAGTAAGCAAGTCAAAGCTGGACTTTGATGTCAGGTAGCCGGATTGCAATAAGGGGGATGCTCAGATGCTGTTGGCTTGGGGCTTAGGGTGTAGAAATAAGTAAAGAAAAGTTGGGGTTTAGGCCTTAGGATATAGTGCGTGCGGCTTAACAGCGAAGAGCTAGAGATTGGGCCTTGCTGCTTGTCCGATCGACGCACACGCAGGGAACCTCGGGAACCAGTCTTCTCATCCCTAACATGTCGGCAGCCCGGAAACTTGCAAAATAAACCCTGAACAACAGCTTACATTAGAAGGGGCCCCCACCCTGTAATAGTGGTATAATAGGAATATAATAGGGCCCTAATATAATCCTTATAGTCACTATTACAGGGTGGGGGCAGCTTCTAAAGCTTCCAGAAAGCCCTGAAGCCCTAAACTGAGCCCTGCCGCGTTTGCCCGCGCCTCGACGGAGCCCAGTAAGGCCTGGGCCTGCCGGGTTGTAATATCATTGCTCACCACCCTGATATCTAGATATCTATGTATACAGCCGAACCTAAACCCTCAAACCCTCCAACCCCAAAGCTCTACAGCCGTAAGAACCCCAACCCTTTAAAACCCAAAGCTCTAAAACCTACGAACCCTAAACCGCTTTGAGTTCTGCGGGTGTCGATTTCGTCCCTCCCGTTCCTTACGGCAGCGGCTTTGGGTTTCGGTTCCAGGGTTCAGGTTTAGGGTTCAGGGTTCTGGGTTAAGGGGGCAGGGTTCGGGGTTCAGGGCTTAGGGGTTAGAGTTTAGGGTTTTGGGTTTTGTGTTTAGGGTTCAGGGCTTAGGGTTTAGGGTTGGGGGCTTTGGGCGGTTGTATTTGTTAGCCTTCAAGCTTTTACGGGGGTCTGACGGCAAATTGAACTGGCTTTGTGACGGGACCCACAATACAGTCAATCAGGTACTACAGCACAGAACAAGACTGGTACGAATTCAGTCTCTGCCTGCATGCCCTCAGCCCTAAACTCCCTAGTACTTAGTAGGACACTGTTGGAATAGATCCCTATAATAGCCCTTAAGGTCCCCTTTGGTAGTCCCAATAACCCATTCCCCCATTCCCTACTAAGAACCAGACAACCTACCATGAGCCCTAAACCTCTATAGTAGAACCGGTATAATCCCGTATAGTAACCCTTAAATTCCTTAAAGGAACCTTCAAAGGAACCCTTAACCCTACTAAGAACCAGACAGTAAACCCCAACTCCGAAAACCTCCCAGAACGTCCGTGCCCGCAAAGCTCCATCACTTTCAGCTCGAGGGTTCTGGGTGTAGGCTATAGGGTTTAGGGTTTAGGGTTCAGGGTTCTGGGTTTAGGGTTTAGGGTTCAGGGTTCTGGGTTTAGGGTTTAGGGTTCAGGGTTCTGGGTTTAGGGTTTAGGGTTCAGGGTTCTGGGTTTAGGGTTTAGGGTTCAGGGTTCTGGGTTTAGGGTTTAGGGTTCAGGGTTCTGGGTTTAGGGTTTAGGGTTCAGGGTTCTGGGTTTAGGGTTTAGGGTTCAGGGTTCTGGGTTTAGGGTTTAGGGTTCAGGGTTCTGGGTTTAGGGTTTAGGGTTCAGGGTTCTGTTTAGGGGGTTCAGGGTTTAGGGGTTAGGGGTTAGGGTTCTGGGTGTAATGTAGGAACCTGATCAAGAAACCCTGGACCTTAATTAGGGTTCCTTCGTAAAGGGGTCTAGGGATCTATAATAAAGGTACTCTAATAATGTAGGAACCTGAATAAGAAACCCTGGACCTTTGTTAGGGTTCTTTATATGAATCCTACTATTTACTATTTTGGGGTTATAGGCCCAGGGTTTCTAAATCAGGTTCCTACATTAGGCTTTAGGGTTTGGGTTTCCGCACCAAAACCCTATACTTGCAACCCCCGTCCTTCGGTCCCTTTTCTTTGCGCGGCCATGGCTTAAAATCTCCGTCTTGATGCATTGCGTGCTGCCACAGCTTCCCCGGTGTGCCTGCTCAAAACAATGCGCATCCCAAACTCCGTCTGGGAACCCCACACGGGTGCTCCGGAATCTCCTGAGCTTCCCCTGCGAAAAAAATCGCACTCTCCTAGGTCCTACTGATGAAAAGTCTCTCAGGCAGGCAGCAAGGAACAGACAGCTTAGATCCTGCTCACCTTTATAAGGCTCTTGAATATTAGACGCGGATTCTGGGGTCAAGTTGAAGAGGTTCAGGACTAGAATGGGATGCTGCTAGCAATGACTCAAACCTTCAGAGTAGGTCGCTAAAGCAAGAAGGACAGCTCGACCAGGGCTCCGCCCCTAAATCCCTAAACCCTCGTGAAGCCCGAGACCCTACACCCCTAAACCCTAGACCCTAAACCCCAGAAGCTAAACCCCAAATCGTAAACCCGAAAGCCTTTTCCTGAATCCTAGACCCTAATACCCCTAAACCTCAATCCTACGGTTGATGATATAAATCCTGCATTACCCATAATAAGGAATATACCATAATTCCCATAGTTTAGGGTCCTTAAGGTCATGCAGGATTTGTATCATCAACCGTAGTGAAACCTAGAGCATCTGGCCCGTAGGTGTCCGCCAGCCTGCTAAAGAGGTGGCGACATGGAAACCTTTCATCCTCTGAGACTCCACGAAGCCTTAAAAGGTTGAAATATGGGGTTTTGGGTTTGGGGTTTCGTGGCTTAGGGGTTTACGGGTTTAGGGTTTAGGGTTTTGGGTTTAGGGTTTAGGGCTTGGGGTTTAGGGGTTTACGGGTTTAGGGTTTAGCTAAAAGACTTAATAAATGGACTAGGGTTTGGATTTGTGATAGTATACCTATATCATGGAACCCTACGGAATGCTTTTGGAACTTGGTTGGATTAGATTTCTCTTTTAAATCAAGAACAGTCTTCAACCTCAACCTATGCTAGGTTTAGGGTTTGAGGCGGTTTCCCAGATATAAGCATTTGTCAAGCTTTCCCCGAAAATTTGCTGAGCTTGCGGACTGAGGAGAATTCCTGTGTTACGGGATGGTTTAGGGTTTAGTTTACGGTTGAGGAGGGTTTATGCCTCGGCATTAGGGATTAGGACTTAGGGCCTCAAGTTTAGGGTGAAGTCTCTGGATCCTCACGACGCGCCATACCTGGAATCGGGTGAAATCTCTGGATCCTCACGATGCGCCATACCTAGCAAGACAAGGAGGCATCTTGATATTGAGAAACCCTAGATTCGGCACTGGCTGAAAGATAAGGTTCGCAGCCTCACTGGCAAGATTCGGGAGCAAAAAAAAACTTTTGAGCATGATGAGAACTCTAAACCCCAATGCTTGCGCCCCAAAACCTGAAAAAGCTTTCGTGCACTAAGACCTAAAGCACAGAACCCCTCTCAGCAGGCACCTCATTCTATCTGCATCCTATTGTCCCAGAAGCAAAACCTCGTTATCACAGACGTTACACTCCATGCTTGGAGGTTCATGAATAAATACAAATGGGGTTCTAAGTCCCCTTATGCAGGTCACAAGTCATAACTATAGCTATCCTACATGTAACACCTATACCTAGCGACTCCAATCCTTAAGCTCCAAACCCAAAGAAGCGGAACCCCGAACCCCTAACCGTAAACCCCTGAACCACAAAAGGGGAGTCCCGTCAGGGAACCTTTCATTTAAGTTTCCACAGTGGGGATCCATGGAAAATTATCGCTTCCTCACTACGGTAAGTTAGAATAAGTTCCAAGACAAGAATCCAGTAAATTGCCAACCTTTACGAAACCCTAAACCCTCAACTCTAAACCCTAAACCCCAACCGTTAAGACCCTAAACCCTCGAACTCAACTCCTGAGCCTTACACCCCCACCCCAAGCCACTCTAAACTCTAAGACCACGTTTCAGGGTTTAAGGATCTTATGAAAGCCGTACGAACCTATGAACAAAAACTGACAAACCCTTTCCCTAGCGCTCATAAAAAGCACCATAAAACCATCTCAAGCCCTGACCAGAGCCGTGTAAAATCATCTCAGACCATAAAGAAACCAATGACTAACTAAGGAATCATCTTGTTAACAAAACCTAAACCTTCTACCGCTGCGCTGCAGCTTGGTGACAAGGCCCCGCCGTGAATGCGGACCTTCCGATCGAGCTTTTGCTGGTCGTCCCAGATGTCCTGAAAGAGTTTGGGATTATGGGTTTAGGGTCATATAGGGGCCCAATAAAGAGAATAAGGTTTTGGAGCCACTTATACCACAACAAGACAAGGAACCCCCAAAACAGTAAGACGAGTGAACCGATCGAGTGGCTTCCCTTTCGGCACCTTTATCTGCCATGGAGAACCATGCTAGGAGGCTACAGCAAACGGATGTTCCATGCGACTTACATGCGTGCAGCGGCAGCTACAGCGAGCAGGTTGTTTGCACACACTGGGAACCTTGACTGAGGGTTTAAGCAAACCCTGAACATGTGCTGTTCTCAATATGCCGTAGCTAGAGCAGCTAACTTCTTTTACATTTTGCATGCTGCCAACCTTGACGAAGCTTGACCAAAATCTGAAGTGCTGTTATCACTATTGCAGAAAACCTCAAAATCACAAATGCTGCTTGCACTGTGGAGCAGAGTCGGCAAAATCATGTCTGTGCGACTGTTGCCCATATTGGAAAGCAATTCTGCCAAAAGCCAAGGAAAGTATGCATTCCCACCGCAGAAATATCCAGACAAGAACCATTAAACAAAAACAGCATAGAACATCCATCGTAGGGATCCGCCCTGGTTTTAGAACCAAAACAAGACAAAACAAACAGAAAGCCAAAACCCAGGACCTAACGCGATCGCCGCAGGAACAACCAGAAACAAAACATAAACACGAGCACACAACATCAACCGTAGGGATCCTCATTGAGCTGCGAACCAAACGAAGACAAAACAAACAGAACCTCTGATAAAACAATAGACCAAAACCCAGTACCCAACTCGATCGCCGCAGGAACATCCAGAACAAACCATAAAAACCAACATACAACAGCCATTGTAGGGATCCGCATTGGCTTTAGAACCAGACCAAGACAAAACAAACACAATTTGTGTTAAGAAATAAACAAAACCCGGTACTCAACGCGACCACCGCAGGAAATCCAGAAACAAAACATAAAAACCAACATGCAACATCAATCGTAGGGATCCTCATTGCATTGGTGGACAAAACGAAGACAATAAAACAAACAGAATTTGTGTTAAAAACTAGACCAAAACTCCGTACCCAACGCATGAATATCCATAAAAGAACATAAAAACAACATAACACATCCATAGTAGGGATCTGCATTGGTTTTAGAACCAAACCAAGACAACACAAACGGAACCTGTGATAAAAATAGACCAGAACCCGGTACCCACTGCGACCACCGCGCTCACCCTCCCTGCCTCCCTCCCTGGCTTTCGCTTTCTCGCTCCCTCCCTCGCTAGCTCGCTGGCTCACTGAGGACGCTTCAAACGATCAGCACAGGAAGCGCGCGAGCTGGAATAGAAAGGGTTACGGGCTCAAACCTTTCTATTCTCTCACTGCTTGACTCTGTTTTTCTATGCTGCCGTTTCACATTCAGAAATTTGGGTTAAGAAATCCAGGGTAATTACCCTCAAATTCCGAACCTTGCTTTTACTAAAAAAGGTGCCCTTCAAAATTAAGAAATCGAGCCCCCCCCCTCCCGAAAAATTAACTGTTTCCTAACCGGCGCTGTCGCTGTAGCACATATGGACCTTCTAGGAAAGCTTATGTAGAAGTTCTATCCACGTTCATGGGGGTGGTTGTCAAAATTATGGTCCCTTTTTGGGTACCCTAAATGTTAGGTGCCGTATTATAATAAGGCCCCAACAAGGAACCATAATTTTGACAACCACCCATGGGGCTTCTGGCTGAAGAGTTGTTGGTTCAAGGCATAGCCTTTAGAACTTGGCGTTTAGGGCGCAAGGTTCAGGGTTCAGCGTTTAGGGTTTCGCGTTTAGGGTTTTGCAGTGAGGGCGTCAGGTTTCGGGCTAAGTCTTAGGATTTCGGATGAGGGGTCTAGGATTTAGGGTTGAGGGTTTACATTGGGTTTACGTAGCGTGTTTCAGATTCAGGTTGTAGGACGTTGCTTTACAGCTGTTGCTTTCGGGGACGGGCGCAGCCAGTTAATGCTACGGATCTCTCAAGCATGATGTCTTTTTCGATCGGCTGGTTTAGGGTTTAGGGTTTAGGGTTCTCCGACACTTCCAGGGGCCGGAATATCTGGAATAGGGTTTTCGGGCATATCCGTGTATAGTGACTGTACTTGGAGGTTCATGGGACTTAGTAAGTACAGTTATAGGTACCATAACTGGGGATATAGCGAAATATAAGTATAGTTACCTTATATATAACCCTAGTTACTAAGTACCATGAACCTCTAAGTACGAGATAACAGAAGCAGGACAACCTGTCCTCATAGACGTGGGGCCACCGACACCAGCGGCAGACGTAAAGGAACTCGCTCTCCGCACAGTCGGGCAGCACGCTGGTGGTGTAGAAGGGCACCCGCTCAAAGTAGGCCACGCACTCGAACTGCTTGTTCTTCGGGTTCGACATGCACCTCAGTCCAGAATTTTATGTACTTCCGGGATAGCAGGGTCTGTAGGGTTTACGTCCCCAAAACAGTCAAAGGCTACCTAGTCAGGCTCCAAAGCACAAGGCGTTCTTGCAGCTGATGTTCGGGAGGTTGTAGATCCGCTCTGGCACCTGCATAGAACCATAGAGCTGCTGAAGACCCTAACTCCTGTAGTTGTACGAGAAAACCATGACTAATCGTTCAAGCTGCCTTAACCAACCCGAGAACTTTGCGAATTCGACCCATCGGAATCTACCAAAAGCCTGAATCACTGAACCCTGAACCCGAACCTAAACTCTAAATTCAAGCCATGGCCCTTAGTGAAGGAGTGCTCCAAACCACACTATAAGCCAAGATCCTTGATCAAAGGGTATGCGTAAGTATGGGCTCTCTGCCCCTACCCCGAATCCTAGACCCTAAACCCCACCAACACCCGCCTGCAAGCGGTACTTGGCGACCACCTTCGAACCAGCCACGCAGTTGAAGGTGCAACCAGGCGCCACGGAGGCCAGCATCTTTACATCCTGCAAGCCCCAAAGGCGGGGGGGGGGGCTGAGAGGAAATCCTAGACCCAAAACCAAAACCCTATAAATACTAACCCCTGAATGAACCCGAAACCCGAAGCCATTTCCGGTTTGGGGTTTTGCGTTTGAGGCATGACATTCAGGGGCTGGGGTGGCGAGTTACTTCGCGGCGGAATGGTGGGGGGTCACACGGGACACTTTGCCACGTGGACCATTTAGGGTTCAGGGTTTATGGCCTCGTACCAGCATCTACCTTGTACAGGGTGGTGGACTCAAACTGCACCCTAAACCCAGGGGTTAGGGTGCAGGTCTAACATACGGATGCCTTGGAACAGGCTGCGCGAAAATCGACTATGCGATGAAGCAACTTAACTGGACTACCCTCTGAGGATCTGATACTGCAGCGTAACCTCTAAAACCTAAACCCTAAAGCGTGAAGCCCAAACCCGAAGCCCAAAACCTTCTCTCTAAGCACTGCTTCCTAAGTCCAAGTGCTTCCTGCTCGTTTCTGTCCTACGACTTACTCCGCTGATCTTATGCTACAGACCCTCACGGCTAAGCTAGCCCAGGTCGTAGTTACTGACCCCTGCAAACCCTAAACCCTAAACCCTAAACCCTAAACCCTAAACCCTAAACCCTAAACCCTAAACCCTAAACCCAAAACCCTAAATTGCCGTGAACCCTGAGCCCTGAACCCTGAACTTCCCTAAACCATAACTGACCCTAAACCCTGAACCCTAGTGAAGGCCGTGATCCCTAAACCCTAACGCACAAACCCTAAAGCATTTCCGGCCCAAAACTCTAAGCTAAGCTTAAAGCCTAAACCCTGCATGCCAAACCCTAAACAATTCCCCAAACCCTAAACCCCTGAACCCCTAAACCGCTAAACCCTTAAACCCTTAAACCCCTAAGCCGCTAAACCCTAAACCCGTAAACCCTAAACCCTAAATCCCTAAAAAAGCCCTCCTCTTTCCCAAACCTTACAGTTCCCTAAACCCCGATGATTTCCTAAACCCAAAACGACCAAGGGCCCTCTGAGGACATCCTGCACCCGAAGCTGCTGGTAGTCGTAGCGCGGAAGGGTTAGGATGCCTCAGAAGGGTTTAGGGGTCCTGGGTTAAGGGTTAAGGGTTTAGGGTTTGGGGTTTAGGGTTTAGGGTTTAGGGTTTAGGGTTAAGGGTTTAGGGTTTGGGGTTTAGGGTTTAGGGGTTAAGGTTTATTGCTGTATGGTGTTGTGGGGTTTTGGGCTTTGGGGTTTAGGGTTGAGGACGACTACGGTGCAAAATACCTAGATTTTTAAGGAGCTGTAAAAAAGAAAGGTTTTTTCGGTTCCAGGTCAGGTTTAGGGCTTTGGGTATGGGGCTTTGGGTTTGAAGCTTTCGCGCGGGGTTCATGCCTAGGGTATTGGGTTCAGGCTTCAGTTGCCATACCATCAAGAGAGCATAATGCTCCCTATAAACCCTTGCTGTGTTGCGGGAAATCAACCCTACACTCACCTCTCAGACACGGTCGCATCTTGGGAGCGACTCCGTACCCTCCAGATCAACATGTTCACCGGAGGCATCGACCGCCCCGTCCACCAGGTTCAACACCAGGGGTTTGGGGTTTACGGTTTAGGGTCTACGGTTTACGGCTTAAGGTTGAGGGCTTAGGGGCCTAACAGTAACAACCCCGAAACTAAACCCTAAACCTGAACTCCTCAGACGCGACCCCCTAACCCTGAACCTTGAACAAACACTGCGGAGGGTTTAGGATGCAGTTCGCGAAGCCAGCGGACACTCCAAACACAGACCCTGTCAGGGCAAGAAGCCCTGAACCCTCAACCTCCATACTACATACTCTATAGCCGTCGGGGAAAGCCAAGGTCTTGAACCTTGATTTTTCACTCGCGATATGGATAGTTCTCTAAATTAAGTACCACAAATCGTACGTCCCTAAAAGGGATCCCTCTTTAAGTCCCATGAATAGGACGGCCCTGAAAGGGACCCTTTTTTAATGAACCACCCATATGGGAGTTTCCAAAAAGCAGGGGACCCTAATATAGTGCCCCAAATAGTAGGATGCTTATTATAAGGACCCCAAAATACCCCGATTTTTCGGAAACTCCCATATCTCAAACCTAAAGCCCTAAGCCCTAAACCCCTAAACCCCTAAACCCCTAAACCCTGAACCCCTAAACCCCTAAACCCCCTTTCCCTAAGCCGACACGTTCCAGCAAGATGCCCTTGAAGTTCCCAGGATTGCCCTCGGCACGGGCACGGGGCTCGGGTTTTTGAGATTCGGAGCTTCATAGGAACAAGGGTCCGGCTTCGGGTTTTTCCTATCAACCCTAAACCCTAAACCCCTAAACCCTAAACCCTCAGAGGAATAAGGGTCCGGTTGCGGGTTTAGGGTTTAAGGCTTAGGATTTAAGGTGTGGGGTTTAGGAAAGCCTATCAGGTTGTAGGGCTCCATACTGCTTATGATATAAATTCTGGGGGGTTCCTTTAAAGGGATCTATAAGGGTACCTTTAAGGGGCTCCTTTGAAGGATCTATAGGGTTTTAAGGTTTAGGGACATAATTTCTGCATTACCTTAATGACCCTAGACAGTTAGGGTCTATTCCTTGTTATGGGTAGCGCAGGATTCATATCATCAGCCGTAGGAACAAGGGACTGGAGACTTGAGGTTTGGAGTTAGGACAACCTACTTGGAGGGTCGGGGGACTTAGTAAGCAGTTAGTACATAGACGTATAGGTACCTTAACAGGGACCCTAAGTTGGGGTTATGGCACCTATAACTCTATAAAATAACTACTTACTAAGTCCCCCCCGACCCTCCAAGTATCAAGGCGTTCGGCAGCTTAGTGGTTAGAAGTGTATGTAGCATGCACATACTTCGAGCTCGGTGGCCAGTTATAAGTGAGTTCTATGTCCCCTGCTGTAAGTATAGTTATCCTGGATCCTGGATATCCTACCTAGAACCCTACTTATAACTACTTCTGAACCTCCAAGTAGAGGCTTTATAGTAAATCACCTGGTTTCCGGCTTGGGGTAGTACAGGGTGGTTGGCTGTGTAGCATTCTCGTTGTCCTTTGTGAGGAATCAAGAGCAACGAAGCCTGAAGCATCAGCGTGATGCTTTGGGTTCCCCATAGAACCACCCAGACCTTCCAAAATTCCTTATTTGAGGAATATGGCTTAAATCAAACTGCGGATCCTATCATAATTTAAGGCAAATTCCTAAAAAAATGATTTTGAAGGTCTGGGCAGAGCGAAGGGTGTCTCCAACAATGAGTACGAGGTTCCTATGGGGAAATCATCAAAAACAACATTCGGTTTTCGTCCGTATACAATAAGAAAGTAGTCCGATGCTTTCTTACCTAAACCCCAATCCCGAAACCCTAACCTTTTTGCAGCCTTTAGCCTTAATGCATGATCCGTAAACCCCCAAAACCCAATCCCTAAACTCCAACCCCTAAACTCTACTCCCGAAACCGCTTAGCCCACTAGACCCTAATCCCTAAACCCTCATCATCAGTCCCTACTACGTGCCCTAGGACTTGCGATCGCCCCAAAGCCCTAAACCGTAACAACTACAGATCCCTTCTTAAGGAACCCGGTAAAGTAAGAGATGCAGATTTAAAGGAATGAATATAGACCCCTTTAAAGGAACCCTAAACTGGCCCGAAACTTGAAACCCTAAACCATAGATCCTAAACCCTAAACCCTAAAACCCTAAAGCCCTAAAACAGTGAACCTTAAACCCATAAACCCCAACACCCTAAAACCCAAATTTTAAAAACCCTGAACCCTCAACCCTAAGCCTTTTCAACCCCAAAACCCTAAAATCCTAAAACCCTAAAATCCTGAAACCCCAAACCCTGAAACCCTTTAAAGGAACCCCGGGGGCCGGCCTTGGAGTTGTAGACGCCCTCACTTCCGATCATCTTGGCCCAGCCGAGGATCGTCCGGACCTCTTCAGTCCGAGCCCCCGGGGGGTTTAGGGTTTAGGGTTTGGGGTTTGGGGTTTCGGGATTTAGGGATTTAGGGTTTGGGGTTTGGGGTTTGGGGTTCGGGGTTTAGGGTTTAGGGTTTAGGGTTTGGGACTCCCTCAGCCCTGAAGGGAGAGGGACGGTTGATGATATAATTCCTGCATTACCTTAAGGACCCTAAACTATGAGACTTATGGTATATTCCTTGCTATGGGTCACGCAGGATTTATACCATCAACCGGAGTACCCAGAGAGCCCAATACGCCATTATTAAGGAATACCTAGGGCCTAGGGTTCCTTGAAGGGATCTGTAAGGGATCTATGGGCTTAGGGTTTACGGGATTCTAATACTCCGTAATTAAGGAAGAAAGCCCAAATCATCATATTAAGCCCTGTATAATTTGAGCCACATTCCTTAAATAAGGGGAATTGGGCTAACTGGGCAGAGTCTAGGGATTTATGGTTTAGGGTCTAGGGGTTCAGGGGTTGGGGGTTTCAGGATTTAGGGTTTAGGATCTGACGGTTTAGGGCTCATCGTCTGAGGATCTAGAGTACGGGGTTTACTTAGAGGATCATGGGACTTAGTAAGTATGGTTATAAGTACCTTAATTGGGGTTATAAGTAATTATAATTGTAGTTACCCTAGTAATAACCCCAGTTACTAATTCCCATGATCCTCCAAGTAGGGTCTAGGGTTTAGCTGTAGGGCTTTAAGCTTAGGGGTTTCGGGTATCAGGGTTCAGGGCGCACAGGTTTATGAGTTTCAGGGTCTAAAGGGTTGAAGGGTTGAAGGGTTTAAGGGTGTAGGGCTGAGACTCCAAAACCCCTTGGCTAAGTGTGCTGATCGGTTCTTAGCAGCGTTGCCTGGGGCGTTTGTAAGGTCTTTCCCGGGCTTTGGGGTACAACATTATGAAAATGTCCTAAAAATCAAGAATGTAGAAGCATTCGCAACATGGTTTAAGTCCTATTCCTCAAATCAACCAACTCTCCCAACAATGGGAAGGGATTTGCTCCAGCCTTCGGAATTAGAAGAGGGTTTTGGGGTACATGATGAGGCACCTTAAGGAATAGTACCAGTACTACTGATTGTTCAGGCTTCTATATACTAACAAGTTAAGTGCCTCTACTGTGAAGGGCTTAAGGTTTAGGGGTTTGATGCCGGAGATCGGAGTTCGGGGTTCGGTGGACTTTGGGTTTGGGGGGTTTTGGGTGCTTGGGAGGTTCATGGGTAAGTATAAGTCAGGTGATAAGTCCATTTATAAGGGTTATTAGTATAGTTATCCTACTTATAACCCAGTTTATAACTCACGGTACAAGGAATGACTAGGGCCTAGGGTGTACGGTTCAGGGCTTGGTGTAGACCGGTGTTTGGTTTTGGGTTCAGGGTTTACGGTTTAGGGTTTCGGGTTTCGGGTTTAGGGTTTAGGGTTTAGGATTTTTGGAGCTGCTTTTTATGGCTGCACAACCATCTGGGCTAGCATAAGGCAGGGTTTAGGGTTAAGGGTTTAGGGTTCAGGGTTCAGGGTTAAGGGTTCAGGGTTAGAAGTTCAACTAGTCTAAGGCTTCACGCTGGTTGAAAAGCCTAAAGACGAGGAAGTGCGCACTGCTGTTGCTTCTCCAAGGATGGTTCAACGCCAGACTCGCTAGACGCCCTAAAACCCCCTACGAGTAGAAGCACTGCACTCTGCAAATAAGGTCTAGAGTGACAAATAACATGTATCCCGGTAACCCGATATAGGGGATCTGAAAGTAGTCATATTACCCCTTACCGTGCCAAATATGGTTGTAGTACAACTTACTCGAAAGTCCAATTCTACCTAGTCAGGCCCAAATACGATGTTAAATTACGGCGGTTGGGCCTTCTCCTTTCTTACTCTGTTTCCTTCGCTTGTAGAGTCCGGTTCCCAGAAATCATAGGTGCCTGCGAAAACCTTTACCAACAAAAGCATTGAAAGCATAAACAAAAGAAGTCCGTGAGCAAGGCCCTTAACCCAAAAACCCGAAAGCCTGAACCCTAAACCCCAAACCCCTACTAGGATACCCAGTAACCTAAGAAGAAAAAGGCCTCTCTTTTTGGTATTGGGTAACTTTATAAGGAACCTACAAAAAAGGAATAAGGGTACTACTGGGCATCCTAGCTACCGTATTTCCCGCTTTCCGGGCCTTCTGCAGCCCATGCCAGCAGGCGGCAGGGTTCGGACCCAGGCCCACGTGATCAATGACCTAAGAATCGACTGGGCTCTCAACAATGGCGGCTTTAGGCTTTGGCTTTAGGGTTTTTTTCTAAAAGTGCAGTGGGGCCTTTTTCTGCAGAAGGCTTTAAAGTTTAGGGTTTAAGGTTTTTCAGGATTTAGGGTTTGGGGTTTAGGGTTTAAGGTTTTGTTTATTTGATCGCTCCTTCTTCCTCCTGCTAGCGCTGTCAGAAAATGCCTTGCAGGCCGGGCTATGCACATCACACAGGCTTAACCCTAAGGCTTCACGGACTCCTATACTAAGGCTTTTCGGCCCAAAGACCATACTATATAAGGGTTTTGGGCCATTTTGAGCCTCAGGGCAAGGTTTAGAGTTCAGGGTTCAGGGTTTAGGTTCCAGGGTTTGGAGCTTGGGGACAAGTTGTAGTTTGCGGAGCTCCTTTGCTCCGGATGCTCAAGAAAGGGGGTTTAGGGTTTATTAGGGCTGAGGATTGATGACTCTGCGAATCATCAAACAACAAGGCCGAACTCCCAACGACACGAAAGAAACCCGAAATCCAAAAACGCGAACCCCGAAAAAGAATCGAACACGAAGACTCACCTAAACCTCAAACTATAAACCGTTTACAAAAAAAAACTGTAGAGCCGCACTTAGCAAAAGCCCTTGCAGCCAGGTGGCAACGCCATCGCTGATGGGCATCGGGCCTCCCATAACCCCAAAACTGAAAGCCTGATCCCTAATTAAACCCTAAACCCTAGACCCCTGAACCCCTAAATAACCCTAAACGCCAAACCCTAAACCCCAAACCCTAAACACCAAACCATATTTCCCGGTTTCCAGGCCTCCCGCGCGGGCGCGCTCGGGGTCCCGGTGGTGCGCATCTTGGCTCAGGCGAACCTCCTGGAGTCTCGGGTAGGGTTTACCTGGACCCTGAAGAACCTACCTTTTTAGGGCCCCCTAATATGATTTCTTTACATAAGTCCCCAAAAAGGTAGGTTATTTGGGGTTAAGGTAGGGTTTACAATCGGTTTTAACTCAAGGTTTAGGGTTAGGGTCTAAGGGTTTCAGGTTTAGGGCTTAGGGCTTCTGGGGTTTAGGGTTTAGTGTTTGGGTTGTGTAGGTTTTAGATGTTTGGTACTGGGTGTTTTTAAGGGTTGCCATTCGGTTGTGTAGAGGTCTTTACAATATTCTGTATACAGTCTGAAAGTCTTGGAGGTTTGCATAGTCTTTTTTTGACGGGTTGTTATAAAAGTGTGTTATGCTGCTTTCTTATGCGTGCATGGTGCGTGGCTTGTTGACCAGAAGACGGTTCGTGGGTCCACTATATAGAAGAAATACTTTGGGACTCTCAGAGATGTTGCTAGTTCTTATTTAGACGTCTAACTTCTGCACGTAAAGGATCAGGGGACGTGAGTATCCTAATCGGTGTTTGAAGTAATGATAGTTAGCTTGCTCATAGCCCTCCTCACTAAGTCCAGCCTTCCTTCAGCAGGGCTCGTGTGGGCCGTTAAGGGCTCTACAGGTTTTCGAAAGGCTTCGAAAGTTTGGGGGCAGTGAGAGAAGATTAGGGCTCTAGGCCTCCCGCCTTGATTTTAGAGGGTGCAAGGATATGGGGTTTAAGTTGTCGGATGGACCTTAAGTGCAACTTTCCAGTGTTCTTAATCACACTGTTGATATTTTGGGCCAGCTCTAAGCCTTCGAGGCTCCTTCGGGTTTAGCGTTGACGGTTAAGGTGTTTAGGGGTTTAGGATTTGGTTTTCCCACTTTTGCGCAGCGAGCCGCGGATCTGGATGTGTGCAGTCCCTTGGCGGGCTTGAATTGGGCTCCAAAAAGTGGCCGGATTCCACCCTACACCCTCTGCCCTGGTTTCGGGTTTGGGGGTTTGTTCTTTGTGGGCTGCAGACATGTGGGTGGTTGTCAAAATTATGGTCCTTTTTTGGGTCCTTATTGTAATACGGCACTAATATTTAGGGTACCCAAAAAGGGGCCATAGTTTTGACAACCACCCATGTGGCTCGAACTCCGAGAATCTTCTAGGCCGGGCCTGGATCCCAATATACGGGCCTTTATAATTGGAATAGGGCTTTGGGGCCCATGATACTATGACTAGAAACAAGGAACCCCCAACATAGCATAGGTAATCATTAAGACTCCCATATCGCAGTATGGGCCAAAAAGTTCTTGAAGCCAGAACTCAATATGGAATTGTACAAGGTTCTCTTTTTTTGGCCCTCCATGAAACACAACCTTAAACTCTGTCGGGCTCAACTGCTTCTTCTGTCATCTCCTGAATGAAGGTCGGCAGGCTTGCATTCCGCGAAAAGACCGACTGCCCATAAGCAGCTGCCTCGGCGCTGGCCTTTCCGAGGCTTCCATACTCCAAAACTTTTAAGGTTTAGGGTTGGGTAGAGCATCCGGAGACCGAGTAAGTAAGGTTACAAGTACCGTGATTCGGGTCACAAGGCATGACTAACTGTCGCCGTGGCTACATTCCTTACAATCATCCTTCAAGCAGGTTTAGGTGTCGGCCAGGGTGCATGCGAATTCGGGCTTCAAGTTTAGGGTTCACGGTTTAGCATTCTCAGGGCTTACGGTTTGGAGGTTGCTCTACGGCTTCAGGGGTTGGGAGATCCCACACCGTATATGGACAGAACTAGAGCCGTAAATCCTGCCTTGGGGCTTCATACGTAGCTATAACATGTGGTCGTCCACCCTCGTAAACCTACGTACATTGGCCCTGAGTTCTTAAACCAAATCGTAGCGCCTTGGTACATCCTGAACGATGAACCATGAAACCCTAAGTTTAACCCCTTAACACAAATTTATGCAGGCTGGCAGATTGGATCATTAGCAACCAAAAGGCTAAGGAACGAAAACAAATAGACCAAGCCTCCAAGAACGGACAATCAAAAAGAACCCGGGTAAAAGATGCGACCAAAAACACAATAAATAACTGACAGCACCTGAATAATGACAACCCTCTAAGCCCTAAACCCTGACTAAACCCTTAACCCTAAACCCAAACCGTAAAACTACGTTCACTAAAATCAACCCCTTAAGCCCTACACCCTAACCCCCTAAACCTTAAACCCTCCAAACCCTAAACCGTAAAACTACGTTCACTAGATCAACCCTTCAAGCCCTAAACCCTCTAAACCCTAAACCTTTTAAGCCCGTAAAACCACAGGCCCCCCAGAGGCTTACCTTTGGTCAGTAGGGAATGGAAGAATGGTAGTATTAGTAGTTATAATTGTACCCCATTCCTCCATTCCCTACTAACCAAAGGTAAGTTATAGGATTATTAGAGCCCCAATGATACAGTACCCTTATAGATCCCTTATAGTAACCCTTATGGACCCCTTTATAAGGCCCCTTTCATCCCCTACTAACCAAACCCTAAACCCTAAACCCCAAACCCTAAACCCCAAACCCTACCCCAAACCCTACCCCAAACCCTAAACCCTAGAGCAGTTCATGGTAGGCGCTCGTCATGGCCGTTTAGGACCTGTTCATGTAGCGGCTTTTGCCCTCAACTGTCAGGGCAGCGGGCCTTCGGATGCCGGAACTCGACGAGCCGCCAGTCCTTGCCGACACACGCGTCGTTGTGCTTTTGCTGCCGAGCTGAGGCTCTGGCGGTCGCCAGTTCGGGTCGTCGTCGCACGCCAATGACGCGGCTTTGGCTCGCGCCAGTTGTTCCGCCTCCTCACAGGGCTGGATTCATGTCTGCGCTTTGCCTTTGCGTTTGGTCCTCCGCATCCGTCGTGGCCCACAGCGACTCGCCCTGGTGCGTGTGCTCACATTTTTCTCTCCGTGCCTACAGCTACAGCCTTGCCTCTGGCATGTTTTTGCCTGTCTCCTCCGGGACGGGGCAGCACCCACTGTGAAGTTTATGCGTCCTGTCCTCGGCATTTACCTCGTCGTCTTGCTCCTGCGGGCTGCTCGATTTTCGAAGCCTTCCTGGTTCCAACAACTGCTCCGGACCTCCAGCATACGCCAGAACTCCGCCACCTCCTTACAGGACCCTTCTACACTTCGGTCGCTGTCATGCGAGCCTCCGCGCCTCGTCTGTGGTGCTGTTACCGTTGGTGGCCTCTTCCTATGGTTACAAAACAAGTTCTCGCTGCAACTTCTAGGGCCCGACTGCCTCTTCCTGCACGTCCAGGTGCGGGCGTAGGCACACCTACCCACTCGCGGACACACCCAAGGCTTCGCTTTTACGGACGCGCCTCCGGGGCGGGGATGGCCGTGGTCTCCTTGCAATCTTTCGAGCTTCAGTCTGGTCCTACTACCGCTCCCTCTGACTACGCTCCTCCGCGGTCGTGGCGTTGTTCGCCTCCGCCTCGCGGAATGCTTGTTTCTGGCTCTGCCACATATCGCGAGGTCCAGCCTCTGCGTCCTCTGCGTGCGCTCCGGGGCCCTCCAGGCTGCACGGATTCAAGTGCATAACGCGGGTTTTGCCTCTTTCTCTCTGAGTTCGACGCGTTCCTTGTCCACGCCTCAGACTGCGTCTTTCACAAAATTTTTGTTCTTTGCGGACTCTTGTCGCCGAGTCTCGTAGTGTGCCGCGTAGTGCACTTGCACCTCCTAGACAAAATAACACACGGCTGAAGCTTCGGCCCGGTCTCACCTGCCTGCTCGTCTGGCTCCCGGTCCCACAACTTCGCCAGTTGTTGCTTCAGAGCCGCCAGGTCCTGCGCACGGGTTTGCCCGACTTCCTTTTCGCCGCCTTACAGCCGAGCCTCCTGCAGTCGCAGTGCAGCTACTGCTGCGGCCCGCTTCTTGGCGCGCCAGGTGCGCTTCTGCGCTCTTACGCCACGCCTTAAACAATTCAACTCTGCATGGGGCGAAAAAAAAACAATTAAATAAAACCCTGAACCCTAACAGAGAATAGTTTGGGTGGCCGGGGTGGGTTTACAAGCAACGCGAGCGCGCGGCCCGGGGTGCTTCACACCCGAGCGCGCGACCTCGCCAGACACACCCTAAACCCAAACCCTAAACCCTAAACCCTAAACCCAAAGGCAAGGAGCTGCCCTGGGCCTGCAGCTCCCTAGTCTCGCAGGGCGTCTGCAGCTGCCGGCCGATCTTGCCGAAGAGCATGCCTGGGACTCTTTTTTCCTAAACCCTAATCCCTAAGGCTCTAAGGACTCAAATATTAAGGCCTTTGGGCCCAAAGACCATACTATATATGCCTGGGACTCTTTTTTCCAAGGGTAAAAGGAGGGACCCCTACCCCATAATGGGCTATATAATGGTTATATAATAGCTATATTAAGGGTGTATACCTAGGGGTCCTTAGGGACTCTTTTTTTCCTAAACCCTAATCCCTAAACCCTACCTGTAGCCGAAAAGACCTACGTTTTTAGGGTTCCTTATTATGGTTTCTATATATAGCTCCTTAAAAACCTGGGACTCTTTTCTTCCTAAACCCTGCCTGGACCCTAAGGAACCTGCCTTTTTTTTGGGTTCCCTAGTATGATTTCCTTATCTAAGTCCTTAAAAAGGTAGGTTACTTGGGGTTAAGGTAATCCCTAAACCCTTAACCCTAAACCCTGAACCCCTAATCCCTAAACCCTAAACCGTGCTTTTGTTGAAATTTAGGGTTTAGGGTTCAGGGTTCAGGGCTTTTGTTGCTATTTGGAATCAGGCTTCAGGCTTTAGGGCTTCGTGCTTTTAGGGTTTAGGGTTCAGGGTTTAGGGGTTTTCGTTGCTATTTGGATTTAGGCTTCAGGGTTTAGCGCTTTTGTTGCTACTCAGGTTCAGGCTTCAGGGTTTTAGGGTTTTTGTTGCTACTGGGGCTTAGGCTCCAGGGTTTAAGGGTTTTTGTTGCTACTAGGGTTGTGTTTAGGGTGTAGGGTTTTTGATGCTATTCGGGTTTAAGGCTTAGCCTGCGACTGTAGTGTTCAGGCTTTGGGGTGTTTTTGCTTTTAGGGTTGAAGATTAAGGGTTTAGGGTTCAGGTGTTAAGGTCTAGGGTTTAGAGTTTAGGACTTAGGGTTTGGGTTTTAGGGCTGGGAGTTCAGGGTCTAGGTTTTAGATGGTTTAAGCGTCAAGGCAAAGCCCACAAAAAAAAACTGCAGGGATTTACTGCGGGAACAGTTTCGAGTTTGGGCTTCATGTTCTACTATTTCGCGCATATACCTAATATACCCCACTTATGCCTGGTCTAAGTTTGGAACCTCTCGAAACACCGAGGTGCTCAGCAGCACCACGTCCAAGAAGTAGGCGTTGGCAGCCACCTTTGGTCAAGGCTATGTACTGCGCCCATACAGTAGTAGTCTATAGTAAGCCTACAAATAAGGTCCTATATCTATATTGTGAATATTACTGAGCGGGTTTCACAAGAGTCCCTCAAAAAACCTAAGCCTTGAACCCTCAAAAAACCTAAGCCTTGAACCCCCAAAGGCCCCCCCCCAAAAAAAAAAACTAAATCCTAGATCGTACACCGGCCTAGGGTTTTGGGGGAAACCTGAAACCTCAAAAGCCCCAAACTCCAGGCCTCAGTCCCAAAGCCGAGAGACTCTACCCCGAGATGCCGGCATCTCAAGCCTTAAACCCTGATTTCCCCCAGTAGCCCCCGTAGTAATAAGGGTACCCTTTTTCGGGGATGCAACTCTTTCTGAGGGGGCCCCAAAACAAAAACCCTAAACCCTAAACCCTAAACCCCAAACCCTAAACCCTAAACCCCTAAAGCCCCAAAACAAAAACCCTAAACCCCTAAACCCCTAAAGCCCCAAAACAAAAAGGCCAAAAAAGGTGTACCACTGGGCCAGAACCCCAAGGGGCTGCGACGCTTCTTAGGGGCCTCCAGGGCTTCGCGCGTTTTAGGGAAAATTTCAGTTTTTTTCTAAAGTGCAATGGGGTCTTTTCTGCATGAGGTCCAGCCGGTTTCAGGTTTAGAGCTTAGGGTTTCAGGTTTGGGGTTTAGGGTTTAGAGTTTGGGTTTAGGGTTTAGGGCTTAGGTTTAAGATTTAGGGTTCAGGTTGAGGGCTGCCACGAACTTCGCAATGCCTCCTGACTGCTACACGCGAAAATTAGGCGACGTCCTAAGTCCAAGGGAAAAAGGAGGGACCCTTAAGAAGGACCCCTAGGTATATACCCTTCATGTAGCTATTATTTACCCATTATATAGCCCATTATAGGGTAGGGGTCCCCATTAACGGTCCCTCCTTTTCCCCTTTGACTAAGTGTTCTAGAAGCCTTTCATACAGTTTCGTGCGGTATGTCAAGGCTTCCAGCTGGTAGTGACGGCCAGAACGGAGCAGCATTCCGGGTTTAGGGTTACGGTTAGCTGGAGGGTTTAAGACTTAGGATGTAAGAGAGAGCCCTTGAGATGTAGAATAGGGTTTTGAAGTACAATACAAGATAGTAAGGTGTAAAGTGTAAGTGCACAGGGACTGCAGCAGGATACACTGCGATATTGTGCAAGATTTTAACTACTGCTGATAGACAAAATCCTGCATGGCCCTATATACCTAAAGTAAAGGAACTATGGTACCATACCATACTTAAGGTAATGCAGGATATTGTCCATCCACCGTACGAATCTGAACACTAATTATTCGAACCGGAATGCTTGGGGTTCAGAGTATATAGCACCAAAACCTCACACCCCAACGCCACCAAAATGCCCACAGCCGAAAACCTAATCTAGGAGCCTTGAGAAATAGGATAGGGTTTTGGGGGTTCCTTATTTTTGCTATAGTATAAGTTATATTACCCCAAAACCCTATTCTGACCAAAAGGCCTCTATATTATAATACCCTTAAAGATCCCTTGTAGCAACCCTTTAAAGGACGCCTTTAAAGGAGCCCTATTCTTTTTATTCAGGCCTCTATTCTAAACACCGCCCGGCTGCAGTGTCCCAGCCGTTGAGCGGCGTGGAGTCGAGTGTGAGCGGGATGATGGGGAACTCCTCTTCTTCAGGCTCCAGGGTTCAGGGCTTAGGGTTTCGGGTTAAGGGTTTAGGGTTTAGGATTTAGGGTCAGATCTATGAGGGTACTACACTACCATACAGGGGGGCTGATTGATGGGGAGCTCCTCTTCTGAAAGCTCTGGAGCTGCTATTGATGACATTAATAAATCCTGCATTACTTTAAGGATCCTAAACTATGGGAATAATGGTATGTTCCTTATTATGGGTAATGCAGGATTTATGTCATCAACAGTAGGTTCCGCAGTGTCCCCCTTAATAGTAAAGGTACGCCTTTCTCCTGGTATTCACTTAAAGGGGACTACTGGGAAACCCATCGAGTCATAGGGTGACGTCGGGCTTATGGGATAAGGCCTGGGGCTTAGGGCAGGTCCGCGAAGTATTCCCCTGACTCCCAAAACCCCAACCCCTACACAAGCCCTAAGCCCCATAACCCAGCTCATGGTTTATGGTTGGGCTTGATTTTCACCCTACTATTTTGGGGGGTTCCTTCATATAATTATAGTATAATGGGCCCCAAAACCCTATTCTAATTATTAAGGGCCCAAACTCCAAACCCCTGGCAGCCTGAACCCCAAAGCCGAAACTTGAACCATGAACCCCAAAGCCGAAACCCTGAAATAAGGGGGGCCCCTAAAAAAAAACCCAGAGAGCCCAATACCCCCTTAAATAAGGAATATAGGCTTAAATCATAATATGAAGCCCTAGAAAATTTCAGCCATATTCCTTACTTAAGGGGTATTATAATCCCCTTAATCCTAAGCCTATAGATCCCTTATAGATCCCTTAAAGGAACCCTAGGTGGGCCCCTATAAGGCGAACCCTTGGCTGACTCCTTGTCTCGGGGCAGCGTCTGAAAGAACCGCACACCCGTAGGTAGCCTCAGAGTAGCTCGAGTCACAGGTTGGGCCTGTTGAGGTCTTGTAGGGGTGGCTGTAAGGGCTTCTATACCGTAACCCCCAAAAACCTTACCGTTTTAGGGACTTGTATAAGGAAATCATATTCGGGTCTTGTAGGGTTGGCTGTAATATAGGGCCTTAAGAATTGGAATAGGGTTTTGGGTCCCCTTATACTATAATTATATGAAGGAACCCCCAAAATAGTATAGGCAATTATTTAGGCCCCTGTATTAAGGGCTTCCATAGTGGTTACCACACTGTGGCTAACGGTTTAGGGTGTATTTGGGGTTTGGGGTTTGGGAGGTTGTATGGCCTAGGCTAGGGTTTTGAGGTTTCAAAAAAACGTTGGGGGGTGCCTTGTAAATACTGTGCTATGGTCTGGGGTTTAGGGTTCACGAGGCTTTGGGATTGGGGCTGGAGTTATGAAGTTTCACAGACCCTTTGAGGGTGCTTAGTCAATGCTGGTACGTCCTGCATTACCTTAAGGGCCCTAGACTATGGCAGTTGTGGTATATTCCTTATTATGGGTAATGCCCCCTAAACCCTATACCCCAAACCCCAAACCCTAAAGTCCTAAACCCTAAACCCCAAACCCGAAACCCTATTCCTCATTATGGCTAGTGCAGGATGTATATCATCAAGCGTATAAGTCAATGCTGGTACGTGTGGAGCTGAGCAGCTTGGGCAAGAACTCCTCGCGGAAAGAAACCTCCACGGCATGTAGGGTTGAAGAGACAAGAATTCGGATTTGGGGTTAAGGGTTTAGGGCTTAAGAACTTTTAGGGTTTAGGGTTTAGGTTTAGAGTTTAGGGTTCGATTTGGGATTTACGGCTTAGGCTGCAAGCCAAACCTATGCAACAAGTCAGCAGGTTCAGGATTCGGCGTGTGGGATTTAGGATTTGCTGCTTCCGCAGCAGAAAGATCAGAGCGACGGAGAACAGGCAATGCAGCCGCTTTCAGATCCTGTTACATGAAGGGTCTGGGGTTAAGGTTCAAGGTGTAGGGCCCAGGATTTGCCGTCTTGGCTCAGTCTCGTCTATTTCGTGAGGATCCCGATCAATCCATCTATCTATCTATACTTTGACCTAGTCATTCAGCCATTCAGGCCCATACATTAACGTGTGCCCCAAACAAAAACCCTGTCAAACTCAGTAAAGCCTTACACCCCCATAAAATCGCCTGTTGAACCTGCACACCCCTCAAAAACCTTCAAAAATCTTGAAACCCTGTAAATTGGGTACTGCCCCAATGCAGCAACAGTCTATAATAAGGCTACTATTAAGTTCCTACTATATCCTTATTATGAATATTATCCAACTGTTACCGAGTGGGGGCAGTACCCAACATATAAACCTCATCGGGGCCTGGGTCCGGAGCTCGCTCAGACGCATGGCAGTGAGATCTCCGCATTTCGAGAACTGGGGCTTGTAGAAGTACCACCTTGAGGGCTATGAAGAGCTGGCTTAGACATGAAAATTCTGGAGCTCAGCTCCAAGGCAAACCTACAATGGGGCTTAGCAACTAGGCTCTTCAAACCAGGGGCCTTGAGGATCAGAGCAGGGTCTCAGGGCATAGTACGTTAAGAATGTTCCAGGGTACGGTATATTATGGAATAAACGAAGAATAAAGGTCTCAGGGTATAGTATGTTCAGAAGGTTTGAGGGTACGGTATGTTATGAAATAAATGTAGAGGGACCATACTGGAAGTTGTGGGTTGACCTTCAGCGGTTTATTGCTCTGGCGAGCTAGCAACCTTAAACCCTAAGCTCCAAGCCCAGAGAGACGCCTTTTTCAAAAATCCTCTAGCACTGATAGCCCTTCATAGGTGTTGGGCCGTTATTTTGCCTGCTTTGGGGGGGTCCAGGTAGCACTAAGGAACCCTGGTCTTATGACCCCAAAATATTAAGAATCGGATGAGGGCAACTAACCTCGAAAGACCCTGCTCGAATCACCCAACCCCCGTACCTTCTGCACGGGCCTTGACAAACCCTAAACTCTGAACTTTCAACGTGAACTTTACACACCTCCCTGCTTCCCCGAAGGAGGCCGAGCCAACACAACGTGCATGAATCCCGAGCTCATCACACAAATCCGCCAAATGACTGCCCTCGTCAAGAAAGGTTCGCATCTTCCGATTGTGCTAGAGAGACCCCAAAATGGAAGCGACATAAGGGTATTGGGGCACCTAGTACTTGAGGGCTGATCTAGAAGTTTGCGGTTCGGGATTGAACATATAATGTAGGAACCTGATTCAGGAACCCTGGGCCTATCATCCCAAAACAAGTGGGGTTCATATAAGGAACCCTTATAAAGGCCCAAGGTTTCTTAATCAGGTTCCTACAAAACCCGAAACCCTAAGCCCTACACCCTAAACCCTAAGCCCAAGGTTTCTTAATCAGGTTCCTACATTAGTTTAGGGCTGGGCTTCGAGAACCTTGGCCCGGCAAACACAGAAGCTCTGAACAGCACGATGGGTGTGTTTGTTGAAGGCCGGTGTTTTTAAGCTAGCAAGCATGATACGGTTGATGATATAAATCCTGCATTACCCAAAAAAGGATTATACCATAATTCCCATAGTTTAGAGTCCTTAGGTTCATGCAGGATTTTGTCCATCAACAGTAGGTTTGGGGTAGGCTTTGGGGCCTAGGGCTTCCGATGGAGGGTTTAGAGCCCGGTCTCTGTGGTTTGAAGTTATTGAGATTTCAGTCGTTTGACGGCTTATAATAGGGTCTAGGGGCTTCGCGCTTTAAGCCCAAACCCTCACCCCTTAACTCTAAACCCTTAACCCTAAAGTTTCGCGTTCTGTAGCGTCAGGTCGAGCCGCACATCCGCTATGCTGCCTGCGGCATTCTCCAAGTACTCCTCCACGGAAGCGAACTCACGGACTTCGAAGCCGTTGTCTCTCATGCGGTTCCTGGAAACTCAAGGCGGGTTTTGGATTCAGGAGCGTGGGAGTTCGGGGTGTGGGGTTTCAGGGAATGGGGCTTCTGATCTAGGTTCAGCAGTACAGGATCGAGGGTGTGGTAGGATGCGGCTGGGAATTTCGTGATTGGCATTCAAGGCGTTGGATCTGGGTGCCAGGTTTTGGGGGCTTGGGGCCTGGGGCATAAAGTATCACTAAACCTCAAACCCAATGCCGAAAAACACTTCACCCGAAGCGACATGTCCGAAAAAACAACCTAAACCCTGCGCCAACACCCAAAAAGCCTGAAGCCCTCACGACCCCAAACCCTTGAGCCCAAGAGATCCCTCTGGGAGCTGCAAGAGCACTGAAAGCAAAAACTGCTCTTTCAGCCTTTGAGAAACCCGGAAACTGCGAGGGTTTACGGTTGGGGGCATATGGTTTAGGTATGTTCGCTAAGCCTCAGGGTCTAGAGTTCGGGCTTAAGGGGCGAATTCAAGAATAGAACTTCAATCACGTAAAGGATCCCTCTAACCTTCAAAGCATATTGCTTAGACACCCCGTGTAAAACCCTCTAAAGCCTTTATCGCCACACCGTAAAAATCCCTTTTCTCCTACATAAACCTCATAAGCCCTGTAAATCCCCAAATTAAGTTGGAACTGAGGAGTGTTGGCGTGTTTGACACAAGTCCCAGCTGCCGGTACTCCACCGGATAGCCGAAGATCTCTGGGGCGACCAGGTCCACCGTCACCTTCGCGTGCATATAGGGGGGAAATGGGAGGGCCTGGTAGGGTCCTTGATGATTAGATACCCTAAACCCTAAACCCTAGACCCTACACCGTGTTGGTGTATACTATCCTACAGTTACGCTAGGAACTCTGAGGAACAGCGTTGGTGATTATTCCGGTTTTAGGGCTTAAGGCGTTTTTGCGAAGCCGTGGCGTTCTAAGGGTGTTGTAGGATTTTCGTCCGGTTTTTGCAGCTCGAATAGGACTCTTGAGGGCTTTTCGGGTTTGTAGCATTCAATATTCCAGAAGCACCGAGTAAGGTTCCCAGGTTAACTGGACGAAGCCCTAAGCCATAAACAAATCAACCGCGAACCCCAATTGTTGGCTCCCTACCAACTCCTCTGTTTGATACACGGTCATCCGCAACGTCAAGTTTGAAAGAACCTGAGTCGTAGCGGATATGGTAGGCAATGTGTGAGATTTGGCGGCCTTTATCGTAATTACTCGTGCTAGTCCTGTTGTCGGACGGCTACAACTACAACTGCTACCGTTCTTGCGATTAATACCTTCTCGTCACTACTCCTGTTCCGTTTATTTCGGCCAATGTCGTGTTCCGTTTATTTCGGCCAATGTCGCGCACTGATCCACTTCCCAGAAAACGCGCGAGTGCCAGTGCTAGGCATTACATGCGAGGCCTGGCTGCCCCTAACCGACTGATTTCTTTGAGGACCATCCGAATAGAACCATACCTGGGGATCGGTGGCTATTGGTTTAAAGTGGTCCGGGGGTTAAAGCTTCAGGGGGCTATAGAGTTTACTGTTACTTGGGCCATGACCATAGTATTTCCATCAAATCATAAGCAGCCTTCTCCGACTAGAGGTTTCAAAGCATAAATCTTCAAACCCAAAGGCTAAGGTTTAGGGTTTCGGGCTTAGGGTTCAGGGTCCTGAAATCGACAGCCCCTACCACAGTAACCTGGGGAGACTGCTTGGAAATTCGGGACAAGACACAGCTGGACACCGTCCGATTTTCTTGCGTGCCAGACCTTGGCATCTACATTAATTAGCTACTTCCACCGTCAGGATGCAGTAAAAAGGCTTCTGGGAACTTGATGACAGCCCTGTTACCGTGATGGCTCCGACCGTGATGTCAAGAAGTCAAGGCTGCGTGTGCTGTAGTTGACAGCCACCGCAAGCGGAGTGGCGAAGAGGTACTTCGTGAATGCGCACCCCCCCCAGGGGTCGTGAAACTCCACGCGAGTGTCATACTTGCCCTGAAGCTTGTCTTGATGTTCGGCCAGGAGGACCAAGTCTGGCATCCCCTGGGAGAAGACCGGTCGCGACCCGACTTTGAGTTCCAGGAGGTTGTGAAACAGGGACTTGACCCACTCTGTCTTGCCGGTGTGTGACCGTCCCGTATATCTACGAGCAAGGGACTGCGAAGGCGGTCCTCCCGGAAAATGGCCAGCCAGTCCGCCGCGAACTGCTGGGAAAGCCTGGTAGAGTGCTGGGTTTTCCCGTGTGTTGGCCTGAATGGCCTACTCCTCTGCTGCAGCCGCATGGTGGTCTCTGACAGCATCGAGGTTCTGCTTCCAAGCCAGCACGCCATCCCCTGTGAGGTAGAGTTAAGCCTCGTGCTGCTGGTTCGTCAGCTTGCGCTGTGTCCAGTAAGGTTCGCGCCAAGGACACCACACTGAACACTCGAGCGTAAGCTTGGGCATTAATTTTCCATAACCCGCTCTTCCCCGAACCATCCTACACCCCCCATAACGCTAAACCCCAAAACACCGTGACAACCCCCAAACCCAAACCTCTAAACCCGAAACCCTGAAACCACTAACCCCGAAACCCTAAACCCGAAACCCAAAACCCCAAAACTCTAAACCCATCGGGCCCCGAAAGTAAAACCCTAAACCCCAAACTTAAATCCGAAACAAAATACGAATCCTGAAGCCATTAAATACAAACTGCACCCTAAAACTCTGCTCCCAAACCCGAATTAAACCCGAAACCCGTATCGAAACCCTTAAAGGAACCCTTAAAGGAATTCTAAAAAGGAGCCCTTAAAGGCACCCTTAAAGGAACCCTTAAAGGAACCCCTAAAGGAACCCTTTAAGCTACCCCTATAGATCCCTTTAAGAAACCAAGGAGCCCTTAAAGGCACCCTAAAGTTCGGCCCATGGGCCTTCTGAAAGATCTTCAAGCCCTCGACCTGACCCGGCCCGGAGCAGAGACACTATAGAAGGCTTCCTTTAAGGGTTTAGGGTTAAGGGTTAAGGGTTTAGGGTTGAGGGTTTAGGGTTTAGGGTCTAGGGTTTAGGTTTTGGGGTTTAGGGTTTGGGGTTTAGGGTTTAGGGTCTCGGGTCTAGGGGAGGGAGGGATCTTTAAGGCTCCCTTTAAGGGGTGGATCTTCAAGGCTCCCTCTGAGGGAGCTTTAAGGGGATTTCGCTAAGCGATCTGCAAGGGTGTTTTGTTAAGGGCGCTTTCAAAATTTTCTTTAAGGGAGATTTAAAGATTTCTATAATGGAGCTTTAAGGATTTCTATAAGGGATCTTTAAGGATGTCTTTAAAGGAGCTTTACAGTACAAGCCCGAAAGTTGGAAACCCAACAGCCTCAATCTGCAAGAGTAATGCATTGGGAATCCCAGCACTATTTGGCCTTGATCCGGTTTCCAACTTTATGGGGTTTACTGTAAGGAATAAGGGAGCTTTAAGGATTTCTTCAAGGGAGCTTGAAAGGTTCCGTTGAGGCATCTTTCAGGATTTCTTCAAGGGATCTGTAAGGTTCTTTTAAGAAATCTTTAAGGCTAACTTTAAGGCTTGTCTATTGTAGTCGCATAGGATTCGAAGCTTCAGGTTTCAACCTTAGTGCTTACCCAGAGAGCCCAATACCCCTTAATTGAGGAATATGGCTTCATATTATGATTTAAGCCATATTCCTTAATTAAGGGGTATTGGGCTCTCTGGGTACCTAAGTACTTCGATTTTCAGGTTCGGAATGCAGGGCTTAATTTCAAGGTTTGGAGTTTAGGGATTTTGGAGAGATGTCAGGAAGCTGTGAGTGCCTTTGCGTGCATCCTGGGAGTTGGGTTTAGGATAGAGGGTTAAGGTTCGGGCCTTAGGGAATATAAGGTGTCCCAATTAGTGGGGCACGGTTCCGATGTTTGGCCTGTACTTCTAATAAGGATCAGAAATCGTAGGGAGTACCCTTGAACCCTAAACCCTGAACCCCAAAGCCGCAAGCCTTAAGCCGAACAGCAGAAGACACCGCCTCACCTAAACGGCAAGCCCGCACAGAGTCAAGCGTAAATCCAGCACCTTACCCCAAAACCCGAAATCCTCACCACAAAATCTCCAATCTACAACATAAAATGACCAACCCATAATCCACGACTCAAAACCGTAAAGCACCCTCACCCTCAATACCAATGACAACCCTCAACAGGGAATTCGGATAACTGGGGGTGTGGGGGGACGTCGGGCTTGGGAAGAAAGAAGTTTAGGGGAAAGCAACACCCAAAGCGTGCAAACTACTTGTTTAACAAACTGCTAAAGATAATGGTTAAACCTAAACCCCAAACCCTGAACCCTGAATCCTAAGCCCTCAACCCTAAAGCCCAAACCCGCGTTGCATTCTCTAACATGCCGCCAACCGTCAGCCCTTTCATTTCCCAAAACCCGGTCAGACCCCAAAGCTGTGCATCTTCAGAAAACCCTATACATGTTTTAGGGTTGAAAGTTTAATTAAGGTTTAGGGTTTAAGCTTTAGGGATCAGAGAAAACAACATACAAAGCCCTACTAAAGCTCGAAATTCATGGTGACCCTCAACAAGGTAAGGGGGAGAGGGGTAGGGGACTATCCTTCCTTAAACAGGCCTTGTTAGGTCCTTTATTATGGGCATTGGGGCCCCCTACCCCTGCTCCCCCGACCCCCGTAATCGAAATTCGCTCGCGCAGGGCGGCGCCTTGGAATGAGCCGTGCGCCCGTGCGCCAAATCCCCCACCAGGGCTAAGTGAACGGCCTTCGGCTGCGGGCAAAAGGTTTTGGGGTCGAAGATTAGGATTTCCTTGGAAGGGCAGGGGACTTAGTAAGTAGGTTATAAGTAGGGTTATAATTGGGGTAACTCCATTTAGGGTACTTATAACTCTACTTATAACCTACTTACTAAGTCCCCTGCCCTTCCAAGTATTAGAGCAGAAGCCAGAAAGTCGGAACATGGCTTCAGGAGGAATTGGTGCTAGGATCCCTTATACTACAGTAGAAGCCAGAAAGTTGGAATATGATTATCGTAACCCCTTTAAGGTAAATTATAGGGGATCCTACCATTAATCCATATTCCAACTTTCTGGAGTTCCCTTTACGTGTATATCTTATGGGCATGAGGATAATGATGTTCCGGGGCTGGGGTCTAGGGGGTTATGGTCTGGAGCTTGTGGGTTTGGGAAGTTTAGGGTTTTTGGGGTTTAGGGTTTATGAGTCTAGGGTTTAGGATTTTACATTTAAGGCCCACCTTTAGCTACTTGGAGGTTCATTTTTAGGCTGGGTTTAAGCTTGGGGTAGATTAGGGCTTAGGCATACTATGGGTGACATGATGACACGCTCACTCCTCTCATGAAGCACATGCGTGATGCAAGGTTTCGTCCCTTCGCCTACATGCCTGTTCTGAAGGCTTCTTGACATCAAAACTGAGATTCAGGGTTTGGCAAAGATCGGTTGCAGCAGAGAATCTATGCAGGATTTCGTCCGCCAACAGAAGGGAGGGTAATTGGACCGAATCCCAAAACCTCTCCACTTGGGGCCGTCAATGCAGCAGCCCAACCTATTCCCCTTAGAACACAACCCTAAACCCTAAACCCTGAGCCCTGAACCCTAAACCCTGAACCTTGAAAATGTAAGGGTAAGCTCATCTTCGAGGACCGCCTGCGATCTTGCCTCCGGCCTTGGTCCGAGATTAGAGAAGGTCTCGTATGGTATAGATACAGTCAAGTCTAGTCTAGTATAGCGTAGTATAGTGTAGTGTAGTAGAAAAGAACAAGGCTTTTGCCAGCCTGGCGATTCCATCGATTCTGCTCCAGCAAGGAGAAGATGTCGCAGAACTCCTGGGTGCGGCAGATGGCTTCGGACTTTCGGTGCGCTTAGGGCTTAGGGTTTCGGGCTCAGGGTTCAGGGCTTCGGGCTTAGCGTTCAGGCCTTAGGGTTCAGGGTTCAGGGTTTAGGGTCCAGGGTTCACGGTTTGGGGTTTCGGGTTCAGTCGGGCTTGAGGTGCCTAGGGGTTTGGGGTCATCGGGTCTAAGCTTTAGGACCTTTAGTTCGGAGTCTATGCAGCCTGCAGAGTTCACAACTTCGAAACAGGAAGCCTCAATTATGGAAGAAATTTCAACTCTGTATCGGAGCCTGAAAAGATTTCGCATCACCCAGAGAGCCCACGACCCGCATGATTGACGAATATGTCTCAAACTCTAGAGGGCTTCATGTTGCGATTAAAGGCACATTTCGTAATTAAGCGGTGTGGGACCTTGCGAGTAGCCCTAACAACCTTCTAACCCTATCTCTGACCCTGATGCATTCAGGGTTTAGGGTTTAAGGTGTAGGGTTTAGTGTAACTGCGTGCCAAAGCCAGGAACTCAAAACCCCCACACTCTTAAACCCTGCCCTCAATCCCTGCAACCTAATCTCCTGAACTCCTGAATCCCACAAGTCGTGCTAGTGTGGGGGCGTCATTCACCAGAATGGGGTGTTGGGGTACATTGTAGAAACGATATCAAGGAACCAGTTGAGATTGCCTGGTAACACTTCAAGCCCTAACCCTTAACCCAAAATTTGCGCCCTGGCGAGGTGCGCCAATCGGATGAGTGAAGAGGCCGTCCCCGGCGTTCAGGAAGGACGGCGCAGGCACCCCCATACCTGCCCAAATATGGGCTTCGCACTGCCCCCAAGCCTATAACAGTCTATAGTAGCAATCATAATCAGGCCTGTATACACCTAGAATGTTACCTAACTGTTACAGAGGCAGTACCCAATACATGGGGTTGCTTGTAAGATCGTATGCAGTTCAGTTAAAGGGTTTTCCTGGGTCTAATAACAACAGCAATAATCATGAGTAATAGTGATACGGCATAGTCATAATCTCAAAAAGCAGGAAAGCTTTGTGACAAAACAAACTGCAGCTCAGAGGCTGGCTGCGTGCGCACCCATGGCTGTTTTGAGCCAACTGCCTCGGTCCCGAATCTCGAGGATTTAGGATTTAGGCTTCTCTAATTCAAAATTGAAACGGCTTTTCCGTCTGCCATTTAGGGTTCAGGGTCAAGGTTTGGGTATGGTTGGAAGTTCCCAGAGAGCCCAAACACCCCAAAATTGTAACGGGCAATACTTTCTTCAGGGCTCCTTGCTATAATTCTACTACAACATACCAAAACACCCGTTGATTAAGGAATGTTAAGGAAGCTTACATCATAAATGGTCAAACCACTACCCCACATCAGGACTATGGCTGGGATTGTGGCGGCTCGGCATTACAATTAAACACCTTTTCCGTAGTGAAGGAATATGACGCTGAGGTTAAAGCTTGGTATCCAGGTCGGCTGTGGGTCGCCCATAATGTTTAGGTATCCTGAAGCCGGGACTGGACTTTCAGGGATAGCACGGATGAAGGTTTGGGGTTTAAGGGTTCATCTTCGGGGTGGTTTACGATTTGTGGTTGCGGAGTTTCGCATCGTATCGGGGCCGTAATATAATTAGAAAAGGTTTTGAGGCCCATTATTGTAATAACTACAACAAGAAACCCCGCAACATAGTATAGTTTGTTATTAAGGCCTCTATAGTAAGTAGGTCTGGAGGGCTCGAACCTTTCCATTAGCAGTGTACCCGGGCTTGGTATCCGTGCAGCAAGCAATCCGCCTGTTAGGCTGCACACTTGGGTCCTCGCTTAGGGTTTAGGGTTGAGGATTTGAGGTTTTGGGTTGAGGGTCATAGGTTGATTTTGCTCTTGATTGGTGCGGGGCACAAGGCAAAAGCCTGAGGGCTCGGGGTTGAGGTCTCGGATGAAGTTCGAGCGCCTCCGATAGAATCGAAGGTCCACGCAAGGGCTTTTTAGTTTCTGCTGGAGGGGTTGAAGTTTTGCGTTCGGGATGCTGGAAACTTGGAGAGCACAGGCTATTCCCCCCAATACGCTCTCCAAGACGTATAGACTCCTTCAAGCGGAACGCTTCGAAGGAACCCTATTCTGTAACTGACTGATGATTACTTGGAGGTTCATGGCAAGTTATAAATAGGGATATAAGTAGGATTACTTTTGTTCTAACCCATATTAGGGGACTGATAACCCCACTTACAACTACCCCTGAACCTCCAAGCAAGGCCGCTGTATTATCCACGTGCTGGACCAGCGGCAGACGCCCTCCAAAACACTTCGGATCACGAAGACGCTGCGTTGCGTGGAGTAGACGGAAAGCATCTTCATGGTGTCCTCACAGTTCCGGGTTTGGGGTTTAGGGTCACAGTTCCAGGCTTACTCTCAACCCTACACCCTAACCTCGTGCTCTAGTGCGAGTGAGGGTTTAAAGGGCTTTGTCAGTTAGCGAGGCTATGGTGGATGTTCTGAAAAATGAGAACGTCCCTCTTAGGCAAGAGTCCTTCTTACTAACTTAAAGAACTACCCATACGCTTCATGTTGCTGACTTAGGTCGGGCTTGGGGCGCTTCCGGGAGGGTGTCCAAAAGCCAAACGCCGTCCGTAGTTGGCCCCCTAACCCCTCGACCCACCTTAAATCAAACCTCTAAGCCTCAACCGCCTCACTCCAAAGTCCAAGCCTGAGACATGAAAGCCTTGACCTGCTGATATCCCTAAACACTAATCTTACAACCTTCTTCAAACCCTGAGACCCCTAAACCGTACCCCTAAACCCTAAATCCCAAACCCTGAACCCTGAACCCCTAAACCCCGAACCCCTAAACCCCTAAAAACCCTAAACCCCCCAAACCCCTGAAACCCTAAACCCCTAAACCCCTGAAACCCTAAAGCCCTAAACCCCTAAACCCCTAAAGCCTCAACCCAAAACCCTGGGACCCCCGCAGTGATAGTCTCGTTCTTCTGGAACGAGGACGTCTCGGCCTGGAACTCGTTAACCTGTGCGATTGCTTTGCGGAGTTGGTCTAGGTTTAAGCCTTACCTGGACACTAAAGCCCTAAGGAAGCTACCTTTTGAGGGGCTCCCTAATATGATTTCTGTATTTAAGTCCTTAAGAAGGTAGGTTACTTGGGGTTAAAGTAAACCCTAAACCCTAAACCCTTAGGCCTTAAACCTTAAACCCTAAAGAGCTTTGGGGTTGAGGGCTTAGGGGGTTTATCAGATCTTCGGGTTTAAGGGTTAGGATTTGGTCAACCCTCTTGGGAAGAGACGGGGGGAACACAGTAGGTGCCCAGAGTGCCCAATGACACTACAGCAAGGAATGTCAGAGAGCTGGCTTCTTATTGTGGTTAAAAGAATCTTGCCTTTCAGGGTAGGTTATGCGCGATAACAAGGACAACAACTCTGTGCAACAGTCTCATGTCCACCCTGCCGTCTCACTACAACCCCTCCTTCAGGCCCTAAACCCTAATCCCCAAACCCTAAATCCCAAGCCCTAAACCCCAAACCCCACTCCCAAAACTTTGAACCCCAACCCCTACTACACCCTAAACCCTGTAAACCCTAATCCCAAACCCTAAACCCCAAACCCCACACCCTAAAAACCTAAAAGCCCCCAAACAAACCCCAAACCGTCATCCCCAAACCCTAAACTCTAATCTCCACACCTAAAAGCCCCCCCCCCTCCAAAAAAAAAAAACGCTCGCCTTCACTCCATGGTACACTGCGGCGTTGCGCAGAGACTCCCGGGTGCGGGTGGAGCCCTCCATGAAGATCAGATACCTCGGCTTTTGGGCTTACAGGGTTTGTAGGGTGAAAAGATCTTATCGGGTTTTTTATCGTTTCCTCAGGGATCTTCAAGGCTTAAGGTTTATAGGGGGTTTAGGGTTTGGATAAACACGCTGGGGTTGTATCACTGACACCCTCAACCCTGAAACCCTGAAACCCTAAACCCCCTAAACCCCGAGAGCCATGACACTTAACTTCAACCTGAACACCCTCAACACCTGAAAACACTCTCTGCCCCCAAACCCCAAACCCTAAAGCCTAAAGCCCGAACACCAAAGCCCCAAGCTCATATCCAGGCCCCTTCAACTTAGGCTCTACCATCCGACTGGGCCGACAAGCCTTCAACCCGGAAAACTCACACCAAGCCTTTGGGGTGAAGGGTTTAGGGTATAGGGGTTTAGGGTTTAGGGGCTTCTTTTTTGTTTGGGGGGTTTAGGGGTTTAGCGGTTTAGGGGTTTAGGGGTCTAGGGATGGCATGTGCGTGATTTAGAAGTCCAGTGACTCTGAAGGTTTTGGGTTGTGGCAGTCAGAAGCAGCAGCACAACCGGTCGAGGGACTAGTCCTTTCCAGGTAGCCCGCAAGCCTAAAACTACATCCTACACACAAACCCCAAGCCCTAAACATACACCCTTTACTGGAGTTGAGGGCCCTCGCAGCCAGTTTTGGCAGGTCCGCAGAGAGGAGGTCTTCGACTTTTGGGGAAATGGCAGTCCAAGACCATCCCATAGTCAAGTCCATGAGGACCGGACTCTTTCGGCATAGCAGCTCAGCCTAAATAGCGGCCTTACAGGAGACCCTATTAGAGAACCCTATAGTAGCCTTTAAAGAGAACCCTATAGTGCCCTTACAGTCGACCTGCATCAGAAGCCAGTTCGCTGCATATCTGCGATGATGCCGAAGAACCTACGGCTCCGGCCGCTGTTGTTGTAACTTCTGCTTGTCTTGCAAAATGGGAGTGTCCGAAAACATGGGTCCTTATTATGGTGCGCTGAATTGTAGAATCCTTACTGTAAGGATCCCAAAATAGGGTACTTCTAATGTTCAGAAACTCCCAACTTTCTTGGTGGAACTCACTGATGGGAACCTCTCAGTTCCATTGATAGGCGCCAACAAGCCACCAATTTGCTCCAGAAGCTGCTGTGTTGAAGCTGATCTGACCTGCTGCGCCCTCGTTCTGGGTGAAGCCCACGGGAGGAACACTTACAGTCGCCCTCTCTCTCAACCTAAACCCCCTTACAGAAGCCTTGAAGGAACCCTAAACCCAACACCACAGCGTCGAGGTGCACCGTGCTGTCCGGGTTGTCCACGCGCTCCTAGGGATTTTACGTCTTAGGGATTTGACGGTTTTGGGATTTCAGTGTAGGGTACGAACAGGCTGTACAGGGCTCTTGCTGCTGTAAAGGGACAGGGGTGATATAGGGTGCAGTATAAGCGCTATATAGAGAAATGTTCAGAACGGTTCGAGGGTTTAGGGCTTGGGGTTTGGGGGCCCGCAAGATACGCAGAATGCAACCTCTGCTACCACAAAACTAATTAAGGAGTATGCTTGAGATTAAAGGCTTAGATCCGGGTGTGTCCTTAGTTGAAGGATTTGCTGCACACCTTCTGGGCTTTATGGGTGAGGCAAAGGCGCAAAGGTGCATAGAGCCAAATAAGCTTAACTACATGCCATTCCTCAAACCTTTAGTCAGGGTTTACGGTTGACATTTAGCAGCCCTTATGAGATCACATGCGAGCATCCATATAACACCCGAAAAACACGCTCAGGACTTTCTTAAGGATGCGTGCACGGACCAAGCTCCCGACTATAAACCCTAGGTTATTATATAGCCTCATAAGGCCATCCCAGACCTTAACCCGAAATCCCCATAAGAAAACCCCACAGAACCGAAAAGGACCGCACGAGAATCCGGTAAGAACCCTTAAGAAAGCCATCCTAAACCAAAACAACTTTAAACCCTCAGCTCCTCTACCGCATCGTCCTGGATCTCGCAGAGCGCAGGGCCCTCCGCGACATCGGCCTTGACAGGAAGGTCACGCAGGGTGCCGGGAGTTGTGAGTTTAGGGCTTAAGGTTTGAGGTCTAGGGTTTCGGGTTTGAGGCTCAAAGTTTGCGGTTTAGGGCTTGGGCTGAGGGTTTGGGGTTTAGGGTTTGAGGGGTTGAGGGTTTAGTGTGGGGGAGGGGCGAATATCGGGCCATGACACTTAGAAGGGGGTTTTTCAGGACTACAAGGGTACTTCATCGATCGTGAGACTTAGCAAGTAGGTTTTAAGTGCCTTAACAGGGGTCGTAAGTATTGTAAGTATGGCTACCTTGCTTAATAACCCTACTTAGTAAGTCGCTGATCCTTCAAGTACGTTGAACCCTGAACCCCAAACTTCTGGATCAGCCCTACTAGGTGCCTCTTTTGAGGTCTCCGTGATCCTCGAAGCATGCTGCTATTCTCTGTTATTTGTAGAGCTAGCCCAAGACACCAGGATGCTCGAGATTTGGTTTGAGGCTTTAAGGCAGAGGGTTTAGGACCTACGGAAGACTGCTTGAGGCGAGCAAACCGACTCCATGACAGGTATAGGGTTTAGGATCAAGGGTTTTGAGTTACGGTCCTAACACCGAAGACCATCCACAACAAAGCTACATCAAAAGAACCTACAAACCCTGATAAAGCCCCAAAATGCAGATTGTTTCCTGCACTAGCGAGCATCGTAAAGCTCTACAGCAAAGCCCGCTTAAGACCCTGTCGAAACCCTGTGAGACAGTTCTAAAATCTGCCAAAGCCCCAGACAACAAGCATATCTGCTGAAACCCCATATATCAATAAACAGTGTGAAGAGTCATGAATAATGATTAGCAGCAGCAATGATAATAGAGATAAGAAGACGTGTGGCAAAAACGACGAAGATGGTTGTAATAGTCATGAATATGGGTGGTTGTCAAAATTATGGTCCCTTTTTGGGTACCCTAAATATTAGGTGCCGTATTATATTAGGGACCCAAAAAGGGACCATGATTTTGACAACCACCCATATAATGATCATGAATGACAACGATGGAAACGAACAATAGCCACAATGAAGGTGGACTCATACCAGCAGTGTTGATGATGAGCATGTAACAGTATTGATGATAAACATGACAATGACAATGATCATGATGCTAAACATGATCATAACCATAATGGCTACTATGACGGTGATAAGAAGGAGCTACAAATTTAAAGAAGCAAAAAAAAATAAAACAACCCCCAAGCCTTCTCTGGTGCTGCGCATCGCTTGCGCGCCTGTCTTCGTTGAATGCTGGAAGGGTAGGGAGCTTAGGGCTTTCGAGCTCGGGGACCAGCTTTTGGGGTTTGAGGGTTTTACGATTTAGGGTTTAAGGTCTAAGGTTTAAGGTTTGGGGTTTGCGGTCTAGGATTTAGGGTTTAGGGCTTTAAGGTTTTTTTACGGCTGCCATGTTCGCACGATAGTTTGCGAACATGTCATTTTTAACAAGCCCGATTGCACGTCGGCACAGACTCGAGGTGTTTTAAGGTTTAGGATTTAAGGTTTAAGGTTTAGGGTTTAAGGCTCAGGGTTTAGGGTTTAAGGTTTAGGGTTTAGAGGCTTCGGTTTGGGGATTTAGGGGTTTAGGTTTAGGGGTTTAGGGCTCTGAGGCTCTAGGGTTTGGCGCGAGTTGGGCCCTCGAAGGAACAGCGCGCATGTGCAGCTCGTGGATGTTAGGTTCTGCGCAAGAACGTAGATGCTGCCAATAGGCCAACATGTGTAATGAAAGACCTAAAATTAGGGTACATATAACTCCACTTATAGCTACCCTGATCCCCTAAACCCCTAAACTTATGGGAAATTAGGGACTTAAACATCTGTGATGAAGTGTGAACCAGTCCAAGTTCAGTTGACATACCAGCTCAGGATTTCCAGTCCGACAGCACCTCATCAAGCAACAAAGGTCATCCCAGAAGCCTCACTGAAAAAGCTCTAAACCCTGCTTGGAGGTTCATGGGTGGCTATAAGTAGCATTTTAAATCGGATAACTATACTTATAACCTAAATTAGATATCCCCACTTATAACTACCCACGAACCAATAAGTAGGATAACCATACGCATAACTTGTAACCGAAATTGGGGGACTTATAAACCCCCTAAGACACCAACTCCACGGCGGCCTTGAAGCGCCGTGTGCGCTCGTAGAGGTACATCTGCTCCTGCATGTTCAGGTCACGGACCTGGCCAGGGTTTAGGGGTCTAGGGGTTTAGGGGTTTAGGGATTTCGGGGTTTAGGGTTTAGGGGTTTAGGGGTCTAGGGGTTTAGGGGTTTCGGGGTTTAGGGTTTAGGGGTTTAGGGGTTTAGGGTTTAGGGGTTTAGGGATTTCGGGGTTTAGGGTTTAGGGGTTTAGGGGTTTCGGGGTTTTTACGACCGCCATGCGCCACCAATGCTGTTATGGTAGAAGGAAAATCGTCGTGCAAAGCGCGTAGGCGCTGCCGCCAAGCGAGCGGAGTAGCTGGGGTGTTTCTGAAGGTACTGCTTCAGACCCAAGAAGTCTACTCTTAACTGGGAGGAGTAGCCGGGCTGTGTTTTGACGTCCTGTTGGAAGAACTCCAAAGCTTTATCCGATACTAATCCTAGCCAGTGCGGGGGGGGAGGACCACGTTTGCTGTTCTTTTGAATGCCTACTCTATCTTTGTAACCTGGGGAGAAGATTACGTGGTGAATAGGGTCATTGTGAGGAGTAGCCAGGCTGGTAGTGAGCTGTTGTAGCTGCTCCTGTAGTATTAGTTGGGATGGGAGAATGGGCTGTTCCGCTTTTAGCCAAACTGCTTTGTTGGTGATTCTGGAGTAATATGATGCTTTTATGCCTACCACTCTCCTGAGGAACTGGAAGTACCATCCGTCGATCTTCTTGAGATGTTTTTCTTCCAATGTGAGGGTGCATAGGCCATAGAGGAGTACTGAGACGACGTAGGATCTGAATATGATCAACCTGGTTTTTTGGGGCACCGAAGTCTTCCAAAAGGCTGATACTTTGCAGTAGGCTATATGGGCCTGGGAGATCCTATGGTTGATTGCTTCGAGGGTGGGATTTGACCAAGCCACCATAGAGCCTAAGTATTTGATTTTATCGTTGATTGGGGTAGGCGTGCTATCTATAAAAGAGGGCGGAGTAGTCGGAATGGGTGTCCTAAGATACTCTGTTTTGGTGAAGTTGAGGAATAGCCCATATAGCGTTGCCTCGGATTGTACATTGCGCAAGTATTCCTCTACCGCTGTAACTGTAACCCCAAATAAAAGAGTATCATCTGCATATTCTAGATCGTATACTGGTTTGCCGACAGACCATGTGTTTGTAGGCACACCGGTGCTGAGTAATCGACGGTCGACGTCTGAGAGGAGCACTGTCATTACTATTATAAAGAGGTAAGGGCTGAGGGGGCATCCTTGTCGAATGCCCGTGTGAGGAGTACCTTTAGCTTTTTCTCCATTTATTCCTACTGTATAAAAAGTTGGGTTAGTGTATATGTCTTTAATAATATCTATGTAATGCTGATGAACCCCAAATCTGCGTAGTGCAATTAGCATGCTTTCGTGGTCTACTTTGTCGAAAGCCATACGCCAATCCAGAAAAACCATATGGAACTGCTGGCCGGTCCTGGCGGAGTAGTCTTGTAATCTGCGTAGTATGAACAGTGGATGCAGAGTGCTTTTGCCCTTTCTGAATCCATACTGTGTTTGGCGGAGTAGCTGATCGTAGTTCTGCGCAAGTCTGGCCTGTATTAGAGACGCGTAGACTTTGTACAGCGTATTTAGCAGGGCGATTGGGCGGTAATTCGTTGCGTCGGCGTCGTCGCCCTTCCCTTTGTAAAAGGAGCAAGCTATTGCGTCTTTCCAGTCCTGTGGCATCGTTTTGTTTATCCAGCATGTGTTCATTAAGTCCAACAGCTGGTTTTCCCCAAATGTATCAAGGAGGAGTAATAGATCCTGTCTCAGGGAGTCAGGACCTGGCGCTTTGCCTTTCTGAAGTTTGTTAAGCACCGCTGTGAGTTCCGGCATGGTGAAAGGTTTCTGTGGGGTTGCGTCCTGTGGGCGTAGTGGCGGAGTATCCCGGAGGAGGTGATGCTCCTCTGAAGATACCTGAGTAGGAGCCCACTGAGATTGCGTGAGATGTGTGGCGAATGCCTCGTGGGTTTTCCGACCATGGGATCTGTCGTCCGTCCACCACAAGGCGACGTTTGCGCTCGGAAAAGCCTTTTTTGAGTTTGCGGAGATTAGCCCAGAGGGAGCGGTGGCTGGGATTGGGATTGTTTTCGAAGGTGGCCTTTGTCCATTCTCTTTTACGTTTTCTGGCTTCTTTTTTGAGGTCTTTATAGTAAGTGGAGTAGTTGGGGTCCAGCGCTGCGTTCATTCGTTTGGCAATGCTGAGTCGTTCTGCCAAGTCCGGGGTGATCCAGGGTCTTTGCGGAGTAGCCGGGTTTGGTGGGAACACTTCCTTTTCCGCCGCGAGGGCTGCTGAGAGGAAGCGTTCGTATTTATCTTGGGTCGTGCCTTGCGTTGGGGTAGAGTCTTGCGTTAGGTCTTCCAAAAGGAGTGGAGATTTTTGCGTGAATCTGCCTCCCTTGGCCTTGTGCGAAAGTTTACCGGCTTCCGCTAGCGCGTCGGCGCGCTCATTGTAGGTATTTCCTTTGTGTCCCTTAACCCATTGCCACCTGATACGGGTGGTTTGTTCGAGTTGTTGGCGGAGTAATCTGGCGGAGTGAACCAGTTCTTTATGTCTTTTTGGTCTAGCCTGTCCGCGTACCATTTGCGCCATCCATTTGCTATCATAATAGAACGTGACGTCCGCTGGCGGATTGGCTCGGATTATGTAAGCGCATGCTTCCATCCAAGCCTGTAGTTCTCCCGTATTATTACTGCCGACTTTTGCGCCGAACGTAAAGGGGTGCGTGTCGTCAGTTATAACGGGCCCGCTAGACTCTTCTAGCACGTCGTCCTCCGCCAACATAACATATCCCCACCCGGCTGGTGTGTGTTTGTGACATCGTCCTTGTGATCCGGAGCCGTCTGTGTAAACCTCGACGGTTACATCTGGGGGAGTAGCCAATGGTGTTGTTTGTGCATTTCGAGCGTAGTGTTTGCGGAAAGCTTGAGCGAATTCTGTGTTGGCGGAGTAGTCTCTAGTGGGTGGTCTTGAGGTTTTAGGGATCTTGGCTCCTAATTTTACCCTGCAGTCCGCTACAAGGAGATAGTGATCACTGGGGAATCCCGTGTCGTGGTGCGCTCTGACATTAAGTACACTAGGAAGCCATTTGCGTCTAGTGATCAGCTTATCTAGACTCTGAAATCGTAGAGGGTCTACTCTAGGCGGAATGGGAGCCGAGGATGGAAGCGGGTCTGCCGTTACGAATGATCGTATATTGCTAGCTATGTTCAGGCGGTCTGTTTCTGGTGTCGGTAGGGTCTGTATTCTATCGTACAGGTGTAACCAGCCCAAGGGATCTGTTACAAAGCCGCTCCAGTCAGGTGGTGGGGGGGACTTATCCCTGTAAGTAATGTGATGCTTTAAGTTAGGTGTCTTAAATGTCATCACATCTACGGCGGAGTGGCCAGTGAGCATGTTCATGTATAAGGTGCGGTTATCCTCCGGTTTTCTTTGGGCAAACTGCCGACCCTTACCATACACGTGCGGTCCTAATTCTTGTGTTTCCTGAGAGCTGCGGCCCTGGAGTCTAACATTCATGTCCCCTATTATAAATGTAGGTTCTGGTAGAGGAGTAGCCGAGAAAATGTCTTCGAGGGCGTCCCAGAAGGTGTGTTTGAGTGTGGTGTCCATTTTGTTGTGTGGAGCATACGCTCCGATCACGTGGGTTTTGCCTTCTCGACAGGCGATTGTGATTTGATTGAGGCGAGGGGAATGTTGCACAACATCGTGTATGTACGGGCGTATATGTGGTGCAATGATTGTGGTGACCCCGGCATATGGGTCCTTGGTTGATCCATTAACAATGAATTGATACCCTTGTGAGTTGTAAGAGTAGTATGATTTGCTTCGTGTTTCCGTTAGGATAAGCACATCCAAACCATACTTGGTCATGAGGCTGATCGTTTGTTGGTGTTTTAGGATTTCTGCCATCCCTTGTACGTTTTGCGTTGCGATTTTTAGTTTTTCTCCATATGGTTTTTGGGGAGTAGCCTTGGTTGTGGGCTGTTTCCCCCGTCGTGGTCCTTTCCATTCGGCATTTTTAAGGAGTTCCTTAAAGTGTTTTGCCGTTGAAGTCCCCGCTGAACGCTTGGCGGCAGCGTTCAAGGGCTTCCCCTCTTTGCCCGTGTCCTTGCCCAAGCGACCCAGGCGTATTAGCACCTTACGCGCGCGGCGCCAACGGCGGTATTCACGCCGCCGTTCGCGCCGAGCGCTGGACCCGTAACCCAAAAAGGTGCGGAGTGGAGGGGAGGCGGGTGTGCACTCTTCGTTTGCCGAAGCACCCGGCGCGCCTCGTGGAGGCGGTGCTAGCTCCTTTGTTTCCCGTTGTGAATTCTTATAAATTCTTGGTGTTGTGAATTCTGAATTGGTCAGCGCTCCTTTAGGAGGTTTGACTAGTGAGACTGGGGTGGCGGCAGGGCGGAGCCCCGTACTTCTGAGGAGTAGCCGAGATTTTGTGTAAAATCTGACACCTTGTGATGTCCTATGTGTGACACGGCGGCCAGTTCTTGCTTTAGTCGGGGTTATTAGTTGAGGTGAAGGCTGCAGGACTGGTAGGTTAGTTGTATTTGAGGTTTTGGCAGGGGGTTTAAGGCTGAGGAGGAGTGATCTAGGGATTCGGGTATTTGGTGGTGGTGTCTCAAGTTCTATGAGGAGGGTCTCGAGGTTCAGGGTTACCGTGTTGCCGAATTTAGAATGTTGCATTTTATTTCTAGCGACTTGGAGTATCTTATCTATTCCATTGGTTGTGTTGTATGCTAAAGCGTACATTAAGGAGGCGTCGCATATCACTACTACGGGATGAGATCTGTGCGGGGTGGTGTAGTAAAATACAGCCAAACTAACGTGGAGGAGTAGCCTAAGGGATGGGGATACCGATATGGTACCTGTGTTTCTGCGTTTGCCCCTCCTGCATTGCTTCCTACGAACCGGCCTGAAATCCAAACCTACTCTGAAGAGCTTCCTATGCACTAAACCCTGGTTATGTTTCAAGGCATGGGCAACTTGGGGTTTAAAGCTCGTTGCTTGGCGACACTGGCGAATTAGAAAAGACGCCGAGGGCTCCGCAGAAGGCTTCTGCCGAGGCTGGGGGGAGCACAGCTTGTACCAGGCGGCAGCTTCTAGAAAGGAGTAGCCTGGCCAGCCTAGCCTAGAAAGTTTCAAAAGAAGCGTGCTTCGACCCCGTGGGAGCGGCGGAGTAGACCCTCGGTATGATTCAAAAATGCAAAGAGCGGCCTTTCAGGCCGGGCCAGCTGGAGCTGCAGCTTTTGCGAAGCTCGCTGGCGGAGTAGCTGAGGGGGGCATCACACCAACCGAGGGAGCTCCGGAGTACGTCCCGGCGGAGTAATCGCCCACTTTGTGATCTGGTGACATTTTGTCACAGTACTCGTCCCAGCAAAATGCTACCTGTGACACCCGAACCGTAGTCAACTCAATTGGGTACGGGTTCAAGCTGGAGGAGTAGACGAAGCCCTGGGTCCAGTGTCGGCTCGGTTTGCCGATATTGGTCCCACGGCCCGAAACTGTAGCCAGGCGCGCCGCTCGCTCGAAGGAAGCTTTGTCTGCTGCATCGAGCTCCGACTGTACACCGAAAACGACCTTGTTCCACATGTAGGACCACATGTCCTTTTCTTCGGAACCAATCGGAGGAGTAGCCGCACAGGCCGTGAACAAGGGGTCCGCGATCTCCAAGCGGGCTTTAAAAGTCCCCTTCTCCTCTGCATAAAAAAGGCGTGCAACTGCGGTGGCCTGCTCATCGAATTGGCGGGTCGCCTGTGGAGACATAATGGTCAATGTCTTCCACAGGACCACCACCTGACTGTGCTCCAGCACCTCGCTTTCATTGATCAGAGCGAGGAGTACTCGGATCGGAGTCTCCAACTTCCTTTGGAATTGGGGACTGCAAGGAGTAGCCCTAATATGTCGGCCGCGAACCGGTGTGTGGGAGTCTCGCCACAGAGGAGTGCCGGTCGCACCGCCAAAAGCTTGCATGAACTCCTTTCGAAGATCCCATGCCTTAAAAGTCAAGATTGTGATCGTGCTCCACTGTTTCCCCGACGGAGGAGTAGCCGGGTCAACCTGAAGCACATTCAAAAAGACTTGCTCAGCGGTCAGATCGGAGTAGCCACGGCGGGTGAGCCAAGTGCGAATAAAGCTCACCTGTTGCAGCATCCAGTCCACCATGAAATGGCGCTCCTCAGGGGTAATCGTGGGATCCCAGCCAGTGAGGAGTACTTGGAGGCCGCAAGTCCTCTTCTGCTCCGTTCGCGACTCTGAGCTCAACCATTGAAGGTCCGCAGTGTTCCGCAAAATGCGGTCATCCAGGTTCTTGACTACACTCTCGACCTGTGTAATCAAGTTGTACAGCTCGCTGCGGATTACTCCAACGTGGTAATTGCGTACGATGTCGAAGACGTCCTGACGCGTTGCCACTGCGCCCTGCATGTATTCTGCCACTGCCTGCGGGTTGTTAGCATCCACCCCCGCTTCCACCGCGGTAAGCGTAGTAGCCGTGTCTGCTGCGATGTCGAACGGGTTGAAAAGGCGGAGTGCTTGCGGCGGTTCCTGAGACCCTGTGGCCGCTTCTGTGTGAGGCATCTCCTCGTCCTCCTGAGGAGTAGCCAAGCCAGTGCTCGAAAAACCAGCTGCTGAAGGCGGTCCGCGCTTCATCTGCTTGCGCTGCTCGAACCACATTTGTTGATATGACTGTGTGACTTCCGCATACTGCTTGGAACGTGTCTGCACCTCCTGCGTGCTAAAGACCTTGGAGAGCTCCTGAGTGTTACCGGGGCCCGACATTGCTTCCAGGCTCCAGAGAGGAGTAGCCGAAGCTGTTTCCTCAACACTAGCCCACTGCAAAACGAAAGTGAAACCTATGCAAAACTGAAGCATCCTCAAACCACCTTTGCGGAGAGTAGCCATGCTGAAACCATGCAACAACATGCGCGGGAAGCTGAAAGCCGAAGCGCCTGGTTTCGGGGTTTAGGGTTTAGGGTTTAGGGTTTAGGGTTTAAGGGTTAGGGGAAAGCCCAAGAGTCTTGGAGCCCAGGCCAGGGCCTAAACCCTAAACCCCGAAGAGCAGGGCACTAGTAGAAGCCCTTGCTTTGCTTCAGTTTAGGGTTTAGGGTTTAGGGGTTTAGGATTTAGGGGTTTAGGGGTTTAGGGTTTAGGTTAGCAGTGGCAGTGGCAGCAGTAGTGGGAGCCATAGCAGAAGCGGTAGTCCGAGCCATAGTGGTAAACGCATGAGCACAAGATCTCAGACCCTGCGTTGAACCTCAACGAACCATTATCCGATTGTACCCTGATGCGAGAAAAAAAGCACTTCAAAAGACTTAGTGGAACCTTCAACCCTTAACCCAGAAACCCCAAACCTCGACTCTAGACCCTAGAAAACCCCATACAACCCTCAACCCGAAACTCGTAAACCCTACAATATCCCCAAAACCCCTAAAACCCTTAAACTCTAAACCTCTTAACCCCTAAGAAACTCTGGAGCCTCCCCCTATTATTATAATACCCCTAAAGACCCCTTATAGTAGCCCTTATAGGTCCCTTTAAAGGAGCCCTAGGGACCCTATATTAGGTATAGACCCCTACATTCAAACTCTGGAGCCTCGTGGATGGTGCGACCCGCGAGACCGCCATCGAGGGTGGTATCTTGGCCTGGCTCGGGATTTCCTCCTGCCATGGCCTCGGCGATGCCCTAAACCCCTAAACCCCTAAACCTCCCTAAACCCTAAACCCCTAAACCCTAAACCCCTAAACTCTAAACCCTAAACCCTATGTTTTTTTGTTGAGGGGAGGGGGAGGAGGTTGGAGTTTACGGCTTTGGGGATTTTAGGCTTGAGATGTTGCAAGCTTTAAACAAACCAAGTGTGTGGAGGTTCATGGGTAGTTAGAAGGGTTCCTTTAAGGGCCCCTTTAAAGGGATCTATAGTGATTCAAGAAGGGTATAGGGTAGTTATAAGTGGGTTTATAAGTCCCTTGATATGGCTTATAGCTATAGTTATCCTACTTATAACTTATAACCCTACTGATAGCTGCCCATGAAGCTCCAAGTAGAACCTTAACCCTGTACCCTTATAGAACCCCTATAGACCCTTTTAAAGGGACCCTTTAAAGAAACCCTTATGACCACTCATGAATGGCTTCGGATATAGGAATTCGGGCTTCTGGGTCTGTTGCTTACAGCTGTAAACCTTGCTGAAGGAACCCTTTTGGATCTGTAAGACACGAGGATCTAGCTATCTAGTTTTCGGTTCAAGGTTTAGCGTTGAGGGTTTAAGGATTAGTGTTTAAGGTTTCGGCTATAAGGTTTAGGGTTCAGGATTTAAGGTCTAGTTTTTAAGGTTTCGGGTTTAAGGTCTAGGGTTTAGGGTTTGCTGTGGATCATCATGTAGGCGATAGTATCTTCTGACGAGGCTGTGTCGAGCGCATCGTACTGTGGCGATGAGCTGCGAAGGCTTGTGTGTAGAAGGCCATTCGGCTATTCCTTCTTTCTCTCCCACCTCATGCCGTATAAGGCGGCCAACCACCCAAACCTATTCCTTTTGGGGTTCAGGCCTTCCCGTTTAAGTGTGTAGATGTGGAGTTTATACTGTTGGCGGATCCAGTTTTACGCGCATGCCTAGCCCCTAAGCCCCAAAACAGGACAAGCAAGCCTCCAAGAAAGACAGCCTGCCACCAAGGAGCTGCAGCGTCTCAAGATGCACGCAGTATCAATGTCTTGCCCAAACACGATGCACAAAGCGCGATGCGTAGAAATTACTATAGAGCTACTTCTGGTATGATCTGAAGCTGTTCGTGCTCTTCTGGCGAAGCTTGTTGGTCCATGCTTGCTCACACGATCGAAACATCCATCTTAGAGCCAACGTGCATGCCACGGGGCAGAAGCGCCACAGAACACAGGGACTCCGAAACCCCTTGAATCATAGGGACCCTTTAGGGGGGTAGGGGGAGGGGGGGCGGGGACGATATGTTTCTTTTACATCGGCCTTTTTGGGTTCTTATTCTGGGCATTAAGGCCCCCCTACCCCCCCTCCCCATACCCCCCCTGAGGATCCCTACGAAATGAAGCTAAGCATAAACCCTCAGCACCCGAAGCTCAGAACTTCGTCGAGCCCCAAACCGTAAAACCGAAAGCCAACCAGGCCTGCAACCCTCAAGCCCTAGCCCCCTGAGCCTTAAATCTCAACTCTGCAACCCCCGTGGTTTAAGGTTTTCGATATTTAGGGTTTGATTAGGATTGAGGGCTCTGGGGTCACGGCCCTAAGCTCTAAACCCCTAAAGCCTAAACCGGCTTTAGGGTTTAGGGTTCGGTTTAGGGTTTTAAACCCTGGCAATCCCAAACCACGTAGCGCCTTCTGCTGTCAAACCAGGACAAGAAGCCCTCAGAAACCCCCCCACCAGATCCTAAAGACCCTCGATCAATGCCACTTTTCCCTAAAGCTCAAACCCTAAACCGGCTTGGGGCTTAGGGAACCCAACTTTCGAGGTCCGGTGCTTGGCCTCTGCTTCGTTCCAAATCCTCCCCTGGTCACACTGAGCTTGGAAACTGCGCTGGCCTGCGTTCAATTCAGGTTTTCAGGGTTTGGGGTTCAGGGTTTAGGTAACATTGCAAAGTTCGATCGTAGGAGATGTGAGGCAGCCAGTGCGACAGTGAGGAGCAGATTAAGTGTTGCGTTCAGGGTTTGGGGCTTGGGTTTGGGGGTCTCTCGAAAGGGCTTGATACGGCTTATGTATATAAGTATATGTATATATATATATACATGTTTATGTGTATATATATATATATATACATATATATATACATATATATATATATATATATGGGTGGTTGACAAAATTATGGTCCCTTTTGGGGTCCCGTATATAGTACGGCACCTAATATTTAGGGTACCCAAAAGGGACCATAATTTTGACAAGCATCCATATACACACGGGGTTTATACAGGCGGGATGGGGTTTCCACAGGCGGCTTATATCTAAGAGCTGTACAGTGTTTATGTATTACAAAAAGGCTGGGCTTGAGGACGATGGCTTAGGATTCAAACTTTCCAACGGTGACTAGCTAAAGTGCTTAATATAAGGGTCTTAATCCTTAGAATACTATAGTCATAATAAGGAACCCCCAAAATAGTATTGGTAAATACGAGTATTTGGGCCCCTGTAGTAAGCTTCTGACTGGTCTGGGGTTGGCAAGAGCTCAAGCGAAAACTCGCCGCCGGGCAGGAAATGGATGTAGGAAGGGCTGTGAAAGGGGAATCGGCTGGGGGCTTTCGGGGCGTGTAGGCTTTGGGGTTGGGGGTACAGGGTGTATCGTGGAAACAGCTGGAGACACCCCCAATTAGTTCAGGGGTGGTTATCAGTGGGGTCATAAGTCCACGCATAGAGGTCCTAACCATAGATATCCTACTTATAGTCCCACTTATAACTACCGATGAATCTCCAAGTAGTTACTTTAGTTACCTAGTTCTGGTAGGGCTCTTGATCTACAGTAAAACCCCATAAAGTTGGAAACCGGATTAAGGCCAAATAGTGCTGGGATTCCCTATACACTACTCTTAAGGATCGAGGCTCTGGAGTTTCCAACTTTGGGGCTTCTACTGTAGATCCCCGGTCCTGAAACCAAGGCTTCCTTTTGGATGCAGAAGCAGCCCTGTCGAACCTTTAAAGGGTACTGTTTTGGGTGGTTGTCAAAACTATGCTCCCTTTTTGGGGTCCCTATTGTACTACGGCACCTAATATTTAGGGTACCCAAAGAAGGAGCATAATTTTGATAACTAATCATATATAGGGTGCCTTTAGGGACTGAAGGATTCCTTTAAAGTGGTACTGTAGGGTTCCTTTAACGGCAAAAAACCGCAAGCAGCCCTGAACCCTAACCGCCCCCATACCTTAAGCCGTATGCCCTGGACCCTAATCACTTAAGCTTGAGAGTGAGCGAGGTGGAGGCCTGCAGACACCGTGGCAGTAAGCTGCCAGTAAGGTTCCTGGGGGTTTGCAGTTGTCAATTTGTGCGTCACATTAGCTCTGAAAGGATTCCAAGCTATATGCCAGAACAAGCCCTATAGAAACCTTGGTATACACCTTACTTACAGAACCCTCACAGAACCCCTGCAGAAACCTCAGAGCGCTCGAAAACTCAGATTTTCAAGGCCGAGGGGTTTAGGGTTTAGAGTGTAGAGTCTAGAGGGGTCGGAAGGCCTTCACTTCACTCTGCCCTCAACCCTCAATCCTGCAACCTAAACTTCAGACTCTAGATTTCTGAACCTGAAACTTAAATCCTAAGCCGTAACTCCAAACCCCAGCCACCTAAAACCTGAAACACTGGAAACCCGAAGCCCTAAATTCAACCCAGAAATCTTGAAACCCAGGCCGCAAACCTGTAAATTCCAGGGGTTTAGGCTTCAGCGCTGAGAGTCTATGGTTTCAGAGTTTGGGTTTTGGGGTTTCGGGATTTAAGGTTTCAGCTTTAGGGTTTACGGTGGGCTGAAGGTTCGGAGTCCCAGGATGTAGAGGTTGGCAATCCTAAACCTTAAACCCTAAACGAGTTGATGATTTGAGTGAGCACTTCAGCTTCCAAGCTGCCGGTACAAAGTCCACGATGGCCACCTGAGCCAGGAGGGTATGGGGCTTCAGGGTTTAGGGCTTAGGGTGTTGGGGTTTAGGTTTTTGGGGTTTAGGTTTTTGGGGTCTAGGAAGATTCCTACCCGGGTGCCCCTTGGGGGTTCAAGGTTTAGCAGCGTGAAGAATTTTAAAAAATGCAAGCCTATGTGATCCCACCCCCAATCCCCAACCCTTCAAAGCCCAAACCCCTTGCCGAAAGCCCGAAGCAGAAGCAGATTCGGCACACAAACTAACGAACAGTAGACAAAACATAAATGAAACGCTAAACACCCTAGAACCCTAAAACCCTGAAACCCTGAAACCGTAAAGCCCTGAAGCCTTGAATGGTAGGGGCATTCTGGGTTTCCCCGAAATACCCAAGACAGTGAATTTCGATCTTAGGTTCGGCACATGTATACTTGGAGGGTCAGGGGACTTAGTAAGTAGTTATTTTATAGAGTTATAAGTACCATAACCCCAATGAGGGTCCCTATTAAGGTACTTATAAGTCTATATAATAACTACTTACTAAGTCCCTCGACCCTCCAAGTAGAGGTCTGGATAGCTAGTGGTGGTATCTCGCCCCTATATACCCATACTGCTACACATGTGGGTGGTTGTCAAAATCATGGTCCCTTTTTGGGTCCCGATTATAATACGGCACGTATTATTTAGGATACCCAAAAAGGAACCCTAATTTTGACAAAACCCTATACCCTTATAGAATCCCTATACATCCCTTTAAAGGGGCCCAAAAAGGGACCCTAATTTTGATAACTACCCATGTGATAGCGTTGAGGCCCTAGGCGCCAGAGTTGAGGCTATAGACTTCGGGGTGCGAGCTGGAGGCGCTAGGATTTAAAAAAAAGGCTCGGTTTAGGGTTTAGGGGTTTGGGGGTTAGGGGTTTAGGGGTTTAGGGTTTTAGAGGTTTAGGGGTTTAGGGGTTTAGGGTTTAGGGGTTTAGGGTTTACGGGTTTAGGGTTCAGGGGTTTAGGGTTTAGGGGTTTCGGGTGCATTTTGCTTTTCTTAAGTCCATGGGTTGAAAAATCAATATCTGTTTCAGATACCTAGATTGTGGGAGCGCCGAAGAAATGGTCAGTCGGAACCCCTTCCAATTTATTCCTGAGTGCTTTTCTGTGGGGACCAGTTGGCCGTTCCCTCAGATCTCCTTAGAAGATAATGTCTCCCAGGTTGACGGTTTAATATTTGGGGTTTAGGGGTTTGGGTTTACGCTTTAGGGTTTGGCTTTACGGTTTGGGTTTTGGGTCTTGGACATAGGTTGATGGTAAGTTCGGCAGATGTTGCTATGGAATGAAAGGGCAGTGGCCGAAAAGACTGGTTTGCCTTCCGAGAAGAATAGGGTTTCGGTGCCCATTATACTGTGCACTATAATGAGAATCAGAATAAGGAACCCTTATAAAACTATGGTACTTGTTTCGGCCCCTACATTATAGAGTTGAGGGTTTCGGCTCAGCGTGGCGCAGGATGTTGCTGACACCATGACGAACCATGCGCAACCCGAAACCACTGCAACCATAGACTGAAAAAAATCAAGGAAGACTCCTCAAATTCAAGTGGGGATCCTCACTGTGGAAATCGTAACTAAAGGATCAAGTGGGGATCCTCACCATGGAAATCGTATTCAATTAAAGGATCTTGAATCGATCTCCGTAAAGCCCCTTTAAGCCCCTTATGAGAATCAAACCCTGCGAGCCCCCTTCTTTGAAAATCCCTGCCGTCAACCCCAAACCCTAAACCCTAAACCCCAAACCCTAAACCCTAAACTCTAAACCCTAAACCCTAAACCCTAAACCCTAAACCCTAAACCCTACCAGGGCCCAGGCGTGCCGGTGGACACAGAACCAGAGGGTCGGTATTTGGCAAGGCCCGTACCTGGGAACACATCCTAAACTCTAAACCCTATAGATCCCTGCTAGATCCCTTAAAGGAACCCTTAAGGACGTATGTGGTTTGGGCCAGTAGGGTTCGGTGTTTAAGGTTTTTTTGAGCTCGGTTTTTGTTGGATCCTTTTTGCAGCTACGGTTTAGGCCCGTAGCGTTCAGGGTTTTTTGAGCTCCTGTTTGTGTCTGAGCCTACATAGGGTTTCGGGTTTAGGCAGACTTCGGGGTTCAGAGTTTAGGGTTTGGGCACGCGGAGTTAGGGTCGAGAGCTCCGAAGTAGCTAGCTATGTCGGCTATGTAGGGGTCTGCAAAAGCACCGGAACTATTCCTTAGGGTTCCTTTATCTAACTACGCCTTCGAGGGCTGCGGTTCTTAGGCATTCCTTGCCGAGACTAGCTACTCCGACAATTGGAATAAGGTTTGGGGGATATTATGTTATATACGTACACGATAGAATCATCAAAGCCTATTGGCCAAAACCTAAACCCTAGACCCTGGATGCTATGGCTAATCCTGCCGACCACCCTGTTAGCTCGAATTAGGACCGGTCATGCCGGCAAAGCACATGGCACACTCAAGGCACCCCCGCCGTTTAGGCAGTTAAATGCCTAAACCCTGAACCCAGAACCATACATTAAGAGAACATGATATATAAGATAACGTAAGATCAGATATGACAAGAGAAGTCAGCAAACTGCAGTCCTTATTATGGCAACGTCAATAAGCTCCTGAACAAGAACACAACCACCGCAAAACCCTGATGAAACCTGACTCATGGAACCGGGCTCGAATTTCAGGGCTTGGGGTTTGGTGCTGATCCCAGGGCACGTGACCATCTGCTTGCCCAGCTGTCGCCCAAAATGCTTCCTGAAGTACATGGTCTGTAGCCTGGATGCCAGCTGCTAATGGTTTCAACACCTTTGGGCGACATATAGGGTCATGGTTTAGAGTGTAGGAATTCTGGGTTTAGGATTTAGGGGCTTAGAGTTCAGGGTTTAGGGTTTAGGGTGTTAGGATTTAGAGGGTATTGCGCAATGGGGGGCTATGCCAAGCAGCCCTGAACTTCACACTTCAAGGAACTCTTTGAAGCATCCGTGTCAAGCCGATACTAACCTAAACCACACATTGAAAATCCTCCAAAACCCTGCACCGCAAACTCTAACTCCTACGCCGCAAATGCTAAACCGAAATCCCAAATGCTAAACGCTGAACATGATTCGAGCTCTTTGCAATTCATAATAAGGAACCCTGAAAAGGTAGAGGTAAACCCTCAACTCAGCTACTTCAGCTCACACCTTGCAGCAACGAAGTGCGGCCTCGAGAAAGCCACCCCGACACGCAAATCCAGCTCCTGCGGCGGTTTTAGGTGTTGGCTCGAGGGTTCAGAGTTTAGGAGTTTGAGCGCTTACGGCTCAAGAGTTTGAGAGTTTACGGCTTTAGGTTTCGGATTTTCGGAATTATGTCAAGAGGGTGGTCAGAGTTGCTGTGTACCACCTTCTTCGGCTTCAGGCTGAAGGGATTACAGGCCCGTTTACAGGCTTCCATCGCAACGCCAACAACTCCAAAGCTTGCTGGAGGTGCTTGTAGTAAGGTGCCCTAAAGCCTTGGACCCAGGGTCTGTCCGTTGCATGAGACTCCTCGATACAGCGGTCCTACTTATAACCCGCACTTATAACTACCCACGAACCTCCGAGTAGACCAGCCTAAAACTCCAGAAGCGCGCAAACATAAACAAATGCGAAATCGGAGGTCTGCTGTTGGAGTCTGACGAGCTTCGGATAAGGCTTACTGGAATAGCCAAGGCTAACCTAAGCCCTTAGAGGATCGTGAGACCTACTAAAGCTATAAGTACCTTTATTGTGTGTGGAAATAAGTGCCTACAAGTGTAGTTACCTTACGTAAGAGCCTACTGACTAAATCAAAGAGTCGAGCTCATGGCTGGGATAGTATTTAAAATTTACATCTTGACTCCTTATTGGTTTAAGTACCCATAAAGAAGTTATGTTACCCAACTATGACAAAGCAGTGCACAGTGGCCCGGCTCCTGCCGGGCGTCGACGGAGAGTGCTTCGTCGCGGTTGGGCTGTGCGAGCTGCATCATTGCAGCCTCAGGTCGAGATTTTGGGGTTTAGAGTTTAGGGTTTAGGGAGTAGTGTTTAGGGTTGAGGCTGGAGCGGTTTGGTTCGATTTTGGTTTAGAGTGTTGCCTTCGGGTTTAGGGTTTAGGAAGCCGGGGCTGCCGGCTTCAAAAGCTTTTGGGGTTTAGGGTTTGGGCTTCAGGGGCTCCCGGGCAGTACTTTGCGAGCTTTGGCATTTGGGCGTCGCCTCTTGCGATTCGAAATGTGTGGGGCTTTGGTTTCGGGCTTATCCCAATCCTTAAATCTTAAACCCTAAGCCCTAAACCCTACTTGGAGGTGCATGGATAGTTGAAAGTAGGGCTGTAAGTAGGATAACCATACTTATAGCCCATATTAAGGGGCTTATAACCCCAATTATCTCTGCCCAGGAACCTTCAGGAAGCCCCTAAACCCGCCTAAACCCTTGAAGGCTGCGGCTGAGAAGTGTGGGGCTCCTGGCGTCTCTGTCATCATGGCTACCCTGACCATTCCTCAACCTTAAAGGATGTAGAGAAGAGTGGTCAGATGTGGTAAGTGTTGCGAGCTCTTGAGGAAGTTCTGATTGCATCGTTCAATGAGGCCGTAGGGTGTCGCACATGTGCGAGTTTAGAGAACGTGTGGAAGTAAAGCCCTAAACCCTAAACCCTAAACCCAAAACCCTAAACCCTAAACCCTAAACCCTAAACCCAAAACCCAAAACCCAAAACCCTAAACCCTAAACCCTAAACCCTAAACCTTAAACCCTAAACCCAACCCCAACATCCTCTGAAAATCAGCCCTCAAGGTAACAGAAACCCAAAAATGCTAAAGCCGTCCTACACTCGAATTCCCTGGCCTGCAGATCCTGCGGCGCCAAGGAGGAGAACCTGGGGAACGGGGGCCCAATTATGCGATACTGATGTTACAGCAATAACAAAAGAGAAGGATTATCATATTCTATGCAAAATAGCTAGACTGCAAAAACGCAGGCCCCAGGACAGTCTCTTCTGTAACAAAGACACTGATGATTCATCCGTGGTAGCAACCAGATTAAGAAGCCTTGGGCCTATGTTAGGGTTCCTTATGTGAATCCTACTGTTTTGGGGTTATAGGCCCAGGTTTCCTTAATCAGATCTCTACATTAATTATGGTTGTAGCCTCTACTCGAGGACTTGCCAAAAGGGGTCCTGTTCAATAAGGCTGCCGTACTATTTCGGGGACCTGAAAGGGACCCTAATTTAGAGAACTACCCACTTTAGGGCTGTAGGGTTTAGGGCACGAGGCCAAGGCTCAAACAGCTGGATCAGGGAAACCCTTGGGGATGTAGTCCCTCTCAATAAAGTCCCTCTTAAGAGAGCCAGAAGTAGGTTTAAGAAGGGTCCCGTTTAAAGGGGTCTCCCGAATACTACCTAGGATCAAACCCAATAACCCCAAAAAAAAACCTTCGGCTTTGCACATGCGATGTCCCGAAGCTGCCATTAATCCGCAGTCTCCTGGAGAAAATATGGGAGCCCCCGGTCGAATATTTCATGAGTATAGTCAGAAGAGCCTTTTACTAAGCATTCCGACACATTTGGTGCACGAAGGCACTCAACCCTACTTTGTCTGCCCATTGCCTACAAAGCTGGCATGGACCTTCGCTCCCAAAGCGCTAATCCCAAAACCACTAAACCCCGCTGTAGGAACCTGATTAAAACACCTTGGGCCTTTATTAGGGTTCCTTATATGAATCCTACTATTTTGGGGTTATAGGCCCAGGCTTTCTTGATCAGGTTCCTACATTCAACCCGAAGCCCCCCAGACCCCTATCCCCGAAACCCCTGCGGTTGATGATATAGTTATTGCATTACCTTAAGGACCCTAAACTACGGGAATTATGGTATATTCCTTAGTATGGGTAATGCAGGATTTATATCACTAACCCCTAAACCCTAAAGCCCTATAGATCCCTTAAAGGAGCCCCTTAAAGGTACCCTTATAGATCCCTTTAAAGGAAAACTAAACCCTAGTCGTACATCAACCCTACGGGCCACTGACATGCCTTGCGCGGTAGACGCATCCCCGGTATGCATCCGGGAAGACCTCGTTCGAAAGCTGGCGTCTTCTAGGGTTTAGGGGGTTTGGGGTTAAGGGTTTGGGGTGGTTTAGGGTTTAGGGATCAGGCTTCAGGGTTCAGGATGTGTAGGGTTTAGGGTCGAGGGTTTCAGGGTCTTGGCGTTAAGGGTCTAGGGTTCTAAAGGCAACAAACCGGTTTTGGGAGCATAAGAACACTCACCCCACCCTATACCCCACCCCACCCCCCATGATGGTTTTCGCTGTCCCCTTGCTGCAGGTTTCAGCGGGGTTTGGGGGCTTAGCTTAAGTGGTTTCAAGTATCGGGGCCAGGGCGTTGGGGTTTGGGGTTTAAGGTTTTAGGGTTTAGGGTTTAGGGTTTAGGGTTTAGGGTTTCGGGAATGGAGGTTTAGGGAAGAGGAGTTTAGGGTTTAGTGTATAGGGTTTAGGGTGTGTTGGTTTACAGAAGGATTTGCGATGCTAGCGACATCGAAAAGACTTGAGGTTGAGATTCTTGGTTTCAGGGTTTCGGGTTTAGGGACATCGAGTCAAGCCGGGCAAAACCTGGCACACAATTGCCGATACGAAGTTTCAAGCGCCGCAGCTTTGCAAGCACCAGGCAGAAACAGAATCCAAGTTGAAATCGCAACGGCAACAACCAAAAACCCTAAACCCTAAAGATTCCAAACCTTTTCAACATGAAGTCACAGCACACCATCTTCAGCATCGTATCCTATATGGTTTCCCTCAGTCGTATTGGAACCTGAAAGAAATCGCTTACTTGAAGGTTCATGGGTAGTTATAAGTAGGGCTACAAGTAGGATAACTATACTTATAACACCTGTTACGGGACCTATAACCCCACTTACAACTACCCTTGAACCCTAAACCCTATGCCCATATAGAATCCCTATAGATCCCTTTAAAGGGGCCCTTAAAGGAACCCTTGTAGTGTAGGGGTACCGTGCCCCAGGGAAGCCATCAACTCACACGTTGCCGAGATCCGGACACCAGCCGGGGCGGGCCGCCTTTGATGGGAAAGACATGTGGGCTCCAAGTTTGGGGTTTAGGGTTTAGGGGTTTAGGGTTTAAGGGTTTAGGGTTTAAGGGCTTAGGCTTTTTTTTGAGGAGGGTTTAGGGTTTAGGGTTTAGGGATTTAGGGTTTAAGGGTTTAGGGGTTTAGGGGTTGATGTTTTAGGGTTTAGGGTTTAGGGGTGTAGGGTTTAGGGTTTGGCGACTACAGATGCAAGGAAACCTTTTCGCTAAATTACTGCGGCGTTGGATGAACTCAGCATGATCTTGATCTTTGACGACGACGATGACTACGACTGAAGCTGCTGCTTCATGCTACCGCCACTACCATGACCACTACGACTGCTACGACGACTAAGGACGACGACGACCCGACCACGACGACTACTACTACTTGCGGCGTTGCCACTTCTAACCATGCCATTCCGACATCGTACGACGTCTAGCGTTTGAACTGCCGTTCGGAAGCGTGTCTTATTCTAACGGATGGCTACGGAATCGACCTTGCCGCATGACCACTACTGCTGGTGTGCTTCAACCCTAGTCCCGGTACCACTAGCACCACCACACCCACGATCGCGACAATGACGACGAAGATACTGCGTAGCACATCCGTCATCATGAAGATGTGTCTTCTTGTTACTGTTCATATAGCTTCGCAGTGCTATTGCTTCCCGCCCCACCGCAGGACTTTACGATTTGGAGGTTTCCGAAAATCGGGGACCCTAATATAGGGCCCTAAATACTAGGACCCTTACTACAAGGACCCCAAACCTAGGCACCTCCAATTCTCGGAAACTCCCATTTGCGCATCAGACTTTACCCTAAACCCTCAAGCCTAAACCCCAAACCCTAAACCGCTGTGCATCAAAGGCACATGTGCGGCAGTGCTAACTCCAGAACCTCGAAGCAGATATTCTCGCCTTCGCCTGGGTGTGGACGGCTCATTTCAGGCTGACTTGGGAGTTTCCGAAAAAAGGGACCCTTAGGGTTCCTTGAAGGGATCTATAAGGATTCCCTAAACTCTAGAGGGTTTAGGGTTTAGGGGTGGTTTCCTTTACAGGGATCTATAAGGGTTCCTTTAAGGGCTTCTATAAGGGATCTATAGGGTTTAGGGTTTAGACTAGGTGACTTGGGAGTTTCCGAAAAGAATGGACCCTTAGGGTTCCTCAGAGGGATCTACAAAGGATTCCCTAAAGTCTAGAGGGTTTAAGGCTTAGAGTTTCCGAAAATTCGCCTCGCCGGCCGAAGCGGTCAGAGGTTCCTATTCGGATTTCCTCTATTCCCCATCCCCTACCCAGTGACCCCACCCCCCAAAATCGTGGCCACCGCCCCCAAAAAATGGAAACGTGTCGATGAGCCCCAAGGTCCGGCGGTGAATTCTCGCCTCCTCCAGTGGATTTTGGCTTTGTGTAGGCAGTCACCCAATTTTCTTCGCTTTCCCTCCCCCTCCCTCCCCCCCTCCCCCCCCCCTCCCCCCCTTCGCTTCCGCCCCTCCGCCGCTCGCTGACAGGTGGAGCTTTCTGTGTAGCATCTTTATGTGTTGGGGCTCGCCTTTAAGGCTGCACCACCGGCTCCGGTGGCGCCCAGCGGCCATGCATAGCTGCCGTCTCTATTTCTTGCAAGGCCTTAATGACTTCAATATACTTTAACTCTATCAAAAAAACCCCAGCAGGGTCTTAATCATTGTTTGGGCCCGTATGTTGGTATCGAATTGATGGCTTTGCGTCTCAGGCTTGTTTTAGACGCCCTTTCGTTGGGATAGGCGGAGTAACGTGGTTGAAAAGGCTGTGATGCTTCCCTAATCCAAGACGCCCACGAAATCCACAGCCTCAACGGCCCATACTTAAGGCATCCCGCCGCTTGCGAGAGTCTTGGTATCCAGTGTTTCGGAATGACGACACCAAAATTCGTACTGATACTACCACTACTAATACTACTCACAATCATCCTGCTTCGTGTTGCTATGAACATTACTTTTACTATAAGTGCGATTCCAACTGTTACTTCTTTCCTACAAGAGCTTGCTGCAGATAGTAGCCACTCGCCGCATGCGCGTACAGCCGGGCCGAGGCGGACGACGCGCAGCGTTTCAAATTAAGGTTTAGGCTAGGAAGAAGGACTGCTTTGGAATGTGGACGTCTGTGGCCGACGCAATCTCCAGATGGTTCTATGAAGGGCTTTATCTGGGCGCTGTAAGAGGGTTTCCAAAAATTAGGGGTACCTTATTTTGGGGTCCTTTTTTCAGGATCCTACTATGTAGGGTACTATATTATGGTCCCCTATTGTCGGAAACTCCCATCTAGGGGCGAGTAATTAGACCAGGTTTATACTTTGCACTGCAGTCTGAAAGGCTCTGAAGGAGTACTCTGCGTAATCATTCCAACAACTTCCCGCCTCGCTCCTGAATTCTAAGTCCTTAACCGACAGTGGTGTCAATCCTACAGAAGTGGTTTGTTGACAATACTGACTAAACACGAACGCAGATCTGCTGCAGTAGTAACAGCACGGCTTGTCTCACTTTACTTGGAGGTTCATGGGCAGTTACAAGTGGGTTTATAGATAGGATAACTATACGTATAGCCATAGTATAGCCTATATTAGGGGACATGTAACTCCACTTATAACTACCCATGAACCTCCAAGTACTCACCGCAACAAAGAATCCAGACTGCTCCAAAGAACCGTAGATATCAGTGACGAAGGCGTCTACATCTTCTGTCGGAAGATTGCTCGCTCCCTCCAATTAGGCATCAAAGTCCTGGAAACTTCTGTCCCAATCTGAAGCCGCACTCTGTGCACTGGGGTGCCTGCGATCACAGTCCTGAGCTGGAAATGAGGGTCAAAGGCTTGGGGTTGGGGATTAGATCTTGAGAGGCCTTATAAAGCCTGCATACTCGAAGGAGCGGCTTCTCGAGGTGTTGTTTCCATGCTACAATGTGACGTGACGCCTGGTGTTGCACGGGATGTGGGTAGAGGGCACGATCATCCGCAACAACGATAGTTTCGATGATCCTGACCTTAGTGACACTTAGGTGCGTGATTCAGGTGTTTTTGTGCGCACACTCGCGAAACCCGACCCATAACACACCATAAATAGAGCTCTTGTCAAGGGCCGGAGGCTAAACCAAAAACACCTTAAATGACAATGTTTGTATGCACGTTTCGCCACAGGCAGGAAATATTATTATATTGTCTGAACTTCTGAACCATGTTGCAAACACAACAACAAGAAAATAACTTGGATTGGAACGGCTTGGCTTTAGAGTTTTGGCCCTGGGCCTAAGTCCCAAAACCTTAACCAGAAAACAAAGTCGAGGACGTTGTGCTCCATCGAGGGTGGGTTTGGCTTGGATTTTGAGTTGGGGCAGCGTCGGCCTCCATGTTTCCAGTCCTGAATCCAAGGTGCGAGCCAGAGAACCAAGATGTCGCAGTCTTTTGCTTCAGCCGCTATGTGCCTGGCAACTTCTCTCCTTAAACCCTAAACCCTATATACACCCTAAACCCTAAACTCTCTACACCCTAGTACTCAACCTTCCTCATGGCCCTCAAACGTGCACCCCCGTCCGTAGGCTAGACTCGGAGGCCTCAAAAGGTGGGATGAAGGTAGGTATTAAGGATCCCTTATCTAAGGACTCTTATTTTGAGATTACCTCACTTACCTTCATCCCACCTTTGGATGCCCCTGATAGACACACGGCCTGGGTTCTCCCGCATGCAGCGTGTTACTGTTGTCGATGTTCTTTGCTTTCAGGCCCGACAAACCCCGGAGGTCGCGCAGGAAAGTCATAATATCATCCAAACAGCTTTTAAGGACTTTTCCGCAGCTTGAGCATTTGGTTTTTGCACGGCGCCCCGCCCGTTGTTTTATGTCTGGCCTGCCCACAGATGGAAGGTCTGTAGATGCATGTCGTAGCATGTAGGAACGGCGCCCAACATACTTTCATCTAAAGCCTAAACCCGTGAAGGCTAAGGGTTTAGATGTTGGTGGTGGTGTGCCCGGTACATTGACAAACCCTTAAGCCCGAAACCTCTAAACCCGAAACTTTAAAGCCCGACATCCCGAACCCTAAACTCTCAACCGGTTTAGGGTTTAGGGTTTAGGGTTGAGGGTTTATGGTTTAGGGTTTAGGATTTAAAGCCCTAAACCCTAAACCCCTAAAACCTAAACCCAGAGACCCCAGACCCGGATAATTCTCTTTGCCCGGTACTTGCAGATAGTCTGGTTGTCGCTATGAAACTATACCAGCAAGAAGATACACATGTTTAGGGTTTCCGATGGTACACCACCTTCAGCATCCATCTTAGTCTCAGTGTTAAGGCCCCTATGTGCCACACCGTGGCGTAAAACCTGATAAGCCCTGCCTGCCAAAAGATACACAACCCCACATGATTTTGCACTGCAGCTTTGCAAACGGAGACAGCTTGCGATTCGAGAACTATCATTTCCGAACTTGTTCAGAGTTTTGGGTGTAGGGTTAAGATTGTAAGGTTTCTACGAAGGTTCATCCACAGGTTCCTATCATGGTTCGGGAATTTCGGGTTTAGGAGGATCAGGGGATTTCGAGTGTGGGACATACCCATGTCTCGAAACCCTCAACTGCCGGTTTAGGGGTTTAGGTTTTAGGGTTTAGGGCTGCAAAACACATCCATGCCGGCTGCACGCAGGCATGTTCGCCCTGCCATCGTAGGTGCGGACAGTCGTTGCGCTGAACAACGAGTCTGGACCTGGTCTGGTCGGACTTCTTGCGGACGGTAATATGGGTAGACTTGGGCCTTTGGGTTTAGGGTTTAGGGTCTAACGATAATGTAGGTACAATCACCGTTTTGGATTTAGCGTTGGTACGTTTCGGGATGAATGTGCGGGCCTGAAGAATTAGACAAGGGATTTGGGTGTGTATAGCACTACTACTGTTACATGGTACTATACTTGGCTGACTTCTGAACCGCTGCAAAAAGTTCAACTTTGAGCCTCCCTATCAGAGTTCATAAAGAAACCCAAAAAAAGTCCTTATCAGACTTCATATAGAAACCCAAGAAAGTTAAAGTCCTACGAGCCAACCAGAAGAACGCCAAGTATAGCAAACTAAAGAACCTGAAGGGGTCAGCGTACCAAAACCCTACTTTTAACCGAGGTCTTGCACAAGCTCAAGCCCAGTACTGCAAATCAAACCTGGGACTTCTATCATAGCTGGCTCTTCAAGCTCGCAGCAGGCGTGATGCAGTGTGGTCAATCACGATGAAGCATCATGAACCAGAAGCTTCATTAGAGAAAAACGCAACCCCAAACACCTGAAAACCCTTAACCCTGACACCTTCAACTCCCCCTACAACCTAAACTCTAAACCCTTAACCCTTACACCCTGAACTCCTAAACCGTGGACCCCGACACAAGGTGATCCATGCAAGGACAAGGTCGCATTGAGCAGAAAGCCTTTGCATCCCTACATACTCGGAGGGTCGGGGGACTTAGTCAGTAGTTACTATATAGAGTTATAAGTACCCTAAAAAAGACTCTAATCGGTATTGTGGTACCTATAATTCTATAAAATAACTACTTACTAAATCCCCGACCCTGCGAGTAGGGATTGGGTGCTCTAAAACCTCCCTTCTTGAATTGCTGCCTGTGTGTATTCTGACGTTGTTCAGACGCTTGTTTTTGCTCGCACATCACTGCTATCATAAAGCTAGCCACTGTCACTACAAGGATGAGCATTATAGTTGGCATGTCGCATTCTTGCTCTCCCGCAAAACCCAAAATTCGCTCTCACCCTAACCCCAAATTCCTGAAGCCTAAATCCTGCACAGTCCTACACCTCATACAAAAAGAACAAAGCAAAAACAGCTACACTTCATAATCCTGAACATCCCTGTTACTGGAGAAGTGTCTACATTAGAAGCTGCCCCCACCCTGTAATAGTGGTATAACAGCAATATAATTGGGCCCTAATATAATCCTTATAGTCACTATTACAGGGTGGGGGCAGCTTCTAATGTCTACAGCGTTATGAATTACAAAAGTGCTCTGCTCTCCTCTGTTTCTTGCTTCTTGCGCCCATGCCTTCAGTTCTCCTGGGTTCTTGTTACGGGACTTAGTTTCAGTTACCCTATTAAGGAAACCGTATTATGTACGATAGATAACCCTAAATTACGGTAACTTGCAGCCAAGTTCCTGAACCCCTACACCCTTATAGAACCCTTAACGGAACCCTAAATTGAACCCTTATAGATTCCTTAGGGGAACCTTACACTACGGTAGCTTAAAGAAAGCCCTAGGTCTTCGAGGCTGAGGCTGTGGGTCTCCCAGTTGTTGTACTCCTGGCCGCCAACTGGGAGTTTCCGAAAATTAGGGTTGCCTTATTTAGGGGTCCTTATCATTAGGATCCTACTATTTAGGGTACTGTATTAGGGTCCCCCATTTTCGGAAACTCCTAACTCAAAGCTCCCGAGGCATCGATTCATGAGTGGCTCTAAGCAATAAAGGGACCCTCGTAATTTAGAATAGGGTTCCTTTAAAGGGTTCCTTTAATAGATACTACCAAGTTATAAGTATTATAGGGACCTTCGTAATTTAGAATAGGATTCCTTTAAAGGGTTTACGGGGTTCCTTTAATGGTTTCGAAGCTATAAGAAATATGGGGGCCTTCTTTCTTTCGGACAGACTGAATGTCCAAAGGACGTGCCTAATGCATCTCACTGTACAACAAATAAGTTCAAGTATAGGAGCCTTGATAAGTGAAATAGGGCTTTAGAGAATATTATATTCTATTTAGAATAAGGGACATATACATTACCATTATGGCATTAGGGTTCAAAGGACCATCTCCATTATGGTTTCGGGGACCTAGCTTTATGGGGGTCTATAAGGGCTCTGCAGGGGCAGGTTCATGGGTAGTCGTTAAAAAACGGGTACCATAGAGGTGTTAGGCTTTGGCGGTTTAGGGTTGTTGGGTTAAAGCTTGTTGAAAGTGTTTGTGTAAGGGTTCTACCGGAGGCTTTACAGTAGCTTCCACAAGAGGCTAGGGTTTAGGATTTAGGGTTTAGAGGTTTAGAGGTTTAGGGGTTTAGGGTAAGAGTCTCTGAGGGCATGGGGATTTAGAGTCTAGGGTTTAGGGGCTTTGGCGTTGAAGGGTTCAGGAGTTTAGGGGTGTATGACTTCAGTACTTGCCCCGTGCCCTCAAGTTGGCCAGATTTCTGCGCAAAGGCACAGAACCTAGTCGAAAAAGCGAGGGACGAGACCTCAATGTGACAATGTTCAAGGATGTTTAGGGTCTAGCGCTTGAGGCTTAAGGCCCCAGATTCTTCGACTAACATGTACCATGAAATTCCTTTCCAACTATTAAACCCTGACCCTAAACCTAACGAACTGTAAACTGTAAAACACAAACACAACCCTGACGGGACCGTGATGGAACCTTCGTAGCACCCTCACAGAACCCATGGAGCAATCAAATGAGACTTTTAAACCCATACGGGTAGTTCTCCAAATCCTAGGGTCTTTCGGGAGTCCTTATTCTAAGGGGTAGCCTTTATTTGGGTGATCTCAACAGGGACCCTAATGCCATTCCGGAACCAGCGATCTGACTTGCCCCAACCTCTAAACCCTAAGCCCAAAGCCTGAAAAGACAAAAAAAACTTACGGGTTTAGGCGATAGGGCCCTGGACACGAATCCGCCAAAGAAAAGCCTAAGCCCAACCGCTAAGGACAAAAGCCTCTAAACCCTGGTTCAAGACGGGCTCGGTCCTGGCTGAAGTCCAGGGAGTACACGTGGCCCGTTGTGGCCGTGACCCGAAATCTGCGCCAAGGAATCCGGTGCTTGCATGCGACTGCTGCAGCTGAAGCTGCGGGGTTTTCGGGTTTAGCCCAGAGACTCCAGTCTCCTTTAATAAGAATATACGTTAAAATTATAGTAGGATCCCTGATACGATTTAAGGAATATTCCTTTATTACGGGATGTTGGAGTCTCCGGGAGAGTTTAGGTTTCAGGGTTTCGAGTTCAAGGCATCAAACCCTACTGGTGAACCTAAGACCTGCAACCGATGCTTCAAGCGTTCACGGTTTGCGGGAACTACTGTTGATGGCATAAGTCCTGCATTACCTTAATGGCCCTAAACTGTGGGAATTATCAGTGCGTGCGGGCTCAGTGGCCCCGGATGGCCATGCGCTGGATTGCGCCGATTGCGCTGGAATGCGCCGATTGCGCTGGAATGCGCCGAATGCGTTGGAATGCGCTGGAAAGCACCAATTGCGCCGAATTGCGCCGATTGCACCGTTTGCGCCGAATTGCGCCGAATTGCGCCGTTTGCGCCGAATTGCGCCGAATTGCACCGTTTGCGCCGAATTGCGCCGATTGCGCCGAATTGCGCCGAATGCGCTGGAATTGCGCTGGAATTGCGCTGGAATTCTGCCTACAGCCTGGCACACAGGCAATACTACCCTGTGCCTGTCGCAGCCTGGTTGCGACCTTGGTTTTGCAGCCTGCGGTTTCCGGGCAGTGCCTGTGGTACCAGGTTTTTGCGGCTCATTGCTGGCAGCAGTTCCCGCAGTCCTGCGATTTCTCGTCAACTTTCAGTCAGAGAGATAAAAAATGACGAATCTCGACTCAATTGACGTGCTCTTGTGTGCACCGGAATTTTGCGCGCACTTCGGAACTATTTCGGGTTTGTTATCGTGTCTTTGTTCTTCTGAAAGTCTTCTGAAAGGTATGACTACCGACCGATAGAATCTGAAAACATCTGGACTAGACACTTCAAAGCCTAGCTGCTATCGTAACTATTTGGAGGCCTTGAACCATGTGTGAAAGGATACCCGCAACCAAGTCCACCCACCGAGCCAATTCGACACACCGATTGCCAGGCAAAGTCCTTTCTTACTGAGCTTGAACTGCGGGGGTGGGGCCTTGGACGCCCCTGGTTTCTAAATCAGAACTCTTAGATCTTGAATTCCGAGGGTGGGGTCTTGGACTGATGGGGCGCCGCTGATGTTGAATTCACAACCCCTGCAGATCTTGAACTCCGAGGCTAAGGCTTTGGACTGACGGGCCGCCCCTGATTTTTTAATTAATCACAACCCTATACAAATCTTGAAGTTCGAGGGTGGGGCCTTGGACTGATGGGGCGCCCCTCAGTTTTAAATCAGAACCCTTACAGATCCTTGAATTCCGAGGCAAAGACCTTGGACTGATGGAAAGCCCCTGATTCTTAAGTTACAACCCTGACGGATCTTGAGCTCCGAGGGTGGGGCCTTGGTGATGGGGCGCCCCTGATTTTTTAAATCGGAACCCTCACAGATCCTTGAACTCCGAGGCTGGGGTCCTGGACTGATGAGGCAGCCCTAAGTTAGAACCCTGACAGATTTTGAGCTCCGAGGCTGGGGCCTTGGTGATGGGGCGCCCCTGATTTTTAAATCAGAACCCTTACAGATCCTTGAACTCCGAGGGTGGGGCTTTGGACTGATGGAGCGCCCCTGATTCTTGGACTGATGGAGCGCCCATGATTTTCAGATCAGCACTCTTTCTGAGCTGAAATTGGACACCCGTGGTTTTTTAAATCAGAAGTCTTACAGATCTTGAACTCCGAGGGTGGGGCCCTGAACTGATGGAGCGCCCCTGATTCTTGGACTGATGGAGCGCCCATGATTTTCAGAGGCGGGGCCCTGGTTTTCAAATCAGAACTCTTACAGATCTTGAACTCCGATGGTGGGGCCCTGGACTGATGGAGCGCCCCTGATTCCAAAAATCAGAATCCTTACAGATCTTGAACTCCGAGGGTCGGGCCTTGGGTTGATGGGGCGCGCCTGATTTCTAAATCACAACCCTTATACAGATCTTGAACTCCGAGGGTCGGGCCTTGGGTTGATGGGGCGCCCCTGATTTCTAAATCACAATCCTTATACAGATCTTGAACTCCGAGGGTCGGGCCCTGGACTGGTGGAGCGCCCCTGATTCTTAAGTCAGAACCCTGACAGATCTTGAACTCCGAGGCGGGGGCTTGGTGATGGGGCGCGCCTCATTTTTGAATCAAAACCCTTGCAGATCCTTGAACTTCGAGGGTGGGGCCTTGGTGTTGATTTTCAAATCAGAACCCTTACAGATCCTTGAACTCCGAGGGTGGGGCTTTGGACTGATGGGGCACCCCTGATTCTTAAATCAAGCTTTGACAATGATGTTGAACTCCGAGGATGAGGCCCTGGACTGATGGAGCGCCCATGATTTTCAGATCACCGCTCTTGCTGAGCTTGAACTCCGGGGGTGGAGCCTTGGACGCCCGTTTTTTGAATCAGAACCCTTACAGATCCTTGAACTCCGAGGCAAAGGCCTTGGACTGATGGAGTGCCCCTGATTCTTCAGTCAAAACCCTGACAGATCTTGAACTTCGAGGGTCGGGCCTTGGGTTGATGGGGCGCCCCTGATATCGGGTTTATCGGGTTTAGCGGGTTTAGCGGGTTTAGCGGGTTTAGCGGGTTTATCGGGTTTAGCGGGTTTATGGGGTTTAGCGGGTTTATCGGGTTTAGCGGGTTTAGCGGGTTTCTCGGGTTTATCGGGTTTAGCGGGTTTATCGGGTTTAGCGGTGCGCGTCCGCTGTTTGCGCGCGCAATGGGAATTATGGTATAGTCCTTATTGTGGGTAATGCAGGTTTTCTCAACAACCGTAGGACGTGAAGATTAAGGCTTGAGGGTTTACGATGGCATCAGCACTTCAGAACCTCTGATAGACCTGAAGCAACCCTAAACCCTACACCCCAAACCCGACGCAGACCCTAAAACTGAGTTCCGCAGTTCCAGAACGACATCCTCGACCCCAAAAGGGTTTAGGGTTTAGGGTCTCGAGGGCGGTACGGGGTAGGCCCAAACCCCAAAGCGTGCATCCCTAAACCCTAAACCTGGGCCCTTGAGCCCGAAACCCCAACCCCCTCCCTGAAACCCTACTTGGAGGGTCGGGTGACTTAGTAAGTAGTTACTATATACACAGGTAGCTTAATAGAGACCCTAGTAAAATAACTACTTACTAAACCTTAACCATAAAACCTCGCACACATGGGCAGCTTCAAAGAGAAGGAATCCGCACCTGGCGGGTTGACCTCGGCGGGAGGCCCATGGTGAGGTATTTTTTGGGGTTCTCTGAGGACTGCTACTTGGATGATGCAGGGAGTATGTGTTTTTTGTAGGGTCTGCGTAGGGTTTTCGCGAGGGTTTCTGGCGAGTTTCTGGAAGGTTTTTAGGGCGTTCCAAATACAACGTCCTTACTTACAAGCCTGCTTATTAAGTCCCTCCCCTGAAGGAACCCCTATACATCCTTTAAAGGAACCTTTAAAGGGAACCCTGAAAGCAACCCTCAAAGGGACCCGTAAGGGTGCGGGCGCTTCTCAGAGCTGCAGAGGTCATGTTGGGCCTAAGGCTCAGAGATGGATCGAGGCCTAGAGTTCAGGGTTAAGGGTTTAGGATTTAATCCTTAGGGTTTAGGGTTTAGGGTTTAGGGTTTAAGGCTTAGGGTTTAGGGTTAAGGCTTTAGGCTTTAAGGCTTAAGGCGTAGGGTTTAGGGTTAAGGGTTTAGGGTTTAAGGCTTAGGGTTTAGGGTTTAAGGCTTCTTAGGGTTTAGGGTTGAGGGTTTAGGGTTTAGGGTTTTAAGGCTTAGGGTTTAGGGTTGAGGGTTTAGGGGGTTTAAGGCTTAGGGTTCAGGGTTAAGGGTTTAGGATTTCGATTTAGGATTTAAGGTCCGAACCTCCAGGCACGGGTGCAAATCCGATCCCAGCCAAACTCCGGCTGATAGCACGAAAGTTCGAACTAGGAATCTTATGTTTTCGGATTTTCGGACTTAGCATTTATCTTAGGATTTAGGATGGAGGGTTGGGGAAATTCTGATTTTGGGATTGGAGCTAGCTTGCAAGTTTTGGTTCAAGGTTTACGGTTGATGGTTTAGGGTTTGGGATCGAGAACCCTCGAATCTGAGGTGTCAGCGTAGAAAGGTTCCATTGTACTCATGGACCTCGCGAAGGAAAGACTCGCAACGTGGATCTCAATTGGGCCTTACATACACTATCAAACACAACAGACCATACATTGCTGATGCTCGAAAAACTTCGGGGCTCCTTCCTGGTGTCCATATTAGCACACATTCATTGCCCGTAGGAACCTGTGAGGCTCCACGTAGATCCTGTGGAAACAGCACCCCCTGGGCTCAAAGCCGCTGGAGGGTGTTGCTTTCGAACTCTTCCGGGTCTAGGCTTCAGGGAAGAACTCGTCACAAACATGTCAAAAAAACATAGATAACACAGAACCCCTTAGAACAACCTGGTCTCAAATCCCCTACATCTGAAACCCTAAACTTGAAAAACCCTAGCCTTACGCACATCACAAAACCAGCCTTCGGATCCTCCTTTTTCAAGGAACCCTTACAGGAACCCTTGTAGCATCCTTAAAGGATCCTGCAAAAAAGAAGAAGGAACCCTTAAAGGACCCTTAAAGCAGCTCTCTGAACGGAAGCCTTCAAGAAACCCCGTAAGGGGCCCGAGACCCAGAGCCCAGAGACCCCAATACCCCTTAATTAAGGAATATACCTTAAATCATATTGGGGGTCCTATTATAAATTATAATTTAAGGTATATTCCCCTAAACCCTAAACCCTAAACCGTTTTGGAGTCTCTGGGAGCCCAGGACGCCGGGCCGGCGAGGATGGCGACGTCCCCCGGCGCTTCGATGCGCCGCTCCGCTGCGGGCAGAGCGCCTGAGATCTGGGTCCCTTAAGGGTTCCTTTAAGGGCTTTTTTAGGGTTTAGGGTTTAGGGTTTAGGGTTTAGGGTTCCCTTAATGTTCCTTTAAAGTTTCCTTGAAGGGTTCCTTTAAGAAGTCCTTTAAGGTTTCCTTTTCCTTTAAAGTTTCCTTGAAGGTTTCCTTTGAAGGGTTCCTTTAAGGTTTCCTTTAAGGTTTCCTTGACGGGTTCCTTTAAGGGTTCCTTTCAAGGCTCAAGGATTTGGGGTTTAGGGTTAGGGTTGAGGGTTCGGGATGTCGGGGTTTCTATAAGGTTTTTGGGGTTAAGGTTTTAGGATATATGGGTGGTTGTCAAAATTATGGTCCCTTCTTGGATCCCTATTGTAATACGGCACCTATTATTTAAGGTACCCCAAAAGGGACCATAATTTTGACAACCACACATATATAAGCTTCGAGGTTCAGGGGTTAGGGTCTAGCCGGACAAACAACGGGATCCAAGTCTAGGGGCCCCACTGAAACTGAAGGACAGCCCCCAGAAACCGGGAGGAGCCAGAGACAGATCCTTTGGTGACTTAAGGCTCCCAGAGGCTCTAGTGTTTAGGGTTTAGGGTTTAGTTGTCGCTTTCAAGAGTCCCCAAAAGTACTTACCATTGGGGCTCTATATTAATCCATAAAGGGAGATAAACCTATGATACCTAGCTTTGGGGTTTTAGGAGGTGCAGCTTCGGGTCCTCTGTAGCCGTTTTGGTGCACTGGGGTATACCTACAAAAAAAGAAATTATGCGGATTGGTGTTCAGGGGTTTAGGGTTTAGGTTTTAGGGTTTAGGGTTAACGCTCTTGCACAATGGCAATTCGCTTCAGCACGACCCCGTGCTGAAGCCCACAGTACAGTAGACCCCAAAAAGTTGTAAACCGGTTTAAGGACAAATAGTGCTGGGATTCCCTATACATTACTCTAAAGGATGAAGGCTATTGGGTTTCCAACTTTTTGGCTTCTGCTGTAATTCTGTCCTGGCAAGCCTTTGTTTGGGAGTGCTCAAAATCAAAAACCTGCTAGAGCCCCTGATAAGGACTCGTCTCGAACCCTTATCCCAAGCCCTTGGGAGGATCCCAAAAGTAGATCCCTTAATGGGGGTTCCTATAAAGTACCCTTATTAGTATAGGGCCACAAATTCGGGGATCTACTTTTTAGATCCTCCCGGGCATCTGGGATGAAGCTGTTCAGAAATCCTGAGGCCTCGTGCAGGGCCTTATCCAAGCAGCTTGTTTGCTCCATGCTGGGCTTGATGGAAACAATGCTTGACGACCCGAAACCCCTAAACACTAGACTCCTACAGCCTAAACCTTAAAACCCTGAGGCCTAAAACCCAGACACCCGGACTTCTTTGAACCCTAAAATCTGAACCCTTAAACCCTAAACCCCAAACGAATGGCCAAGGGTGCCTCTGTTAGGGCTGCCGCGATGGAAGGCTTCTCAGCCACCATCAACACCTGCCGGCTCCACGCACAAAAGCTCCAAAAAGTGCATGGCCCTCGGAAACCCTGACCCTCAACTCGTGGGGCTTCGTTTAATTGAGAGTCTCCGAAAATTGGGGATCCGTATAATCAGGATCCTACTGTTCGGGGTGCTATATTAGAGTCGCCTATTTTCGGAAACCCCCATTTCGAAAATGCAATCACCTGCTCGGAACCTGATGCACGCGGCTCCTGTCAGTCATCGGCAAAAACAGCCGAAAACAACAAGGCGCTCTCTCTCTACGACCGTAAGTCCTTCGAATCATGGAAAGCCTGAAACTTGAGGCCTAAACCGGGTATTCAGCACAGATGACACAAGCCGCCCCTCTAGCATCCAAACCTGAAATGCCTGGAGTTTCACGGGTTCGAGATGGATCAGCGGCACTTGAAAGCGTGTCAAGGATTGCAAATAGGACGTCTACACCCGGTGGTCAAACAGCCAGGCTCATATAGAGGCCTTAATAATTAGAATAAGGTTTTGGGATAGCTATACTACGATTGTGATAAGGAGCTATATTAAAATTGTGATAAGGAGCCCCAAAATAGTGTTGGTAGTCACGAAATCCCATGACTGAGTCTCGAGCGACGAGTTCTCCGCCAATCATCCTGCCTAGGATCAGAAACAAAAGGCCTCTCTTTTTGGTATTGGGTAACTTTATAAGGAACCTAGGACTACAAAAAGGGAATAAGGGTACTACTGGGCATCCTAGCTGCTCACCGAACAGTGTCGTTGGAGCGGTCGATGCACGCGTCGGCAAGGCGCACCATGAGCTGAGCTACAACCGCCCAGAACGGTTGACGAGGTAAATCCTGCATGACCTTAAGGACCCTAAACTATGGGAATTCTGGTATATTCCTTATTATGGGTAATGCAAGATTTATATCATCAACCGAAGGACATCAGATAAGGGGCTTTTGAGCTGGATCAGGTCGTCGGGTGCTGGGTGTGCTTCGTTGCGACATAACGGGGTGCACAGTACAGGCTCCAGCTTTCCTGTAAGCATGCTAACGAAGCCAAATGGCCCTAGACACAGTATGTATACATGCATGCATACAAACATTCATCCATACTCCACCACGATATGCATGTATTCTGCAAGGTAGATAGCTAGCCGCCACGCGGGGAGATGGAAATTCTTGGGGTGCTTCTTGACATACGGGGTTCCCCTACAATAAATGGCAAACGTGGGGCTTACCTTCAACCAGTCTCTCCAAGAGTAGTTAGGGGCTCGGATTTCAGCTTGAAGTGAAGGCTTTAGGGGGTATGAGGTTCAGGGATCAGGGCATCGCGGGCCACTACTGACGTGATCCCGCTATCTGCACCGAGCCATGGTTCTTTCGTTCTTTCGGCAAGTTGAGAACAGCTTGAGACATTTCCGGTGTCCAGCCAGCCCTCAGCTGCAATCCCTCTGCGTGATACTACTGGGCGGCTGCCTTCAGCAGACGCCTTTCAGCACAGCCGTGCAAAAAAAAGGGACTGTGTGCTTTCTGACCAGCAGCAAACATTGACAAATTGGACTGGACCTGATGCGCGGAAACGTTACCAACAAGACACGGATCTATGATTTCGGTGATTGGAGGAAAGGATACTGTATGAGAATACAGGATATGATATCACAATGATACGATATGATATTCTAAGATATTATATTGCAGATGAGAATACCCACCGGTCGTGTCTTCCAGTCTTCCCGGTTGCTCTCTAGATGCAGGTCCTATCTCAGGCTGATGACCAGCCAAAAGCTCAGGCTTAAAACCGCCGAGCGTTGGCCGTTTGCCGAAGCCAGGCCATTCCCTGACGCATTGAAATTATCTGTCGTGGATGTCCCGGTGCTCACTCTGGAAGCCTCGGTAGTCTGCCCGGAAGCCTCGGTCGTTGGACTCGAAGTCGTAGGAGAAGGGTCCGAAAGTAGGCATGTCGTGTTGATGTCCGATGGCGCTGCCCCAGTCGCACACTGCAACGGAGGCTGTTGGGAGCAGCTCCCGGGAACAAACACACCACAGCGACAAGGGAAATCTGACGGGTTGTAGGTGTGGTTGCCCACCATGTACCTGCGTTCTTCTTAAGGGATTGAGTTCACGTCACCATGATATGGAACCAGGAAACCATACTATTTGCTATAGATCCCATTATAGTAACTTAAACTAAGTCTCATAACAAAAACCCAGGTACACACCACAGTCCCAATTGTTTTCGGCGCAGAGCTTGAAGCTTTCACGCATGGAAACACAGGGATCAGGCCAGTAGGATACAATCGACCATTGGCAGTCATCCAGCAAAACAAAGACCTTGCCCCACCTTTCAACGTAAGTTGCCGAATAGGTGGACAACGCCTCTGTCACCCTGTCCGCGAAGTCTTCTTCACGACAACTCGTCTTCTTGAAAGGCACATCCAAGGTACTACTATCCAAGTTGAAGTTGTCAGTAAGCTTGCATGTCAAGGTTGTGCTGTCCACGGGCGTTGCATTGCACAAATGCGACGGCTTTCGATCGCAGGCCTCAAATTGAAAAAAAATTGAGAGTTGAATCGCAGACCTACAATAATGCAGGAACCAGATTCAGAAACCTTGTGTCCTTATTGGGGGCCCTTATATGAATCCTAATATATTGGGGGTTATAGGGCCAAGGCTTCTTCATCAAGTTCCTACGTTATCATGGCCCATTATTCCCTGATTCCTTGGATGCCTCCAAAGACGAATAGCAAATGCTCAGGGAGACACGGAGCCCTAAACCCCAAACCCTAAACCCTAGACCCGAAACCCTAAACCCTAAACGAGCCCGCTAGACCCTAAATCCAAAAAAACACCTCGAGCCATGGAGCCGTAAAAGTGCTGTGCATACTGGAAGCCGTGGGCCACAGGAGTCCACCCCAGCCTTCGGTGAGATCGCACGTTTTCCAGGCCGCATCTTCCGGGGTAAAGGCCAGGACCATGACCTGCGCCACGGGTTTAGGGTTGGGCCTTGGTTGGGGTTTAGGGTTTAAGGACAATGTATGAAGTTAAGGCTTAGAGTTGAAAGGAGTCGGGCTTGTAGTTTAGGGTAGGGAAATAAAGGAAAGTCACAAGATGCCGACCAGTCGCCTGGTTGTCATCAAGCAGAATCTCGAAGTTTGCACCCAAACAACCACCATGCCCCGCCACTCGTCGTCCATCTCTGGAGTAGATGGAGAAGGTCCGGCCGTAGGCTTGTTCTACCCCATGCCTCAGCCCTAAACCCTGCCCTGAACTTCCTGAACCTTAAACTAAACCCTCAACCCTAAATGCTAAACCCCAAACTCCTAGACTTTCCTAAACCCCTAAACCCCTAAACCCTGGACCCTAAACCCTCAACCCGAACCCCGAGACCTTAAACCCCAGCAACCAGCAGCAGGAAGGCATGCCGCAAACTCGCAGTGGAGTTAGGGCTTGGGGCTTCATGTTTAGAGCTTAGGGCTTAGGGTTGAGGGGGGTTTGGGTTTGGGCTTAGGGAAGCCGGAAACACACACAGAAGACTGCAATGACTTTCTTTGGCTGTTATTCATGAAGTCATAGCCAAGGATGCTTGCGGATAGGTGACAACAGGTCCACAAAGTCCTGGTGTTTCAAGCCCGTTTTTGCGATGGCGTCCGACTGGTTGTTGTAACCTAGGTTTTGCAATGTCCCCTTAATAATAAGGGTGCCCTTTGTTCCTGGTACTCAGTTACCCTAAATCCTAAACCGAGGAGGGTACCACTGCCCCTAAACCCTAGACCCTAAACCCAAGAAGACTGAGGAACCCTAAACCGCCGAAACCCTAAACCCTAAACCGAAAAGGGTAAACTCCGCTGAACCCTGAACCCTAAACCCCTTACAGAAACCTTTATACGAACCCTACACCCCTCACAGAGACCCTTATAAGAACCCTTGAAGGAACCCTCAAAGATGCTTTTCAAAGGAACCCTTATAAGGACCGTTAAAGGGACCCCTTAAAGGAACCCTCAAAGATCCTCTTAAAAAGAACCCTCGAAGATCCATGTAAAAGGAACCCACAAAGATCCTTTTAACGATCCCTTAAAGGAACCCTCGAAGATCCTTGTAAAAGGAACCCACAAAGATCCTTTTAACGATCCCTTAAAGGAACCCTCAAAGATCCTTGTAAAAGGAACCCACAACTATCCTTTTAGATCCCTCAAAGATCCTTTTAAAAGGAGCCCTTGCGACACCGAGGAACCGTCCAAGAGCCACTGGCCGTAGAGGCCAAGGTCGCTAAGAGTCGCTCGGAGGCCTCCGGCGGCATTGCCTGGGGCTTTTAAAGGGGATCCTCTTAAAGGGTACCCCTTCTGAACCCTAATTTGGGTTCTCTTAAAAGGGACCTTATTGAGAGGGTCTATATCCCCGGTTTTGGGGGTTTAGGGTTTTAGGTTTTGGGTTTAGATTTTCAGGGTTTGGGTTTAGGGTTTAGGGGTTAGGGGTCAGGGTTTGGAGGTTCAGGGGTTTAGGGTTTTTAAGCGTTAAGGGTTCAGGGTTTAGGGTTTAAGGTCATTTTCCAATGAACCCATACAAGGTTTAAACACATATGAAAAGGAGTGTTTAGGGTTTGGGGTTGAGGGTTGAGGTTTTGGGTTTAGGATTTAGGACTGAGGGTTGAGGTTGAGGATGGAGTCATGTGGGTTTAGGGTTTAGTCTCTTGGATTTATGATGATTTATGAGATTACCAAGGACACTTGCGCAGGAACTTCCATGAAGTCGTGATATTGCGGTATGTAGTGGATCATACGCCTTTCTCACTCTGGCAGCTCAGACTACTTGGAGGGTCGGGGGGCCTTAGTAAGTAGTGATATTAACCCTAAACCCTAAACCGAATTTTGAATAGAGCTTTCTGTACCACAACCCCAATAAAGGTGCTACTCACTCCCCCGACCCTCAAAGTAGACCCCTTGAAGGCACCCTCATCGGAGCCCTTAGGGAGCCCTCAAAGGGAACCCTTAAAGGGAACCCTTAAGGGAGCCACCTTCCAGGTAAGCGCCCATCAAAGGGTAAAAAAAGAGGGACACCTAATAAGGACCCCTAGGTATATACCATAATATAGCCAATAGCCCATTATAGGGTAGTAGTCCCCATTAAGGGTCCCTCCTTTTCCCCTTTGAGCCTAAACCCTAAACCCTAACCCCGAAACCCTAAACCCCTAAAACCCTAAAGCCTGAACCCTAAGCCCTAAACCCTAAACGCCCAGTTGCCATCCACCGCTTCTGCACTAGACATGCCCAGCGGATCGAAGATCAAAGTCTTGGTCAAAGCTCGGAAATCCATTCCACTGATGGTCTCCTCTTGAAGATTAGGGTTCCCATAATAGGGTTCATATTAAGGAATCCCATCCCCTAGAATCTCAAACGCCCCTTTTGGCCTCCCATCACGCAGAAGCGGTTCAGGGTTCCGGGGTCAGGTTTGGGGGGGTACTTGGAGGGTTGGGGGACTTAGTAACTGATTATTTTAGGGACTTATAAGTACCATAACCCCAGTTAGGGTCCCTTTTAGGGTACTTATAAGTCTACTTACTACCTACTTACTAAGTCCCCCGATCCTCCAAGTAGGGGTTCGCTTATGGGATCTTTTCGGGTTCAGAGGCTTTCAGGGGGTTATATGAGGTTTAGGGGTTTCAGGATTTAGGGCTTTAGGCCTGAGCCCTATAGATCCCTTTAAAGGCACCCTTACAACTCCCCATGAACCTCCAAGTAGGGTTTACAGTGTAGGGCTCCAGGGTGCAGAGTCCTCAATGAGAGCCAAGATCTCCACGCCATCCCAGTGAACATAGGTCATCTCCTAGGTTAAGACTTTAGGGTGTAGGGGTTTAGGTTTAGGATTTAGGGTGTAGGGTATAGGGTATAGGGCTTAGGGTTTGAGGCATGGTCAGTTTGTGGGTTGGCCCTTTAAAGCACTTGAAACTTTGCTCGTAACTGAGATCCTCCAAGGCCCAAAGAAAAGAAAACGGAGAATGTCCCAAAGGCCGACCGAGTTTCGGTGTTCAGCTCAGGGGTGCAGTTTGGCAAGGGTGGATGATGCAAGCTGTTGTTCACGACCACCGTACGATATGCCGGGAGTCCGCCGGCGATGTGTTGCTGCCAGGCTTCTTGCATGAGTTCTTGCGATCTCGGCGCGCCCTCAGAGATGAGGCAAGCAGTATGCGAAGCTACATCGAGGAGCGACGTATTCTCGTAGGCTGTGCCAGCTGCTAATGGCAACCACTGATGTAGCTTGTCATTCCTGGTTTGTGTTCTTGGGCATAGACAATGTGTAAACTTCGGCTGCTAAGTTACCCACGCAAAATTATAAAAAAAAACAATCCTCAACCGTAGACAGACATGTGTGAAAAAGTGATTCTGGTCATGCTGCAAAGAATCCACGAAATCTCTGGCAAACTTTCATTTGCCATCAGGATTTGCATCACCACCCCCACCAAGGTTTTGGTAATGGAAGCATACGACCATCTCACGGCCGGCGGATTCACGGCAGCCGTCTTGCTGGAGTCACCTTCACGCTGGTACGAACCCACTGCTACTTGGGCCAGTTCGTTGCAACTGTTGCGAACCAGGCCACCCACCACATCCAACTGCGGTGAGAGAGAAGCCTGAATTTCGTCAGTAGAGTTATCCGCATCTAGCACCAAAAAACGTACACGTTAGTATACCCCCAAACCCCTATGTCAATTATTGAGGCCCGTGTATGAAGCTTCTCAGTTCGAGATGCGCCGTCTGTCAGCGTCCTCTGGAAGACAGATGTGAGACCATCGACCGCCGGGCCCGACATGCTTGCCGATGCTCCACTCGCTTATGGCGAGGGCTTATAGGGGTTAGGGGTTTAGGGTTTAGGGTTTTGCTTGAAGGATGAAGGGAACAAGGTAAGAAGGGTTATAACTACTCGAATTGGGTTGTAAGTAAAGTTACGTCACTTATAAGCCGACTTACCAAGTTGCCCTGATCCTTCAAGTGAAGTGTAGGCGGAAGATGGACACATCACGTGTGATGCAACCTCGGCTTTCAAACCTGCCGAACGTGGAACTTCGTCGACGAAACTGCGCCGTTGCTTGTGCCAGCAATGTCCGTGCCCAAAGAAATGATAGACACGGTTGGAATTCTGTACCCAGAGAACCCAATACCCCTTAATTAAGGAATATAGCTCAAATCATAACACGAAGCCCCATATGATTTAAGCCATATTCCTTACATTAAGGGGTATTGGGCTCTCTGGGTGAAGGGTCTTGCACCAGCATCTTCAAGACCTTTCACACGAGCCACATTGCAAACCCTAAACCCTAAACCGCTTGACAAACGAGGCAATCCAAACAAGTCAAAATTACATCGAAAAAAAAAAAAAAAAAACAGGCAAAAGCAGGACAAGCTCTGATCAAAAAGCAAAGGCAACTGTTGATGATATAAACCCTACATTACCTTGAGGATTCTAGACTGTGGGAATTATGGTATACTCCTTATTATGGGAAATGAAGGATTTATATCATCCACCGAAGGAAACCGTGGTTTCTCCTTACACAGTAGCACATCAGAATACAGTGGCCTTCCACGACATTGCATATGGGGCGTTCAGAACCTCAAGGGGGGTTTTGGTGAGCGCATGAGCGTAACGGTTTTGGGCTTTCGATGCTTAAGGTTTAGCAATTTGGGTATAGGGTGTATTTAGCAGTTTAGGGTTTGAGGTGCAGAGACCAGATTAAAAGGTCAGCATGAACTCACAGAAGAACTCGTCATGTATACAATACCGCAGACCTCCTATCGCCCTGTTTAGAGGACGCGTTCTTAAGGAAATCGTTATAAACAAAGAACCCTAAAAGATAGATAGGTTCTTCAGGGTTCAGGTAGACCCTAAACCCCAAGCAACCCCTAAGCTCCCCCAGAAGACTTCTGTGGCCGATCAATCAAGAAGCTCCCCCGACGCTTTAGGGTTTAGGCTGGGGCTTAGGGTTTAAGGTTTAGGGTTTAAGGTTTTGGGTTTAGACCCAAGTACCGGAAGCTACAACAGGATGGAAGCAGAACCATGATGCAAGGAGCATTCCATGACTCATCGTCGGGCGGAGTTTTTATTCCTTGCAAACCGTCGGAGTGAATAGAATCGCTTGCTGCGTTTGTGATCGCCCCGATACCCTAAATCCTGAACCCCTGAAGTCGCAATCCCTGAACCCTCAACGCAAAACCCCTAACCTTAGATCCTAAAACTTGAACGAACACAACACGTGCGATGAACATGAGCCCCTCAAACCCAGTGAAGCAAATGGCGGCGCAGGCCCGCGAGCCACCGAGCCAATGGTGGTGACTCTCCGGTACTGTTTCGGGTCTGCGGTTTAGGGTTTAGGGTTTAGGGTTTTTTAGGTAGTTTGAGGAGGGTTTAGGGTTTAGGGTTTCTTAGGTAGTTTTGGGGCTGTCTACTTGCATCCTTCGGTCTCACACTTCCACTGCTGCGGGGTGCAGAAAGCTTCTCGGCAACGGCTCTGCGCTGAAAGTGCTCGCTTGGCTATGTCCACCGCGGACCAAACCTTAAAACCGCCAAACCCCTAAACCCCTAACATTAAACCCTGAACCGTAAACCTCAAACCCTAAGCCCTAAACCCTAAGCTTTAAACCTTAAACCCTATACCCCAAACCCTTTGAAGCTGCGATCTTCGTCTTCTTTCGGGAGACCACGGGCTGCGAGATTGGATTCAGGCCAGCTTTTGCAGGGGGCAAAGAAATTAAAGGCTGCAACCCCCAACCCCTAAACCCCAAACCCCCCTAAACCCTAAACCCTGAAACCCTATACCCTAAACCCCCACCGCCCCTTCCCCAGTCGTTTTCTAGCGCATACAACCGCAGCTTCGTGTCGTTGCCTCCAGCAGCCAGCACTTTACCAGACCTAGTTCATTGTTGGGATAGGATTAAAAATGTACATTTTTCTTCCTTATTGGGTTCAAGTACTCATAAAAATGTACCTTGTTCTTCCTTATTGGGTTTAAGTCCCCATCAACATGTAAAATGTTGCCCAACTATGACGAAGAGACCAGGCCACCGCCCGAATGGGCTGCAGGGAGTGACCTTAGGGGCTGAGAAGGCCCCTAGCACAAAAAATGTTAACTTTTTATTGTTACTATTGTTACTATGGTTATTACTACTATTATTACTATCATCATAAATAACTATTGTTATAAGTATTAAACTATAGTAAGATTAAAAAGGTTAAATGTTACCTACTCAGCTTCTAAGTGACTGAGAACTGACATCAGCTGCAAACCAGGATCGTCAGTCACCTTGTACACATACACGTTTCCGTTCGCGCTACCTGCGGCAAGCCTTTCATCAGAAAATGCCAGAGAGAGGACAGCTTCCTGGGCATCATTGCGGCTCTTCTCGTACGAATGTGTCCATCCACCTGTCCATCCACCTATCGAAACGAAAACGCTCAATGACACTCTCCCATCAGCACTCGCAGACGCCAGGTACTTTGCTGACAAAGCCACAGCTTTGACGTCCGGGAGGACTCTGTCCAATGTAGGCCGCAGCTCTGCGTGCGAATACACGCGGACACGCGCGTCCGTGCTCGCTGTAGCAATCACCGTTTCAGAGCATGAGACAGCCGTAACAGGTGATACACCACCTGGCAATGATTGCAGAAGCATCAGCGTGTATTTTCCATCATTCTCTTGAAGCCTCAATTTATCCAATCTCCCGCTGCGGCCGCCAGCAGCCAGGGTTTCACCACACCACACCACCCCTGTCGCATTTCTGTCGTCTCGAACTGCCCGCAACGCCAGGTAGTTATGGGCACGGTGATACACGACAATCTTGCCATTCGCAGTGCTGACCGCCAGATACTGCGCACCAGGCGACGCTGCCAATGAGACGATGCTTGTCTGCGTGGCTGCCGCTACCGTTGCTCGCAGCCAATATTGTTCCTTTCCCTGCTTAAAGAGCTTCTCATACACCCGCAAGCCACCGTCGTCGCCTGCAGCTGCCAGGTACTGATGATGCGCCATACCAGAAGCAAAGACCACTGCGTTGATTGTTGCTTCCGCCTCATCCGACAAGGTTTGAACGAGTCCATATTGCTCCTTATCGGGCCAGGCAGAACGCTCCAGCTCAAGCATGCCAGCTTCTTGGCAGTGTCGCAACACATCCGTGCGCCCGTCCGGCTCCCCCGGCGCCTCACGAAAGCAGAGCCTTACTCCAGGCCACTCAGAGACTTCGTAAGGAAGCAGCAATTCGAAAATCGAAGTCTCCCTGGCGCTCTGGTTCACAAAAACCACGGAGTCAGCTGGGGCATGGCCGCACACAAAGCGGGCAGACTGGGCCAGCAGACTGTCGCCCCTGCCCAGGAATTCACCCTCCAGCGTCACTGTCAACAAGGGCCCGTCCTGAGTCGCTTGCAAATCGTTCCTCGTTCGGCTTTTGTCCACTTCTCCATAGCCACGGAGCGGGCACGCAGCATTCACTACGAGCCTTTTGCCAGAAGAGTTCCCGAAATCGGCAACTGCGCGCACTGCATCCAGCAACTCCACCTGGGTAGTTGTCAAAATTATGGTCCCTTGTTGCGTGCCCTAAATCATAGGTGGCGTACTATATTAGGGACCCGAAAAGGGACCATAATTTTGACAACCGCCCATATGACAAACCTCCCTAAATCCTAAACCCTATAGATCCCTTATAGGAACCCTCAAGGGATCCCTAAAAAGGGACCATAATTTTGACCCTGAACCCTAAACCCTAAACCGCCCACCAAGTTCATGGGCGTGGAGTAGGGCGGTAGGCGGTGGACCATTGGAGCTGATAGCGGAACTGGGAGCTTCTCCTCGAATAGTCATAGTAACAGCAATAGTCATAGTCTAAAAGTACTAGTAATAGTAATTGTAATAGTAATAGTAATAGTACTAGTACTAGTAATAGTACTAGTAAGTAATAGTAATAGTAATAGTAATAGTAATAGTAATAGTAATAGTAATAGTAATAGTAGAAATAGTAATAGGAATAGTAATAGTACTAGTATTAGTAATAGTACTAGTATTAGTACTAGTACTAGTACTAGTACTAGTACTAGTAATAGTAATAGTATAGTATAGTAGTAGTAATAGTCTAATAGTACTTGTATAGTATAGTAATAGTAAGAGTCTAATAGTAATGGTATAGTATAGCAAAAGTAGAATAGTAATAGTAACAGTAATCTTCTCCTCTAAGTACATGGGGTTCATGTCCACGATGCGAACTTGCAGGCTCCTGCTGATGAGTCCCGTTGCTCGGTCTGCCACCATCTCCCACGCATCCTGCATGAATTCCTGGGTTGTGCTTTAAACCCTTTGAAAATTATTTATGAATAGGTTCCCTTTATAAGGAAATAAGGGAAATTACAAATTATCCCAAAGCACAACCCAGATTCCTGCTCCTCTGACAGCAGAAATGCCCTGAACTCTTCGATCCACTTGCCCGTCAGCTGCTCTTGGGTGGCATACGGCATCCAGGGAACGAAGTTGATGATGACGTGCAGCTTCCCAAGAAATTGGGAGCCGAAGGCTTTCCTGTACTGTTGCAACATGTGTCTTCGGATGCCTAGCTTGCGGCGAATGGCGCCGTTGACAACCCAGAAAATAGCATCCAGCCCTTCCGTATCAGCCAAGTGATTGATGGTTTCGTTGAACTGTCTCTCGTCCACGGCTGGGCCCTCCGTGTCACCAAAGCCGGGAATGTCGAAGACGTTCAAGCGAGGTTGCAACTCATCTCCGAAGGCGTGGCCAGTAATCTCAGAGACATTTTTCGTGTGAGAACTCCAGCTGTTGGAGTACCTGCACGATTCATTCATCGTCAAGAAGCGACATGCAGACGACTTACCTGCCCCGGTGAGTCCAGTCAAAAGGATGTTCGTCTCCTCCAGATCGTTTCTCTTCTGGTGACGCCTGTAAAAATCGTAGGTCTCTTTGAGCCTCGGCTCTTGTTCAAGGATGTTTCCGGTAACTTCAATAAAGAATCCCTGAACCCCTAAACCCTTAAAGGAACCCTTAAGTTGAACCCCAAATTGAACCCTTATAGATCCCCAGCAAGCGCCCTAAAGCCTAAACCCCTAAACGCCCAGAAGCAGTGAGTTCCTTTCCCGTCGGAGACTTCCTACCTCGGGCGTCGCGTCCAGCTTCCGCTGAAGGTCTAAAACCTCCCTGAGATGAAACCTCGGCTCCCCCTAAACCCCCTTAGGGGGGTTGAGGATTTAGGGTTTAGGGTTTAGGGGTTTAGGGGTTTAGGGTTTAGGGTTTAGGGGCTTTGGGTCTAGGACCCAGGATTTTGGGACATTTTGGGGTGTAGGGCTTCCGCCCAAACTTGCTTCAATCAGGCAACCCAAGAAGAGAAGTCCAGGTTCCCCTAAACCCTTAACTTTCCCAAAACCCCAACCCTAAATCCTAAACCATACACCCCTAAACCCTTGAAACACTAAACCCAGAAATCCTCAACCCTAAAACCCCAAACAACCCCTAAACCCTAAACTGGCAGACCTGGGAGCAACTCAGAGTTGCGAACCTCCAGCATCAGCCGCAGGGGCTTCTCCAGCCGCTCTCTGCCAAACTTCATGGATAACTCCGCTGAGAGATCGCAGGCCTACAGAGCCCAGATTTTTGTGAGGATCTAGAAAGCAGATCCCCCAGTTTGCTGCCCTATACTACTAAGGGGAAGCCCCATTAAGGGTACTTTTTGGATCCTCCCGGGGGTCTGGGAGGTTTGGGGATTAGGGCCGTCATGTTGAGGGAAGCTGGGGCTTCGGAAAGGCTGGGTCTTCACGGTTTAGGGTTTAGGGTGCAGGCCTGCGAACACCACTGCTGAAAATCTGAGATCCTGCAGGTGATGTGCTCAGCTGACGAGGCTTTGCAGAACGGATTTCCGCGTGCGGAGTGGGTCGTCTTTGCGAGTGTCGCGGTGCGCAGATCGACGTCAAAGAAACGCCGGTCGGCCCTGAAATCGAAGCTTACCTGGGTTCTTGTTAAGGGCCATAGTTTGAGTTACTAAAATAGGGATCTATAAGGGTTCAACTTAGGGTTCCTTTAAGGGTGCTATAAGGGTTTAGGGGTTAAGAGATTTAACTTAGGTTACCTGCATAGGGATCTATAGTAAATGAAATGGTCTCCTTAGTATGTGTGATGCGTAGCTAACTCTCAGCGCGGGCTTGCGCTCTTTTCTCTCGACTCAAGGGCCCTGCGGTGCATGCGTTTGTCCTGACAACATGGCTCGACACGGAACTCCCAACTGGCAAAGCGAAGCCCATCAAGAAAGAGTGTTAGATTTGGGCGGAGTGCTAGTCGCTTCACATCCACCAGAGGGTCGTTCCAAATCTATACACATGAGCCGTTGCAAAGCCTCCTTTCGGAGTGCATAAAGTCCAACCGCCATTATGTGGCGTGTCAACTGGCTATTTCCCAGTCTCTTCGTGGTGCTGTCGGCCAACATGTAAGGCCCCGGTAGCCAATGAATCTTGGCGTTCAACACCTTGGCGGACGTCACGAGGACAGCGACGTCGATCTGGGCTCGTCTATCCAAGCCGGCAGCCCCGCTTCGTCTCTGGTACAAGTCATAGAGAGCTCGGGCATCCGTCACCAGCACGGTGTCGTCTTCGCAATCAGGTTGTCGGACAGCCACCACTGACTCATCAGTACCATAGCGGGACATATCCATCACCCTGGCCTCCGGGATGCAGATCTCGGCATACATCGCCCGCAACCATTCCATTTCGGACAAACCATCGTCCATTGCAAGCGTTTCCGATCCTAACGACGCTTTCACGACGCGTCGCAGCTTATGACTCTTCCAGCAAATGATGCTGGTCTGAGCCATGGCCCCATCCAGGATCGAGCGGTCCACGTAGGCGATCACGAAACCGCCCTGCGATTTCTCATCATCGTTGGCCAAAGAGGCGTCCGACACGCTCATCCAGATGCCATGCTCGAGTCCGATCGGAAGAACTCGGAGGAACACCTTGGAGGTCCGTTGGAGCTCGGAGATCACTTTGTTCGCCATCTTGATATGGCGAATCTGTGGAGGTTTGGATCCCCACGACATAGACATCGCACAAGCAGCAGCCACATCAGGTCGGCATTCCCGTCCAACCCACAGCAGAGAGCCGGCTGCCCCACGCAACATCGTGACCTCCTTCTCGTTCAGCTCGGCCTCGTCACCATCTTGCAAACCCTTCTTTGTCAGAAGCACCGGCCGAAGTTTCTCCATAATGTAGCGCTCCATGTCCACCCTGATCTCAAAGGTAGGAAGCTGGCGGATCGTCCTCCCGAGGTACTCGCCGTAGTTGTCGTACACGATGCGCCACTTGCCGAACTTGAAGCGCTTTTTGAGGGTCTCCATGAGCTCCTGGTGCCGCCCATCGCCCCCTTGGATGAAATCATCCACGTCCAGAAGCACCAAACCAGCGCAGCCGCGGTGTGCCCCGGCCTGGCGCTCAGCCTCATTGAACTCCAGGAAGTACAGGCAGGGGTCGAAGACGCTCTCGACGTAGCCAAGCTCCAGCAGAACCCGCCGAACCGTTCTTCGCCAGCTCGCTGGAGCGTTCACCAAGCCGTACACCGCCGTGAGCACACGGATCAACGTCCACTTCGGTCGGCCCGGTATGCCGGAAGTCGGCAAAGAAGCGTACAGGTTTCCCTGCGGCCTCGTCTGTGGATCAGACTGGCCAAAAGCGCTCGTCACATCCATGATGACCAGCCTGAACTTCTGTGACGAAATAATCTGAAGTGCCAACAGCCAGCATCACCGTAGGAGTCGCCGGAGTTGGCGCGAACCGTTCCATCTCCGACACGTCCGGGTCGCGATGCCCCAGCAAAATCCATCTTGCCTTGGCTTTCCACTGTTGACCCAGTTCACCGGCCTTCTTCGTTAAAACGAACCTAGAGGGAATGATTCGATCGCCTTCTTCAGCTCGCACCCGGTCCGCCTCCTCCTTCGTCTTCAGGAACTCAATCGCATTCCCGTTCTCGAGCGTGGCGACCTCAGCCACTTTGGCAGCATCGAACATTGCCATCTCGTCCTTCGAGAAGTTCCTCTCATTTAATTCTTTCCCGGACTTCTTGGTGAGCCCGACAAACGACCCGTAGATCTCCCGGTCGAGGTAGACCACATCCGCGAAGAGGATCTTTTCAAACAGCTTCTTGTCCCGGCTCGTTGGTCTTTGCCCTGTCAGAATGTCCTCCGGGATTGCCTCCAGTCCAGCTTGGTCTGCAGCGCTGAGCTTGAAAACCTGCCCACAGTTGCACTTCCAGAGCTCACCACGACGGGACACCCACACAGTTCGTCCCCGTTGAAGAACCACATAGCATGGCCCAACTTTAGCCAGTGAGCCACGTCGCCCAGCTCGCCATACCAGAACTGGTTCTCCTTCGGAAAATTCAAGTCGTTGTAGTTCTTGACGTGGTCGCGCTAGTCGAGCTCTGGCCAGCCGCTGCTTGGAGTCGAGGCTCATCAGGGCCTTCCGGGCGGCCTGTCGCATCTCACTGCTTTCTCCCAGGCAGCCTCAGCCGAAGTACTCAAGGCGTACTCGCGACCATCGGCCAACATGTCCAGGGTCAAGGAAGGCTGTCGCCCAAATACCCGCTGCGCCGGGCTGTATCCTGACCTGTTGGTCAACGTCTGGATCGCCCAGGAGGTCTCGAAGATCAAAGCTTCCACCTCCTCAAGATCTTGCGGTTGTCGTAGTTCACGTGTCTTGTAGTAGGCCTCCTTGAACATAGCACCGCGTCGTTCCACTGTTCCAAGTTCAAAGGGCGATTGCCTGTTGATCTCCACAGGCTGAATCCCATGCATCTCCAGCCCATCTTGAAATGGCCCACCAGTGAACTCCTTTCCTTCATCGAAGAAGACACACTGAGGAGCCCCGAAAACCCTGAGCCACAACCGGTTGAAACAACTCCAGGTCAGCGCTGAATTCCTCCGCCTGGCATCAATCAAGCCGAAGGTGCTGTAGAGGGTCCCAAGGCAGGTAATGTTGATCACCGGGTGTTCGGCCTTCTTGGAGACACCGGCGACAAAGAGGACATCGACCCCGATCACCACGTTGAAGTCGTAGAACCGCGGCGTCGCCGCCGGAAGTCGGGTTGGTGGTCGACGTTCCTTGGCACAACCTGCGCAGGTGAACTCCTCAACACACATACTGCACCACACTTTCACGTGTCCCAGCCGCCCGCAGCAGGCGCACAGACTCTCGGTTGTTTGGGTGTCCGAGGTTCACATGAGCACATAACACCTCGGCTTTCTCCCTTACACTGATCTCCTCGGTCGACACGTAGACCTGGTTCTCGGCATTTCCGCCAGCAGCACCCGACGACTGGAAAACTGGCCAACGGTACAGGATTACGAGGACCTTGCAGGCTCGGACCGCTCCAGGAATGCGGCCGGAGCTCAGGTCCAGTCACCGCCGGTGTCCTGTGCTGCCGTCCACCGCATAGTCTGATGTCCTGGGCCAACACATGGAATCGTGGCCCGGTCAGGCTGTCGAGTCACAAACATCACCTGTCCATAGTACTCGCGCCAGCTTTCCATCATTTCTCGTTCACATAGATTCATAGATCATGAACCACATAGTTCAGCTCGACATCGGCCGGAATACAGCTGCCTTGACTCTCTGGGACATCCAGAGGTTTCGCCGGAACTTCAAACCCGCCGGGAATGACCCAGGAGCCTTCGCCATCCTCTTCCAAACCATCTTCGCAGAGGTCGTAGTAGGCGTCCATGGTCCCGATGGTCTTGTCGATCGCCTGGGCCAGCTCCTTCTTGGCATTCTTTTCCAATGTCACCTCGATCGGGTCATAGTCATTCTCCCGAACGCAGTCGATGAAGTCCTGGTCCACCTCCTGCACCACCAGAGTGGTCATCATCGCTTGTAGTTCATATGGTGCACAGGGAAACCGGTTCACATCCAGGACGTTCCATCGTTGCTTTCCCGATCTGGCCGCGATCACCCGGGTGCCAAGAGGACTCGCAACTCGGGTCACCATCGTAGAACCAATCCACCAACTCACGGAGGCCACAGACCTGGTCCACCAGCAGAGCCACCGAGGGCTCAGTAGTCCAGCCAATCAGACTGAACCGGCTCCTCGAGGGGACTTGGCGTTCGTCACCTCGGGGTTGTAGCCGCCATGCTTGTAGTGCTCCTTGATCACCTCCGGCCATTCCGACGCCAGAGTGCTGTCCTTGCACTTCGGGCAGTACTACGTCATGCGCCCACGGTCGATGTTCGTCTCGAGGGCTCGCCGTTGGCATAGTACACACAGACGAATTCCCAGGGCCAGCTCCATCTCGGGGTGACCCAGCCACGCCAGGTGGCAACCATTCGAACCTCCCGCGCATCGCCACACAAACCTCTGTTCCTGCTTGTAGTACATCAGGTGAAGCCCGCCGAAAGGACACATCGGGCACTTCTGGATCAGGGCTGGTGGCTCCACAGACGGCTCCAGGCCGTCCACCTCCATCTGCAGCAGGTCGCGCCCGATCACCTCGAGGTCGGACTCCGGCTCCCTGTCCGAATTGTGGTAGGCCTGCGAGTCGGGAGTTCCAATGTCCATCACCGGTGCTTGAGAAGGCCTCGTCCTCCGGTCGATCGCTGCTAGTGGCAGTGGTGGCACCATAGAGCTCGTCGCCGGGGAAGATGGAGGACGCGTCGTAGCCTTCTTCTTGTCGGACTTCTCGGACTTCTCGGCCTTCTTCGCGAGGGGAGTGGTGTAATCCGGTTTGCGATAAATCATGATGGAGTTCCACTCGCTCATCCTGGAAATCTCCATCTTCGGGATTTGTTCGATCATCCCGCACGTTTGGCATCGGATCCAACTCCACTCCGCGTTCGCTCCGTGCTTCCGTCCAGGTGCTGACACGCCGGTGTTGGTTTCAACACGGGTGTCAGAAACTTGCTTCGGCCCACATGTTCTGCTCGAGGTCGTAGTTCCTGGCCGTCGTCCACCATGGCCAAACGATTGGCCGGCCGGAAGGGCTGAGCGCTGGATTGCGCCAGCAAAGCTGCCTCTCGTTGCTGCAGCTCCAAAGCACGTCGCTCCAGGGCTTCTCGCTGAGCCGCCAGTCTCCGCAGGGAGCGGTGTCGAGGTTGCGAAAGCACCTGCTCCAGAGCGCTGCTGGCTTGATTGTAGAAGGAAAACAACAATCGCAGTGCAAAGCGACGCCATCGTCGGAGGCAAGGGGAGAGTTTGCCCCGTTCTATTCACCACGGAAACGCTGAGTTCTGAAAGGGGTCTCGGGATCGGTCCCTGGTCCCAAACTTCACTCTTGAGAAAGGAGTAATTTTCCGGCACACACCATCGCTTCCCAAACTCACAGATGTTGACTTCTACATGTCCACTCAGCCGATGCTTCATGTACTGAAAAGTGTTCGCTTCCGTGTACACAGCCAGCAGATTGCACATGTCAATGACAGCACCGAGCTTTGTGAGGAGGTAGGCGGGCAGCAAGCAGGGTACACTTCCGGGGACCACTTGGACTCTGAGCACACCCGCCTTGGAACCAAGCCCGATGGGGATGTATGCCACCTTGGTCACTTGTTCAGCCCCACATACCCCGCGCACAGTGCCCCCATCCTCGTTTGTTATTTGCGCCCGAAGTTGGAATTCTCGTTGAAGTAGTTTGTCGTGCTTGTGCAGGGTCTCCTCCCCAATCAGCCTGTGCTGCGCAGCAGTGTCGATCAGCGCACTACATTCACCTATGGCTTCACTCATGTGTGCACTCGCAGCGGAAGGCAGCTCCAGGTCAGATTGACAAACCGCCTTCGGCAGCTGCTCCTCGACAAAAATCGCAAACACTTGTGCCTCAGCTTCTATCTCCTGAGACCAAAACATGCCTTGACCACCCAGAGGTTCCGGGCCAGGCTCTGTCATGAAAAACATGTTGGCGGTGGGTCCACCATTGGTCCGGCCACCTGTGCTGCCACCGGGAGAGCTGGGCCGCGTGCTCGCCAAGGAAGGAGCCCTTCGACGCTGGGGGCAGTCACGACTCCAGTGGCCCATCTGGTGGCACTGATGGCACCGGCTCCTATTTTTCAAGTCCTGAATCGAGGTCCGGGGCTTCTGGAACTCACCACGGGAAAACCCACGATTGGTCCGGGCTTCCTGAAGTGCTCGTCGGTGGTCCTGGGAGCTCGTCCCGTAGATCCCGAAGCCCTTGGTGTTCTTGCCGGCCGCCTTGGCTGGTCCACCGTCTTTCCCTTTGCCCTTGCCTGTTCCTTTTGGCCGCTTCCCTTTCCCTTTGCCCTTTGAGGCCCAACGTTCCGCCGTCTCGCCGTACACATAGTTCATGAGCTCCCCGGCGTACTCCACGGCCTCGGCCTCTTCGAGCATCTGGGGAAGGGGTTCGTGGAGGCACACGTAGACCTCGCCAGCCTCATCCATTTCCAGAAGATCGGAGAACACATCCTGCCCATGGAAGTAGGTCTCGGCCCCGTCATCAGGACCACCATATCCAGCATCCTGGTAGTAGGCGCCGCCATAGGAGTCGTAGGCGTAGTCCTCGCCATCCTGATCCCATTCTTCATCTCCTTCACCCCAGTAGACCCGGCCGGGCGGAGCCTCGTCCACCGCGTCTCCAAAGATCTTCCGGATCGCCTCCTCCACTTTCTTGAACTGGATGCTGCCGTCGGTCAGCACCCGGATCCGCTGTTGCTGGTCACTTGTGAAGCCGCCCTGCCGCAAGACCAAATGTCCAAGCAGGTGCCCACCGGCTTCCGTTGCCAGCAAGTCCAGGCCCTGCTTCTTCAGCTCAGCAAGGCTGCCTTCTTCGTTGCCAGAAACCCGCTGATCGTTTGTCCTTGCTTCCTCCGGCCCTTGAAGATCGCCTCTGAAAAAGCCTGCTCCAGCTTTGCAACCTTCAAGTACTCATGCTGCTCCTCGATCAGGCGAACGATCTCCTTGTAGCCGTCGGGGGCCGTTATCTGCTCAACTGTCAAATGCGACAGCGTAGCAGACAGCCGGCTGCCGTAGGGGATCGAGTCCACGATCCGCTTCCCGATCAAAGTCGGAGGCAATCGCTCCAATGCCTCCACCAGCCACATCCGGAGATTCCGCGCGTACTCCCTGTACTGAGTCTCCGGTCTCTCACCATCCCACCGAGGAGCCGCATCCATTCTGAAGTCAGCAAAGGGTCTCCGGCCGCCGCCGCCAGAGCCATCCAGGCCGTCACCATACGGCGGTGTCGAAGGCGCAGCCGGGGATCTCGCCCGGATCGGCGAAGAGCCCGGCGTCCTCGGCCTCCGGTCCGGCTGGGAAGTAGCCGCTTGTTCAGTCGCCATGATAGCGCTTGGCCTCACACAAAATCTGTTGCACCACAGGAAAACTCGCCTGCCAGGTCAGCAGGCTCCAAAACTTCAAGGAGGGCCTCCAGCAGGTCCTAAGAAGGCTGCCCCCTTGTTTCAACACCTCGCCACGTCGAGGCAGATCAGAGAGCCCAGCTGCTCTCAAAAACAGTTGGTCCACGGGGACCTGGCAAACTTGTAAAAGAGCTCGCTGCTCGCAAAGTTCAGAAGAAATTTCTTCCCCGAGTCCTGGATCGGGTAACCGGAGCACACGTCGGACTCCAGACCGCGGGGGCGTCCCCCCGGAGAGAAAGCGCGGTCTCGGAGCCACTGGTCGTCACCAGGGCTCCGCTACCATGTGATGCGTAGCTAACTCTCAGCGCGGGCTTGCGCTCTTTTCTCTCGACTCAAGGGCCCTGCGGTGCATGCGTTTGTCCTGACAACATGGCTCGACACGGAACTCCCAACTAGCGAAGCCCATCAAGAAAGAGTGTTAGATTTGGGCGGAGTGCTAGTCGCTTCACAGTATGGTCCAGATCCCCGGGAGGATCCAAAAAGTAGATCCCTCAATGGGGGTTCCTGTAAAATACCCTTAGTAGTATAGGGCCCCAAATTAGGGGATCTACTTTCTAGATCCTTCTGGGCACCCTAAACCTAAACCTTACACCCTAAACCAAAACCCTAAACCCTAAACCCTAAACCTAAACCCTAAGCCTGAATCCTAAACCCTAAACCTAAACCCTAAACCCTAAACCCTAAACCCAAACCCTAAACCCTAAACCCTAAACCCCTAACCCCTAACCCTAAACCCTAAACCAAAGCCCTAAACCCTTAAAAGAACCCAGTTACAGACTCCCAGGCCCCTTGGAACCTCTCACTTGGGAATTTGCTTCTGAACGCAGAGGGCTGGCCGCTCACGACAGCACTCCTTAGGGATCCCAAAAAGCACATAAGCATAAGCTTTTACAGGGATATCCTTACCTGAATGGGCTTCATTACAAGGGGGTTTATATGGGACATCCCTATCCTAAGTTTTGCTTATGTGCTTTTTTGGGGCCCGATTCCTGCTCATCGTCCCAAGAGTGATCTGAACCTTCGGGAGATCTACCACGGCCACGTAGACGGTGCGAGTAAAGAATCCGCACAGCTTAAAGGAGCTCCGCATGCCGAATTTCTCTCGAGACAGCTCCATGGTGAGCTGTTGGGAGTTGAGCCGCATGTTCGCTTTCCTGCGCAGAGGCTCCCAACAGCTGTCGCCTGGGCAAACATAAAAGGAGCTGGCCGTGGATGTGTCTGCAGTCAAGCGCAGGACCACCTGGTGGGGCTTTTTTCGGCTGTGAAGGGACGGAGCTCAGAATGCGCATGTAGCAAAGAACATCAAGAACGTAAACTAGTCTTTCTTGCAAACGAAAGCTTCTCACAGGGTTGAGCTTCGGGAGCGAAAATCCAAACACGATCCTTCTCAAGGGTAACTTGATGCCGTGACGGCGACGCGTGGAGGCGAAAGTTAAGTAAAAAAGACATGATCAACAACCAAAAAGACCACTGGGCGGTTTGACAGACTTGGATGGGAGGAAAGTTGCATAGGTCGACGAGGGCTGTTTATCTGTATTGCAAGACCTCTCCTTGCTATAATGAGATGCATGAGAAACCTATGAAAAGTTGATAAGCAAAACGGGATTTGTCGAGCTTTTCCGTTATGCCTTTTGATACGGGAAACGCAAGAGGTTCGACAGGAAAGCTCGCAATAGCCTGCTCAAGACACAGCACTCATTTAAGCCACACTAACTAATTGGCCTAGCAAATGTCCAATGTTCTACCATGTCTCACAAGAACATCGGACAACGCTCAGATACCACGGCGGACAGATAACCTACCACCACCTGATCTTCACCCTCGTCCGGCACGATCCAGTAGTGCACCTTGCCCTTATCCTCGAAGAACTGGCCTCCATGAACTTCGAAGTTGTTGATCTGCGGCGTGAAAAGCCTCTTGTAAATCTGGAGCATTGCGGCTGGGAGATACACCAGCAAAGCTAGAAAGACGAAAACCAAGAGCAGGTGTACTGGCAGCGCACCACGGCGGTGAGACATGAGAGCAGGGACCTTTTCTACCAGCGAAGGGAGATCCGCGAAAAACTTGTCAGACACGTCAGGCTCCAGTGCTGGGCTTGAGACGCTGACCTCGTCTGTCCTGTTGCGAGACGCGAGCTCAATGCCTTCTTCCCTTGACGGTTGACGGACTGCCCAGATCTTCTGGCGCATCCATGCCTGAGACCATTGAACCTGCTCGATGTCTTCTCTTTCCATCAGCAGGAAAGTCGGAAGTGGTCGCGCGTTTCGCATGAGCCACTGGCATTCATGCCATCGAACCTTTGGCGACCGCGCAAGTCCATGCAGGCTCGCTAGGTACAGCACCAGCGGCAGCACGCGCTGGATGCCTTCTAAAGGCACGTCTTTCAGGGGCATTCTGCTGAACACCACACTCTGCCAGAGCTCCACGAACAGCAATGCCAAGTTCACGAAGGCCAAGAAAACCGTAGAAACTCCGATGCGATTGTGCCTAAGGCTTTTGGCAGGCAGTTGGAGCCCGAAGCCTTGCAACATGGCTTTGTCAATCGCTATCCGCCGCAAGTAATCGGCGAGCATAAACGATGCGCTCGCGAGCACGGCGCTGCAAGTGAAAGCCGTGATGGCGAACATCGAAAACCACAGTATCACAGAGCCGTCTCGGAGGGAGACGTCGCTGATAGATCTCTTGAAGGCGATGTATTGAAATGCAACAAGACCGGCGAGGCCAGGGGCATGGCTAGCCAGTGTGTAGATGGCCAGCTTGTACAACGGCTGCATCTGATACACTCCATTGGCGAAGGCCATGTCGCAACCTGATAGAATCGAATTCACGCAGGAAGCGGAGAGGCCTGAGGGTCTAACGCATGTCATGGATTGTGTAAGTGGGACTCCTGTGGCAGCGATGCTTTCTCTGCTTGATAAGAATGTCTGCGAAGCTCGCATAAGAGCTTGTTGTACATATTGGTGGTACTAAGAAACCCGCACAAATTATTCAGGAATCATGAATGGAAGGGACGGCTTTCTGCATCTGCTTCACCAACGACATTGACACATCGCCGAGGCTCGAGGCCATGCGCAGAGGGGTTAATTAGTTCAAGGTTCAATGTTCCGAGTGCACAGGCTCTGCACCAAAGCGTTTGATCACCAGACTCATCCCAAAAGCCGGTAACCACGACCCCACCCAGAGTTGATTACGTCCAACCGGAGCTGAACGTGGCCCTTGAACTCTCGGAACGAACTGCCAGCAACAACCCCGTTTCACTGGCATGCCGTGAACATCCTGGCAAGCATAGTTTGCAAAGAGTCCGGAGAGAAATGTAAAGTAAGGGTTTGATTCAGGCTCACCTCTGAGTTAACAAGAACTGAACAAATGCTGCGAATGCACCTACAAGTAGCTTAAGTTCAGTGCGGTGGGTGGGCCTTAGGGTTCACGGGGCCTGGACTGTCGGTTCTGCAAGTGTAGAAAACACATGTGGTTTCGGCTCACCTTCAACCAGACAATGGCCTGAAACCTATGGCCCGCGTTGCTCTTCGTTTGGCGAAGCTGACATGAAGAATCACACCAGCAGATGTCAACATGTAGGATCGAGATTGAGCGCAGCATAGCCTACCGGGAATCCCTAAACCCTAAACCTAAACCCTAAACCCTAAACCCTAGCCTACCGGGAATTAAGACGCCCAGCCTACTGCCCAATGAAACTTCAGCTCGCACTCGTACACTCATGACCGGGAACCCCCTGCAACCTGAGGCCTATGGGTTCACTTCAAGGGATCCATAGGGATTCTACAAGGGTATAGGGTTTAGGGTTCATAGGTACTTATAAGTGGGGTTATAAGTCCCCTAATATGGTTTCTGCCCAAGTCTGTCACGCAACACGTTCCGGAAAATAGGGGACCCTAATATAGTACCCTAAATAGTATTTTTTTCGGGCCCCAAAGTAAGGTACCCCTAATGTTCGGAAACTCTAAACCCAAAACCCTAGGCCCCTAATTTTCGGACCAGCAATTTCTGCAGCCGGCGCTTCGACGCGCCGCGCCGCAGTGGAGCGCCTGAGATCTTGGCCCTTTCTGTGAAGTTTAGGGTTTAAGGTTTAGGGTTTAAGGTTTAGGGTCTAGAGTTTAGGGGTTTGGGATGTCGAGATATAAGGTTTTGGGGCTTTGGGTTTGAGTTTCAGGATTTATAGGCTTCAAGGTGGGTTTAGGGTCTAGCCGGACAAACAAGGAGATCCGAGTGTAGAGGCTTTATAAAGCTGAAACTGAAGTACAGCTCCAAGGAACCGGGACGGTTGATGATATAAATCTTGCAATGCCCATAAGAAGGAATATACCATAATTCCCCTAGTTTAGGGTCCTTAAAGTAATGCAGGATGTATATCATCAACAAAAGGACTTCTGTTGCGGAATACATCCCTTGGGGACTCTAGGCCCCACAGACCCTACTTGGAGGTTCATGGGTAGTTATAAGGGTCCCTTTAGAGGATGTATAGGGATTCTATAAGGGTATAGGGTTTAGGCTCCATGGGTAGTTGTAAGTGGGGTTAGCAAGTCCCCTAATATGGGTTATGACTATAGTTATCCTACGTATACCCCTACTTGTAACTACCGATGAACCTCCAAGTGGAGCTGCTGGGATTTTAGAAAGCGGAGCTTCCCTTCGTTTGTTTCGGCTCTGGGGCAGCGGAGTATAAGCACCAAGCAGACGATGCAGTTTAGTGTTTAGGGTTTCGGGTTTTGGTGCAATTCGCTTCAGCATGACCCCGTGCACAGCGCTGCTGTAATCTGACCCCGTAAACCCTGAACTTCCAACAAGGGTGCCTCGGTTAGGGCTGCCGCAATGGAAGGCTTCTCGGACACCATCAACACCTGCGGGGTCCATGCACGAAATCCCAAGAAAAGAGCGCATGGTTCTGAACTACATGGTTTCTAAACTCTCAACTCTCAACCCCACTAGTGGGGCTTCGTTTACCTACTTTACGCTGGCCCTGTTGGTCATCGACAACAACCAGCCGCTCCCTCGTTTCCAACACGAGCGCAAATCCTTCGAATGACGGTAAAAGCCTGAGACTCAAGGTCAAAATCGGGCATTCAGCACAAATTACACAGGCGGCCCGTCCAGCATCCTACTGTTATCCACGTAGAGTTCCTACTTTCTACCCGTCAATCTCCAAGAAGGCTCATGCCCCACGGCTGAGTCTCGAGCTCGGAGTTCTCCGGCAATCATCATGCTCGTCAGAGACGCGATCGATAAACGGTTTAGGCTCCAATGTTCCCTAAATCGTACTTGGAGGTTCATGGGTAGTTATAAGTGGAGTTATAGGTCCTCTACTATGGGCTGTAACTCTAGTTATCCTACTTATAACCCTATCTATAACTACTCATGAACCTCCAAGTAGACCCTATACGTGTTAGAAACGCGAACCATGAGCTGAGGATGTCAGACGTCAGGATCTTTTGAGCGTGGTCAAGTTGTTGGGTGCGGGGTGTGCTCTATTGCGAGATATTGGGATCCGCTGTACAAGCTACAGCTTTCCTTTAAGCGTGCTAACGAAGCCGAACAGCTCAAGATAGCTTCAGCACCTGCAACTCACTCACAATGGCTGGCACATGGACTCAATACCTCGGCCGGTAGATGCAACAACTAAACTACTCATGCCGACACATCTCACGCCTGCACACAAACACGCGTGCACACACACAGACACAGACTGCATACAAGCAGTGTTACAACTAGGCCCGTCCACGCAGTCGTCTGCAGTAAGAACGGGAAGCAGTCAACTTTTCTCCGTTGCATCGGTGAATGGGAGCAGGTGGATACTTCTGATCGCTGCTCCACAAGCTGTTAATGCCTCATGCTGGCCAGCAATCTTGTGGGTATGTCGCATGGAAACAACACACTCTCCAACTATGTGAAAATTTATGTGGGTGTACGTGCAGGTGCATACAGACATGTCAATGTCAATGTCTTTCCTTCGTTCCTCGTGCATTCACTCATTCATCCATCCCTACATCCATCCATCAGTCCGTCCATCCATCCATCCAGCCGTACACCAAACAGATACTGATGCAAAGTGCAAGGTAGAAAGACAGATAAATAGATGGATAAGATAGACAGATGCACAAGAAGACAGATAGATAGATGAATAGATGGATTTTAAGAATGATAAAGACAAATGGATGGAAAGACAAAAAGGGCAAAGAGAGAAACAGATGAGAGCGAGAGAGAGACGGAGAGATGGCGACTGAGAAATAAACAGATAGATAGATCGATTGACTGATACATTTCATTGGGTTGAGAGACACAGTACATGCATTTGTTCGCGCCTGCATAAGTCTTTCACGTGTCTATGTTGGCGGCTATGTCTGGGAAGTCTGTGAGTGCAGCACATACCCACACAAGACCTAAGTTTGGGCCGACACATTCAAAACTTTGTGCATGGCACAGAGCCCTGCACCCGGAACACATGAAGATCCTGCCGCAATCGGAACGAATCTAGGTTGGCCCTTGAAAGCCCGTAACCCAAGTTTGTAGATACGACCTCGTAAAGGCCAATGAGGGAAAATCAAAAATATCCCGAAGGCCGACCTAGCGATTAGAAGTGACAGCAACAGGCACCTGCGGCAGTGGAAGATTGGCATGCGCAGCTTGTCAATGCATGCTCCTGCCTCCAGGTCAAAACTTCGAGATCGCATACGCAGGGGAAACTGCCCATTAATGTGCACCATCTCAATGACGTTGCTGCTCCATGGGAACGACAGGCCAGCAACAGGTATCGGGCGGCAGTGGAAGATGGGCATGCAAAGCTTGTCAATGCACGCTACTGCCTCGCGAAAGGGCATATCAAGATCGAACATGCCGTGCAGAAAGTCTGCATCAAATTAATTAACGGTGTCTCTGCTCTACGGATACAAATGAAGCGAGTGGCAACAAAATACCATCGGAAAGAGCCATACTAGTTGCTGCCTGCGCAGATGCCGCCGTGTCAAAGCGAAGACATATAACACCTGCGTTCACGGATCTGCTCTCCAAGCCTGGAAGTTGATCGAAACGGGCATCATGCAACGGCAACAAAGCTTGGACGGCTAGACACGTCCTTGCAGGATCTCTGTCGTTGACGGGTGACATATCGGAGTCACTTGCATTGGCCTCAGAATCTTCCATCATGCCGTGGAGAGCAAGCCAGACCAAGTCCGTAACGAACACATTCGTGAGGCAGAAGTCTGCATGCATCATCGACCAGAGCCAGGGAAGGTCAATCTTTGCTAGAGTCTCAGAAATGTTCACTCCAAGATTGCGGGCTTGCATCAGCAAATAAGCTCCCATACATGCCAGATACGTCGTGAGCCACAGGAAATAAAACCAGGTCTGATTGGTTTGCTTGCTGCAGAGCACGATGACAAGTGAGGGTACGACCCAAAAGCAAATGACAATATTCTGAGACCATACGTCCTCGGTGAGCTGGTTGAAGAACAGCAGAGGGAAGATCGTAACGCAGGGAATCAGCAGCGCTAGCAGCCACAGAGATCCTTGCAAAACACGATGCATGCCGCGCTGCATCTCAGTCTGCATCATTACAAGCCAAATACCGCGAACGGCAGATACGGGAATCGCGAAAAGGACGCCAAATGCTTGCACGCCGAGCAGTGCACCAAACGTCATCCCCAGCACACCAGACACCGTGAATTGCACCAAGTTGTCGAATCTAGTTCCACAGCCAGAAAATGCTTGGGGGAGCTGGGTCAGCTGCATGTAATTTGGTACAAAAGTGCTTAAGGCAGACATCATTGCCACGGCAGCAGCTGCAAAGGCACAAGTCTGGCTTCTGTCCTTCCAACCATGCTGTTCACAAACTGCGGATGCGAATACCAGCAGTAGCAGTAAAGCTTGCAAGGTCAAGGAGAGTGAAAAACACCACTCATACCCCATGAAGGGCTGGTCAAGAACCGTACCTTGGTTGCCCGAGTAGTACTCATTCTTAGCGAGGAATTTCCGGAGCTGCTCGATGCCAAACTCTGTGGCTACCTTGCTTGGCACAATTCCCCATGTGTGTGGAAGGCCATCCCGGATCAAGATCTCCCGGAGAAACGCAAGCAGACCATGCGAGAACCCAAGCCAAAGAAATTCCTTCCGGTAGTCACAAACTGAAGGGCCGTGCCGGTTCTCATCTCTTTGGTCATGCTCCGAGCTTAGCAATCCCTGTTCCAACGAGCTTGCAGTTGAGTGCCATAGCCTGCTCGACATGGCGCTTCGCAAACAGCTGACTACCCGGCCACCGAGCATCCACCAACTTAGAGCGATGCACACGAACAGAATGCGTGCAGCAGTTGTCCACGAGAAATCCAGGCCACTGGAATCAACTCGTGGCAGATGCTCTAACCCCGCCATGAGATCTTGTTCAGATTGAAAAGGCCAGGTGAAGAGCATCAGCACCAACGCCTTCACTTCGTACAGGAAGAAGTTAGACATGAGGCCTGGCCGCCAGTGTCGTTGCACACTTACAAGCATGGTATCTTTAGGAGCATGTGGAACCCAGGACCAGCCATGTTTGATGACTGGCACATAGTCCGTGATGCTAACACACTGGTTTTTTGGTATCGCTGCCGAATGCGTGATAGGTTTTTGACAAGCACAAACAGGATCACACAAGGGTGCCTGCAAGCCAGCCAGCCAACACAATACGAACAAGTAGATACTAAACTGGCTGACAGCTGGTTCAAATCAGATCCCGGAAGCGTTCCAGGTTGCAAGTATCCTTCCTGTTTTGCGTGCCTCCGGATTCACTTTGCAAGCTTCGTGAGACAGAAGCCTGGGTGCTTGCAGGTCAAGTAACCTATTTGGTCGCTCCGGCCGGCTTTAGAATCCGTGGGCTGTTATCTTCCGCCCTGCTCCTGACGCATGCTCCGAGCAGGTGGTGTGCCCTCTCCTAAAGGAGTGTAACAACTGCTGCATTGTGATTTCGTTGGCCTGTCAATCTAGAAAGCTGCCCGTTGCACATGCCCTGCAAGGGTTACGGACATGGTTGCAAGCAGGTTGGTTCGAAGAGACCACTCTGTAGCCGCACCTGTGCGACAGCTTTGCGCAGATTCTTTGACTCGGTTTGTATTCCTCGCCAGAGCGAGTTCCTCTGTTAGAAAACGCAAATCCCGACAGCGACACCGAAATGGAAGCTGCTTCTGAGCGACGAACCCCACATGCGACTGCTTACTTACGAGAAAGGGTCTGCGACAATCCAAGTCTGAATGAGCATCATCAACCGCGGAAATGGTAACACACATCTTCAACGTGGATTGTCCGGCATCGCGTATACGGCTCAGACTTCCAACACGCCAAACAACACAAGGGCACAGATTAGTGCTTCTGTTCAACTGCTACCGAATTAGCATTGCGAATTTAGCAAACATGGACGGTGCCCAGCGAAAGGCCCATCGTAGGCATTGGATGGACAAAAGCAATCACAACTGTCTGGCCAGTCCCCTCTCACGCTTCGACGGCATGCCGTTGAATAACATAGCCGAAACCACGCCCTGAAGCAGCAGCAGCAGCTGTCTGATCCCTGAGATCCCAACAAACCCTCGCCTAGCCAAACGATCTTCATCGCGTGGTAGAACAAGGAAACCAGTGCATCCATTTCCAGAATCCAGATTATCCAAGGAAACGACCGCTGCCACAGACGCTTCAGACACGCTGGGGAAAGAAGGCTCTTGATATCCAAGAGGGGTGCCGCGACTGGCCTCAGGTGAGCATTGATGAGTTCGTCTGCCGCATCCTCCAAACTGCGCTTCACATTCTTCAAGCTCTTGCTGGAGTTCCAAACAATGTCTTGTAGTATCGAGTACATGCTGACGGCGATGACCCATCCAAGTGTGACGAACTGAGACCCAACGAAAAACATACTCAAGCCAGAGAATGGGGTGTGAAGTGCTGTGGAGCTGGACAAGCCCTCCAAGGCCTTGTGAAAGCGGCTCCAAAGCAGTGTAGCGCCCAGCAGTGACGAGACAGTGTACCCAGCCGCAAGGGACAAGATCGCGCCCATGGGCTTCTGCTCTTGCTCTTGTCTGAGCAACATTCGGAAGAACGGCACAGACAACAATGGCCTGCACACCCCGATGATTCCATATGCAAGCCACCATGTTGAGTTGCCACCCAAGGTTTGGTACGCAATCGTGAAAGCGCCCAGGATCGCAGCGGACGGTATGAGCTCCATCATCAAAATGAACGATGTTGACATGTCCACCATTCCTCGCACCCGACGCTCGTTCCAATGCACGGTCGTGAAGACCAAGGCTCCAATGAAGACCCCCGGCGACAGAGCCAGCAAGAAGAAGATCAAGTAAAGCCCAAGATGGGACACATACAAGGCCGTGAAGCTACAGCTGACAAAGGTTCCTGCTGCCGTATGGATATCAAAGTCTGACTTACCCAACACCTCCTTTACAATATCCACTGCGGTGCCGGGATACCAGCTCTCTGAGTGTGATGCAACATGCAGCGCGACTTGCTTGCCCAGGTTCACTCTCAGCGGAACAACGATAATGAAGGCCAACTGCGACACACTAACGAGGGCACTAAAAATGACGTGGCCAAGCACAGTGTCCTCGATGGACGCCTCGAACAGCTTCGTCAGGGGTTGTGGAACTTCTGCTTTGCGAGCCGCACAAGCAAGCGCAAGTCGCAACTGCGGGAGCTGCCTTAGTGTCTGCCTTAGTGCGGCAAGGAAGAGAGGCCAGATGGCATATATATAAGTAACAGCAGTCGCGAAATTGGTGCGCCACTGCATGCATTCGATCACGTCTGTCGGAGCTGAGATACCAAAGTCTGAGAACGCCGACTCCGTAAAACCTGCGAGAGGACCACTTTGGTGCCAAGCCAAGCAAAGAACGGAGAGAGCGACAGAAGACACGGCCCACTCCCAAGAAAAAGTCCAGACACACAGCCCAAGATTCAACAACCAGGGCAGCCATGCAATGTACTTGATGACGGCAATGGCTGTGTCTTCAACGGACTGCTCATGGCTGGGGAGCTTCGGCTGCTCCGCAATGAAAGTCTCAGCAGCCGCAGCTTCTGCATCAACAAACTCAAGATATCCACCAGCGTCCTGTTCCTTGCTCAGCAGGAACACCTGCATATTCCGGCACTGACCTTCCATCATGTGGCATGGAATGAACTGAGCAAGCTCATGTGGGATATGGAGCGTGAAATGCTCAAGCCTCTTGTTCATGGCTTGGATAATATCGTTCAACAGAAAAGTTGGAACCGATTCAGCCATTGGGACTCGTGGATTCCGCAAGTGGAACCCAGACACCCGAGGAGCATGCTCCCCCGTCTGTGCCGCCACCGATATAGCCAAGCTACCATCTGCCTCTTGGCGACCTTGTGCTGCAGCTGCACTCTGCATGTAATGCACTGAAGCTGCAAAAAGCGGCTCTTGGCGGCTGGGGCATGAAGTCCTGACATGTGCACCTGCTACTGTCAGCCAGAGCAAGGAAGATTGTCCCGAAGAGGAAACCGTATCCGTATCCACTGTGAACTGCATCTTCCCAAACTGCAAGTCGTTCCGGAGTGCTGCATCCAGAACGTTTCTGGATGTATTAGATGCATATGCCATCAACTGCTGAGACCGCGCCCAGAACAGCCCTTCAAGCAGAGATGTGGAGAGGCGAATCGTGCCATGACCGTCTGCACTCAGGCTTGCTGGGATGCTATGGGAGCAGAGACGCGTCACCATGCCAGAGCTTACTTTCCAAATAGCTTGTTTGGACAAACCAAACTGCTGAGCTACAGCTGCCAAACTCTCGCCATCCTTGACCTGCAGAGACAAAACTTCATCTTTGCGAAGGACGCTTCCTCGTCCAATGGAGACCGTCTGAGTGCTGTTGTCAGCAAGCATCCAGAACAACAACCCTTGTGCACCACCCGGCTGCGTTGTGAATTTGACTGCAGGATCTTGGGTCGGTTGCGCTGGTCGTATGTACCGCCAGATTAGTCGTGGTACGAGCGGTTTGATGTATGACATCCATTGGGACATCTGTGACACTGGACAAGTTCCATCAACACAGGTACACCTGGGGCATGTCACCGACAATGAGAACTTAGTTGCATTATTCTCCACTAGCTCCATGAGTCTCGCTTCCACTGTCAATGAACCAACAAAGAGCTTTACGGCCACTTGAGAACTGTCTGCCCACGAGAATACCAAAGAAGATGTACCCTGCTCTGCAGCTTCTGCCCCCAATTCGCGGAAGTCATATGTGAGGTCTTCCTTCGAGCGGAATGTTGCGAAATTAAGACCAGATCGGCATTGTCGAATGCCACGCTTCTCGGCACTAACCACAAAGAAGTTGCCGTTGCCCTCAATGCAAGTATGAACCGAGCCAACCAAGAAGCTCGGGTTACCAGTGCCACCAGTACCTAGGATCTTTGGCGGTGGGAACTGCAGAGACGCGTGCACTCCAGGTGCAAAGTTCAGGCCTGAAGGCAGAATCTGATCATCCTGCCAACTCTTCCTGATTTCTCCTTGTATGTACTCGAACGTCCCATCAAAATCGAAGCGATGAACATGCTTGTCAGCTTCTGTGCATTCTCCGGAGTTGTGCTGCGATGTGGATGTCAGCCAAGTAAACGACGACCTCGCCTCTGGCAATCGAAGCTGAGCCGTTAAGTGTCGAGTCTGCTGTCTCCATATGTTTCCATGGCAACTGCAATTAGCGCTGTACGGCTCCTCCGTGGACTGGCAATCAAACAACCCGAGCACGCAGGAAGGTTTTCCCCGACGATACTTGGTGCACTTGTAATGATGCTCGTCACTGCCACTGGTACCGCGGATCTGGACTTCGAGCTTCATGCTGAAACGTACAGTCTGGTCAGGTTCACTCAGCACCACCTGAACGCTGTGAAGCTCTGCATGTGGATGTGGCCCAATGTATGTGTCTGACTGACGGAGAGCTCTCGAAATGCTCTGTAGACATTGCTGGAAATACACTCGAGCCTCGCGGTTCACCTCTTCCTGGGTTTTGGAATACGTAGCAGCAGCAAACATATTCTCCACATCGCAGTGCCTGCAGTTTTTTCGTCGAGCACAAGGCGGGTCCCTACTGGTCTGTGAAGTGTCGGTTGTGCATGCTTGAATTTCCGTGAACACCAGTCTTGCACTTCCGCATCTATAGAACGAAAACCATCTACTTTCTGATCAAGCCCCGTAACACGTCGGCGATGCTGTGCGCCACCACCAAGCCCATCCAAGCGGCGAGTCGCTTCATGATGGCAACAGGCTGTGAACTAGAAATGCAAAGTCCTTTATCCAATCTGATGACAAATCCTGTTGTCACTAATTCTCAAGATAATGGAACAATTGCCTAGCATCGCCATGGCTGGAGGGCTGCGGAAGCGGCAGAAGCAGTTGCACTTATCCATCCGGGAAGCATGGATTCTTCCTTCTCTGGCTTCCAAAAACCCTAAACCCTAAACCCCAAATCAACTCCCAGCAGATAGACCACCAAGCACCAGCATCAACTAGAAAAGTCGGTCCTATTTGTGGATAAGTGTGGTAGGTCTGGAACTACCGAAAGAACCAAAGATAACCGCACCAACTTCCAGTCCGACTTCAGCGTGTAAACGGCCCCACTCCTCTGACTCTCATGTGCTGCCACCTCCGGCAAAGTGGGGAAAAGTTTGGGTTTGGGGTTAAGGGCGTGGAGTCCAGAGTCAAAGAAAGGTTTAGGGAGTGTGAAGTTCACAATTCAAACCTTCAACTTCCACTGCCAAGAGACCTTGTTATTTCCACCGAGCAGTGCTTGTTTCGGCAAAACGCAAAGAACTTGAGATAATTTCAGCATCCAATCATCTCTCAAATGCGATCCTTTGCACGATACTGCTGCTGCCTTCAGCAGACGCCTCTCACCGATCCAACCAGACATGGATCTTTCATCTGGGTAAATGGATGATATAGCATTGCTGTATCATTTGATATTATTTGATATGACTGATATGATAACAGATGATAAGTAGATTGTGGCAACCACCAGTCATGTCATCTGCTCTTCCCACTCGCTGGATTGTCCTACATTAAATCTCCCCAGTGTCCCGCCCTACGAGCCCAATACTACTGAGGAGAGCATATTGGTAGGGTTCGACCTGCAGCAGTAGCCGCGGCCTCCGCCGCTCTTCCCCGCCCGGCATCTCAGGGGGCTTCCGTAAACGTCATCAGCTCCCGCGAGAGGTTCCAGAGCGGGTCATGGGAGGAAGCGCTCGTGCGCCGCCGGAAAAAGTAGCAGGCGCGTCTACGCCGGCCCTGCATGGCTCGGAAAGAGAGGGTGTGCTTGAATCCACCAGAGCTGGCCCAAGAAAGGGGTCCTTCGTGGTGGACGAAATGGAAAGAAGCGAATCCACGGCGTAACGAGGGTCGTTTTACCCAGACCCTCGATCTCGGAGCGAGAAGGGTCTGGAATGACATGAAGAGCGCCATACGTTGTGGATAAAATGAAAAGAAGCCTTGCGTTGTGCGGAGCGGCCAAACGAGTGTCGTTTCCACAGACCCCCGATCTCGGAGCGAGAAGCGAGGTCTGGAACGACATGAAGAGCCCTGCGTGGACGAAATGGAAAGAAGCGGAGCTATACGGCCTAACGAGTCGTTTAATCAAACTTCCGATCTCGGGGAGTCTGGGGACGAACTAGGGTCATTTACCCAGACCGCCATGGAGAGGGCTGGAACGACATGAAGAGTTCTGCGTTGTGGACAAAATGGAAAAAGAAGCGGAGCTACGGTTTGACGAGGGTCATAAACCGAGACCCCTAATCTCGGAGCAAGAAGGGGTGTTGAACTTTTCGACTGCTCTTCCTTTTCTCAAAGATTGTGCATTGAACGACAGCAAGATTCACCTACGCGATTACTCTGATTGCCAGGGCTGCAATGGCAAATGGACTCGACTGCACTGTCGGTGCTCCACCGACAACATTGCTTCAAGGAGCTCCATTGGAGCAGTTCCAGTTCGGTTAATGTATTCGCAGCTGCGTCCTATGTGCAGCTTGATATGTAAGGTATATACATATAAAGCAAAATGGAAAATATTCAAATGGAATTGATGCAGTCACTCGCACAACACTCGCTCCTTTTGTTCTCTGGCAGGAATGCAGATCGTGTTGTCCGAGCAAGGAATGGACCTTGCAGTGAAACTGATCTGCATGTTTCCCCCATCCGGTGAGATCGAGGTGCATCAAAAGGCACCGACCCGTCACCGATGAAGGAATGCAGGATGGTCAATCTTCTTGGAAGATGGCCAACGAAAACTTCGCCAAAGTGATGTCGATGCAAACATCATGACTGAATAAAAATGCACACGCGAGTACAGCCACCAAAATCCAAATGCCCGCATTTGTACCCACAGAAAAGGGAAGAGGTGGGTGGGACAAAATGTCAGCCTGCGATGCAGGCGAGCTGGCAGCTGCGAGCCTGCTTGCTGCAATGGACATGGAATGTCATGAAATGCAGCAAGCATGCAAAACATTACCAAACACTCGTGAGCAAGCACACATACCGTTCGGTTAATGTATTCGCAGCTGCTTCCTACGTGCAGCTTTATATGTAAGGTGTATACATATAAAGCAAAATGGAAAATATTCAAACGGAATTGATGCAGTCACTCGCACAACACTTGCTCCTTTTGTTCTCTTGCGGGAATGCAGATCGTGTTGTCCGAGCAAGGAATGGACCTTGCAGTGAAACTGATCTGCATGTTTCCCCCAAACGCAAAACTGCCAGAGAACCGAAGTCGCGCATCAATTCCACCAAATGAAAAACGTGCTGCTCCCAATGGAGAGCCACTCGGAATGGCGAAAGAAGGCTTCCATGAAGAAGGAGAAACTGCAATGCAAGGCGAGGCATTCCAAAGTGCCTTGAGCTGAATGCGCCGGCGCCTGGCCGGGCTCCAACGAGCCGGCAATGCATCAGGAGGACTCCAGCGGCTCAAAAAGTCCGCTTCTATATTTTTCGGTCCTGCGATGTGATGCACGTCTAAATGGATACCCGTAAAACTGCTTAAAATGGCCAATCGCTGCACAAATGCAGCAAGAGGCCAGGCCGTGTTAAACAACTTGTTGGAAGTGGCTTCAGCCCCACTGTTATCGCACCACGAATGCATGCGGACTGCGAGTTTGCAACCTGGATTCAGAAGACTCAGCAGCCAAACTTATGCAAGCTGACCAAGGCACTCGTAACATGTAATGTCCTTGTGAGCTTCAGACTTCAAAGGCAACTCTGCGAAAGCAAAATCCTCCAATGTAAAACGTTCCGAAAACCAAAACTCACCAGCTGGAAGTGCAATGTAGCCGCCGATGGCAAATGTACGACCATTGCCCATCGCGTCTGCCGCTGCCTCGACATTGAGTTGCTGCATCGGTCGGAGTGCCCGCCAAATGGAGGCAGTGATGACCACTCAAGCCAGAAATGTAGAAGGTTTCTGGAAGACAGACTCAATGCACGACGTTTTGAAGCTGAATCCGCGATACGGAGCCAGATATCCTTATCACCAAGGTTGCAGTTCAAAAGCTCACGTTTACTGCTGACTTTGCGGTGCCGGACAGCCAGCACTCGACTGCCCACAGTTACAGCCGAACAGGCAACCGAACCAAATGCAAAGTGTCGTTCAGGCAGGAAATGAAGGACTGCCAATCGTTCTGACGAACACTGAAATTAGTTGCACGTGGTGTGTTGAGGTCCTGGCAAAGAGACCTCAGCCAAAGCCTCGCAAGAGGAAAAAGCTTGAAAAGCCATTGTAGCACACCACACAATTTGCTCAATGTAACCCTGTCCGTGTATTTGCCACGAAGTGCCGCAGAAATGACTGAGTGCAAACGTTCGAGCTTGTCGGCAGGAATGCAGAGACAGCCCATACCGAAATCAAGCTCCCACCCTATCCAACGGATGGAGTGCCAAAAAGTGTGCAATGTAAATAAGCCGATGTAATGTACGAACGAAAAATGCACCAAGGCGAGCAAACCAGAATGCAGAAAAGGCAGCTCCAAATGGACAAACTGTACAGAAATAAAGCTTGGGGCCCACTCGAATGCCAAGAAGACCTGCTCTGATTCGCGAACCATAATGGATTTGTGCGCTGCCTGTACATCCAAGGACCATGCTGCCACGGGTTCATGCTTCCCACGTAGTGGCCAGAAAGCTTGAATTGTCTGTAATGTAGGAAGTGCCGACCTCTCAAGAATTTTGGCAAGAAGCATTGGTACCACAAATGGAAGAATCGACCAGCAGACGAGGATTGCGACCCTCGGAATGCACAATGTTGAGCTTGCCCACTGCCACGTTGGGCCAGATTTGACGAGCAGCTTCCAAAGATTCAATGCAACGCAACGCACCAGCGTTTGTCCACCTCAATCGGAACCAGCTCTTCCAGAAGCACTGGGTCGTCCTCGCCCCCTGCCAATTGTCAAGACAGACAGTCAATGCATCTTCAGAAGCAGCGACCAGATGGATCAAAACAGCCCGATAATGGAATATCCTGTTTGAAGCCAGTGGGACCCCACTCAGCAATGCACTAAACTTAAACAAATATCCGCGTCCTTGTAAGGTTGCCCGGATTTTACAGACCAGTCAATGGAGAGAACCCTGAGACTCAAGCCAAGCAGTGAAAAGACCTCGGAGTTCGCGAAGCTTCGCTTCGGAAAACAGATGCTCCTGGATGGATGTGTCAGCCTGTGGCGAATTCTGGAAGGAACGCAGGCTCGGCCACACCAGGAAATTAATGCATGCCACAACGACTTGAAAATTTCGTCTGTTGATCGTTCTTGACCACTCCAGTCAGAACGGCTCTGGAGATCCCATCGTCCACCCATGCATGCGGAGAAGAGTCGCAGAGTTTAACTGGAATGCACGACCATGCCTCCTCCAACGAAAAGGCACTAAGCACTTGCAAAGCTTGGAAATGAAAAGTATATCGCATAATGCTTCCACAAATGCAGGAGGGTAAGTGGAAGTGTCATTTGCAGTGTGACACCGACAACACTTGCAAGAGAACCAGCGATGCAAAGGAGGCTGGAGGAGGAGGGTGGTGAGCCCAGCGCGGGAAACAAGCCCTGGCAGGAAAAAGTTCTTACATGGAAAAGTCCTGAGGGCGGAAAAAGCCTGGCATGGGAAATGAACCTCCTCCACAAACAGAAGCCCTTAACCGGAGGCAGCCTTGGAACGGAAAGGGCCTGGGGCAGGAAAACGCCTGAAGCAGGAGAAACCCAGTGACAGGAAAGAGCCTAGGACAGGAAACAACCTGCACAAGTGGGAAATGCTGGAATTACCAGACACTTGTTCATCTTTTCAGTACTGTCGAAAAAACGTCCGCTTTGTCTAAAGTCTAAAGCACCGGTGTGCCTCCGGATCTGCTTCTCTGAGCAAAACCACAAACCAACAAAACTGATTCTGTAGCTTCACACTGAAAGATACACTTCCAACCCTGGAAATTTGAAGACTACCAATCTTCTGCACGCGGGTCGCTTTCAGACACCGACAAACTATAACGGCTAAGGAGTCAGGGTTTAGGGTTTAGGGCCAGTTTAGGGCTTGCTGGAACTCTGAAGGTTCCCATACGAGCAAACCCTTCGCGCCTTAAACCTTAGGTCTACTCCAATCATTCTGTCCACAACGACCAACAACATCACACGACATGCCGAATAGCCCTCCCCTCGCGTGGCCTTCCAAACATGCTAACACAAAATGCGCGTACCGAGTGCACTCAAATCCTTGACACAAAACTGAAACAGGAACTTTGCGAGCATTGGAGCTTGCACGAATGAGAAGACGCCGTGTTTCTTCAGACACAACTCAAAGCACGAAACTTTGAATTGAGGCGGTTGGCAACATGAAAAAAGAAAAGCAACCTATGGCGATGTTTTTGAATAAAATTTGGCAAAACATGCATTAAAAATCATGAGAAGCTGCAAAGATGCAAAGGCATGTAAAGAAAACTTGCTCTTATTCAATGCAAGGAAAACTCACTCACATGATTGCGACCCTTTAAACAGCTGCAGACGTGATTGCTACGCCCTACCCCTGCATAGAGCTGCAGAAGTTGAGAGCAAATTCTGTCGCGTGCTCACTCACCACCAGTCACTTACACTTCAGAAGCTTTGCCTTTCAGCACCGGTTGGGCCACAATTCTAAAAACCTCCGCATGTTCTGCGACGAGGCCAGCAAAACCGAAAGGTGGGCTCTACGATGCTCTACGTGAGAAGGCGGGGACGGCTGTTTGCACGTGCGCACCTTTCACAGATTTCCCAATTGCAAGCCTTGCATTTGTATGTCCCCTGCGGGGACATGGCACCACAACGCCACAAGTAACTTCGTAATAGACACACTCCCGTTGGTTCAGCACCACCTGTGCCTGTGCCGGAGGGTCTTCAAACATGAGGGCATGCCCTTGTCTACAATACAACGGTTCTAATTTCACACGCGGTGGTGAAAACACAAGCAAGCTAACATGATCTGCAGTAGATCCTTCCTTCTTGATAGCAGGGCCAGAAGTCCGAGTCCTGGCCTTCTTGGGAGCAGGCTTGTAAAGAACCAGCTCCACTTCACTGTCTGTGCTGCTTTCTGATTGGCTGCTTGAAGTGGACCCGGATGCAAAGATGCTGCGGCGGGCTGTGGCGCCTGGGCAGGGAAAGCCTCCACCGCCTCTTGAGGTGCGCGCCGGGGTGGAAGTACGGGGGCTGCAACTTCAACCTGTGGCATTTCAGACTCGTCAGGCGGAGCGGTGGTTGATGAACAGGTTCAAGCGGTGCCGGAGCTTGACGCGGTGCTTCTGGCATCTCATCTTCCACCAGATTCGCAAAGTCTGCCTTCAAATCTTCGGGAACGGAAGATTCCAGGCTGGGTGTGTGCTTGGCAGCGTGTGGGTGTCGAAACTGCCAAAGTAAAATCTCGTTGAGCAGCTCGGAAAAAGGTTCTTCCTTCTTGGCTGAGCACGTTTGTCTCCAAAGAAACTCTGCAAGCACCTTTCCATAGCACTGTCTTGATACTCGTTTGATGCCCCGGCGCCGGACATACGATTTCAATCTTCCAAAGAGACCTTCCGCAGCATTTGAAGAGACATTGATCTCCTGTCCGAAGATCGTCTCTACCCTGCTGAATTCCCTCTTCTTGTGATTGACGAAACGATGGACGAAAGGACTGTCTCTCGCCGACATCCAGCCATATGACTTCAAGCCGTCCGTAAACACCAGTGACCCGGGCACAACATGCTGCATCAGATGTCGTTTGAGCGTCGCCTTGTTCCGATTCGGAATGACCTGCAGTCTGCAGCGACCAGTTGCTCTTCGCGTGTGAAGATCCAACTCGATCATACCCAAAACCAGTGTATCATGTCCGGCTGTGTGTCTTCTAGCAAAACCACACCGAGCTCGCTTCTTCTTGGTGAAAAACGTTTCATCCACTGCGACAATACGATCTCTACCACCAATTTGCTCCTGCTGCTGAGCACCAGCAACAAGCCACAAAATGCCGCGAAGCTTTTCCACCAAAACTCGCCATACTTTCGCTTTGATGCCACACTCACGTAAGCAAGTCTTGTAGTCTGCATCGGAAGCGAAGTAGTAGAGCATTTTCAAGTAAAGATGCGGGGTCAAGTTGGAAGAGCAATAATAAGGTAAGGTTCCTCACTGACGCCACGTCATCTTCTTATTGCAAAGTTTGTATGCAGGACCAGAAGACTCCTCTTCGTTTTCGTCTTCATCTTCACGGCGAACAGCATAAATCTTATTTGTGCAGTGAAGCGTCACCGCACCTTTGTCGTCAGCACCGTTGGTTGAAAAGCGCTTCCACTCATGTCCTCGCTCACAAAGATGAGGCAAAGGCAGAAAACCATACCACACCAAGAACCAAGCCGCACGAGATGGTGTGCCCCAGATTCTGTCACGTCCGACGTCGGCGTTCATGCTTTGAAAGCTTGTGCGATCAGAAACAATTTCAAGCCAAATGCTGGCGCAAGAACACACACACACACACCAAAAAAAACAAAAACGCACACAAACACACACACACACACACACACACACACACGCAGACAAAGAAACACCTGGCAACAAGTTCAAGTGGTGTTGGTGAAAATTCTGCTTCCAGTTCGCACACGCACACACCACTCCACACAAAACACACAACCACACACACTCACAGAAAACACAAAAACATGTGTTCTTTTTTTTTTGGCTTGCACGGGCCTCGTCGACTACGGCTGTAGCACTCGGTCCCTACAAACGAACAACCCACCAAACACAAACAAAACAGCGGTGAAACAGGGAACCTAATTGGAGAAAGCGGAGCTAGCTGCGGTGCCCAGGCTTTGCCGGGGTTAACCGTTCAGCATATGCTACGGGTCCTCAGCGATCGTTCAACAACAACAGAGGGCCGTCGCCCAAAGTTGCCCAAGACCGTCAGTGGAGCCCAAATCAAGGCTACGGCCGCCGTTCTAGTTCCGTCGAACAACGGACGACCCCGAGGTCCTGTTGTGTCCCGATCGTGCACACCAAAGTCCACAAGTCCAGTTTCAGGCCATCGGTAGTGGAAAGACCCGTCGACGTATGTCGAAAGGTTGGACCTTGAGGAATTAATGAGTCCAGGTGCCATCGAACCGACCCAGAGGTCTTGTTGTGTCCCGATCGGACACGCCGAACCCACAAGTCCAAAGTCCAGGCCATCGGCAGTGGAGTGACCCGTCGACGTATGTCGAAAGGTTGGACCTTGAGCATTTCATGCGTCCAAGGTCACTGGAGACTCTCCTCAGCAGGTGGCCATTCATCAAGCTTAAGCTGCATGTCGTTGCCACTTGTTGGAAAATGGGATTCCCGTAGTAGGTATAGCAATTGAAACTGGCCCGCACCATACAAAGCTTTGAGGCGGTGAAAACCGTACTGGAGGGTGTCCAGGTCCGGTTCATGAAGGTGAGGCATAAGATCGTTGGAAATGAACGGGATTTGGATGCCCGGGCCAAGTCCGCCCTGCTCGATGAAAGCATGGGCCGCCGCACGCCACTCGTCTTGCCCGCGCGTGTGTCCGAGGCGAAACCACGGTTGGTCACCGTTGGGCAGAACCCCCTGATTAGCTTCCTGTGCCACTAAGTGATTGATCAGAACTTGAGCTCGAACGTCCCGTGCATCGAAGTGGGCAAGGCGCCACAGGCGGACAGGGAAGTAGAAGTCCATTTTCCGAGGGCCGCGTAGCCAGAACACAACAACGGCACTGAGCTCCCAACCCCGGGTGGTGGCCGCCGTGCGGAGACGACACAATGCGGCGTGCAAAAGTCCAGCAGACTGGAGGGGAAGAGCGGGCTGCGCCCGCAATCCCAGGGAGGCATCATCAAGAGGAAGCAGGAGGCGAAACGTGCCCTTACAGAGTCCGGGGTAGGAAAACATCTGCGGATCAAAATCTCCGCGGCGGGCAGGGAGAAGTCCACGATGAAAGCCTTCCATCACGCGGGCAGCAATCGCGATTTGGGGTTGGCCAACCAAAGAGGTCGGGACCTCCGCCTTGACTCGGAGTTCGACAAACTGCAGGCCATTAAGCTCGACTAGTGCAACACGCACAAGCTGCAAGTAGGGAGCCGCCTCAGGGTCATCGGTCAGAGCCCTGGCTAGATAGAAAACGAGCTGCACAGGGAGCAAAACACCACAGTGGAGGAGTGGCGTGCCTTGCTGCGGATCTGTGTGCGATCCGCCCGTCGCCGCGGGTCGCCGGGCATTGGAGCCGGTGCCGCGGTGGCGTCTGCCGGCCTCGGCGGGATCTCTCCGAGGTGCGAGAGACATTTGGATGAGGCTACCATCGCGAACCGGCGACTTGATACCCGCTTTGGCATTGGAGAAACGGAGTCCATCTAGTTCGTCCAATAACAACCACCACCATATCTCCGGACGCGCTAACTCATACCACGAAAGATCAAATACTCGACCTTCAGGCAGCCGTAGCGCCGGGTCACAGAACTGAGCAAGGGCAATGGAAACTGCCAAAATGGGTGTGAGGCACACTCGAAACGCCTCACTGGGCGTGCAGTGTCGTAGCATGAGTGCGCGATCGGCAAAGTCCACCACGCGCGCGCCGAAATTCTGAGGGCTGATCTTCACTTCACATGCTGGCAGCGAGAGGGGGAGGGATAGGAGGGAGAGGCAATCTTCTCTGCAGGGGCCTGCAGGGGAGAAGTTCCCGAAGAGTCGAGGGCCCTCGATGAGCCGCTGTCGTCTGCCCGTGGCCTGAAAGGTGCGCAGGATTGCATGCTGCTCGCCGAAGTCGTCCTCATCCTCGGGTGGAACAGTCTTACTGGGGATTGCCTCTACCCCTGGCACCAGACGATCAGGCGGGATGTCGACAGCCTCGAGCAAAGTAGCCACGCGCTGGCTCCAGGCCGTGTCGGGGGCCTTGGGGACGGAAGCGGCGCAACTTTGGCTGCGGAGCTCGGCTGTTAGGCCGGGGTCCTCGTGAGTAGGCACGCCGTCCGCTGGATCGGGTGAGGCAGAGCCATCAGTCTTGTAGAGAGCACGGGGCAAACTGGTGGTGGCGGACAATGGGAGGAGAGCCGCAGGCAGGCCAAATTTTTGTAGCTGCGTCGACAAAAAGTGTTGGAGCCTCCCCAGCACCACCGTGTCAACTGTGTCAGAAGCAATGGCATAAAGGTAAAAGACACCAGGAACGGAGGCAACCAGCACCTCGGCGGCCTCATGCCGGCCCCGACACACGGTGGTTTGCGTGTCAATCGCAATGTGTGCCCGAGTGAAGACCGATGATGCGTGGAACGGAAGGCAGCATAAACGCGCTTGGGCGGTTTCGAGCCCAGCCCTTTGTGGGCACGAAGGCGGTGGAGGCTAAAGCGTGGCGGGTTCGTGAACTCCAGCAATCCACAGATGGGGTTGTTGGTGTCGAGCACTGGGTAGAATGGACGTACTCGAATGGGCTGACCAGCGGGGCCACTGTGCTCAAATTCCACGCCTCGCAGGAGCAACTGTGCAGGGTAGCCCGGCAAGCCACTGGTGGCAACCAGTGCGCAAGCATCACAGAGTGGCGGCACACAGTTGACAGACCAATGCTGGTAAAACTCAGTGGCTGTATCCTCGTCCTCGCGTGGCGGGCATTGCGCCCCCAACCATGCAAGACCGTAGGTCTGGTAGAGAGCCTCCCAACTGATGAAGGTTTGGTGGAGCGATGCGTGGAGCTCTAAGGCCGCAACAATGCCCCACCAATGGGAGGGAGCCGCAATGATCAGTGGGCCCGTAGGCCGCGTGCTACCGGCAGTGAGCCGTTGGTGTGCATCCTCCCCCTTCATGGTGAACCTGCCGGCGTTGTCAACCAGGCAGATATCCACCGCCCCCGTGGTACCGGCACACACCGTAGTGGTAAAGAGGTCAATGAACGCTCCTAATTCATTTCTGTGATCGTAGAAGAACTCGAAAAGGGATTTGGCTTGTGCCTCAGTTGTCAACAATCCCGGGGAAGGGAGATCGGGCAACCGCTGCGCAATGAAATCCGAGAATGACGTACCCTCATCCGCCACTCGGTGCGCGGCGCCGGTATTGCATTGGCGGGGCGTGGATTGCTCAGTCCCAAACCATGCTTCAGGAGTTCAAAGACCCTGGTGGTTGGCGTGACAACAGTAATTTTCCGCCCGGCTTGTACCGCAATGCGGTGACCGCACACATTGTAAGCCAGGACCAGGAGAACGCAAAACCATTCAACCACCAGGCCTCTCTGCACAATGTCGGAGGCTTGCCTGGGGAGCCTGACGAAGTAGACGCCCGATTGATGGGTGCCATCGGCCGCAATTCGCTGCGCCCGCCGCGCAGGCGTGTCGGCCGCCAATAATGGCGACTGGGCATGGTGAGGAGGCAGTTGCCGGCAGCAGGAGATTGGAATGCGGATATCGAATGGCAGTTATTAACAGGTATAGATCCGCAAGCAGCCGCGTAGAGGCGACCAAGGCGAGGTTCAAGCATACGCCATTGATGGGCTCGAGCCCTTCCGCCTGCAAAGCAGAATTAGCCGGTGCAAGTATTGCTCCGACTGCCGACAGGCGATTGAGGTAGCACAGTAGCGCTTCGCTGTGAGAGGAGGACTGGTGCAGGAAGTCCACGGCAATGGCGGCTGGAGTAAGGCGCCCTGGGCGCGGGCAGAGCATATCGCCTACTCGCACTATGCCAGAATAGGGAACGAAGTATTTCGCTCCCTGATGGTTCACGATGCATCCCCGGAGGTCACAAAGGTCCTCAACAAGCCCCACTTCCGCGGGGTCTCCCGATCCGAAGAGGCACTCCGAGATAGAAGAGCAGAGGGTCAAGCTGGTACCCGGCGGGGATGATGGCCATCATCCAAGGCTAGACCAATGGACAGTATGGAGCGGCCCCCCGGGCGAGGTGGACTGCACCAGGCCCCGGAGCGCGTGCTGCATGCGCCCGGGAGGATAGGGGGGGGGAGCACGCAGGGCGACGCCAGTGCGGATGACGAGCTGGCAGTCCGCATTCGCCAATATGGCAGCCGACGCCGGGAGGCCCTCCTGCTGTCCCTCGTCAATGACAATGACATGTGCGTTTTTGAGAAACTCCTTCACCTCGTTGTAGGACGAATACCTCAACTGTAGGGCGCCAGAGCCTTGTGTGAGCAGAAGCATATGTGTGCTTGCGATGGACGGAGAGGCGCGACGTGTCTCCCGGCCCCTGGTATCTGGCCGGGTTGTAGCAATGTCGCCCAAGCTTGCTGCCATGTGCTCCGCCGCCTCCGTGAATGGCACATGATCCAAGTCCGGCTCAATAATTTCAGCATCGCCGGAGACACGCCGAACCACAAGCAGTGGGCGGAGCCATTGAGGCGCATCCGCCAGAAGATTGGTAGCGATCCGCACGACCGCAATGAGAGCAGAGTGTTGCTGAGCGGTCCAACACACGTTTTGCTCTAACACGGCATCAAGGCAGACCAGCGCACACCACAATGAGAACGTTTTGGAGGACCCAGCGCACCCAAGGATGCCCAAAGAGCTGCGCTTGGTGGCTCGCGCCGCCAAAATTGCCGTGATGTGTCCAATAAGGAGGCCATCTGGGCTGGCCAGCAGCCCGGCAATGTGGCGACAGAAGGCCTCGCCCATCTGTGGAAATCGTCCAGAATCATCGCAGGGCTGAGTCTCCAATCGCTTTGGAAGGCATCCCGCGGGTTGACCCGTTCCGCCCGGGAGCGGTAATCGAGAATCCGCTGGCGGAAGACAACATATTGCGCCGGTGTCATATCCGGGGTCGGCGGGAAACGCGGTGCCCGCGCTGCAACCTCCACAGCCTGCAAGAAAAGGAGCACAAGATGTATTTCGGCCGCAAAGTGACACTGTGGCCGCGGCGCGGGCAGCGTGTGAGTCCGGACTGGCATACCGATAGCAAGTGGCACACGAGCTGCTGGCATTTTCAGGACCAGGCTGCGCAGGTTGTATTCCCACTGATGCACTCCACCGGCCAGGGGCTCTGCCCCCAAGAAGGCGGGCCATTTGCCCACTAGAATGAGGGCAGCTGTAGGGTTAAGGCGATTATGGCGTCTCTGTACCTTACGCACCGCTTGCGTTCTCCCGTTGGGACCACCGATTCCACAAAGACCGCCAGGAGCTGTGCTTGGCGAAAGTTGCCAAAGCTGAGGCGGTCCTCCACGCGCAGACTGACCCGGAGGGGCGTCTGGAAAGTCCGCGTTGTGTCCTGGTGCGACATTCGCCGGTTCTCCTGCCCGTTGTCCTCCAGAGCAGCTCCTTGGCTGTAAACGTGGAAGTGTAAAAAGTCCACGACACGCTCGAGAGACAGTTCTCCGAGGGCAGGTTGGACTGGTGCCGGCAGAGGAAGACTGACAGGCTGTGATCATCATCGTAGCACCGGAGGCGTACTTCCTGGATGATCCAGTCGCGAACTGCTCCCGTGCACTGCGTCAATGAGGCAACAGTAGCCGAGCGCCCTCAGCTGCCCTCCGCCACACCTCATCGACGTGACCTGTCGCGGGTAAAGAGCAGCCATGACCCGTCCAACGGCACCCTCTTCAAGCCCCCGGCTGCGGTAAAAGTGGAGTGATTGGAAAGCCCACGCGAGCTCGTCCTCCAAGCTGCGCAGGGGCAAGTAGGCACGCGCGGCGGTGACGTCCACGTGCGTCGGCAACCTTGGCTCCGTCCGTAGGAGCAGGTGCGAGTAGCTATGGCACTGGGGGCCGAATAGTTCAACATTGGACAGCCAATGCAAGCCCCCGCCATCACGCACGCAGGGGGCAGAGCAAATGGTCGCCCGAACCGCATCAGACGGCTGCCAAGGGCACAGAAAGTCCTCGTGTGCATGCAGTATACGTAGCCGACATGGTAGCCGCAACAGAGCGCCAAAGAGCCAATCTGGCATGCCAACAGCTCCGAGCTCAATCCGTGCGATGGGCTGTGCCCGCCCTACGGTCTCTGTTGGACCACTGTCCCGCGGCACCCCGAAAAAGCAGCTTGGACCCCACAATTTGTGCAGGAGCAGTCCGGCAAGTGCCGCTGTGTAGCTACCAGCCGAAAATCCTCGAACAACCGGACACGCCGGTGGAACACTAACCATCGCAATGCAGAGAGCTGCGAGACATGCAGAATCCGGCTCCTGCAAGTGGGAGCTGCGCCGCGACCGTTGGAGTTGCGCGGCAATAGACTTTGCCTCTGGACTCGAGAAACCGTACCTGACGCCTAGCATATTGTGAGCCAACAGGATCACTGGCCGCGGAGAAAGTAAGATGCTGGTATACCGACCTGACGAGCTAAGTCCAACTTGCTGACAGACTCAGAGACGCACCCCGTCGGGCCGTAGCATCGCTTGGAGCAGACGAGTTGCCATGCGTCACTGCGAGGCGGCACCGAGAATGAACCAGCCCCGGAACACTCGATACCCACCTCGCACGCGGCGGAGGCGCTAGACAGGGGGCTTTCATCGCCATCAGCATTGGCCAAATCAAACCCTTTGACAGCTCGGTAGAACCGGGCCATTAGGTCGACGTCTAAGATCTGCAAAGTTAGCAGAGCCTCCCCCGCAGGGGAGGGATTTCTACCCTCCGCCACTTGCTGGAGGTCCGTCGCCGGCAGAAGGGCCCAAATTCGCCAGCGTGCCCAAGTGCGCATGTGGTGAGTCAGGCAGGGTCGGGCATGGCAAAAAGGCAGGACCCGTCGAGCACCAGGTCCTGGAAAAGGCTCGGGGGGTATGACGCAAAATCCAGGGGCGCCCATCAACCCAGAGCCAGAGACCGCCCACCACGGCGGGGTGCCTCGCCATCCCCATAGTGCTTCCGTCAGGGTAGGCAATGAGCGAAGGCGATCAAGCTGGGCAAGCGGAGCCTTGCCACTGCTGCCGTAACCATGCACGAAGGCCGGCCCCACACATCCATCCTTCGGAGGGAGAGTTTTGGCCATAAAAAAGCATGGTCCAGGGAGACTGCACACCCGACAGGTGTCGGAGCTCAGCGCGAACAAGGTGGAGTTAGCACATTGCTCGTGCGCGCCCCTGGCCCAGCCCTCTTCATCTTGCCTTTGCTCAGCGGAATTTTGGAATTTTTTTTGGAGACCTTTTTGGAAAATATCTTTTTTGCACAACCTGCTCTTTTTCCCGGTCTCGGGGAGGCCATCAAACCGAGGAAAGAAAATATCTCAATTACAACCTACAAAACCACCACTTTCAACAGCAACAACAACAACAACAACAACAACAACAACAACAACGACAACAGCTTCAGCGTCAGCATCAGCATCAGCAACAGCAGCAATAACAGCAACACCAACAACGTCCACACGAACAAACAACAGCAGCATCAATGATGACCAGGCCAACAACAACAAACAGACAACAAACGAACTAAACAGGTACACAAACAAACAAGCAAGCAGAAACAAACAACCCAACTTCGCCAGCCAGCCAACCAGCCATACAGCAAACCAGCCAACCAGCCAACCAACTAAGCAACCAGCCAGCCAACCAGCCAACCAGCCAGCCAGCCAGCCAGCCAACTGGCTAGCTAACTAAATAGCTAGGTAGCTGATTAGCTGGCTAGCTAACTAACTTACTACCAAGTTGGTCTAACCACAACAACACACAACAAATAGTAACAATGCAACGGTTCTGGGTCTCAGGCTAAGTTTAAGTGTCTTTAATGCTTCAGTTTCAGGGTGCGCTTCAATATGTTTAAATCGTGTCTGCGGTTTTCATGCTGTTTTGAGCCTCGGCCTATCTGTTAACCGACGAAGTGACCAGACTGAGCTTTTGCGTCGCTGCCACTGTGTGCACTTGTGAGTTTATCATCTTTTCCACATCTCATTTCTTAAGGGTGTGCTTCTGATTGTGATTAGGAGTATCTACCAGCATGATTTGTCGTCGCATGATACATGCAGCTTCGGACTCCAAACCAGAAGATATTTCCAACTTGGGACAAAATATTTGCCTTTCTCGGGCTCCAAGCTGGCTGCTTAGACTCAGACTCGCCCATGGGGGGAGGCTGCTTCGGCCTCAGATCGGGCTGCTTCGGCCTGTCAAGCAGACGCAGCGCTCAATCCAAGACCCGGCTTTGAATGGCTGATGCGGCCAATAAAAAAATGGCTGATACGGCCAATCAAAAAGAGGCTCAACTGAAGTGGGCCCGTTTGCGCTCGAAGTGGCAGCAGGCATGCAAGCTGCCTGGCCATGGGACTTGGCTGGATGTGAAGCTCGCACCTTGGGGTGTTGGGTGCAAAGCTTGCAAAGCAGCTGGACTCACAGGCAGCCTTGCCCAGTACGGGGTGAGGACGACAGCTGGCCTCCAGATGCAGAACTTCTTGAAGCATCAGAAGAGCGCAAGCCACAAGGAGGCAGTGTCACAGTTTGTGGGCGGTTCCAGCTCCACTGCAGTTGGAGCTCCCCCACCTCAGAGCTTTCAAGCACTTATAGACGAGATTTCGGCTGGAAGGCCTCCTGGCTGCAGAAAGAACAGGCAAATGACTTTTTGCTTGGCTGAAGCCGCAAAAGCTCTAGACCAGGACTTCGTGGCCAAGGCTTCAAAGGTGTGTCTTTTCAGAGACGAGCGAAAAGGACGGTTGCTGCTCAGATTCCGGGCTGTTGACAAAAACCTGCTTGTCCGAAGTGGCACCATGGGGTTGGCTATCCAGCCAGGCACAGGGGCGAGGAACATTACTGAAGCGACTCGAAAGATCATGAAACGATTTTGCACACGCTTCGCAGGCTGCCCCAACTCATCACGCAAAGACAAGAAGGCAAAACCTTTCCTGAAAGTGAAACTCTTCAAGCACCTTACAGAGTCTGTTACTTGCATCGCAGTTGACGCCGCCGCAGATGAAGTTCTGAGCTCTGAGCTCATGCGTGCTTCGGCGTGGAACGGCAGCCAACAGAAGCTGACTCCCAATCTTCGCTTCGTGGTTCGTGACAAGGCACACGCCAGTCGCCGAATTACGTCTCGTCCTTGGAGTGCGGATGATGTGCTTAAAGATGTTATGCAGTTCATGTGCGGCGGCCGGCATTCTATTGCTAAGTTGCTTCAATTTAGCGAAGAAATCAAGCGTATATTCGTGGAATTTACAACGAGCACCGACACGGTGCTAAAGCGGGCAGTCTCCGATTTTCGTGCTGCTGCACATCGCTTCGAATCACACGCTAAACCACTTGGCCGCACATGCCTCTACATTCATGCTTGTATCAGAACAGCTCTGCGCCTTACCAAGACTCGCAGCGACGCAAGTGGGCAAAAGGCAAAGGCATGGCTCTTGTGGCTGTCGGAAGAACGGGCTCTTCTGGCAGCGATGTTGGCTGATGCGGCCGACTCGTCCATTCGGCTGACTCGGCTGATGGACACTGAGAGCGTTGATCCGGCCATGCTGTGCCGCGAGGTGTCTTTGTATATGTCTTCTGTGAAGGGACTGTTCCTGCATGGTGCTTGCTTTACGGAATTTGGCTTTACATCGACGATGTTGGAGACACTGAAAACACCCATCGTTTTTCAGTTGGGTTCTGAAACGAAAAGCTTTGGTGACAGCAGCGGTGTGCCCGAGGAGATCAAAAAGCGGTGCCTGGCCAGGATGCAAGCATGGCTTAAACTTGCTGAAGCGGCGGTAGCTGCGGAATTTCCTTCCTTCGAGATTGCTCAGGCCGGGGTGATTTTCTGAACGTTACCTAAACCCTAAACCCTTATTGTTTCCATTGCTACTATATTGATTTTTGAATTAATTATCTTAGACGTGGTTGCTTTTTTGTTGCTTTCACTAATACAACAACAATAATAAGACTATTGATGATGGACTTTGTGCCAGCCACAGGCTTTCGACGTGTTCGACCTCAGCGGTGGCTCTCACAACGCCGACGAGAAGCTCCAGCGGGTCGCCAAAGCCTGCAACCTGGACGAGCAGGCGCTGAAAGCACAGTGGCGGGATGTTTATCCACGCGCCGAGAGGCTTCTGAAACAGAGCACGGACATGAATGCCAAGAACAAAGATGCATGGGCCTTGGCTTTGGACCGTTTATGCCAACATCACTATACGAAAGGCCAACACCCGGTCGAAATCCTCAGAGAAGCATTGATCCAGTACTTTTCTTTTGGGGCCAGCAGTTCCGGTGTTGAACAAAGCTTTTCAAAGTCCCAATGGGGCTTTGGCACACGCAGAAATTCTGCTCTTCATTCCACTGAGGAATTTTCAGTCAAGGCTTTACTTGACCTTCCGGCTGTTGCGGCCTCGCAAAAAGACCGGCTGATTCGGCTGGCTCGGCTGACCTGGGTGAGCTGCTTCGGCCAGTCAAGGTCATCAACGGCTGAAAGGGTAGACAAAGGCAGCAAAAGAAAAACCGAAGACGACGAAGAAGCTAAGCCTGCAACGGAGGCTGCTTTTTTGCGCAAGCGCCGACGTGGTGAGGCGCTGGCTGCTGGGCGCATGGAAGGCAACTCTGAGGTTGCTCTTGACCTGCACGAGCAAGTTTGGACACAAAAGCACCAGAAGGAACTGGAATTTCAACAGAGGAAGAGGAAGATGCGAAAGCTTCAAGCCTTCTCCGAGAATTCTTTGCTGCAACGCGAAATAGAGGATGGTATGCAGCAAGAATCCGAAGCATGTCACAAAAACATGATACAAAGGGAAACCGCCCGTCGAACCAAAGAAAGAAAGATGCTTCGGGCAGAAAAAGGCTGCTCGCGAGCCGACTTAAAGGCTGCCTGGGCAGGAAAGAAAGTTTATCTGGCTGTTCCGGCCAATATGCACTTAGTGCAGGGAATATCAGACATGGGCCTTGCGGTCACGAACCAAGCGTCCGCAGCGACAGTTATTGTTTGTTCCAAGCCCGGACATATGCAAGACCCGCGGCTTCGATTGCTTGCTGGGCTGCAAGGTTCCTATGAAGTCGCTCCTTCATTTTTTCTGACTGGTCAGGGCGCGGTACTGAAGAGGCGGGCGGCTGCTGCGATCAAGCGAGTGCTCATTGTGTCCAAGGCATGCGCCAAAAAATGTCCTAAGTTCTGGAGATTCCTGCGAAGCTGCCTGCCGGAAAATCACAAGTGGACAATGGCCAAAACGGCTTTGTCCGCCATTCGAGCAGCACACGGACGCTTCCCGAAGAAAAACGTCTGGGTTGTCGTCCTTCCCGGCCAGCGAAATCACCAGGACATTCAAGGGCTCCCGAATGTGTTCACGATGCGGTCGTTGCCAAAGCGCATCTGCAACAGCTTTGACCCCGGCCTCTCCAGAAGTGGCTCTGCGCTGACGTGACGCAAAATTCAAATGAAGCTGGCTTCTGCATGGCCGTTCTCTTGACTCGGTTTCTGAAGTTCACTAAGCTTTATATCTCCTAGCTTCTTAGCTTATCGTTATCTAAAATAAAATCAATCATTTTTCATGTAGTGATGTTGTGATATCGATGCTTTTGGCTCAATTCACAGATAAAATTTAAAAGCTGTCGGCTGCTCCGGCCTGGCCGTCTCTTGGCAAAACCGGCTGCTTCGGCCTGTCGTCTCTCGGCAAAACCGGCTGCTTCGGCCTGCCATGCCGAAACAAAGTGCGAACACGAAAAAGACAAGGGTTCCACGAGTTGTGAAATTTGGATCAGACTTCTCAGGCTTGGACAGCGCCTGGCTGGCCTTGAAACGCATGAAAGTAAAAGCTCAGCTTTGCTTTAACAGTGACAGTGATGCTAACTGCAAAAAGCTGCTGCAAAAGATCCACAAGCCTGAGGCCTTTCACGACGACATTGCAGCCAGGAAGCCGCAAAGTGAACAGTACGTGGACCTCTACGTAACAACACCGCCATGTCAGCCGTTTTCCATGGCTGGACAAAAGAAAGGCCTCAAAGACAAGAGGGGGCAACTGCTAAAATTTAGCGTTGCTTTTGTCTCTCGCCAAAAGCCAAGAGTGGTGGTGCTTGAGAACGTGGCAATGTTCGCAAGTAAAAAATTCAAGCCAGTAACCCGAGGACTGCAGCGAGCGTTCAAGAAGCTTGGCTACGTTTGCTTCGCGCGAGTCTTGAACAGCGCAGACTTCAAGGTCTCGCAAGCCCGTCGTCGTTTCTTCTTAGTTGCGATCCGGAAGGACAGCCTCCACCATCCCTTTCACTGGCCGCAACCTGTGGGAAAAAGAAACTTGGAGGATGACTTGGACCCAGCGAGGCCAAGCGACCGGCCCGGGCGGCTGCCGAAGACGAAAAGGGCTAGAGACCTTGCGTTGGCTGCTTACGGCCAAGTTTGGAAGAAACAAAAGCTAGATCCCAGACAGGTCCCAGTTGCCGTGGACATTGACTGCTCTCCCCGATTTGCTTCCTACGGCGTGAACCAATTGAAAACTTTGACAAAATCAAGAGGCAGCTGTGGCGGCCACTGGCTGTCCAACCGAGGCCGCAAAATGACGATCAATGAATTGATGCGAGTGACGGGTATCAACCCCATCGAACTCCGTGGCTACAAAGAAGAAGGCATCAGCGATGCTCAACTCGGCGGCATGCTGGGTAACAGCATCCCTGTGCCCCTCATCTTAGGAGTGCTGACGCAGGCCATGAAAGCAGGAGGCTTGTTGTTTGTGCCCAAAGGACAAAAGGAGACTTAGACGCCAGAGCTGCTTCGGCTCTAAGTCAAGGCTGCCTCGGCCTGTGCTTTGGCTGCATCGGCCGTCCGGGTACGCTGTCTTCGCACCCGTGCTCTCAAACGTTGTCGCCGTCAAGTTTGCAAAACTGTTGAGTGTGCCGTCATGTAAGTTTATAAGATGCATGTAATTTAAGCTCTCTGTGTGTGTGTGATATACTATTATTAAATTATTCTAATGCAAAATCATTTACTGTCCGCTTCGTAAAACCCTAAACCTAGTCTTGGAGCTTGCATTGATCACTGACACTTTGAGATTTGTCTATCTGCTGCTGCCGTTTCGATCACAGCTGGGAACCTTAGGTGTAGCGGCGTTGCCTTGTGGCTGAATCGGCCGCCCGAACGGCTGAAACGGCCGGCAGCATCTGTTGCTTTAACGGCTGAATCGGCCGTCCAACATCGGCCAGGCCTGGCTGCAGTGGAAAGCTGGGCTCATGCCGCTGCCTGCTTCGGCACCATTGGTTTTCGCTCGTAAAATGAGAGAAGATATCGAAGAAAAACACTTTAGGGATGATTACGATATACAAGACTGGCTGGATGAGCTGACAAACTTGAGAGACATGGCGGTGCAGTACCACGTTTGGATGGCGCAAACGGACGCAGAGTCAGAGGCCTGCCATGCCGTCGTCAACCTGGCCGACGGCATCACTTTGGTTCTCGGTGGCTTGGACGAGGACGAAATGTCCGATGCGCCATCCGTAGTAGTGCACTCAAGTCTTCCTCAACGGATAGAACCGGCACCCAGCAATATCAGTTGCAGGGCATTTCAAGCTATGCGCTGGATGCCTCCTGCTGAATGGAACAGTGCGGCATTCCATTTTGACAGGGCATGCCAGAGCCTTGATTTCTTGCGTCGTATAACTGCCCTGACGAGGTTCGAGACAGCAGAGAAACATAGCTTAGACCGAACGCTGGGCCAAGCGCAAGGACAGCTTTTCGATGCTCAAATGATACTCCGCGGCTGTGCTGTAGTTCGAGACGAGCTTCGTCGTCAAGATGCGACCCAATCCGACAATCCCTCGGGCTCAACTTAAAGGCTGACTCGGCCTTCACGAAGCTGCAAGCTTGAGCTCCAAATACTTAGAAGCTTTTGAGTGTTTGGGCTGCTTCGGCCCACGACTATCAGCTGCATCGGCTGCGATGTCACGGTGCTTCTTAGGTCTTTTGAAGCTTAGGAGCTGTCTGAGCACGGTCCGCGTGGCTGGCTTGCAAAACAAGTATTTCGGATTCTTTATTTGCATACCAGGTATAAATTATAGGGCTTCGCTTCAAGGTCTGGGCTTTAGATCTCATGAACATTGTCGCCTTATGGTTTCGGGCTGAAGGCTGCAGTGTCTAGGAAATAAACTTGAGCCTTAAAATCAAGTATGAGGTAAAGCTAGTTCTAGGGTTTAGGATGTAAAGGATAACTTAGTGGTTACGGGTTTAGGGGTCTAGGTAGGGCTGCAACGTTTAGAGTTTTAGGGCTTGCGGCGTGAACTTTAAGGACTTTAGGGTTTAGGATTTATGCTTAACTTTGGGATTAGATTTTTTGGGGTTTAGGGCTGTCTTGGAGGGCTGCTGATCTCCTCAGAACTACTCCCGGGCTGGCCGAGCAGACGAAATGACCTCTCCACCCGCAGGCCGGTGACGTCCCTGAACTGCGAAAGGAGAGGGTGGTGAGAGGGCGAAATAGAAATTCCGTTGAGCAAACAATTTCCTAAGGACTCTGTCCCCCCACGCCCCTCTCCACAGGACGGTCGGGGACGTCCCTGAGCTGCGAATGGAGAGGTCGAATTGTCCTCTCCTTAGGAATACCAGCCGGCCAAAAAAAATTCCGCTGAGCGCATCAAAGAAACAATGCACGAACTCGCCTCGGGGACGTCCCTGCGAATAGAAAATCATGATGCGATAGCTAGAGCTAAGGAAAGCCTGTCAAAAAAATTCCGTTGAGCGCAGCAAAAGAAAACCACCAACTCGCCTCGGGGACGTCCTTGCGGGCCAACTATTGAATTTACAAGACTCAAAATTTAATTAGGTGAGGTGGTAGAAGCAAGGCCTATATGTAAAAAAACGTTAGGATCTGCGAAACAAAAAGCACCAACCCGCCTCGGATTTCCTTGCATGTTTTTTAGGAAAAGATCGCAAAAGGTGTTTGTTGTAGTTTTCCAAGCAGGGTTTAGGCATGTTCTGCAGCCGTAGAAGTAGGTAGCTCCCGTGCCGCGCTGCGCTTCTCACAGCTTTACTACCGCAGCCGCACCTTTTACAGTTTGCTGACATAGCTTAGTTTGCTAGGACCCCGTGCCTCTGCTTCCGTGGCTGTTGCGGCCAGTCGGAAAACTTTAGGCTGCTTCGGCCTCTTTGCGTCTGGCTGCTTCGGCCTGTGTGTGGCTGCTCCGGCCATGTCTGGTGATGCGGCTCAGATGATAAATGAGCGCCTCGTGCTGGACTGTGGAGGTGTTTTGTCCGTGCCCAGCCAGTACGGTCAAGAAAAGTACGATGGCGACGATATTTACAAGTCCGCGATTCCTGGAGCATATGCCTTCTGCCAGAAGTTCATGAAGCAGTATGGCAGCAATGAGCTCCAGGTGATCAGCCGTGTCAACTTCCCCTCCAGCAAGAAGCACTGGGTGGTTCGCTTCTGCGAGTCACTCGGTCTCTCCGAGAACCAGGTCCACTTGGTTACCGACAGGAAGGACAAGGGGCCGAAAGCTCGTGAGCTGGGGTGCGCCGTAGCTGTGGACGACCAGTCCGACTGTTTGTATCACATCGGTGTGTGCTGCCATGACATTTTGCACGACGTGAAGCCGCTGATCCTGTTCTCTGAGAAAGGCTACAGGAACACCCAACACAAGTGGGACAATTGGGTCCAAAACCGAGTCACCCGTACCACGTCTTGGCTTGACGTGGCTCGCTTCTGTGCCTTGGACGTGTCAGGCTGGGAGGAGCTTGGCCAAATCGGTCCTCCCAATCGCTGGCACAACGAAGCCACGACAAAGAGATGGTTTCAAATGTGTGAGCCACAGCCCGCGGCTGCTCCGGCCGCAAAGCAAAAGAAGGAAGTAACGGCTGAACCGGCCGAGGAGCTTCCAAGGAAAAAAACGAAACTAGAGACGACGGCTGCTTCGGCAAAAAAGAAAAAACCTGACGACGAGTACTCGTACGAGTACTACAGCGACTCAGACGACAAGCCCGCCGCCCCGTCCGCGTCGTCCTCGTCGTCGGAGCTGTCTGTCCGCGTAGTTAAAGGGGAAACAAAAGCGGCTGCTTCGGCCGACGAAGACGACAGAGCGGCTGCTCCGGCCGAAAAGGACGACAGAGCGGCTGCTCCGGCCGAAAAGGACGACAGAGCGGCTGCTCCGGCCGAAAAGGACGACAGAGCGGCTGCTTCGGCCGAAAAGGACGACATCGCGGCTGCTTCGGCCGAAGAGGACGCAAAGAAAGAAAAAAAAGAGAAGAAGGATAAGCGGGAGAAAAAGCATAAACATGATGATAAATATTATGATAAAAAGCCGGCTGCTTCGGCCGTAAACCTCAAGCCGAACCCAGAAACTGAGAGGCGCGCTCTCAGAGACGAGATGCGGGATCTGGCTGAGAGAACCACCATGATGGCTGAGAGAGCCGAGGCAGCCGCGGCTCAAGCGTCAGCCTCGTCGTCGCAGCGTCCACAAGAGGCTTCCTTCACGTCCTGGCAGGGCCGAAACCCCGACTCGGAGTGGATGCGACGCAAGAGAGAGCGGGCCCAACAGTACCGCGAAAAGGGGGGCCGTCCTCCAGGACCTCGAATCACACCCTGCAGTTATTGCAAACACTGCAAAAAAAAACAACCCGGCGCCTACTGTCCCGGAATACTCTGCCGAGCATGCTGCGAGATGTGGCAGTCTTGGGACAAGAACTACAGGTGCGAACAGCACGGCCGCCGCTAGAGTGAAAAAGACAGCCTTCGTTCGGCTTCGTGGTTTAGGATTTAAGGGTATTTAGTTTAGGGTATTTAAGTTTAAGCCCGAAGTTAAAACCCAAAACCCAAACCCTTCCCTAAACCCCTTATTCCCTAATTAAGTTTCCCCAGGCCCTAGAGTTTCCCGAAACTCTAAACCATTCTAAACCCTAAACCCCAAAAACTTACGAAAGAAAAAGCTTCCCTAAAACATACTTAGGACTTAATTATAGTTTCGCGAAGCATTGCTTAGCCCTTCAAAGTGCCCTCAGACCCTACAACCCCTAAAGCCAAAGCCAACAGTTTCACAGCCCTAGAACCCAATTTTTTTTTAAGCCACGCATGCTGAATCAGAACCACCCGCAGCTGTTACAACTCAAGTTGCAAAGCAAACACACTTCTGGCTGCCTCGGCCACTCCTGGCTGCAGCGGCCATAACTGACAAAACAAAGAAGGTTGTAGCCTGGCTGACACGGCCAGTGTGGCCAGCTGAGGTGGGAATGCCACCGAAAAAAAACCCCAAGGAAAAGGCAAAGGCAAAGGCAAAGGCCAAGTCAATTGAAGGAGTGACGGCCATGGCTGATTCGGCCTGGGCGGACAATTCTCAGGGCAACCTGTGCGCGGAACACTTGATCCGCGTGCACGAGGCCCTTAAAGCGATCCGCGACTGTTCTGTTTTTGACGGGATCGATGCGGCAGAACCGCTCACGATTGCTCAGGGCGGGCATCAAGAGCCTTTCGCGATCGGCCAAGCTGTCAAGGTCTTCCAGAGGGATGCCACAGCCCACTACTCCTGCGGCGGGAACTTCTTTTGGTGCGATCAAGTCTGGATGGCAAACCATCGGGTTCCGATCAACAAAGGGCAGGTGCAGGAAATCCAGCGCTTTTACCTGCCGCCCATGGATCCACCGAAAGAATTCACGTATGAAGTCGTTGCGGCTGTTTCGGCCGCCTGTGACGAAGAATTTCACAAGAAAGGCAGCTTTCAGCGGCTGTCTCCGGCCGAGCCCTGCCATGCTCTGTTGTTTTCCATCCACGAGGCTATCTCCGCAAAGGCACCTGAACCTATTCTTCGTCGATGGAAAGAACTGCTGCTCACCACACCGTTTCGCTTTGAGCTCGTCCCACAGGGTGAAGCAAGATTTTGGCGTGCTCAAAACCTACGGGAGGAAATGGTTGAGCGTGGCATCACTGTTCGGCTTTCGGTGCGGCAGCGGATCTACGACGTAGCAGGCTTCAAAGCCAGCAAGGAGGCTGCCCTGAAAACTACACTGGGGGCTGCCGCCGTGGCCAGTGCCTATCAGAAGCACCTGAAAGCTTCGGCTGGCTCCGAGATCATCTCGGAATCATTCGTGGACAGCGCCATAACCGTGCACGACAGACTGCTGAGTATTCCAGCTTGCAGTGTTTTGCTGGAGGAGCTGGATGCCCAGTACTTGAAGGGCAACCCACTGTCCAGCATCTATGCTTTCCAAGCCATCATTGACAAGGCACAGACCCCACAGCACATCACTTGGGCAGTGGAAGGAATGATAGATGGTTTTCGCAAAGGCTTCGTCGAGCCAGGCTTCTTCGCCGTGAGCAAGCTGCGAGACGCTCGGAACAGTGTCTCGGACCTTCGTGATCAAATTTTCTGGGCTCATTTTCAAGTAGTTTGCTTTTATAGTAATAAATATCATTATAATCATCTGGATGCAAAAAATATGGTAACTTAAATTTTGCCATAACTTGCGATAATCAGGCTACGTGGAAATCTTGAAGCTCAAGCTGGCCGTGAAGAACCACTTGCTCGAGGAATGGCTCACTGGAAGCACGTTTCCGGGCAAAACCAAAGAAGACCTGCGGTCAGCTTTCAGCAGCTTCACTCACGTACGAAGCAAGTACAGCCCATACAAAGAAGAAACTCAGCCTGATACGGCCTGGATCTTGGGCGCAAAAGACTCAGTTGTTCTGGCAGCAGAACTGCTGGAACAGCTAGTGTACCTTGACACTTTTGATGGCCGGTACAGGGATGCGCTGAAATCGAAGCATGAATGCGCTGACGTGCTCGGTTATCCCAGCATCAAGAAAAAATAGAGGATATCGAGGCAGCCTTGAGAAAGGAGTCTAAGCCCGCCGAAGTTCTGTTTGAAGTCCCGGCTGCTCCGGCAGGGTCTGGCGATGCCCCAGCATCGTCGACGGGCACTGGTTCGGCTGCTTCGGCCGCAGAAGAGGCCAAACTCACGAAAGACGAACAACAACAATGGAGGCAGTTCATGCTCAAGACTCTTCGCAGTCAAGTTCGCTTCGTGTCCGACCACAAAGCCGCTTCCGACCTTGAACAAGCCATCCGCGACTGCCCGTTTTCGAAACTCAAGGGGGACCCGACGGGTCTGGTGCTGTTACACTTCGATGTGAAAAAGTTCGGTGAGTCTGCGACCAGGCCAGACCTTCGTCTACCGCCCCTTCGGGATGGACCGTACACACGCCTCGTCCGTGCCGTCATGACGGCCAGGCAGAGCGAAGGCTCAGCAGCGGCTTTGCAGCCAGGCGAAGTCGCAGTGTTGCTGGACGGCTTCAAGAAGGGCGCCAAGCAAAAGCTTATCAACCCTTGGAAAGACGGCACCCGCAAAGAAGCCAAGGCGAAAGGGTCTACTAAAGAAGACGAGGATGAAGATGATGGCGACGGGGATGACGACGACTGCGAGGAGGAGGAAGACGCACGGCCGAACCTGGTCTGTGACTTGCTGCAGATTGGCTACACCGAAGCGAGCCTAAACGCCCGACGCCAAAAAAAACGAGGCACATGCACGATCAAACAGATTGAGTGGGCGCACGTGCTGTCTTCCAAGAGGCTCTCTCTTCCGGCCAGGGAGCGCAAGCATTACGGGCCGGGGTCAAGCACAGGCGACCTCATCTCAGGAGTGGACCTGCCGAAACTGTCCACTGAGTGGTGCCTCCCATGGCAACAGAAGAAGACCCTTTACGGGAAAAAACATTTGATCGCCGTTGGGGGAAAGACTGAAACCACAGAAGAAACAGAAAAATCAGACATGGATCGCCTGGGCAACAAGCCCGAACCAGTTTGCTTTCATTCTATGCCTGGGGCATTTTATTCAGAGCTCATGCACTCCTTTTGGGCGAAGATGGTCATCGACCTAACGCCAGGCGACGGCCGATTCGCTTTCGAAGCGCTGAAGGCCAGGGTGGGCTACATGGGAATAACCTTCACCCCTGAACACAGCCAATTCTTGGAAGAGCACCTGCTTGACTTGATGAAGCTGGAGATGTGTGACACAGCAAGTCCGCTCTTCAATTCGGAATACGCAGCGGCGGTGGGCAAAAAGGTTCCCAAGGCCAAAGCAACTCCAGCACCTGATGCAGATCCCAAAAAGAAGCCCAAAACAAAAGCTACTCCCAAGCGCAAGGCTGAGGAGCAGGAGGCTGATCCCAAGGCTAAGCCAAAGAAGAAGGCTAAAGCAAAGAAGAAAGCCGAAAAGGATGCGGATCAAGAACCCGCAGACGATGACGCGGAAGAAGCAGAGGACGAAGAACCAGAGGAAGACGACGACGACGACGTCTGGGATCCTCTCGCTACGTGAGCAGCTGCATGCTGCTTCGGCTGCTTCGGCCAGGTGCGAGGCTGCTTCGGCTTCGCAGGCTGCTTCCGCCAGGTGCGAGGCTGCTTCGGCTTCGCAGGCTGCTTCGGCCATCAGTCTTTTAAGGGCTGCTTCGGCCATCAATCCTACCAGTTTTACTTTCAACCTTCCCGCAGGCTTCAGTTCCTCAACGCATGTTCGGTTCACACACATTCTCAAAGTTAAGTTCTAATTTGATTCACAGAAATCCCTGAGCCCTGACCCTTAAACTGAGCCTAAACTCCGGTTTGAGATTTATAGCCTCGGGAGCCTGTGGTCTTGTGAGCGCTTGGCTGAGAAAAAGTGACTCTGGGCTCAGGCGTCTCTCAACCCCAGGTGGTTTTGGATAGGATATGTTTTCTTTCAGACAGACCCATGATGTTGAAGGCATACTTTTCAACTCACCGCTTATTCTTCCCTTCATGAGCTGCTCAATCATCCTTGGTCTGCACGTACGGAAACTTATTGTTGATTACGAGCAGTTCAAGTTCGCATGTGGCTGAATGCAGGTTAAAATCATGTTCAAGGTATTTTCATTTCTCGGTGAGTGGATGTCACACTCTCGGGGAAAGCTTGTAGAGCTTATGAACTTTGTTCACTAAAGTCCGTGAAGAGGGTTTAGGGTTGCCGTCAACAGCAACAACAACAACACCAGCAGTAGCAGCAGCAGCAGCAGTAGCGGTAGCAGAAGCAGTAGCAGTAGCAGTAGTAATAAGCAGCAGCAGCAACAGCAACTGCAACAACAACAACAGCATTGAAAGCAACAGCAACTGCGCCAGCAACAATGTTGACGCCAACAACACCAGCAACGGCAACAACGACAACATCAACAACAACAGCGCCAGCAGCAGAGCCAACAATAGAACCAACAGCCGCAACAACAACAACAACAACAACGACAACATCAACAGCAACAACAACAACGACAACAATAACGACAATGACAAGAACACCCACCACCACAACCAGAGCAACAGCAATAACAACAGCAGCAACAACAGCAACAACATCAACAACCACAACAACAGCAAGAATAGCAACAGCAACAGCAGCAACAACAGTAATAGTAGTTCATACCAATATCAATAACAATACTACCAGTGGCAATAGCATTATCAATGGCAATAATTGCATAAGCGACAATAATTACCACAATAAGCAATCACACACAAACAAAAAATAAGAGCAGCAGCAGCAGCAACTGCAACATCCACACGACCACAATGACGCCATAAACAACAGCAACATCAGAGGCAGCAAAGACAATGACAACACAACGACAACAACAACAACCACCACAACAAACGACACCCATGGCCCCCGAGAACCGAAAATAACTTTTCGGGCCACGATGTTTATTTATGTGTCTCGGAAATCAATTCATTTTAAGACTTTTGTAAAAACAAGCCAAAAAAAATTCCAAAATTCCGCTGAGCAAAGGCAAGTCATGGGGGTGCAGGGCATGGCGCAAGGCGTCGTCAGGGTTAGGTGTTTTCATACTGGCATCAAAGGCACCTTCCTCAATGGGGTACCAGTAGGGCGCCTGTAGCACAGCGCCGAGGTATGCCCATGCAGTGACCACATCTCCACTGTGCCTTGCCTGCGTTCCAAAAAGGGGAGTACCGGCCAAAAGCTCTGCAGTTCTTCGCTCGAAGGGTTGCCGTCGTGGCAAGGTGACAAGATGGGCAAGCTTCGACAGTAAAAATGGGACGACCTCCGCTGCCCACTCCTCCAACTCTCGCGGCGACGAACAGAGCTGCCGATACAACTGGTGGGCTCGCACTGGTCCCACATCCTCCTCAGACTCACAAGCATCCACGTAAGCCTGCCAGGCCTCGGGACCACGCAAGCGATGTGGCAAAAGGCTTACGTCAGTATGACGACAGCCGTGCTCCTTGGCAAAAACGGCAAAGCCCCCCTGGGCGTCGGTAGAGGGCTCCGTGACAAAGATGACACCGACACTCTCCCTGGACCGATGGGAACATGTGGAGCCCTGGGTTGGCACGGTTGGAGCGAATCTCCACAGGGAGTCATCCGGCGCCGGGATGAGCGTATCAGATGACGCCTGCACGTCCCGGGCGTCCACGCACAGATCCTGCAGGTCGGCCACCTCGAAAAGTGCGGTGGGAGCAGCATCATGTTCCGATAGTATGATATGTTTACCGGGGAGCAGAGCCCTCAAGACCCACAATGCATAAACCTTACCCCACCAAACCACCGCTCTATCCAGCCCAGACTCCTTGCGGAGTGGAAAAAAGACACAGGCATGACGCTCACCGTGACGGCCTGTCCACAGACAGCGGTTGATAATGCGCGGCAGGGTATGGCGCATGTGGTCATATTCCTCGAGGGCATCGGTGTCCGTGAACAACCACAAGCAGTGGCAGCGGACGACCGCAGGGTCAGTACAAAGCCACACTGCATACTGCGCAAGCTTACCCAAATTGACCGGAACCGTTGGAGTGTAGGTTCGAGGCTCGCCTGGCAGCTGTGCAAAAGGTTGTAGGTCCGCTCTCATCGGCAGCTCCTGAAATCCAAAGATAGAGCTGACTTCCCCGTTATGCTCATCAAGCGGCGCGCGTCTGGCCATTCGGGCGCTCAAGCGCCCGGCAAGGAGGTCCACCATCCGCAAGCCAGCATCCTGGCTATGCGAGCAAACAACCACCGGCAACTCCGGGTGGCGGGCCATGTAGGCGAACCTCTCCGCAATGGTAACCAAGTATCCTACGAGCGAAAATGGAGCACCTCCATCATGATGCGGGGCTCCATGCAAGGTGAAGTTCCAGGGTGCCGGCGTGTCGCGGCATTCCCTACCTCCATCGAAGTCCGAGAGCACCTGAACCAGTAGGTAACCCTCGTACATTTGCAGGTGCACGTACCTTAGGCATGCGACTGCATGGTGAAGGGACGCAACAGGGAGGGACAACGGCTGATGAGCGTCCGTGCCAATTCCCCCAAGCACATAGCGCGTAGGGAAAAGCTCCACCTCCATGGCACTGGGGACTAACACCCGTCCTTTCACGGTACCTAGTTCAACTGGCCAGCGACGTATGTCGCTGACTGAGCCCAAACACATGTACGCAAGCGCGGTCACTGGTACCCTGGCAGAGAGATCGCAAACAAAAACCGCAACGCGTGATGGCCTTTGTTTTGCTGCGTCGCGTTCATTAAGCAGGTTGTGGGACTATGGCAGCCTGTGGCCGTGCCCCCAGGCATTGAAGTAAAAACCGGTCCCTAATTGTACAAAAACCCGTCAGGTGACGTCACTCCTGGGGCGCCAGGGCCGTAACACACTATCCAAGATAGAAGGTTTGGTATCCCTGGCGGCCGCTCGCATCCCTGTCAAGATGGCGGGCAATCTGGTCAGCGACGCTCTCCACCCGCTTGAACCACACACGCACGGTCATATTGGCCGGTTCCTGCCAGTTGTGATATACTGTTCAAGGACAACCAAGTTGGCCTGCATGCCGGCCGCCGCCACCAGGACCAGGTCGATGTCACTGGCAGTCACTTGATAGTCGGGATCGGCTGACAAATCGTAGTGACACAGGTCGCCATAACGGACGTTGATGTTAGCATCCAAGCGCTTCCACAGTGGCGGCATGATATTGGCCATAACAAAGAAGCGGCTGGGCCAAAGCGGATGCGCGAACGACGTATGTCGCAAGCAGGTGGCGAGCTTGAGAAAACCGGTATGCCGCGGCATAGTTGGGCAGCAACCCGTCACACATATGCAAGTAAGCCTGCGCACCAACAGCAAAGGCAGACCTAAGGCATGCAGAACCTCGAGCCCTACGGGAGTGTTTTACCGTCGCTGCCCAAGGCCGTGCTGGTCGGAAAAGATCCCGGGGTGCGCCCTACAAAATGAGTGGAAAAAGCCCCGAGCAATGGGCCCAGACTAGCCGACTCTCAGGCGGCGCCCTCTCTGATGAAGGCCTGATAAATCGCAAATCGCAAAGCGCTAGCGATTTGGATACGCAACCCCCAAATCGCCTTGTTTTTGCTTTTGGACATGTGCCCAAATCGCAAATCGCACGATTTAGGTTCTATGCTGCGAATAGAAGATCCAAATCGCTGGCTAAGTTGCTTACGCGTTGCTTATATGGGGGCTTCGAAAAACGCATTTGTCACGCAGCGACAACCCTCTAAGCCAGAAGCTTAAAAGCCCTAAACCCTATGACCCCGAACCCGTTTACCCTGCACCAAACCCTGTGCTCAAAATGCGTTTTGCAGGCGCCTAAAAAGCACTTTCAGGCTTCCAAGCCTCAAAACCCTGAAACCCTTCACGCTAAACCTTCAGGCTGTGCTCAAAATGCGTTTTGCAAGCGCCCGAAAACGCATATTCAGCCTTCAAAGCTCTTAAACCCCTAAAACCCTTCACGCCAAATGCTCAAAATGCATTTTGCAGGTGCCCCAAAACGCATTTTCAGCCTTCAAAGCCCTAAAACCCCGAAACCCTGAACACCAAACCTTCAAGCTGTGCTCAAAATGCGTTTTGGAGGCGCCTAAAAACGCATTTTCAGCCTTCCAAGCCTCAAAACCCCGAAGCCCTTCACGCCAAACCTTCAAGCTGTGCTCAAAATGCGTTTTGCAGGTGCCCCAAAACGCATTTTCAGCCTTCAAAGGCCTAAAGCCCCGAAGCCCTTCATGGCAAGCTGTGCTCAAAATGCATTTTGCAGGCGCCAAAAAACGCGTTTTGAGCCTTCCAAGCCTCAAAACCCCGAACTTCAAGCTGTGCTCAAAATGCGTTTTGCAGGTGCCCCAAAACGCATTTTCAGCCTTCAAAGGCCTAAAGCCCCGAAGCCCTTCACGCCAAACCCTCAAGCTGTGATCAAAATGCCTTTTGCAGGCGCCAAAAAACACATTTTGAGCCTTCAAAGCCTCAAAACCCCGTAGCCCTTCACGCCAAACCTTCAAGCTGTGCTCACAATTCGTTTTGCAGGCGCCCAACAACGCATTTTGAGCCTTCAAAGCCCTAAAACCCCGAAGCCCTTCACACTAATCCTTCAAGCTGTGCTCACAATGCGTTTTGCAGGCGCCCAAAAACGCATTTTGAGCACAGCTATCTAATTCCTAGAAAGCCTGAAGCCTAAACTAGCTATGATATGTTTGTAGGGTTTTCGGGTATAGTAGGGCTGTCAGCATTCTAAACGTTAAAACCTAATTGCCGTCAGCTGCGCTCACCTGCCCTTGCTGCAGGTTGTTGACGCATTTTCCTGACGAGAGGCCACCTCAAGTTAGAGATTCGCTGTCCTGGCTTGGGGCACTGCAGCCTTGTGAGATTCGCTGTCCTGGCTTGGGGCACTGCAGCCTTGGGCTGCACAAAGACTTTCAAAGTAAAGCCCCGGGTGGGAGGGCTGGGGGCGCAGAAGATCAAGCCAAGGTAATTCATGGCTTTCTCAGAAAAGCACCAAGCTTGGACCACAAAGGATCTGCAGCGTTTCAGCTGCGCGGTTGGTGTCCTGCCATCATGCTTCCTCAGTCTGAAACTTTCAAGCAGGCACGCTGGTGCAGCAATACCCCCTTCATTGCCGTCAGCTGCGCTCACCTGCCCTTGCTGCAGGTGGTTGACGCATTTTCCTGACGAGAGGCCACCTCAAGTTAGAGATTCGCTGTCCTGGCTTGGGGCACTGCAGCCTTGGGCTGCACAAAGACTTTCAAAGTAAAGCCCATTACCCCGCCCTGGCAAACGAAGCTCGTGGCCGCATGAAAAACAAGCCAGCGACAGGACAAAACTTAGTTCGTAGGCATCCTCAGACATGCCTGTGTCGCTTGTGCCGAGGCCGGCACTAAGTCAAAGCGAATGGGCACAGATCACTCTTCACTGCTTCGTCAGACAGCTCCAGGCTCTGCCCGCAGCCTGTCGAAGGCAAAGCCAGCTCACGTATCACTAGCTCAGCTCGCGTTGAGCCCGGTCTTACCGAAACAGGACGTCGATGGCCACATCAGGAAAACACTCCAAAAACAAAACTGGATGGACTCAGACCCTGCGTCACTTCTTCCTGCCGCGAGAAGGAGCATCAGCAGGATTTGATTCCGAAGGGACATACACCAACCTCGGCAAGAAATCGCATGCCATGCAAACTGCTGCAGTGCTTCGAAGCACTCTCCTCAGTGCCTTCGCAGAGGAACGGCCTTTGCTGATGCTGCAGATTGCCACCTTTGCATCCACAAGCACCACAGGACGAGAATGGTGTCTTCGGACGCTGCGACTGACCCACTTAAGCGTCAGCAAAACGCCATGACATTCCAGCAGCCCAGAGTGGGCACGATGTCGTGCTTTGCAAGATATCAAGGTTCGGAAGTGGGCCTTTTGGAAAGGCAATCGGTGTGGCGTTCCGATCCTTGGCTGCTCCTGCACTGCTTGAGGTGAACAGTCAGGAAGAAGTCTGACATAATCACCTCGTCGCTCAGAAAGCCGGCCAACTTGTTGCACGGCTGTCCGCCCGCACTGCAGGGCACTTACTCCGAAGCCAAACTCCGGTGCAGCGTCACAAGCCAACAGTTCACTCAGGTGGTGTCTGTCAAGAGCTGCCGGAAAAAGAGGTGCGAGTGCTAACACCGTGGCTAATTCGTCTTGTACACCGCCGCGCAAAGGACAAACCTGCTTGAAGTCGTCATTCCGGGCGAAAGCATACGCCTCGTCAAATATGCTGAAAAAGCCTCTCTGCATCAACGAGAACCACTGCAGTACACCCAACAGTGAGCTGAATGCACCGGGGCTGCAGCATGGTGCAGATAACAAGTCGCACAGGCAAAGCACTATGTTCGCAAGCTTGTTGCTCGAAGGCTCCACCATAGGAGGTGAGGCAGAGATGTCACACCCAAGGCCGGTCATTGACGTTGCCAGCGTGACATCCTTCGCAGCATTTTTGACAATTCCTTCCCTGCGAAAGACCTCGTCGAGCTTGTTTAAAGTGCTACGGCCTTTGCCTCTGTTCTTGTGGAAAAACATGACGTCGTCAGTTGCTATCGCGCAGAGTTCGCTTTGATCCACTGGCAAATCGTCGTCCATGCTGAGGATGCTGCTCTCCTTCACACCTGCCTTCTTTACACAACCAATTGTGCTCGCTTGGGCAATGCAAGGTGACCAACTGAACCCCATGGGCCAGACCACATTCACAGGAAAAAGCAATGTCTGGCCCGTCAACAGGGAACTTGATGCACCATCAGTCCACCGCTCCACCAGCGACAAAGGAACATCCATGTCCAGCAGCTCTTGCAAGTGAAGCGGCTGTTGGCCAAACCATGGCTGCAGAGGTTCTGGAACGCGAAGGCTGTCGAAGTAAGTGCTGGCATCCCGCTTTGACATGAACAGTCTCTCGCCCGGCATCACCGCAATATCCAAGAAAGAGCTGGGATTTGCTAAACGGCAGGGCTTGGGCGGGGGAGCCGCCCTACCTGAAATTTGAGACCCGTCCCAGATCTTCCTTTGCTTGCCTTTTGTAGACTTTGGAGCTGCGAAAACATTGGCCACAGCTTTGACGTGTAGACGCAGCCGCAGCTTTCCGCACTTCAACTCGCGAATGGTGAGCTTGACATATTCACGTCTGTCCGCACCAACCAACGGAGAAGCAGCATTGTCCAGCCCAGCCTGCTCTGCGAACACTTTCTTGGGGTCCGTGACGAGGCCCCACAAGTCAGGAGGCACCAATCTTGCAGGATCGCAAGTAGCAGCCACTCGAGGCAAATCCACGTCATGGCCACGTAACTGCTCGTAGCGAGTGCCACCACGCTGAACGAACCTATGAAAAGCTTCTGCGTGGTCAAAGCTAGGTCCCCACTGCTCATCCAATCGCATCAAAAACCGGACGGTGCGTTTGGCCACGTGCCGATGCACTCCAGCTTGAGCCGTTGTAGGTTTTCGTCCGGACCACGAGGCACAACCACTTTTGGGCATACCATGGTACAAATGGTTCAAGCCAGCAATGCAAAAGTTAGCACACCGCAGAGAGGACTCCAGCAGACTGTCGTTGCACGGGACGTCGACTGGCCACCGAGACATGCACGGCAAAGGGAAAATATCCCTTCCGCGAGGCGCACCTCTGCCCGATGACGTCGACTCCCGAAAACAGCGGGCCACTGGCAACTCTGAGCTGTCCAAGAAGGAGGCCAAGAAAGCTCCGTAGCCTCGGGTGCCTGCAAACTGGTCTTCAGACACTTCCGGGCAAGCAGCAGTGGGAGGAGCTCCGCTCAAAGCGGCTCGTTGCACCAAATGTACCGCCACTACGTGACGAAGAGACTGCACAAGCTTCAGCTTCAAAATGCGAGCTCTGTTACGGCACAACCTGGCAGGACTGCTATGCTGGCGATGTAACCGTGGAGAACAAGTACCCTCTCGAATGCAATCCATCGTTTCCTTTCCCTTTTGGGCGGCAGATAGGTCGCAGAATGGAGGGCCCCCCCCTCAGCGGGAAGAGCTGGCGCAGAAGATCAAGCCAAGGTAATTCATGGCTTTCTCAGAAAAGCACCAAGCTTGGACCACAAAGGATCTGCAGCGTTTCAGCTGCGCGGTTGGTGTCCTGCCATCATGCTTCCTCAGTCTGAAACTTTCAAGCAGGCACGCTGGTGCAGCAATACCCCCTTCAATCCTAAACCCTAGCCCTATAAACCCTAAAACCCGAAACCCTCAGGATGCGTGCCAAAATGGTCATTTCCGGGGGCTTGCTTGAGCCTTGTTGTAAGCATCTGGAAAGAGCCTTTGCTGCTGCTTGCCAGAACCTTGTCAAGAAAAGAACCTTGCAGCCCTTGTCCTCTCTTCAGCCTACAACCTACAAACCATATTCCAAATCGCTAACGATTTGGGCTCTACGATTTTAAATCTAAATCGCGTACGATTTTAAATCGCTAGCGATTACCCCATCTAAGAGCAGGATCTTGGCGCGTGCGGGCAGCGGCATCCGCCCCCCGTGGGTCATCCGGCAGGAACTTCACCCAGGCACGTCGGATTCTGCTCTCGAACACCACGCAATTCGCCCCACGCTGAGCAGCCAAGGCCAAAGCGAAGGCGATAAACAGCGGGTCAAGGTCTTGTGAAGAGGTGAGCTGAAACATGTCGTAGCCCGGGATGTTGACGCGGGCCGGGAGCTCGGTCCAGGAGCCCGCACTGCCCCCTTGGATTGCCAGTGCCGCCATGATCGCGGATGGTAAGGCTGGAGATGGCTAATCAGAGAGTGACGACGTATGTCGCCACTTGAGAATCGACTGCAGGAGCAGGAGGCAAAAAAGATGCCGAAACCATAACTGTGGGCGCCTGCCGACATTCCCAGAGTGCAAGATGGAAGTGCAAGACAGGGCACACTAACGGCGACGACTTTTGGCATCGTGCGTGCGCTTCAGGAAAGTAGCACCAGGAAAGTTTCGGGAGCCATGCATTAAGGCAGTCGCCTCCCAACGTCCCTGTCAGATTAGTCCTCCTATAGAGATGCTCGTGTCGGCGCAGGCTACAGCCACTGATGTATCCGTGGCAAAGCGCCACATTTTTTGGGGCCCAAGTCAGCCTTTGTGTCGGTCCCCAGCGCCGGCAGCCAACCTGCGGCCGAGCACGGGTAAGAGGCGCAGCGAGGAAACAGAGCCACCTTAACAAGGCGGGGGCCCACCGCCGGGACGAGCACCAAATAGCACAGCCTGTGGCAAGGACTAAGGCAACCCCATCCCCCCCCTGACGGTGGACACGTGATGCAGCGCGCACTTATAACACACCCGGTGTATATCGGAAGGCGGCAGATCGCCGACCGCTTTTCTTTGGCTCACTGTGTCGGCAGAAGCGCCATTAGTCCATAGCCTGTAAGTCAGCCGGATGGCTCCGTACCAGAGGGGAGCAAGCGGATTTGGCGCGAGCAGGGGGATAAAATGTCTGACCAGGGTGCTGACTCACGGCCGCCGCCTTCTCTGGGGTCGTTACAACCTGCGGCCTGTCCACGAAATGCACACCGCCTAGACTTGCCGGGCCTTCAAGAGCGGCGTGGCCGGTCCCTGCATCCGCATTCTCACTAGAACAGGAGAGCCAAAATCCTCCAGTCGGCACCGATGCAGCAGGTACCGGATCCACAATCCGTACCGCAAGCGCGGGGCTGCTGCTCCTGCGCATCTCCGGCGCATCCTCATCACCATCCGGAGGCGTTTCTGCAGCCAACCGTTGTCGTTGTCCACACTGCGGGGTGTGTTCCGCTCCCTGAAACCCCTCGCAGAGCGCACAACAGCGAATGTGTGAGTGCCCTGCAACGCGTGCGCAATCCTGAACAGTGCATACAGATATGGTAGCCCTCCGTGTCCGAGCCATTTGGCGCCGCTGATGTCGGTCACAACGATCAGTGTGCTGCCCCATGCTGCAGAATGAACAGCAGTGACGGTGGCGGCCTTTGAGAAAGGTACGCGAGCAACCCGGCGTGATGCAAGCATATGCAGGGTGCTCCGAAGTCGCCTTTGATTCCATACGCCGCCTGCGTCCACCACCTTGGCTCACCGGCGGAAGGCCCGGGTCGTGGGCGCCCCCCGGGGCCTGGGCGCCACAGGGCCAAGCCATAGCCTGAGGATAGCAGGGACCTCGCGGTGCAGGAAAAGGTGCAACAAGGGCGCATGTGAGCTGCGGGGAGGGTTGCTCGCCGGTGGCAGTGTAAGGTCCCTCCATAGCTGCTGAGCATGGGACGAGCAATGCCATGCAAGGAGAGGGCCGCAATGACCGGTTGGCAGGGCGGGCCTCGCTCCATCGCCATGTCCCTCATAACCACAAAAAAAGTCAAAAATCGTCTCGGTAGCACCTCGGGCTAACTGACTGCCCTAGCAACAGTCGACGGGTCAGGAAACGAGGTAGGGCCTGTGCGAGCACCGAGCTAGGGCGCCACTGGCGCAGAGAGTCATCCCTTAATCCAAGAGCACGTCACAGCCCTTGGGAACCGGCAGGACCACTCTGCCCAAGGTAGATGGTTTGGTAGCCCTGGCGGCCGCTTACATTGTGAAAACAATAGCGTGCTATCTGCGCCGCGGCGCGCTCAACACGCTTGGACAACCCGCGCGGTCATGTTGCGAGGCTCCTACCAGTTGCGACTCTGCGCAATCACCACCAGATTGGCCTGCATGCCTGCCGCCGTTAACAGGACGCAATCAATGTCATCTGGTAGTCGAGATCCGCGGCGAGGTCAAAGTGGCAAAGATCGCCGTGGCACACACTGATGTTTGCATCCAAAAGCTTGCACAGCAGCGACATGTGCCTAAGAAAATTGTCAAAATAAAGGGAGCCTGACCGGGACAGAGCTGCGAACGACGTATGTCGCAAGCGCATTGGGTGCTTAATAACAGCTGTTCATGGCATGTCCAGGCACAGGGCAGCATTAGCCGTTACCAGTGCAAGGCTCTCAATTGGATGTGCTGCACACCAGCTAGCGCTACGCCCACTGTTTGGTTGTCCTGCCTCAGCGTGATGCTGGTTGTGAGTACGGCCCAAGAGGCAATCCCCCCTCAGGCCAGCGGATATCTCAAACTAAACAAAAAACCCCTGGGCATCGCCCGTGACAAGCCTCTCTCACGCCGGGCCCTCGCGGACGAAGGCCTGGTAGCCATGCCACATCGCCAAGTCCTGGGTCGGCCGGGATGTAGCGTCCTCCCCACGTGGGTCATCCGGGAGGAACTTCACCAACGCTCTGCAGGTGCGACTCTCGAAAACCACACAGTTTGCCCCTCGTTGAGCAGCCAATGCCAGGGCGAAGGTGACAAACAGTGGGTCGATGTCCCTGGAGGACGTGAGCTGAAACATGTCAAAGCCTGGCACATTGACATGGGCTGGGAGCTCTGACCACGAGCCGGTACGAACCACGCGAGTCACCGGCACAGCCATGTGAGCAAAAACCTAGGAGGAAGGGTGGGCACCCCAGAGGGCGACGACGTATGTCGCCGCAGAAAATGTCTGCTAAACAGCATACAACGCTGACGCCCTCATGTAGCTTCCTAAGCCGCACGTGCAGGGGACATTGGCACACTTTTCGAGCCCTTCGAACCTCCGTAGCGGTCATCAGCGCAGGCAGCCACCCTCTGTCTCAAACAGGGCCCACACAAGCCTAGATCTTCCCATTAGAACCTCGGCAGGGGGCTATGACAGGAGACCTGCATTGTCGTGCGCGTGTTGCTGGGTCCGCACCCGGCTGTGGCTATGACGCCATGGGTATCACCCAATGCAGGTCATGATAGATCCTCACCAGTTCCCTGTCGGAAGAGAAGGCAGGGGAAAGCCACAGGTCCCACGGGGGCAGCCATGCAGACAGCGCAGGCCAAAGGCAAACGACGTATGTCGCAAGCACTGGGGTGTCGGCTCACTCCTGAAAAAAGGCGGCTCGCCGCTCTGGACCTGTGGCACCTGTGGCAGCCTCCTGTCGCGTGCAAATGCTACATATGTGCATCAGCACCAGTTGGAATGCCCAGCTGGCTCATCCTGGCAGGAGGGCCCGGCAGGTAGCGGACAGTGGGAGGGTAGCAGACTAAGGCACGTACCCGTGGCCAACAATCCTGGTCCCGCACATATCCCAGGATGTAGTGGTGGCCGTCGACTCGTTGCTCGGAGCCCCAAGACCGCAGAACTCGCTCCTGGCATGTTCGCCAGCATTGCCATGGAACCGAACGAGGTAGGGCGTGCACCGAGGCGCCTACCACGTACGGAGACCTGAGCGTCCGAGACATGCTAGCAAATAGAGTGATCACCCAGGCTGGAGGTCGAGGGTGAAGGGGCGGCTGCATGTAATGAGTTGGACCCCGCGTCGACCACTGGCAACACAGATTGATCCTCACCTATATGCAAGCGGGCGATGTGGACGCCCCCAGCGAGAGCATCGGCCGATCTGGCAGCGCAGTGGTGTGATGCACAGAGAAAGAGGCTGCAGGCCCGCGCGGACCATTGGTCGCAAAGAAATGAATCGGGGCCCCATTGGAACCATCGGGCGCAGCCCCCGTCGACTTCATCAAATCCGGGCTCACGGCTGGCATTGGGGCCTTTCTGCGCTCACGGCGAGGTGCTGTGGCGGGCTGGCGTGGCAGCACAGCCTTGGCGCAAGTGTCCCCTCGCCGCCGACTTGGTCCCACTGGTACTGGAGCTATGCTGCGACTCGGCGCCCGTTTGTGCAGATCCACCCTTGATTTAGGTTCGGCGACATGGCGAGTTTGAATGGCTCGTAAAAGCAGGGGCACTACGGGCTTACGACGTATGTCGCCAGCTGGAGCAACTGAAACAGGTCAAACAAGCATATGCTCCAGACCCACGAAGCGGCTCTGAGGCACCGGCCAGGCGCAAAGCGAACCTAGGGCACCGCCCATCCCTAGGCTCCCCGCACAATACCTGTCAACAGAGCCAAATGGAGCAGCAGCCAGAACTCACTCCAAGAAACATGGCACAACAGCTCGAACTCCGAACAAGGCGGCGGATTGCATGCGATCCCCCCTCCCCCCCCCCAGCACAAGGAGAACCGCATGAGCATGTGTTGGGCAGAGCAACAAGTGCGACTGTGCCCGGCTTACAGCGTATCCGGCTGCAACTGAGCCCAGCACTGTACACAGAAAAGGGCAAACCAATTTCCCTCCGCTAACAGTTCAGGGATCAACTCAGAGATAAGCAGAATGGTCACTGGGTTGGAGACCAAGGCCCTCGAATGCATTAGTAACGCCGCAACCCGGCCTGGGTCGCGGCCTTGCCCAGCACGGTAGAAGGAGCTGCGCACCAGTGGTAACAGCTCCCGTAGCTGAGTACTGACAACCGTGCCGAACTCCAAGAGCAAGGCAGTGAGCGGTGCGGAGCGAAATGCAGCTGCGACACTCAGAGGCGTGCGTCCGTCCTCACCAACAAGGTTGACATTTGCCCGCGCTCGCAGAAGGACGAGGACCATGGCTGTGGAGCCGCGCTGAATAGCATATTGTAGTGGGAAGGCGTGACGGGCCCTGGCATCAGGCGATGCACGAGCAGACAGTATGACTGCAAGGGCTCCCGCAAGCTGGCGGTGGATGGACCAGAATATAGGGAGGCCGTAATCACCCCAGACCTGCGGCTCTTGCACTTCAAGAAGAGCAGAGTAGAGCTCCAGCACACGTACGGCAGTGTCCAGGCTGCCACTGGCAAGGACCCGGCGTAGCGCAATAGCTTGAGCCGGTCGGGCGGCCGAGTAGGGAACCGCAACCTCCTCCCCATATTCCTGTGCCACCATTTCGGTCGAAGGCCAGCGGAAGCAGTGCAATAGGACAAGCGCATGCTCTGCTTCTGCCTCGCTGTGGGCGATAACCCGCCCGCTCATGGCAAAGCGAACCGGAATTAGCGGGGGGGGTGTCTCTCGTCGCCCTCGGCTCCATGGCCATAAAGGCGAAAGGAACGTAGGGTCTCCTCGTCCGACCACTGGCGGGCGAGAGCATAAGCGGACAATCCGCGGAAGCTGCCGTGTGAAGCTTGTCGGTGCGGGCAGGCCCCAGCGTTGAGCAACATGTTCACCATAATCCGTTGGCCGCGGGCCACGGCAAACAGTACAAAGGGCACTAGCCGGTCAATGGAGTGAGGGAGGCCCTGGCGTGTAAGAGGAGTGTGCAGTTGCAATGCTCATTGGCCATCACCGCGTGTACCAGAGGCACATGCCCCCACTCATCGGGGTAATCCACGTTTGCGCCGAGGGCAAGCAGCATTGCAGAACCACTCGCCGCAAATGTCACCGTATGGGACAAAAGGGGGGCACGGTAGGACGACGGGGATCTCTCTTTCCAGGGCAAAAGATGATTAACCGAAAGGCGGCCACGGAGGATCAGAGTGGCTAGCAAGCCCAAATTTTCTTCCAAGAGGCCACAGAGCGTGTCATCCCAGATTATATCCTCAAGTGCAGGGATGTCCGTATGCATTAGCACCGCTAGGGCAGAGCTTTCATCCCTCCGATCCAAGTAGAGGTCAACACAGATAACCCACCGCAAGGGGGAGTAGTCCGGGGTGATTCTGTGCACGGAGCAAGTCTGGGGCAGAAGACCGCTTCGACAATCTGTCCCGCCGAATCTCTGAGTTCAAGGAACGCTGGGGCCAGTCCAAGCGCCATGCCGACTTCTCGAAGCACCTCGTCCACCGAGGTGGCAAAAAACAAAAACATGTGTTCTGAATAGCTCCAAGTCTCTTCATTTTCCGTTTTGGCCCTGTCAATACAACAAAACAAAGAAGAATCTTTGCACACGCACACAGAACTCAAACCACACAAAACATACAACCACGCACAGAAAATGCAAAAAACACACGAAAACAAAAGAAGAAGATCATGTCTGACGCGCGAACAACTGAGTGCGCGAGTTATCGCCCACAGTAAGGCGGACGCTGAACATGTCCTCTCCTCGACGGCCGACCTGGCTCAAGAACATCGTGATGCGGTAACTATCACTCCAGCCGATGCAGGCCATTGCCCTCTCGTTGCTTCGTTGCTGGCGCGCACATCTCCGAACACTAAAGTCCGACAGACCGTCTTGCTGCAGTATGCAGTCCGGCGAGGTTCCACCGCGCTGGTTCTCATTCTGTTGCGCGCGCAAGCGGATGTCAACTTCCTAGATAAGAATGGGCACTTACTTCTGCGTGTCTCAGCTTCACTTCGCTTTGCTCCAATGACGCTTTGCTGTTGGAGTTATGCGTATGTCAGCTGCCAGCTGCGGGATTTGCTGCCCGTGGTGCGCAGCTCCTTTTACCGGGCCTGGTCGCGACGCTGCCCTTTTGCTGCAGCGTCCACCCGGTGGCCGTCCTATTGGTCTCGGAGTTGGCCCCTGGCTGACAATTGGTTTGCCTTTTTTTCTGTGTACAGAGTTGGATTCAGCTGCAGCCCGACCTGGATTAAACTGGCGGAGTACAGTTACAGTGGCAAACAACGGTGCTTAAGCAGCACAAGCCCAATCACCTTGGTAGCAACGGAGCGTTTTGATTGATTTCAACAGACGCGGTCGCTCGCGACACTGGTCGCCGCATGTCGGGCAAAACTTTGGTAAAACTTCAAACACGTCTCCCTCGCAGAATTCCGCAGTTTTTGAGCTCGGGTTGGTCCCCATTTTGAGGCCAAAAATTGGTTCCCAAAGCTGAAACCGCCTGATTGGAAACTATTAGGGGAGACCCCATTTTGGGCTTCGTTTTTGGAGCTCGAAAATGGGCTCTAGAATGGATCGAAAACCTTTGGACAAAGACGCTCCCAATTGGATTGGAACTTTGCTCGAAAAACAACCTTGTAGCTATGCTCGGGGTCTGTGCGTGGTCAGCTTGAGACTGTTGACCATGATGTCATGACAACTACTTGTCATAAATACCACAGCATGGCAAGCAAGGCGGCAACTGACAGTTACAGTGGCAAACAACGGTGCTTAAGCAGCACAAGCCCAATCACCAGGGTAGCAACGGAGCGTTTTGATTGATTTCAACAGACTCGGTCGCTCGCGACACTGGTCGCCGCATGTCGGGCAAAACTTTGGTAAAGCTTCAAACACGTCTCCCTCGCAGAATTCCGCAGTTTTTGAGCTCGGGTTGGTCCCCATTTTGAAGCCAAAAATTGGTTCCCAAAGCTGAGACCGCCTGATTGGAAACTATTAGGGGAGATCCCATTTTGGGCTTCGTTTTTGTAGCTCGAAAATAGGCTCTAGAATGGATCGAAAACCTTTGGACAAAGACGCTCCCAATTGGATTGGAACTTTGCTCGAAAAACAACCTTCTATCTATGCACGGGGTCTGTGCGTGGTCAGCTTGAGACTGTTGACCATGATGTTATGACAACTACTTGTTATAAATACCACAGCATGGCAAGCAAGGTGGCAACTGACTGCGTCACTATGGGGGTACCATCATGCGTCCTACAGTTTTCGTGGTTTTTCGAACACTGAAAATGGCTTCGCGCGATAGTACAATTTGGAATTGTTTGTCCACAAATCTTGAAACCTTCCAGACCCCCCGCTCCCCCCAAATTCAATGTTTACATAGAAGCGCCCAATGAGCATAGCGGCACACATTGCGGCACACATTGAAATTGAGGGGGCGGGGGGGAGGTTTCTGAATATGCAAACAAGAAGACTGTCAATGACTGACTGCTGCTGCACTCGATAAAAACCATATCTCCTTCATAAAGTCTCGTTATAGATCCTCCCCGAAGTCCTGCCTGATCTTTCCCTAAACCCTCGCATGGCCAAGGCCCCCGTAAACTTGCAGATAGACTGCCCTACAATTTTTTTGCACGTGCCACCCCTCATGTTTTTCGTGTATGCTCCTCCAAACGCTTGCTTGCACACCCTCCGCCTTGCAGATCCTGCCCTAAACCCCCGCTTTTGCATTCCAAACTCTGCCCCCCAGATCACTCTCCAATGCCTCCTGCAGCAAATTTCTATTCTTCGTGCGCATTTCCATGTTTTGGTGATTCTGCAAGCCTCCCGACCCTTGGTCTTCCAGAAAATGCCGCCCAAGCCTCCATCTGGGCCCGAATAGTGCCCGAATAGTGCCCGAAATGTACCCGAATGAACTCTTCATAGTGTCCAAATAGGAAACTTATTTTTCTTCGCGAAAAATCATTTGGGCACTTTTAAAGAGTTCATTCGAGCACTAGTTCGGGCACTATTTCGAGCAGTATTCAAGCACTATTCGGACACTATTTGAAGACGTCTACTAGACAAACACCGCTGCCAAGTTCCTTCCAACACTTCCGTCTAGGGCTTTTCTACCCTGCCACACTTTCGATGAGCTTTACGAGCCCATTTTGGAGTCCGGAAACAACAAAAAAACGTAGCACACATCGACGAACCCCCACAGTCACAGTGGCAAACAACGGTGCTTAAGCAGCACAAGCCCAATCACCAGGGTAGCAACGGAGCGTTTTGATTGATTTCAACAGACGCGGTCGCTCGCGACACTGGTCGCCGCATGTCGAGCAAATCTTTGGTAAAGCTTCAAACACGTCTCCCTCGCAGAATTCCGCAGTTTTTGAGCTCGGGTTGGTCCCCATTTTGAGGCCAAAAATTGGTTCCCAAAGCTGAGACCGCCTGATTGGAAACTATTAGGGGAGACCCCATTTTGGGCTTCGTTTTTGGAGCTCGAAAATGGGCTCTAGAATGGATCGAAAACCTTTGGACAAAGACGCTCCCAATTGGATTGGAACTTTGCTCGAAAAACAACCTTGTAGCTATGCGCGGGGTCTGTGCGTGGTCAGCTTGAGACTGTTGACCATGATGTCATGACAACTACTTGTCATAAATACCACAGCATGGCAAGCAAGGCGGCAACTGACAGTTACAGTGGCAAACAACGGTGCTTAAGCAGCACAAGCCCAATCACCAGGGTAGCAACGGAGCGTTTTGATTGATTTCAACAGACGCGGTCGCTCGCGACACTGGTCGCCGCATGTCGGGCAAAACTTTGGTAAAGCTTCAAACACGTCTCCCTCGCAGAATTCCGCAGTTTTTGAGCTCGGGTTGGTCCCCATTTTGCGGCCAAAAATTGGTTCCCAAAGCTGAGACCGCCTGATTGGAAACTATTAGGGGAGACCCCATTTTGGGCTTCGTTTTTGGAGCTCGAAAATGGGCTCTAGAATGGATCGAAAACCTTTGGACAAAGACGCTCCCAATTGGATTGGAACTTTGCTCGAAAAACAACCTTGTAGCTATGCGCGGGGTCTGTGCGTGGTCAGCTTGAGACTGTTGACCATGATGTCATGACAACTACTTGTCGTAAATACCACAGCATGGCAAGCAAGGCGGCAACTGGGGGTACCTTAATGCGTCCTACAGTTTTCGTGGTTTTTCGAACACTGAAAATGGCCTCGCGCGATAGTACAATTTTGGAATTGTTTGTCCACAAATCTTGAAACCTTCCAGACCCCCCGCTCCCCCCAAATTCAATGTTTACATAGAAGCGCCCAATGAGCATTGCGGCACACATTGCGGCACACATTGAAATTGAGGGGGCGGGGGGGAGGTTTCTGAATATGCAAACAAGAAGACTGTCATTGACTGACTGCTGCTGCACTCGATAAAAACCATAACTCCTTCATAAAGTCTCGTTATAGATCCTCCCCGAAGTCCTGCCTGATCTTTCCCTAAACCCTCGCATGGCCAAGGCCCCCGTAAACTTGCAGATAGACTGCCCTACATTTTTTTTGCACGTGCCACCCCTCATGTTTTTCGTGTATGCTCCTCCAAACGCTTGCTTGCACACCCTCCGCTTTGCAGATCCTGCCCTAAACCCCCGCTTTTGCATTCCAAACTCTGCCCGCCAGAATCACTCTCCAATGCCTCCTGCAGCAAATTTCTATTCTTCGTGCGCATTTCCATGTTTTGGTGGTTCTGCAAGCCTCCCGACCCTTGGTCTTCCCAGAAAATGCCGCCCAAGCCTCCATCTGGGCCCGAATAGTGCCCGAATAGTGCCCGAAATGTACCCGAATGAACTCTTCATAGTATCCAAATAGGAAACTTATTTTTCTTCACGAAATCATTTTGGGTACTTTAAAGAGTTCATTCGAGCACTAGTTCAGATACTATTTCGAGCAGTATTGAAGCACTATTCGGACACTATTTGAAGACGCGATGAGCTTTACGAGCCCATTTTGGAGTCTGGAAACAACAAAAAAACGCAGCACACATCGACGAACCCCCACAGTCACAGTGGCTCGCAACACTGGTCGCCGCATGTCGGGCAAAACTTGGGAAAAACTTCAAACGCGTCTCTCTCGCAGAATTCCGCAGTTTTTACCAAGCCATCGCCAGTCAATGAGCCGTTGGAGCGTCTTCGTCTTGAAGCCACCAAGATGTCTTGCACAGTCGCTGCTCTCGCCGGGGTCTCGTGCCGGGCAGGCAAACACCAGGTACAAACAATCGCACAGCAGATCACCTTCATTTTGCCGCGGCACCACTCGGAATCTACTTTGGTCCACAGTCAACCAAGGTGACTTTGTCGCATCCAGATGTGCAGATGCAGTCCATGGATGCTTCGAACCACCTTTGGCTTGACGTGGGTAGACGTGCGGCAGCTTAGAGCCCATGGCTCGGTGAAGAGGCGGCAGCTGCCGCAAAACAGGCAGTGTTCCGGAGTGGCAGCCGGCCAATGCCAACGATGCTGCTACGAACAATACATCTAGGTCAAGCCGGCTGCCACTCTTCCGTTGAGCCAGAGACTACTGCCGCCTCAGATCTGAGGTTCTCAGCCTCGAATCTCTCATCCACCAAATCTTGACTGACTAACATGGACCAAGATCACTTTAGCAGTGGGCGGACATGGATCGCCATTGCACTCTGAGGTATGGCATCAGGTTCCACTCGTGTCAAATGCATTGGAATGCTCCGGTTGCATTGGAGCTCCGGCAGCGACATATCGCCTTCTTCAGTACGGTGCGCAATTTTTACTTATAGGCTATCTGGCGATGCTCTGTGAAGCGGTTTGAACACATGGCTTTCCACTTGGAGTGGCAGGTGGTTGTTTGCTCACATGACCAGGTTGCCGGCCGCCGCCTTGAGGGCTTTCTTTCCGGGCGCCTGAGTGTCCGTACGGGCGTTGCTAAACGCACACCGCTCGATGAGCGCAATGCCGAAGAAAGGTATGACCACACACGACACACCATCACGCACATTATCAACCGTTGCTGTTGGACAGGCCGTCACCATGAGCGGCACGCGTGTGTCTTCTTCCCACTCAGGCAAGAGTCGGGGTTGGATGGCCGTTGTTTGGTGGGAAAAGGTCTATGTGCTGTGGGCGATGCGAGCGCTGCTTCCTGGCAAACACATCATTCTGTCGGACCATGATGCTGCGTCTCGGCGTTGTTTGAGGTGGCTGACCTGCAGGACCTGTGCTTGGACAAGATGTGCAGGCTTCTTCCAATGCCCCATCGTCATGCTGACGTAAGCCTTTTTGCCGCACCGAATGCGAGACACCAACACCTGGCAAGACTATGTAGATGCTTGCGAGTGCGAGGAGGCGATGGGACCTTTCGCGCCAGCTAAGTTGTCAGCATGGCCTGTCATCGCAGGCTTTGGCGGATTGGACCGCGAGTTGTCTCTTTCTTGCTGTCGAAGCTCGCGCATCTCGTTACCTTGCCGCGGCTGCGGCCTTGTGAGTGCTGAACAGAGGAGGCCCTTCCAAGCATCCTAGAGAACAGCTTCCGGAATTGGCTCCGTTAATTCGAGCGTTCTTTTGGCCCATGTGTTGCAACGATGTCCGACGTGGAAGCACCTCCTGTTCCACCCCCTCAAAGAGTGGAGTTGCCGCAGGAGTGTAGAACGTCCTTCGTAAATAAATGGTCCTTCCTCGTCTGCGTTGCTAGGAGACTTTGTCAGCCCTGGCCCGCCTGCGACAGGAGCGTCAGGATGCAAAGGTGTGGTATTGTCTGCGTGTCTACAAGATGTCTTGTTTGTCTTTCGTCCAAAGCAGGTAGAAGCGCGCAGAGTCGCTAAGATCCTGAAAGCAGAGCAAAAACGACTTCGCAAGGCATGGTTCTGTCTGCTGCCCCGTCGAATGTAGATGTTTGAACTTGCCCAGGCCAAAACAGTAGCACGGCAGCTTTCTGAATCGCAGTAATTAACCCTTGTCGTTTCTCACACGATGGCGCGAATGTTTTAACGCGCATTGAGCCCGGCACTGAGAGTGATCAGCGGTCAGTGAGCTTCGCTGTCGCCTCTCTGGTGTTGAACTGTTGCCCCAGCAGCGAGTATCTGTTGAGCAGTGACTAAGCTCTGCCAGCTTTTAGTACGTGAGTCAGTGAGTGTGAATGAGTGAGCTTAGCTGCGACGAACGGCTGCCTGCAGCGCGTAAATTCTTCTTCGGTGTCGGGTGAGCAGTGACCAAGCTTCGCTCTTTCTTTTCCAAGGGAATGAATGTTTACGGCTTTGAGCCCGGCGCTGAGAGTGGTCAGCGGTGCGAGCCCTGCCGAAGCAGTGGGTGAGAGAGCTTGGCTGTGACCCGAACTGTTGCGTGGCAGCTAGTAACTTCTTCGTCTTCGGTTGAGCGTGAGCGGTTCAGCAGTGTGCAAGCCTTGTCTGAGGCAGGGCACGAATGTTTTACGGGCTTTGAGCCCGGCACTAAAAGCGATGACTCTGCGGAGTGGGGTTTGCCATCTGGCAATGAGGTCTGCCATCTGAGCCAGTGAATGTATGAGCATTGCCCAAACTGTTGCCTGAGCAGCTGGTAAACTTTCCGGCTAGTCAGTGACGAAGCCTTGCTTTGACGTAATCCCAGCCTTCTTTTTCTGAAGGCCACAAAACGTGGTTGCGTTGCGGTGTAGGGTGTAGGGTTTAGGATGAGTAAGTGAGCCTTGCTGTAGTCCATGTGGGCAGCCAAAACTCTTTGTTGACATCTAGCAGGTTTTTCCGAATGCACGAATGTGAGCCCGTCATATCATGCTCATTCGCTTCTGAAATGTTGAGCCTGTTGCAAGGTCGAAGCTGAGCGCCGTAGTCTTTTACGTAGAGCAACGCGCAGCATGAAAATCTGGATCCGAAATTGTCCGCTTGCAGAAAGCTAGGACAGGCAGACTCTACTGATCCGCCGCAGTTTGATTCGAGATTGTATGCTGCAGGGTGTGAGGATACAGACGAGGGAACCTGAACGAGCCCAGAGGTGGCGGGCAAATGATTTCACCCTTAGGACAAAGCCGGTGGTATAATACTCAGCTGCCAACTGAGTTTGATTGACTCCGGCATGTCTGGGACCTTCCACCGTTCTAATAGTGTTATACTACCCAAAGGGTGTGTAAGTGGGTTCCCTTGGTTTTTGCAGCAGATGGGGTGGGTTCCCTGTGGGTTCCCTTGTTTTTTGCAGCACTTCAGGTGGGCTACATATGGGTTCCCTTGTTTTTTGCAGCATTTCGGGTGGGTCTGTGTATGTTCTTCAGATAGCTTTCTTGTAGAGTCCCATGGTTTTTCCAGCATGGACGGTGGGTTCCCTGTGGGTTCCCTAGTTTTTGCAGCATTTTAATTGGGTTCCCATGGTTCTTAACAATATCGACGGTGGATTCTCTGTGGGTTCCCTTGTTTTTTGCAACACTTCAGGTGGGCAACATATGGGTTCCCTTGTTTTTTGCAGCATTTCGGGTGGTCTGTGTATGTTCTTCACTTAGCTGTCTTGTAGATTCCCATGGTTTTTGCAGCATGGACGGTGGGTTCCCTGTGGGTTCCCTTAGTTTTTGCAGCATTTTTAAGTGGGCTCCCATGGTTTTTCACCGTCGATACGGTGGGTTCTCTGTTTGGTTCCCGGGTTTTTGCAGCATTTGAAGTGGGTTCCCATGGTTTTCCAATAGGCTCTTTTGGCTTTTGCAGCATGTCAGCTGGGTTCCCTGTGGGTTTCCTAGTTTTTTGCAGCATTTTTAATGGGTTCCCATGGTTTAACAGCATCGACGGTGGGTTCCCTGTGGGTTCCTTGCTTTTTGCAGCATTGCAAGTGGGTTCCCATGGTTTTCCCAGCATATATTGCGCAAAGGTCTGGGCGGGCTCCCTTGGCTCTTGCAGTGTGTCAGCTCGGTTCCCTGTGGGGTACATGTGGGTTCCCATGGTTTCTCCAGCTCGCGCATTATGTTTCAGAGAAGAGTGGAACTGAAGAAGATGTTCAGGACAGTGGCTGCAGGTGTGGCCCAGTTCCATCGCACATCTTGCGCTGCATTTGGATTTGCTGCTTTGAAGTAAGGCTGCAAAAAGCACGTCTGCTATCTGCAGTTTGGGTCGAGACCAAAGACGTTAAACAGGCTCACCTCTGATGCACATGAGGCTCGCCGCCCTCCTGTGGTAATGCTCTTGATAAGTTTGCTGGGGCTAAATGCTGGCACGCTGATGCGAGGATTTTGCGGCATCTACTGGCAGATGTTAATCTCAGCTTGTAGCTTCAACTGTTTCGATTGCTTGCTGTACGTGGGCTGTTTTTGCGCTGGGAAGCTCCACTTGCAGGAGCTCTTTTTTCTACAGAATCGTAGGAAGCCTCGAAGGGCCTCCCCTGAACTGCTGGCCGGCACCCCCCTTTTTGGCACACAGGCGAGGCATAGTGGCGACGTGGTCACCGCGTGGGCCTATTTGGGCGCTGTGTTGCAAGCGCCCTATTGGCATCCTGATGACAATGGGGGTTTTGATGCTATAGCATGAAAACGCCCAACCCGGACGACTCTTTGCGTCAAGCGCTGGCCCCACATGAGGAAGCCCTCCGCTGGGCAAGGGGCGCACATGAGCAGTGTGCCAACTCCACCTTGTTTGCATTAAGCTCGCCCAATTGTCGAGTGTGCAGCCTCCCCGGACCCAGCCTTTTTATGGCAAAAACACTCCCTCCCGATAATCACTGTGTCGGGCCGGCCTTTGTGCACGGTTATGGGAGCAGCGGCGGAGGCCTTGTGGGGGTGGAGGGGCGTCCCACCTGGTGGGCGGTCTCTGGCCTTGCATTAATGGGCGCCCCAGGCTTCAGCGTCGTGGCCCCGGAGCACTTCCCGGGGGCCGGAGCGCGCCAAGTCCTCCCGTTTCGCCAAACGCGGCCCTGTTTGACGCACCACATGAGGACGTGGGCGCGCTGGGGAATTTGGACTTGCCGGCGCACATCCAACAAGTGGCCGAGGCATCCATCCCATCTCCTGCTCAGGAGGCTATGATGACCCTGCAACTCCTGGACAGGGATCTCATGGCCCTGTTTTACAAGGCCGTCAGAGGCTTCGACCTCGTCCACGCCGATGATGATGAAGGTGCATTGCCTCTTGCCGTAGCATCTGCTGAAGTGCGCGTCGAGTGCTCTGGCGCAAGCACCTTCACGGCGCCGGCCCGCAATGACACGTGGCAAATCGTTTGCTCCAAGCAATGCTACGGCCCGACTGGGTGCCTGGCGGAGTCCTATAACAAGCGGACAGCCGCAGCTTCGGCGAGGCTTAGCTCGTCTGGACGCTACACCAGCATACTGCTCTCCCCTTTGCCCGTGATCCAGCTTGCTCATGCTATGCTGTGCATCAATTATGTCGCCACCCATCCGGAAGTGGCCTCCGGCGAGCGTGGCGCAGCTCACACTTGCAGGAGCCGCATTCGGCCTGTCTGGCTGCCATCTGCATCGCTTTTGCGAGTGTTACCCCAGCACGTGCGGTTCTTCGGGGGTTTTCGGCCGGTAGCTACACGGCGGGTGTCGTCGGTGTGCCCCTCCACAAATTATGGGGACCCTGTGGCTTCAACGAGGCGGCTTTGACCAGCTCTCCGGAAGCGTCAGGACTGTCAACCCCGCAGCTCGCCGAGGTTGAGCTGGGTGCTGTCGGTATGCCGGATTGGCTCTTTTGCATGTTGTTGCAGGTCCCCTGCCGGTTGCGCATCGTGCACGCTTCTGAGGATTTTCTGTGCCCCTGGCAGCCGTCCGACACTGCCCGAGCGACCATTTGTTCCGCCCCCTGCGTTCGCGCTGGATCGCTGCACTGGTTGTTTAATGTGCCGGATGATCTTTTTGGACCCCAGTGCCACAGTTATCTCGCACTTGCTAATGCGGTCGACGGAGCGGCTCCCGACGCAAGTTGATGTCACCGCAGTGCGGGCCTACCTGCCCATGCGCAGCTTGGAGAAAGAACTGGAGTGGGCTTTTCACTCCCTCCACTTCTACCGCAGTAGGGGACTAGTGGATAGTGAAGTTGGACAGGTCATGGCAGTTCTGTTCCCACGCCGTGTCACGGTGCCTGTGTTGCAGGAACTCGGTGACGTCAGCTCCATCCCACCGCAGTTAGTGCATGACCTCCGCTCGGTTACGGCTAGCACCCTGACGCAGTGTACGGGAGCGGTTCGGGACTGGATTATCCAGCAGGTGCGCCTCCGATGCTATGAAAACGAGCGACCTGTCAGGGAGGGGCACTTGACGTATTCCTGCAGGTATTGAAAATGCCCACAGAGCGGGTACCGCTTGCCATCGGCATGCCTATTCGGCCTCACACCCAGCCGGCGCCTCGCCCCCAGTGTCACTTTGGGGCCGAGACACATCTGGTGCTCACTTTCCTGCAGGGCAGTTGAGGCTGCGGCGATGGCTCCGAGCTTCCCGCCCACCCCGGATATGTTAAAGGCGCAGTATGTGCAACTCCGGGAAAAAATTCTCGCCCTTCGCCTGCGGGCCGAACAGGCTAACCCACGGGATGCCTTCCGACGCGACTGGCGAGTCAATGCCGCTCTGATCCCTGAAGAGTTTCACACCTTGGCTGCTCTCATGGGCGCGGCCTTTTGTCGACACATTGCAGGTCTGCTGGCCAGCCCTGATGGCCTCCTTGTCGGGCACATCGCTGCAATCCTGGCGGCGCGAGCCACCAAACGCAGTTCGCTGGGTGTCCTTGGTTGTGCAGGTTCCTCCAAAACCTTTTCGTTGTGGTGCGCGCTTGTCTGCATTGACGCTGTGTTGGAGCAGAATGTGCTCTGGACTGCTCAGCAGCATTCTGCTCTCATTGCAGTCGTTCGCATCGCCACGAATCTTCTTGCGGATGCGCCGGCGTGGTTGCGTCCGCTAATCGTGGTTAGGCGCGTCTCTGGCGATGCGGAAATGATCGAGCCGGACTTCGATCATGTGCCGTTCACGGAGGCGGCGGAGCACATGACTGCAAGTTTGGGGGAGATTGCTACGGCCCGGCCGGACACGCGAGGGCGAGATACGCGGATCACCTCCCCGTCCATCAGCAGCACGCACATGCTTCTGCTCACACAAGGCTCGGGTGCGCTCCAACTGAGATACTCATCCTATAGTGAAGTAAAGGAGTTTCTCCGGAACGCCCACGTCATCGTTATTGATGAAGGGCAACAAGAAGGCCAGCCGGCCTCGGCCGCCATTCTGGCGAACACCGAAGGCCAGCTAGTCATACGCACCGGCGATCCGCGACAGCCCACGGGCGGCGGCAAAGGCGATGTGCAGCTCAATACTCTGGCACGCCTCACTGCGAAGCCTGTTGGCATCCGTGGACTCGCTCAGCTTGCCCCTCAACCCTACCCTCCGGGGCGCATGGCCCACGCGCTCCGTGGCCTTGTGCACTCCACCTTGCCTTGCCTGGCGGGCCGCTCCATACAGTCAAATGGTCAAGCCTTGGACATCGTTATTGCGGCCATCAGGGAACGGAACCCCCAGCAGGCACCTGTCTGACGGTGTGCCAGTCTATTTTGGAATGCCTGTTTGGTGTTGATGCCCCTGTGGAGGTGGGATTAGTACAAGACTTTGGCGACATAAAGGGATGCAGTGTGCGTTACCAGGGCCAGACTCACTTTATTCCTTACTCTGGCATAATGCGGGTGGGCGACGAGGTCTGTCCACAGCCCGCTCGCCTTACCCCCGCAGCCGTCGCAGTGGATTTTCTCCACCAGTCCACGTCTCACAGTGAGACGCTCTTGTGCTAGCTGCTATCTCAATCGCCTGTCGGCAGTCGGAGCAATACTTGCTCCGGCCAATACTGCGTTGCAGGCTGAAGGCCTTGAGCCTATCAATGGGGTGTGCCTGAACTTAGCCCTGGTTGCCTCTACACGGTTATTAGCAGATCTTTATCTGTTGATTACAGCCATTCGATACCCACAGTCCAATCTCCTGCTCCCCGCAACAACCTCCTCCCCATGTCCGGTCACCATTGGGGAGTTGGCAGCGGACACGCCCGCGAGGCTGGCACAGCGGATTGCAGCTGATGGCACACATCAACCGGGTGTCTACTTTATACGGCTGCCCAAACAGGCCTCTACCATTGTCCATAAAGGCCTTGTGGTTGAATGGTTCTGTGTTCTCCTTGTCTTGGCCTACAATGTGTGCGGCCACCGATTCGCTGTGCAGGCGGGGCAGAAAATCACCGTGGTTACGCCAACCACCAAAGTGTTTGATACCCTGAAGCACGGGCTAGGATTGAGTAACCCGCGGCCGGCTAACGCCGAGACCGGCGCCGCGCACCGGGTGGTCGCAGAGGGCACTTCGTTTTCCGATTACAAATTTTGGGACGGCTGCCAGGCTTCCCCCCGCCGGGGAGGCTGACTACCAAAGAGCAGGCCGAGACCCTGTTCAATTTCTTCTATGACCACCACAATGAGCTCGGCGTGTTCATTGACCTTTTTACCACCACAGTGTGCGCCGGCACCACGGGCGCTGTGGACATCTGTTTGGTGGACAAGGCAGGTCGGTTCACCATGACTGGGGAGGACGCACAACAGAGACTAACAGCCGGCAGCACGAGGCCCACAGGCCCGCTGATCATTGCGTCTCCCTCACATTGGTGGGGGGTCATCGCCGCTCTGGAACTTCACGCCACACTCCACAAGACCATCATCAGTTGGGAGGCTCTTTATCAGTCCTACGGGCTTGCACAGCTTGGACTACAGTGCAGGCCGCGTGATGACTGCGACACGGCTTCGGAGTTTTACGAGAGGTGGTCTGTGAATTGCATACCGCCGCTCTGCGATTCCTGTGCGTTGGTCGCTCATTGTGGAGTGCCCGACCACCCTGTGCAGCTGCTTCTGCGCGGCATGGATTTCGTGAACAGTGGTCCCACCGGGCAACCAATTACAGTGCGCCCCTTCTTCCCTGTTCTCGACACCAAGCACCCCATTATATTGGGTTGCTGGAGTTTACCAGTCCGCCTCGCATCGGTCTCCACCGCCTCCGTGCTCACAAGGGGGGTGGCTTGCAGCCGCCCAAGCGGGCTTACAGTGCCCTCCTTTCCCAACACCACCGGTCCCTGATTGCGGAGCACATGCCGCTCGATGCGCATGCGACTGTGTGCCGAGGCCAGGCGGCAGCCGCCGACATGCTGGTCGCGGCTGCGCCCGCCAGGCGCAGTCTATCTTTCTGCTAATTATTGCCTCGGACACCGTCTCAACCGGACGCTGCTGGGGCGGCTCCAACACTTTGTTTCTGCGCTGCTGCGCAACCCGAACCAGCCTGAGGCCCTTCTCCCGCCGGTTGCCACAACGGGCCTGCCGCGTGCCCTCTACGATACCGCCGGATTTGCTAAGCCCGACCCGGAGGATGGCGTTCCGGCTAAAGAGGACCCTGACTTGACCGCCGAACTTCGTAGTCAAAGTTGTGCTGCCTCTACTCCTAAAGCCCCCACTGCTACGTGGAAGGAAAGGGTGGCTGCGCTGCTGGACGCCGTGGAATACCCGCCTAACCGATTGCTACCCGGCGTCGCAGCCATTTCCAGCAACTGCGTTTTGTCTGACGATGAGGATGACTTCGCGGAGCAGCACGACATCCTCCGCAGCTACCAGACCAAGGGCAGGCAGCAGTCGCCAATTGACGGCCCTGCAAGCGCGGCTGAGCTGCACCAACTGCTCCCCAACCGGACGGACTGCCTTTCCCTTCTCTCGCTGCCTCTCTCCTTGCCGGCGTGCGAAGTTAAGGTCAGCCCTCAGAATTTCGGAGCCAGGGTTGTCGATTTTGCAGATCGTGCGCTAATGCTTCGTCACTGTACGGAAAGTGAATCTTTCCGCGTGTGCCTCACTCCCCTGCTTGCAGTTTCCATTGCGCTGGCGCAGTTTTGCGACCCTGTATATTGCGGTTACCTGAAGGGCGTGTCTTCGACCTTTCGTGGTACGAGTTGGCTCGCCCGGAGATCTGGTGGTGGTTTTTCTTGGACGAGCTCGATGGTCTTAAGTTTGCGCTCCCCAGTGCTAAGGCAGGTCATAAGTCAGCAGTCCGAGATGGTAGTCTTATCCAAATGTCTCTGGCGCCCAAGAGACCCCCCTTACCCACGGGCAAGCGCCGCGGCACGGGATCAGGCGTCCGGCGAGCAACGGAGGGAGGCTCGAGCATGGATCCGAATCAGGGCACCCCCTTGCTCCATTGTGGTGTGCTGTTGCCGGTGCAGTTGCTGTTCTTCCTTGCACGGGCTTTGGTAGATGAACCTGACGCTGCCCCTCTGCTACAACTCGTGCGAATTTCTCCTAGTCTGGCAGAATGACTTGCATTTCCTTGAGATACGGGTTAAGGCGGAAGTGCCTGCCTCCCTTGTGGGGCGGCCCCAAATCGCTATTGCCGCACGGCTGATGGAAGGCTTCCATCGTGGGCTTCTCCCAGCTAACCCAGCTAGGCGTGGTGATTTCGACCCTCAAATGTTTTCATACCCGGGCGTGTGCAAGGGAACCTTCAGACTCCTGCTCCCGTTGGACGATGTCCCCTTGGGGCTGCAAGCGCCGCCCACGCTTCCCATCCAGTCCGCTGGCCTCCTGCACGCTGCCCTGTGGCGCCTTCGGGCGGCTGCTACCACCTCTGCTTGGGATCTAGCGCGGTGGTAGTTTATTGGCTGAGAGGCCCACAGAAAAAGGACTTCTATTTCCCGGCGCCACGCCCATTTCGACGCGTGGGATACGAGGGCCAAGGTTCTCATTCACCACTTGGTGGCCCAAGAGTCCAACGAGAAGACCCTGCCCGATGGAAGTCGCGCTTGGTTTCGGCTAGGAGACCCTTGGGGCCAGGACCACTGGAGAGACGAAGCGGAGGCCTTCGTTGCACGGGGTGGGATCGGCCCAAGCAACCAAAGCTGATGCCGCATCTCCATGAGCCACACTCCGATATGGTTTTCACCGCCTACAGGAATTGTATGCGCAGCGCAATACCTGTTGCGCGAATCCCACTTCCCGACCAGCGGCAACGACATGCAGCGCCAGCTGGATTCTTGGTCATGACCCTCGACACTGGATTGTACCCAATGACGGTGTGGGACCGCATACCGGCAGGCATGAGTCTGTTATGACCATCGACATACGTCGTAGGGTATTTTCTCAAAGATTGCCGCTGGACGGGAACTCCACCGGGACTTGTGGACTTTGTGTGCACGGTCGTGACACAACAGGACCCCGGAGCCGACCGTTGTTCGACGGAACTAGAACGGCGGCCGGAGCTTCGACTTTGGGCTCCACTGGTGGGCCTGGACAGCTCTAGGCGACGGCCTTTTGCTGTTGTGGATCGGTCGCTGAGGCCCCGTAGCTCGTGCTGAACGGCCAACACCGGCAAAGCCTGTGCGCCGCAGCTAGCCTTTTGCCTCTCTTTAACGAACCGCCCTGTTTCACCGCTGTCTTTGTTTGTTTGTTGGTTTGTTTTGTTTGTAGGGACCGAGTGCTACAGCCGTAGTCGACGAGGCCGCCCACGCCAAAAAAAAGTCTGATGCGCGAACAACGGCATTTTCAGCCATGTAAGAAAAATTCGAGCTTAAACTTTTCTGCCTGCAGACTTTTCTTTCTTTGAAATCGGCGACAGGCCGCAGGCCGTGTTTGACATTTGGCAACGGTACTTTATGCGAGTTAATTTTCCCCCCTTTTTGGGTGGATTCCTCAAGAAGAGTATTTGGCATGCTTTACAGATTTTTGTCGCATGTCCATGCTTCTTCGCATCTCAGATGATATCCTTGTTGTGACGAAGTGACTGCTCGAGCTGAGCTTTTAAAACTTTTCTAGAGGTGGGTCCAGCCATGGAAGGCCGTGCTGCTTCCAGCCGCTTTCTTCACTGTGCCGAACATTACGATGTTGTGCGGCTTGTCTGGGTCCACATGTCTCCAGCCGATCGTTTTTATTTCCTTCGTGTCAGCTGGCGCCCTCGAGCCTGTTTTTTCTGCGCTCAGCCTTAGACAATGAACCATCAGCTGCCATTCGAAGCTTCTGAGATGGAAGGGGGTGATTCGGCAGAAGCTCCTTACAATGTTTGGGGGCTGATACAGGATGGTCCTGCCACAGCCGGGGACCCATTCGAAGGACACCTTGAGGGTCTGCTTCGGGATGACATGGCAGATGTTCAGCAGTCGGACCTCTTGAGTATGGAAGGACGCGAAACCTATGCTGAAGCCGAGATTTTGGATTTTTCTGCGGATGAGAGAGAGTGGTATTCTCAAGTTCAAGACAATGACTTGGGAAGTTTTGAGTGCGTGGAAGAAGAGATACCTGTTTCCTCTTCTGCTGCTCCGCCACATTTGCCAGGATCGCAATCCAATAAGCTGTCTTGGCTTGAGGGACCGATGGCTGAGCTGGACGCTTCTCAAATGGTGGCTGCAGCAGTTCACAAGAGAAGGAGGTTTGAGTTACCACGTCAGCCCTGGGATTCAAAGCCTTCACACCTTGATCAGTGCTCTGAATTTTTCTTGAGGCTTTCGACTTCTGTTGGGGTGAGCGAAACTTTGTCTATGGCAAAGAAGAGGGATCCTGAGCCTGATGTGTTCGCCCACATCCCTCGGACGGTGACCAGAAGGTTGGCCAAAGCGAGGCTGCCGAAATCGGATGCAGACATAAGGGATTCTTCTTTGAGGAGGTTCAAGATGCTGATCTTGATTGACCCTGAGGCCACAGCCTTAGGCAGCAGCCTGGTTGATCAAGGAAAGGCTATGGAAGATGACCAAGTCATAATGCAGAGCCTGGCAGACGCTTTCAGGGGAAAGGCGTCCTTGACTTTGCAGAAGAGATCCCTATCGCTGCAGGTTTTTGTGGTGAGGTCCTATGATGCTTCGCTGGATTCACCATGGCGACTTAACGAGGCTCAAGTCTACGCGATCTTTTCAGGATTCCGGGAGCATGGTGCTAAAGCTTCTACGGCTTCTCATATCCTGGAGGCTTTGAGGTTCTTTCATGCCATTGCTCGTTTCAAGTACATGGACTTGGAAGCCATCTTGTCTTCGAGGGTGCGTGGCGTCGCACAGGACTTGAAGCTCAAGAAGGCTCCTCTGAGACAGAGAGACTCTCTCAGTCGTCGACGAGTGGAGGCATTGGAGCTTCTGATGGAGAGATGCTCTGACTGGACCCGATGTGTAGTCGGGCAATTTCTCTTTTGTATACACACATCATGTCGTTGGAGCGATTCTCAGACGTTCTGTCTTTGACTCTCACCTCTGATGGAGAAGGCCAATTGCTAATTGCGGAGGCCCTTGGATCGAAGACGTCTACCACCGTGGAGGCCAAGACGCGCCTGCTTCCGTACGTATGCGTCTCAACTGGGGTGAGCAACACGCCGTGGGCGCAGCTCTGGTTGGAGGCACGCGAGAGAGAAGGCATCCAGTTTGACCGAGGGTGTCTGCCTTCCTGGTCGCAGAAGTGGGGATGCTGGGGCCAGGAGCGAATGTCCTCAGAGGAGGCCAGTGACATCTTCTCATTGGACATGGCCCCTGGACCTAATGAGTCGATAGGGACCCACAGCTTCAAGACTACCTTGATCACGTGGAGCGGCTGGTCTCCTATAATTTCTTTTACCCCCAAGGAGAGGTTGTTGATGGGACATCACCTCAGGAAGGGCGGCCCTTCTTCGACTCTGATTTATAGTCGACAGTTCTACATCAACTTGTCGGGCAAAATCCTGGCCATGTTCAGGACCATCCGCCAGAACCAATTCGATCCGGATGCCGAGGTCACGGACAGAGTAGCTGCAGTGGCATCGGCGCTCACCGGCGACACGACGGCTTCACAGGCTCGCGCTCCTCCTGAAGATCAGCATGTGGGTGCCGCCGATGTGGAGTCTTCTGAGTCTGCCGAGTCCCTTGTGGGGTATGAGCCGATGCCGCGTTCCGGCCGGGAGCTTAGGCCACCCTTCGAATGCACCGTGGCGGAGCTCCGAGTGCATAGCCTGTCTGGCATTGTTCATCGACTTAGGGATGAGGGCACTTTCTTTTGTGGGCGTCCCTCACAGACAGATACAGGGACTTCGAGGAAGACGATGCCGATGATCCGGACACCTGCCATCAGTGCAGGCGGGCGATGTCGGGCGCTGATTGAACAGATACTTTCGAACGAAAAATCGGCCGAGCTCGTTGGTGGGATGTACCAGTACCATTGCGGTTCCATTCATCGCCGGCTTTTGGCCCGTGGCGAGCTTGTGGGAGGTGACAGACTGCGGATGCCGGCTCTCCGAGCCCGGGGCATACCGAAAACCCAGACCTTGTCTCTTGGAGATGTTGCGGGCTAGATCTGATGTAGGACTGTGAAACACAACACTACGGCCTATGGCCCGTGGTGCCGGAAGTTTTGGCGAACATGCGCAAAGTGACGTTGCTGAAATCACGATGTTAGGGTCAGCTTTGCAGTGGCTTTGCTATACGTCGAAGCTCGGATCCGGTGCCCGTTGGCTCAGACAGCGACCGAAGCATTCTGCTTCGATTCTGTGTCGGCGGCCGAGCCCGAGTAGCTTGCAGGTTGAGCCATGTCCTCTGTCATACTAGACAGTGAAGCATCATTCCGTGAAAGATGCAGTAAAATAGGCCTCAGCAACGATCTTCTGAGTCGTTTGATTGATGCTGGTTACAACACATTTGGAAAACTGGCTTTCGCCGCATCGGCGACGCCGCAGGGCCTAACAGACGAAGCTGTCGATGCGTGGCTAGCCACCGTAGTCACCCCGGCACCCAGCTCCTTTCAGGTCTCGGTGATTCGTAGGCTGCTTTTCGAGTCGCAATCACTCAATGTGGCGGACCTCAAATCTAGGGTCGAAGGCACGCCGGAAGGCTCAGTGCGACGCCTGCCCCAAGCCGAGAGAAAGGAGCGCATTGAGGCGCAGCATCGTAGGCTGTCGGGTCTCATTCTAACTTCTCATACCACCCCGGCCCATAGCTGTATCGACCTTGTGACTGACATGTACGAGAATAATACACTCAAGTACATTCCGATCAACAGATGGATATCCCGCTTCCAAGAGATGTCTCTCCAGAAGAAGGATTCTGCCGTTCAGATGGACAACGAGGGCAACCTAAAGGTGATTCAGAAGAAGCCGGAGCCGACGTGCGACACCACAGGCATGTACCCTCTCCGGCAGGCTTTTCAGAGACGGTCACTAGCATTTGATCTGGGTCACTTGTGCAGCTTTGAAGCTATGGAAACTTGGATCAACAAGCTCTTCGAAGCAGTTCAGCGTACTGTGCCGGAGGGATATGTGGCAGTTAGCTTGGTGCAAGTTGTTACGGCAGATCGTGAGCTTTTTGTCCGGTTGGCCGACATGCTTGAAGGACAATTGCAGAAACCCATAGGTGTTGAGAAACCCATGGATGCAGCTTTGCGCGATCTATCGGGTAGCCAGGAGATAACTCAGTTTCTTCAGCCGCTTGTAGCTCCTCCTGCACCTCACCCAACTAAGCGCCCTTTCAAGGAGCTTGCCACGCCTAACAAAGGTGACGGAAAGGGTAAGACATCCACCAAGGGCGGTGAAAAGGGCGGTGGCAAGGCACCCCGTGTAACCATTCCGGATGGCTGCGCGGCCAAAGATCATCAGGGCAGGCCGAATTGTTTTGGGTTTAACTTGGGCACATGCAAGCTCAAGGTGACGAAAGGAAGATGCCCGCGAGGCTTTCACCAGTGTTGGCGATGTTTTGGGGATCACCCCTTTTCAGAATGCACAAATCAGGTACAGTGATGGGGCCATGCGAGGCCCCAGGGGCCTGACCTCGTGGCCACTTCGGACTCTGCCCCTAGTGATGCTGAAGCCCTCGCGCAGGCCATTTTGGCCAGAGGGTCAGGGATTACTAAGCGAGATGTTGTTCAGATTTTCGATCTTTTGCCCAAGGAGATTCCTTCTAGAGGAGCCTCCTCGCAGCCTCCTAGCAGTTTCAGTTGTGGGGCATACGCAAAGGGTGGATTACAGGGTCTTCGGAGTGAATGTGCGCTGTTTCCATTCTGCGTCAAGCTCTTCACTACTTTTGTTCGCACTTTCTTGCCAGATCATTTCTTCACGACTATCAGTCTGTTTCACAACACTAAAACCGATTTGCGTGTTGATTCCAGGAACCATCATACCCCTAACGGGGTCATAGCCGTGACATCTTTTCAGGGAGGTGGCATCTGGATTGCAGATGGATGCGGACCTCACACACGGTCAATCAAAGGTGACATCGTAAAAGGCCCAATGCTTAGCCTCGAGTCCCCTGTCACTTTCGATGCCTTCAAATACCCTCACGAGACTGAAAGCTGGGTTGGCGATCGATTGGTTTGCGTGGCCTTCACTGTCGCGAGCCTTGAGAAAATCTCAACTGAGTCAGCAAGGACCCTGCTTAATCTCGGGTTTAGGCCCCCGCCTGATCTCTCCTTTCCCATTCCTGTGACTACTCCTGGGTTTACGAGCTTTTCGCTGGCAGTGCCCGTTTCAGCAAGGCTTGCAGGGTTTTCGGGTCTTAGGGTTAGACAGTTCTTGCTACCGAGCAGTCTCTCCCGTAGCCAAGCTTGATCTGACCTTAGATGCAGCACAGGCAATCTTTTGGGATCTCATTAAGGAGTGCCCTCCTTTTCACATGCATGCATCGCCCCCTGCGGGCACGGCTTCTCGCTCTCGCGAGCGCCCCCTGCCAAAGAACCATGCCCTTGCCTCTAAGGCCCCTAAACCTCTGCGGTCCGATGACTTCCCGTTAGGTCTGCCGTCATTGAGTGCCGCGTCTCAGCAGAGCCTTGCAGTGCGTAAAGACAACGTCCTGTACCGTTTCGTCTACAAGCTTCTCCTTCATTGTTCTGCTTCGGGTATCAATGTCAGCGTTGAGAATCCTCGGAATTCGTTGTTCTGGAAGGTTCTTCAATGCTTTGCTGAGGCCGAGGGCTTGCTTTGGCTTCCCGCTGCCTTGGAATACTTTGATTTCGACCAGTGTTGTCATGGTTCCGATCGACCGAAGTCAACTCGTTTCTTGTGCACTCGAGGCTTGTTCACCTCGCTTCGAGCTACTTGCCCAGGCAATCACACACACCGCCCGTGGGGCTTCGTGTTCCATGAGCGTTCTATGCAGCTGTCATCTTCTCTTGTGTCGGCTTACCCAGTTCTGCTTTGCAAGCGTATGGCCTCCTGTCTGGAGAGCGCGGCTTCTTTCATGGGTTTGTCTTTGCAAGCATCTCCTGACTTGGCAGCCAGCTCCGTTGCTGTTCTTGGTCGGCAGCATCGCCGCTTCCCTCCTTTGATTCCTGAGTTCCGCAAGGTCACGTGGGAACGATTCTTGTCGCATCCTTCTCTCTCAGGTTGCTGGGGAGGATAGCGGGAGAGAGAAGGCAGCCGAAGACAGCCATGCAGTTGACAATGTAGCTGTGTCTGACGGATGGGTTGCTAGTGATAAAGCGGTATACCCTCCTGCTAAGCTCCCTAGGGTTTCGGATGAGGCTTCCAGCAAGGTTCCCCCCTCTGGTTTCCTTAAGAGTTCCGATCCGCCCAAAGGCTCGGTCAAGGTGGGGTGGTACTTGTCAATGCAGGATCATGTTGCGAAGGCCTTGACGCTAAAGCATCCCGTCGACACTGCCGTAGCCCTTGATCAGGATCAGCTCGATGCAATCAGCTTCTGCATGAAAAACACTGAGAAAGAGGTGGTCGATCATCGAAAGCTTCAACTTATGAAGATAAAGATCCTTGCCAAAAAGTTCGAGGCCGACGAGGCTCGATTACATTCTTCGTTCGACCCTTGGTTCGAAAAGGTTGTGGCGGGAAAGCGTCTTCTTCTGTGGAAGCATCTTCTTGAGCAGAACGGTTTTGACGACATGCAAGTTTGCGATTTCATGATGTCAGGCGTCCCGATTGTCGGGCAGTCAGCCTGCCCTCAGCCTTTCAGCCGAAAGATTGTGCCGGCTACCATGTCGGAACAGGATCTCAAGCGTACTGCTTCGTTCCGCCGAAAGGTGATGATTGGATCCAGTGGCACGCAGGCAGCCGACCTTCAAGAGTTGCTGTCGAAGGCTACTATGGACGAAGTCGATCTGGGTTTCCTGGAAGGCCCTTACACCGAAAGCCAAGTGTCTTCTTTCTTTCACTCAGACGATTGGAACTGCATACGAAGGTTCCTAATCCTTCAAGCAGCCGAGAACAAACCTAGACCCATTGATGACGGGCACGAGGCTTTGATCAACAACTGCTTTACGGCCACCATCAAGTTGGAGCTCCAGAGTTCCGACTTCGTTGCAGCTCTAGCAGCAAGGATTGCCATCGAAGAGGCCGAGAGATCTCGCGCCACGGGCGAGCCCCCTCGGTCGTGGTTGGGCAAGTGCCTTGACTTGTCGAAGGCGTACAAGCAGATGCCAATGAAGAAGGAGCACCGCTCTCTTGCTGTGATCTACCACAAAGGCCCCTCTGGCGAGGATCAGTTCTTCATTGCAAATTCGCTGCTCTTCGGTCTTACTGCTTCGGTTTATGGGTTCGTGCGCACGAGCAGAAGCCTTCACAAACTGCTGCTGAAGATATTCAAGCTGCCCAGCTCAGTGTACTTTGATGACTACCCGATGTTTTCGACGTCGCTTTCTTCCAGTGACACTGATGGCATCATCAGCGAATTCTTAGACATTCTGGGCTGGGGCCACGCCAAGACAGGCAGCAAATCACATCCTTTCGCGGAGGTTTTCTCCGTCTTGGGAATGCAGATTGACTTGAGCAACTTGTCGAAGAGAAGCGTCGTCCTCTCGAACAAACCTGGCAGGATCGATCGGATCGTGGAGAAGCTTGAATCTGTGGCTGCTTCTGGTTTCCTTACGGTTCATCAGGCTAAGATTTTGCTGGGCTTGCTCAACTTTTCATCTGGTTTCTTTGCCGGTCGTGCCCTCAAGCACTCGTGCAAATGGCTATCTGGTTTTCTAGCTGGAGACAGGCCTTCGCCAAAGACCGTCAGCGAGATGTGCAAGCACACGATCAAAATTCTTGTGAGCACGCCGCCCCGCTTCATAAGTTGCGATTCGACAGGAGAGCCTCCTATCCTGGTGTGGACTGATGGAGCTTGGGAGCCTGCCAAAGCCTTCGCCGGGATCGGTGCAGTGATTCTTGATGCGAGCAGCGGCGTTTCCAGAGTTTTCCAAGGACAGGTCCCTGAGCGCCTAGTGGTTCGCTGGCGAGAGGAGGTCGGGGAGCAAATCATCTGTGAGGTAGAGCTTTATGCCCTCTTGATGATCAGGGCCTGCCTTCAGAATTTTCTTTCAGGAAAGAGAATCATTTTCTTCATTGACAACGATGCCGCTAGATCTGTGGTATTGCGTGGTCAAAGCAGAAGTGACGCGATGCATCGCTTGGCCCTGGCCTTGTCTATGGTCGAGGCCGTCGCCCCTTGCATCTCGTGGATAGAGAGGGTGCCATCCTCTTCGAACATCGCCGAGTGGCCCTCCAAGCGCCACGAGCGGCTCAAACCTAGGGGTGGGTTGTAGTTTTCCTCGCCATGGAAGTTGCTGCATAACCGTGATTTTCGGCATGTTTGGTTTTTCACTCACGAAGCACATGGTTTTTGACGACTCCTTCACGCAACAAGTTTTCTCGCGTGGATGCCGAACGCCGGCCCCTTCCTGGAGATCCCGAAAGCATGGACTACACTACGCAATGTTTTTGTTACTTGGTCTCTCGAAGCATTTCCAACCTATCTGCATGGCATGGATCTTTGAATCTGTGGCGACGTATGCAACTGCTTGTTCGCTCCTGCAACCAAGCGAGCCACCTTGGTCATGGACCTGCAGGCCTGCTGCTTTAGGGGAAAAAGAGGCGAGTTGTGCAATGCGACAAGCCTATGCAGTACACTTTAGCAGTGGAGAGCTTTTGCTCCAGTCACACCGACATGTTTGGAACGGCGTCAGTGATTTTTATTTGGTTTACAACGCTCTGCTTTCGGAGCCTGTTGGAGGGAATTGCAGCTTTGTGGACAAACAGTTTTCGGAAGAGCTTGGCGAGGAGGCTACTGCCCAGCTTCTGTTTCAGCTCGTCCCGGTCCCAAGTCCGGGAGCCATCAGTTTTACAAGAGCTACGAGGCAATTTGATGGCTGGCGTGAGGGTTCCCTCCGGGCCCCCCACGGAGGGGAAACCACATCACGATACTAGCTCGTGTTCTTCCCGAGGTGGGAAGATGGCGGGTGGCGCGACAACACACCGGACAACTGCACGGGATTGCAACAGGATGCCACGTCCGGTGACCGTGCCTTTTGCTAGGTGTGCCGTCTTTCGGTCCCTTACCAGTGCTTCTCTGTCAACAGGTGACTTACTGAAGGTTGCCTGCGGCTACAAGTGCAGTGACGCGAACCGGTCTCTTTGGCGACCAGCATTTGGACCAGCGTGCAGTGCCAGATGGTGGCTCGTGACGCTCAGTGCAGGGGTCATAGCCCCCATGGTGTACAACAGCTCCTATATGGGGATGATGTCAGTTGTTTGGGCTTTTTCACAGTCTACACTTGAAAATGGGCATGCCCCTCCCAGACATGAAGGACTTCGAGGGCCTTCCTCTGTACTGGTGATTTGCGATCCAATTTCAAGCCTACATGTATTACGCATATGGTTGTCCTTGTTATGGTTTCTTCGCCCGAGCAGCAACTGGCAACATCCACAAAGGTCGTTGTTTCGGCACGTGAGTTCGGGAGCCGCAGGTCGGCCCTGTTTGCAGTTCAGGCGCCAGGCAGCAACTTGTCGCACTCAGTGCAGGGGTCGTAGCCCCCTTGGTTTGCAAGAACTTCTTTGTCGAGATGGAGTGTTGGAAGCCGTTTATCGGCCCATACAGCTTCGCTTAGACCTCGCCCACGCTCATTGGTCTAAACAGGGTGCTACCCGGCCTTGCAGGTTGCATATGGTGCGACATTCCTCAGCGGAGGTTTTGGTTCCGATTTCGATTCCGGGTGCTCCTTTTCAGAGAAGTTTCTTGAGGTCCTTCACCTGGTGCTTGCAATGGCGGGTGCCTCTGGTTGGCCCCGGTGACGTTGTGGAGTGCGCAGCACTTTGCCTTCGCTGCGGTACTGTTAGCTACAGGCCCTTCCGTGTGGAGAGCCGTTTTTCGGCCCATTCAGCTGCACTTGGAGACGTACAGGGTCTTGATCAACATTTGTCCCCTCCTAAACCCAGTCAGAGGCTCCTCCGTCGATTGGGGGCCTTCTTGGCAGAAGCTCCTTGTTTTGGGCAGCTAATGCCGAGGATTTCCCTCCAAAATGCCGTTCTGCTTCCTAAGGGCCGTGTTACACCTCTTGGCCCCGAGTCTCTTGACTCTTTTGTTTCGGGAGCTGCAAGGCGGCCCTGTTTACTGCAAGCCTTTACGCGTTGGGTGCCGACTGCCGGCCCATACAGCAGCTTTGACAACGCAATGGTTCTGCTCACAGTGCTACAGAAGCCGTCTCTTGCACCTTTGCTTCCGCGAGCTGCATACCGGTCAGGTTTGCTACTGGCCTCTGCGTACGACCCAACCAGCTATACATGGAGACGTGCCCAACACTTCTCACAGTGTCTCAAGAGCCGTATATCGGCCCCTTGTTTTCGGGTACTGCAGAGCGGCCCTGTTGACTGCAGGCCTTTTCTTGTTGGGTGCCGACTGCCGGCCCATCAACTGCATTCGATGACAAACAGTGTTTCAGGAATTGCCGGCAATTGCAAGTCTGCCGAAGAGTCTGGTCTCACTGGCGACCATCATTTTGGCCAACACCCTGTACAGCGTGGTGTCAGCAGGACTCCCAAAGCGTGTGTGTCAGGGGAGTCGCAGCCGCGGCTACTTCTTGCTTGAAGCCTTTGGCCCTCGAAGACATGGGTTTGCCACTCCTTTCGATTGCTCTGAGAACGGGCAGATGTGCTGTAGCTTCAAGTCAGTAAGAGCGAGAACGCCTTTGCTACAGCTGCCTTTGACGGTCTGGCCCTTCGGGGCTTGCGTGGGAGCCCTTTTTCAGAGTAGTCGAAGGGACGAGCTCTTCCCTGTGCTTCGGGTGCCGACTGTCGGCCCTTCCGCTTCGGGTGCCGTCGGACAGCCCCACTTTTTGCGCCTTGTGTTTTGTACAGTCTGCCTCAAGGTGCATGTAGACAGAGTAAACTGGCACTGGGGAACTCTTCCTTTAGTTTACATCCTACTTCCACCTGCATAGTAGGACGTGGCATTACAGCTTTCTTTTCGTGGCCGTAATAGTCGGCCGCTGCTTGACTGGCAAGCAGCTGTGCAGGTTGTCCGGCGTGCCTCAACAGGCCGTTCCTGTATCACCTTGCTGATACGGGTACGTAGCGCCCGCTGAATAGTCGACTCGACTAAAGCGTGTGAATGAAAAAAACGACTGGCCCTCCAGGGGCGAAGGTTGGAAAGCGCAGAAGGTCGTTCGTGCGGCAGAGGTAGAGCCTTACTTTGTTGACCAATCTTTGATTGACTCTGAGTTCGTCGATCCGAGGGGGTGTGTTCGGGACAAACTCTGAGCGGCTTCAGGCCCGTGCTCTTCGCATCGGCTGCGGCCCGGATGCCATGGTTCCCGAATTAGAATTCGCTCAAACCCCTGATCGCTGATGAGAAAACAAAGAGTGCGCGACCTTCTCTGCTGCCAACTTTTAATTTGACAGGAAATACCATTGAGCCTCGAGCTTTACTCCTTTGATTGAGTCATATGTATATTGAGCTGGATTCATTTGAATATATCGGATTGCGAAGTTTTTAATATCCTTATTGTGTACATCGCTGCGATAATACTTTGTACAGGATCGTCGGTAAGTGCCTCTTTCAAACATCGCTGATTTTAAAGAAGAAACTTTTCTGCCTGCAGACTTTTCTTTCTTTGAAATCGGCGACAGGCCGCAGGCCGTGTTTGACATTTGGCAACGGTACTTTATGCGAGTTAATTTTCCCCCCCTTTTTGGGTGGATTCCTCAAGAAGAGTATTTGGCATGCTTTACAGATTTTTGTCGCATGTCCATGCTTCTTCGCATCTCAGATGATATCCTTGTTGTGACGAAGTGACTGCTCGAGCTGAGCTTTTAAAACTTTTCCCCGCCCGCCCAGCCCAGACATCTGTGGGGGGGTGTGTTCGGGACAAACTCTGAGCGGCTTCAGGCCCGTGCTCTTCGCAACAAACTCTGAGCGGCTTCAGGCCCGTGCTCTTCGCATCGGCTGCGGCCCGGATGCCATGGTTCCCGAATTAGAATTCGCTCAAACCCCTGATCGCTGATGAGAAAACAAAGAGTGCGCGACCTTCTCTGCTGCCAACTTTTAATTTGACAGGAAATACCATTGAGCCTCGAGCTTTACTCCTTTGATTGAGTCATATGTATATTGAGCTGGATTCATTTGAATATATCGGATTGCGAAGTTTTTAATATCCTTATTGTGTACATCGCTGCGATAATACTTTGTACAGGATCGTCGGTAAGTGCCTCTTTCAAACATCGCTGATTTTAAAGAATGTTCAAGTCTCTTCATTTCCCGTTCTGGCACTGTCAATACAACAAATAAAGAAGAAACTTCGCACACGCACACACCACTCAAACCACAAAAAACACACAACCACGCACAGAAAACGCAAAACACACGGAAACAAAAAAGTGAAGATCATGTTTGATGCGCGAACAACGGCATTTTCAGCGATGCAAATGGTCAGTGTGAGAAAAATTCGAGCCTGTTTGGTCTTTGTATCGGATCCAAGTCTCTTTATTTCCCGTTGTGCCCAGCCCTGGCGATACTACAAACAAAGAAGAAACTGGTAAAAGTTCGTTCATGCCAGAATGCATTGGCCGGAATTGAGATTTTCTCACTAGCGGAGTTCTTTCCAATGAAGAGAAAAGACCATTTAACACCATTCGCATCCAATTCCAGATCATTTTCTGTGAGAGAGCAAAAAATTTCCCGCATGTGGAGATCGCTTTTTCCCAACGTGTGATCTTATGGAAGAATTTTGCCCGCGCAGAAGCTTTTCTTTCGAAAGATTGTTTTCTGCATCAGAACCATCACCCGAAGAAGACCAGTTGCGCGACACCGAGAATCGATTTGACCCATTGGAGGTCCCTATGCCTCCAATCAACACGAACTCAGTGCTCAGTCTCGTTAGTTGCCTCGCAAGAGCCGGGACCTGAGCAGGCGGGTCTCTGCAATGTGGGATGCAAACCGGAATCGAGGTCGTAGGCGCGTAAGTGGAAGAAACCCTACAGCCCATGGCTGCGCGTGAATTGATGCCGACTGAATGGCCTCAGCGCGAAGGAAATCCGAGGATTTTTTGCGAAACTTACCAAAAAGGCTCCTTCGAAAGCCATGGGCACCTCAGACCGACATGTGGAAAGTCCAGCTTGTCGAACCTCGGAATGTTGGGAACCCAAAAGCAGGCAGAAAGTCTCGGGCAGTGCAGCTTAGGAAAATCAATCGGGTGCCAGATGATGTCGAATCCTACGGCTTTCACTTGTATTTCTTGGGCGAAGATCTTGGTTTCGACGGATCAACATGTTCCGGAGCGATTCTTGATGGACTCTTTGGGACTCGCTATTGGGCTGGGCATGCGCCACAGTTTCGCCTGTACCCTTGAACATGGCTTCTGTCTTGGGCCCCGTGAGGCCAGGAGGCGGCCAGGAAACCTTGCAGACGCAGGTTCAAAGGTGTTGTCAAGGTAGACTCGGGTGTGCGGGCCCACATGAACACGGCTTTTTCGATGTCGTGTGCGTGGCGGCTGTCGCAAAGCGCAGAGTTGTGATTTTAGCAGGTTTAGGGGCCTCCACCCGGTTGGTGGGGTTTAGGATTTGGGGGTTTAGAGTTTAGGGCTGTAGGGTTGAGGGTAGGTTCATGGGGCCTCGAATGAGTTTCGAGCAGTTCAGGTGTTCTGGATAATAGGGATGCTGTGATCCCGGCGAAGCATGTGGTGCCCTGGGCCCTGCTGTCACACAGCTTTATAGGTTTCTGTAGTCGACTTTCTGAACACCAGGTGCCACAAGGGCACCAGAGAATATGTTGCAAAGTTTTAACAGCTATGCCTCCAGCCGCTACAGGACTGAACCAGGGAATTTCCGATTACTATAAAGGCCTTGGCCTTAATGGAATGCTGTTGTGAAGTGTTTGGAGAAGATCGGTGTGAGAACAGGAGAAGAGAATGAAGAGATCAGGGTAGCAAGTGACTTTCAGATACCCACGAAGTACTTGAGGAGACTGGTGATGCTGATGCTGATGATGATGATGATCCAGCAATGTGATGGGTTGCGAGACCAAAGCGGTAAGAGCAGTGATGGTGGAAGTGCTGGTTTGATGACGGTGGTGATGATGATGATCATGATGGTTGTCATGCTGTGCAACAGTAGCTTGTGGAGAAGCTTTGTTGAAAGTGTTGAGTACATGTTTCATGCCGCCGCCGTTTTCTACTCAAGGAAAGTAGTGAAAGAAAAGAGGTTGAAGAAGTTTGGAAAGAAAAGAAAAAGAAAAGAGAGAAAGAAACATGGGAGGAAGTGGAGATGTGATGGAAAAGACGAAGCAGGCTCTGGTGGAAGCCTACGAAGCACAACTCAAAACGATGACCACGAACGAAGCCGAGTCGATAGAGTCGGTGGAGTTCCTTCACAAGTGTTTGAAAACAGCGAAAAGCGACGAAAAACGAGTGAGCCTCGACGAGGTGCGAAAGGAGGTAGCGAACCTCAACAAACTCGCACCGAGAAGTGTGCAGCCGAGTGCAGCTGCCGGGTCCAGTGGAGACCAAAGTGAAGTTATGAAGCTCCGGACGGAGGAGCTCTTACAGAAGCAAGAACAGGCCAAGGCAAGGCGCCAGGCCCAGGTAGAGAAAGCGAACGAAGACAAAGAAAAGCGAGAGCGAGAAAAGGCTGAAGAGCCAAAGGAAGAGCCAGCAAGGGCCGAGGAGCCAAAGGAAGAGCCAACAAGGGCCGAGGAGCCACAGACGGCCGAGGAGCCACAGAAGGCCGAAGAGCCGAAAGAAGAGAAAGAAAAGGACGACGAGCAGGGGAGCTCGGAGAAAGAAGAAGAGGAGAGCTCAGACAGAGAAGAAGAGGAGAGCTCGGAGAAAGAAGAAGAGGAGAAAGGAACAAAGAGAAAGAAGGAAGAGAAAGAGTCATCCGACGAGGAGTTTCAAGAGATTATGAAGAAGTTTGCGAAGAAAGGAAGAAAAGGTCCGGGAGATTCTCGGAGAGATGAGGGATCTTCAGGCGAAGATCGACGAAAAGCGGAAGAAGTTTGCGGTCTACAGTGACCACTACGCTTACAGGCAAAGCAGAAGAAGTTGAAAGAGGAAGGGAAAGAGTTATCAAGAAGGAGGCGGAAGTGAAAGAGGAAATGAGAAGGATTGCCGAAGAGGCACATGTGGAAAAGGAGAAGATCGAAAAGCAGTTGGAGACGATCCGAAAGGAAGAAGAGATTCAAGAGGCCGAAGCAACGCAAGTGATGGCTGAAGAGGCTGAGCTTATAGCCGAGATGGATGTGATGCGGCCAAGGCTTGCGCAAGCGTTGCAAGAGCTGCGCGAGAAGCGCAAGGAGATGAAGCTTCCTGATGAGAAGCAGTAGCTGGAAGAAGACGAAAAGAAAGTGTTGGAAGAGTTCGAAAAGAAAACGGCCAAAGAGATCAGAGAGATCAAAGAGGCAAAGGAGAAAGAAGTGAAAGAAGAAGTGGAGAAAAAGGAGAAAGAGCTGACAGAGCTCAAAGAGCAAAAGGAGAAGAAGCTTGCAGAGCTTAGGGCAGCAAAGGAAAAAGAAGTGAACGAGTTGAGCGAAGAGTTGCGGAAGCTCAAGAAAAGGAAGAGCACAAGTGCTGCGCCTCCCCGTGACGAAGAGAGGGAGGAAGAGCTGCGCAAGGCAAAAGAGGAAAAGAAGAAAATGAAGGATACGATAAAGGATCTGGGAAAAGCGAACAAAGAGCTGGAAAATGAGATTCAGAAACTGAATGAGGAAAATGAAGTGATAGAAGATGAAGACGGACCAAAGGTCTGTATGCTCTGTAGCCGTTATGGCCACACGGCGGAGACGTGCTGGGATGGTGAATATAGTTATGATGAGAATGGGACTTACAACCTGGTGCGAAAGAGAGAACAAGACAGTGGCCGAGTTCACCACCTACTTTCGAAAGAATGAGAATAAGATCCTCCGCGGGTATGCAAGAAGGCTCGAGGAAAACAAGAAGAAGTATAGAGTAGATAATCAGCAGAAAGGTAAAGGAAAGGGAAAGAAAGAGCAAAAGAGTTGAAAAGAAGAAAAGGAGAAGAAAGAGACCGTACCTCAGGTCTATAAACAAGGACGGAGAAAAGAGAGAGACCGTACCTCAGGTCTATAAACAAGGAGGGAGAAGAGAAAGACCGTACCTCAGGTCTGTAAACAAGGAGGCAGGAGAAGAGAGAGACCAAGCCTCGGGTCTACAAAGAAAGAGGGATTTGAAGAAGAGGGGGATAAAGCATCCCCGAAGAGTTTTGCAGCACAGCTGCCAAGGAAGTTTTGCAGCACAGCTGCTGAGGAAGTTTCACAACCGATCCGACTTAGTGTTGGATAAGCGGTAAATCCGCTGATGAGGAAGTGAGTTCTTTTGTGGCGAAAGCCAAAAAAAGTGAAACGAAGTAAAGAGCTTAGTGAGAGCGGCCGTAGGTGTAGCTCTTGTCTCTGACGTTTCACAAAACACGAAGCAGTGCACCACGACGTGTTTTGAAGAGAAGTGAGCGACTGTTTTGGGTTCGTAGCACCTCTAGGAAGGAAAAGAAGAATGAGGCTGCAACGAAGAGGGGGTAACAAAGATTTCGCTTAGGAGTGTGTTGCCCTGTAATCCTTTAGTTGAGCTGTTTACCACGGGTTTTGTATAGCTTGGAACGAATGTTTCACTGTGGTGTTTAGGCTCAAGGGAAGCACCCGAGACAGTCCGTGCTCCCAGGAAAAAGTGACGAGCGAATATCAGTGTTCAGTGAAAGGGTTTGGAACGTACCCGTAAAGCGTTTTATGAGAGCTGGGTTGAAAAGAAACAAAGAGAGAGAGTGGAGCAGGAAGTTAAGGTTTCGGCCGAGAGCATCCTGTCGGAGGGCCATTGCCTCTTATTCCTGTGAGCAGCAACATTTGCGTTCCGGTTCCTAAACAGCCGGCTGTCTCTTTTGCGCACCGATTTTCTCGTGTACGTCAAGACATTTCTTGGGAAAGCAAGACCGAGAAGAGACTGGTGGCGGCTATTCGGAAGTAGACTGCTCTGTACTCAGAAGTCCACTGTCATTCGATGTGGGTCGAAGGGTTACTTCTTTGGCACTTATCGGAGTCCAAGTGTCGTGGTCGCTGCGACATGTGTTCGCAGGCAAGGCAGGGAACTTTGCACACCCGGGCTGACCCGCTCATACGACACGTGGCATGGGCTGATATGCATGCAATTCCGGCATTTCCGTTCAGGAAGGCTGACATGTACGAGTTTGCTTTGTGATTGCGAACAAACATGTTCTCCGAGCTTCCTCAAAGGCTTTTTGAGCGCGGTGACATTTTGCTTCTTCATTCTTGGCACGGAGAGTGCTCAGGAGGCGATGGCGAGCATGAGACTGAGTGATGTGGCCAGGGCATGCTACTTGACAAAGCGGAAGCGTGTCCAACGCCCGCCCTTATCGAATGAGATGGTGCAGCGATTTGAGAGGTTCACGGTGTCTATCGACGGGGATCGCATCGACCGTTTTATCGCTGGATTCTTCTTCTTGTTGTCGATTTTCATGAGGGCCAGGTATTCTGACACACAGAACATGTACAATGTCAGTGAGGACAAACCGCAGTTGGACCCTTCAGGCTTGGGGGGCTACTGCAGGCTGACATCGCAAGGAGCAAGACATCTTACAGCGCTGAGCGGAAGACTCAGCTTCTGCCTATGGTCTGTCCTCACAGGGGTCCACGAGCAGGAGTGATCTGTAATCGTGTTTTATTTGAGCAAATCTTATCGTCAGAATCAGCTTTACCGTGCAGATATAGCCTCATCGATTCGTTCCATTGAAGATGAGTGAGGTATTTTTCCAAGTAAATAAAGGTTCCTTTTCTACAAACAAAGAAATACAGAGCAGATAGCGCAGCGGACCGGACAGCAGCATACAGCAGCTGCGTCTGCTTCCCCACATCAAAAAAGTTGAGAGGGTTTGCTGTTATTGAAAAACCGCTCGATGGCAAAAAAGTCTTTCAGGGTTTTGGGTGGTGTGTTTTGTATGTTCGTGTGGGTGCATGTGTGTGCTTTGCACCAAATTCCGCAAGTGTTTCCAATGTCAATGTGCCGGGCAGTTCCCAAGTGTAGTTGGGACTCAATGAACGGACAATGGCTTCATGAATCTCAATCATTCGCTCAACGTCTGCCACACCTGACGAATTGCTCGCTTGTGAGAATTGGAGTACAAGAGACTCTCTTGTACTCCAATTCTCACAAGCGAGCAATTCCTCAGGTGTGGGGTCCAATGGCGGTCTAGAACTCAATGTGGCGGTCCAGAGCTAATGCACCGATCTTTCAATTACAGAACCAACAATGGCATTCCCAGTGGAACCTGTAGCAATGTTTTTGCGGCCAATCGGCGGAGCATTGAATAGCAATGCCTGTTGGTCTGCCATTTCAATGGCTTCGTAGGATCTACGAACCTCGAATGTGCACCGTAGATCCTACGAAGCCATTGAAATGGCAGACCGACAGGCATTGCTATTCAATGCTCCGCCGATTGGCCGCAAAAACATTGCTACAGGTTCCACTGGGAACGCCATTGTTGGTTCTGCAGTTGAAAGATCGGTGCAAGACCGAAGATTTCTCACATTGAGCTCTGGACCGCCACATTGAGTTCTAGACCGCCATTGGACCCCACACCTGAGGAATTGCTCGCTTGTGAGAATTGGAGTACAAGAGACGTTGAGCGAATGATTGAGATTCATGAGGCCATTGTCCGTTCCCTGTTCCAGGCAAATGACCATGGGCAATCTAGCATAATCTAGCAAAATGCTACAGCTGCTACAATCTGGGTTGCAGGAGAGAAGAAGCAACCGCAATCGCAATCATACTGTGCTCATATGTTTTTGTTCGCAGGTATATTTGCACGATGTTTTCGATGTGGTCTTGCATGCTCTTGTGTGTTTCGGTGTCTTGGTTGTTCTTCTGTGTTGTGATCAGGTACAAAGTGCTTCCACTTCCAACGCACCGACGCTTATTTTGAAGGATCCGTGTGCCGTAGCCGTAGCCTCGCTAACTGCCAAAACTGTTTCACGAGCGCTGGCGCTTGTTTGTTCGGTTTGAATTGAGCTGGTTGTGAAGAACTGCCAGTTTTATTTATTCTCCAGAAGATCACGCACGTGCAACAAGTTGAACAGCTGAACATAAATCGCCATTTCAAGTTCAACAAAATGCAAAACGTGTATTGAATGCAACACCGTGTACGTGACGCGCGTGCAGCTGTGCAAAAGACATGGTTTCTTGCGATAGGAGCATTTCCAGTGGTTGTACCGTGTCAGAGATTGAACTGTCTGCTTGCCGGTTGTTGTTTTCCTTGTTGAGACAGTCTGCGTGGCAGCCGGTGTACACAAACAGGCCTTCTTCCAAATGGTGTTGACCACATGGATGTAGTTACGAACACTTTACTGACATTGCAATAAGCAGCTACCGTGTAAGACGATTGGATGTGGGATGGGGCTCTGTGCAAACAAACGCTGGAACTTCTTGCGTGCCAGTCCCCAACAGTTTTCGGATGCATTGAGTCTAACAAAAGGCAGTCGTTAAGATAGCTTGTCTGCGGTCGACCCTTCGATGTTGAGAATATGTACGGGACGTTCTCTGCCGTCAATGAGTTCGGCATAAATAGGAGCGAAAACAAGAGTGGATCTTGCAGATGGACCTACAGTAGCTCATGTTCGTCGATGTTGCCTTGCCGTTGTGTGCAGCAGGCCGCCTTTTTGGCACTTTTTGCCGTTCTCGAGAAATCCATGAACGTGGCGACGTGATTAGTGTCAGATGCAAGGAGACAAAACGGATTCTTTGCAACAGTGCTCAGGACATGGCCACGGTTCTTTCCGATTGCTCCGCCGCAGCACTCGTCGGGCTCGACTGCTTTAGGTGGCCGTCGCCCGACAGTGTCCTACTGAGGACTTGCTCCGCAGGATGAAAAGATGCTTTGCCGGGACTGTTGGAGCCGTGATGTGCCTGCTGCTATCCGGTTGTGGCAACGATCCTCGACCAGCTCCTGAGGATCATGCACCTTACCTTGGGGGGCAGTGCAATGTTCTAACGGGTTCATCTTGCAACCCTGTTCAGATGCCCCTCTTCACGGAAGGCTCCTATGCCCCAGCATACCTCTTCCGTGTTATGAGCGATAGCATCGTCACAGACGATACAGAAAGGATGGATGGAGAAGACCAAGTCAGCGTAAACACTGAGATTTCCGCAGTGTCTACAGCCACAGCAAACGACCTGGGACTCTCAGGAAAGCTCCCTGCGGGAGGTGGGGTTGTCCTACATTAAATCTCCCCAGTGTCCCCCCTTACGAGCCCAATACTCATGTAAAGAACCCTCTCAACCCTCAATCCTAAACCCTTAAACCCTAACGGAAGAATCCGTATCTGGAGCAGTTTCCAGGTGGCAGCGTCGCTTTCTCAGGAGGTGCGAACTTCCGCTCTCTCGCTCAGACCATGGATGTCTACAACTCCCAGAAGTATTACTCGCTTATCAAGCGCCGGTACATCACGCATTCCCAGTCGCTATCTTCAGATGCATGGAAGGCCGCAGCTTCAAGCTTCCAGGATGCTGTGAAGGATCTGCCCGGATCTCCCAAGAGTGATGCCGAGTATGCCCAATGGTTCAAGTTTTTTGAGAAGCATGGAACGCATTACGTTAAGGAAGTTGGGTATGGTGGCACGATGAGGATGTCCGCTTTTGTGAGTTCCGACGTTCGCTCATCAAAAGCCATACAACAAAGTAGCTGGGCTTTCTTCCTAGGCGCAATGTTCAACAAGAAGATCGGCGCAGACGTCCGATACAACGAAAGCCACACACAGCAACAGATGGATGAGTTTGCCTCCTACACGTCTGATGTAGTGTTCCATGCAGTGGGCGGTGATCAGACGCAGTCCAAGTTTCAAGACTGGTTGCGCACCGTGAAAGAGAAACCCGCGCCGGTCAGGACTCTGTTAGGCTCTGTGGAAGACTTCATTCCGGAGTCCATTGAGTTCAAGCAGATCCTGGAGACGTATTTCAGCCGCTGCCCGCACACTGATTCCCTGGGAGTGTGCAATGGGTACGGTCTTTGCGACTTTTCCAAAGGCTCTTGTGAGTGCAAAGTCCAAGGTGCTTACAAAGAGAAAGATGGACGATGCTATCCTGTCTGCCGCGGGAACTGCTCCGGCAATGGGATGTGTTCTTCGGGAACGTGTAGTTGCTTTGTGGATAGTCTTTACAACATCGGGTACACTTCCGTACCAGGCAAAGAGCCATGCTCCACAGCTTGTGGATCACATGTCTTTGATGCGGGGAGTGGAAGGGTCTGGTGCCGTACCGGGGTTTCGCAGTCGAACTCCGATTGTGAGGTCTTGGCTTACACGAAGCATGAGAAGACATCCCCAACATGCTGGTGCCAAGAAGTCCTCAAGCACCACCATGGTGTCGACATCGTGGGTGAGTCCGACCACCCTGACGACCAGCAAGGACAGGGGCATGCACAACCCGACACCTTGAACTCCGAAACCCAAAGCTCCGAAGCCTTCTTGGAGGTTCATAAGTAGGGTTAGACGTCGGACAAGTTTAGATATAGAACTTATCTTAGGGGACTTATGACTCCCTCACATCTACCCATGAACCTCCAAGTGCCCCAGATCCCAAGCCGCAGATGCAGCAAGGAACAGGGCACGACACCTTCGACTGTGTCGGTGACAAGGCCTGCAAAGTTGACATCTGGCCGTGGTCCACCTGCCCCGCATATCAGGTCATCAGGCAGGGGTCCTCATGGGCTTTTTTGTGTGTATTTCAGACTTTGTAAGGACTTCTTATAGGAGTACATAAGGGGGGTACAGGGCATGATAAAATCAACAGAGGAGTTTCATCCGAAACTCGTTTCTGAGATCCAAGAATCCAAGACCACACCCTCTCAAGCTTAAACCTTACACCCTAAACCCTTTTTAGGGTTTTGGATTGCCTTGAGCCCGCGGGATGGCTACAGAAAGTTACTTGGAGGTTCATGCGTGGTTATAAGTAGGGTTATAAGTAGGATAACTTTAGGAAAACCATATTAGGGGGCTTATAACCCCACTTGTAGCTACCCACGAACGTCCAAGTAGGGGTCCAAAGCTGGAGCACTGTATGCGTCAGTTTTCACCACCGTGGCAGACGTCTTTTCCGGCTGTTTTAAACGGGTCTAGCCCCCAAACCCCAAACCCAAAGCCCTAAGCCTTAAGGGACCCTCTTGCGTGCATCTCGTCCGGATTGTGTGCAGTGAATGCTTGCATACACCCTAAACCCCCCAAATCCCACATCCAAAGCCACCAGGACATTAAGTTTGCACGAAACCCCCCACAGGTGCCACCATGGTGCTTCAGATTGTCCAGCTGATGCACCTCATCAAGACTTCCCGCGCAGGGGGGTCGTACCGACCAGCATCCTTGCAAATGGCACGAAGCCAACGGATATCGTGGTCTGACAGTAAACCTCGACCTTACTCCATGTGCAAAATGTTTGCCCTCCGTCTTAGCTCCAAGCCCTTCTTTGAAGTAGTTGCCCAGAAAGCCCAATACCCCATGACTAAGGAATATGGCTTAAATTGTATAGGGCTTCATATTATGATTTAAGCTGTATTCCTTAATTAAGGGGTATTGGGCTCTCTGGCTGCTGCTTGGCTCACAACTGGCCAATGGTCTGCGTTTTGGAAAAAGTGGACCGGGGATGGGCGGGAGTGGAACATCTCAGCTGCGGTCAGTTTTCCAGAGCCCACACGAAGAGCTTTGTGTTTTTCGGTTTGGCTCCTGTACTCCAGGATAGCCCGTTCTCTATGCAGGTTTTTGTGGGTTGCGGATAGGTTGCAGTGCTTCATGCTTGCGAGCAATTGAGGACTTCCTTTCGACTCGTTCGGGACTTGTGTGTCACAATTAGACATAAACTATGACTACAACCTAGTAAAATATGGTCCAAGATAGAAAACAAAGTAAGTTTTTCCCAAAGCTGTGCTGCCTGTGCAGCGTGCGCGGCCTTGGGCTTTGCGATATGAGTACCACAGAGCATCTAAGCCAGACGGGATTGGCCGGAATCATTTCGCGGACTCGAGCCTTGTTCCTTTGTCCTACACCCCAAGTCCCGAACCTTTCAACCCACCTCAACCACAAGCCCTGTACTTCAAACTCTAAGCCCCAAACCTTATACTCCAGGCCCTAAGCCTTAAAATCAATCCCAATGTTGGAACCTGATTAAGAAACCCTGGGTTCATAACCCCAAGATAGTAGGATTCATACAAGGAACCCTCATAAATGCCCAGGGTGTCTTAATCAGGTTCCTGTATTACACCTCAAACCCCGGAGGCGGCGAAGCTTCCTTTTTTGCAGCAGCCTTCTGACCCAGAGCCGAAACCCTGCTTGGAGGCCCTGTTGACTTAGTAAGTAGGGTTAGTAAGGTGGGTTATGGGGATTAGAATAGGGTTTCTAGGGGATACTAAGTAGACTTACTAGGTCAAAAGGGCCTCCAAGTGGGCCTTTTTTACCCGAAGTATGGACTGTACCGTCGTATTACTGCGGGAAGCCTGGAAGTTGGGGGATTGTAAACCCGAATCCCTCACATCCCTTCTCCTGAGCCCTCATGAAACCCTAGGGCTTCTCTAATCCCTAAACCCTGAATCCTGAAGCCTAGACCCAAGCGTTTCAGCATCATTCTTTCTGCCCTGTGCTCTCTCCATCGGTTTTTGGCTCAACTCACATTCGGTGGCAGCTGTGGTGGCGAAGAGAAGAACAGGGATGGCAAGGCTCATCCAATAAAGGGCTCTCTAAGCGTTCACGAGTGTTTCGGGTTGAGGACTTGGGGTTTAGGGTTTGGGGTTGTTGGTTTGCGGTTTAGAGTTTAGGGTTTGGGGGCTATTGGTCATGTGTTTTGCAACGCAATAGTTCAAGTACTTTCATTGTAAACGCTGTGATGAATGATTCTGTCTTCTTGGGGCATCAACAATCTCACCATGATTTTGGGAGGGTTTTTGTGCAGGGCGTATGTTGTCCAGTATTCTTGCGATTGCCCGTTTCTGCGGCTGAGCAGCAGGCTGAAGCACGCCACATGACCTAAACTTCCGGGACGCCCTGCGGAGGGAGGCACGAAACACATGGCAACATCGTCCCCTAAACCCTAAACCTTCAACGTCAACCTTCAATCTGAGTTCCTGGGCTTAGCTCCTCGTCCTAAGCCCACATGCTCGGCCCCCCGCTTCAAATCTGAGTTTTACCTGAAACCCTAAACCCAAAACTGTGCGTTGCAGGATGGAGGTAGACTCTGCTGCTCTGTGCTACCCCCCAGTGCCAGCAACCCAGAGCTCACCTGGGAGTTTCCGAAAAGTAGTGTTCCGTATTTTGGGGTCCTTAGAATGAGGATCCTTCTTTTTTTTGGGTTCTTTGTTAGGGTCCCCTGTTTTCGAAAACTCTTACCTATTCTGGGGAAAGAGGAGGGCTCGCATGTCTGAAGGCCCCCAGTCCCAAACGTTTTCCTCATTGCGCGAATATAGGGTATAACTTAGAATCTGCCCCCACTCTGTAATAGTGACTATAAGGATTATATTAGGGCCTTAATTATTATATTCCTATCATACCACCATTACATGGTGGGGTCCCCTTCTAGGGTATAACTGTGGTTGTCGTCTTTTTATCGGTTCGTATAGCTACCGGTGAACCTCCACGTATTGTAAGTGTGTAGCCAGAAAGTGCTCCTGTGTGTCACGGGTCACCTGCCTTCTTGTTAGTTCGTTCGGGTTCATCAAAGGGGAAAAGGACGGACCCTTAGTGGGGACCCCTACCCTATAATGGGTATATACTGGCTATATTATGGGTATATACCTAGGGGTCCTTATTAAGGGTCCCTCCTTTTACCCTTTGAGTTAAAGTCCGGAATCAGGCATGTTGTGACGTCTAGCGTGTGGGTGTATGCTAGCGCAGCTGCTTAATCCCACAATCCACTTGACCCCAGACCTTGAAGATGATCTTGACGTTGAAGGAATGGGTAGCTGGGCTCAGGGGTTTAGGGTTTAGGTGGGCATCATGATCATCATTGTTGCTTTTGTCGTCACTGTCAGACTACGATCACTTTTTTTGCATCTGCTTCTGCTAGCAGTCTTGCTCTGGCTGGCCAGCTTTGACAGCAATACAGATGTCATACGGTTTGGGGTTTAGGGTTTAGGTTTAGGATGAAGGTTTAGGGTTTAGGGTTTAGGATTAGGGTTTAGGGTTTAGGTAAAATAGAGACAGCGGCACTAACTCATCCCTGATTGAGGCTCCTCAGACCTCAACTTGGTAAAGATTGAACCCGAAATCCCAAACCCTAAGCCCCTAAACAAAATCCTAAATCTTAGACCCCAAATCCTGAACTCAAAACCCTGAGCCCTAAACCCTCAAGCTTAAATCCAAACCCGAACGCCGAAAGCCGAAATCCTGAAGAGTGGCGCTGATGAGGCTCCACATCTTTGGGCGGGCCCCGGGGCGTGAAAACACGGACATCTGTGGCGAGCGGCCTGGCGCAAAGGTGGTTGAAACCACCTTAAAGTTTGCAGGGGTTGTAATTTAGAGTTGACGGGCTTGGGGTTCTAGGGTTTACGGCTTAGAGTTCAGGGTTTGGGTTTATTGTTTCGGTGTACGTATTTAGGTCTTTTGACGATTTTCAGATTGTGTGCATGAACCTCTGTGCCGCAGCTTGCTTGTGCGAGTTTTGTGTCAGCCGCAGCTGCTGCTGCTGCTGCCGCTGCTGCTACAACGACTGCCACAACTGATGTTGTTGTTGTTGCTGCTGCCACTACTACTACTTCTTCTCCTGCTCGTGCTGTTGCTCCAGGGCGCAGGTTGCAGCAGGAGAAACGGTCAAGGCTATGTAAGACCTCAACCACTAAACTCTAAGCCCCTCCCCCTGTAGCATTGGTGTTTTGCTGCTAACCAGAAACCACTTTCCCAGGTACCTGCATCGTGGGCAGGTGCATGGCCGGCCCGTCTATCGTCACTCGGACAACAAATTCGTTTCTGACAGTTTTGGCGGCTTCAAGGCTGTCAAAAGTTCCACGGGGGTTTAACGGTTTAACGATGTCCTAAACCCTAAACCCCAGACTTTTTCAGGGACGTCCTGAGGGCCCGAAGTTCGCCTGAGGCTCGGGACTCCGAGCCTGAACTGCCGCGGTTTAGGGTTTAGGGTTTAGGGTTTCTGTTGCATTCCAGAGCATCCTAGACCCAAAATCTCCGAAATCTATCTCTTATATGTTCCCGAGCCGCAAAACGTTCGTTGCCAGACCGTAATGCAGACCTTGGGGACCCTCAACCCTAAACCCCGGAACCCCTAAACCCTAAACCCCGAAACCCCTAAACCCTAAACCCTTAAACCCTAAACCCCTAAACCCCTGAACCCCTGAACCCCTAAACCCCTAAACCCTAAACCGTTCAAGGGCCACATCGGCAGCAGAAGCCGCTGGAGCTCCCAAGTGTCCATGGCTGATGCTAAAGAGATCAATGCACTTGACTAAAGATCTTTGCGTATGTATGTATGTCTGTATCTATGTATGTATGTATGTATGTCTGTATGTATGTATGTACACATATTCATATATATATATATATATATATATATTTATGATTTTATAGGGTCCTTGGTGAATGGACGCAGCTTGAACTGCAGAGGGTTTTCTTAGTGGAGGCGACTTCCCCAAAGAAGCACAGTGTCGGGCTTGCTGGTACCTGATTCTTGCAAAGGGCCAGAGGAACCTTGACAGTTCCTTCAGTGAGTTGTAGCCCCTGTAGAGTTATAGGAACAGGCTCAGCCCTAAACCATAAACCCTAAGTACCAATATTGTATTGAAAAACTAAACCCTAAAGCCCTTAAGCCCTGAAGCCCGTAAAACCTAAGCCTTTAAGCCCTAGAACCTGCCCGCACCCAGGTCAGCAGGGCTCTGCCACGGCCATCCGATATTGGCCTGGGACCTAGGAAGAAACTAGGTTAGGGTTTCGGGTTTAGGGTTCATGGTTTAGGGTTGGGGACATTTTACAGATCTAGAGTGCACTGAATGATGCGGTGACATCGTGACTAGCTTGCAAGTGGGGTTTTGAGTTGGGCAGTTGCAGTTCTTCGGAGGTTCATGGGTAGTTGTAAGTAGGGTTATAAGTCCTCTAATATGGGTTATAACTATAGCTATCCTACTTATCAGAACTACCCATGAACCTCCAAGTAGGGCACATCAGCCCTATCCTGGCAAGCTGCCGAGGATTAGGGGATTTGGCTTTGGGAGCATCGGTCTCCAAAGGGTAGAGGGACCCTTAACGGGAGGGGTTTAGGTTTAGGGTTATGGGGACCCCTACCCTATAATGGGCTATATAATAGGTATATAATAGGTATATTAAGGGACGGTCGGTAAACCCGGAATCCTAAAGTCATGGAGGCATTGGGCCCTAGATCCAGGATGGTAGGACCTTGACCTCGCGCCCAGGAACTGTTCAAAGGAGATGCCGAAAGGATTTAAAAACCCAGAGTAATCGACGAAACATTGTAAAGATCCGAGTTTGCGGTGTTGGGTTCAGTGGGTGACTTAGTACGTGAATATGGATTTTCAGGTTGGGAGACTCTCTAATGATCTCAATTTGAGTTTTCAGGGCAAGTAGAATCTGTGTAGCTTCTTGACTCTAGCTTCAAATTCAAGTCATTGCAAACCTTAAAAGCTCAAGAGTCAGTTCCTTAAGACCCAGAACATCCCTATACCCTAAACTCAAAGGCCCTAAAAACTCGAAATCCTAAGCCCTACACCGTAAATTTCCTAAACCCAAAAATTAAAAAAAAACTTAGGGAACCCGCCGAAGCGCAGCGAGGCCCTCCTTGAGACGCTGGGTCATCGACCGGGAGGGTGTGCGGGATTCCAACGCACGGGCTCCCAGGATTTCGGGTCTCGGAACCCCTCTGAATCCTAAACCCTCAACCCTAAATCCTCAACCCTAAACTCTCAACCCTAAACCTTAAATCCTCAACCCCAAACCTTAAACCCTCATTGGGGCCACGGGTTTAGGGATTCATGTTTAGAGCCTCTGAAGGTCAAGCGGTTTGGAGTGTAGGCTCTAGGGTTTAGGGCTTAGGGTATTGGAGCCTCTGAAGTTCTCGAAACGTGAAACGGATTAGGATGTGGGAGTTTACATGTGGACTGAAGGTGTGGGGTGTAGGGGTCTATGGAAATTCAGGACGGAAGGAAACTCCTTGAAGTTCTAAAACGCGGGATCCCTCGAGGGATGTGCAGCCTGGGAGAGGACCTAAACCCTAAACCCTCAACCCCTAAACCCTAAACCCTATAATATCCGGTCTTCCTCTTATCACCAGCCATCTTGCTTTCGATATGGAGCCGAGGCATACTGGGTGCTTGTTAATGGATTTAATTTTCAGCTACCATGGCAGGGACCTATAAGGCTTCCTTTAAGGGTTCCATCAGGCCTCCTTTAAGGGTTTAGGGTTTAAGGTTTAAGTTATCATAATAGGGATCTGCAGTGAATAATATAGTTTCCTTACTTTGGTAGCTTGACAAGAACCCAGCATAGCACCCCCCCTACCCTGAGCTGCCCTGACATGTTGAATCCTGCGCCCTGCTCTTGGCCCTGTGCACGAGCGTCCAAGCGGTAGTGTTGTCAGAACATGCCCTGAACCAAGGGGTTTAGGGTTTAGGGCTTCGGGTTTGAGGTGCCGAAAGCCCTCAGGTATGTGTGGCCTTCGCCACCGATTCAGCTGACGCTGCACACCCGGCCTATCCAGAGCTGATCTGGCACGTCGGCTGCCCAAAGGGAAATGTGGAAAGAACTGACGCTCCCATCACGCGTTTTCGATTTCGATTTCGAGTGTCAGGGCATGGGTTTTAGCGCATTGGCATTCCGGTTCCCCAAGCCCTAAACCGAAGCCCCAAATAAATCCTGAAGCCTTGGCTTAAACGCCTGAGACGTGGGCCTTGCCAGCCTCACCGCAAGAAAAAATTGCGGTCCTTTGTAGGGGGTTGTTGAAAAGAAGGATCCCAGCAAGACGAGCTTCAGGTAGAACCGCCAGCCACTGCTGACCCCGAACCCCTGCGCCGGATTTGGATCGGACCCTTGCGCAAAACCCCCTGAAGCCGGCCGTAGACCCTGACCCCTAGCCTGAATACTTGCAGCTAAGGCTACAGGGAGCCGGATACTGACGGTTAGACCCGTAAGTCTGGAGTTCAGGGTCTAAGTTCGAGGGTTCAAGGTCAGAGCGCTCAGCTCCGATTTGTGTGCTGGAAGAATCACGCATCCAGGGCCCGACAAAACGGACCTGAAGCCTATCCGCAAACCTACACCCTGTGCCCTAAACCCTGAACCATAAACCCTAAAGGGCTCAAAACAAAAAACCCTAAACTCTAAGCCCTCGGACCTTTTGTGAACGTAGGCGAGCTTTGGCTTGCGAAGGTTTGGGAATCTTCCTCACAAGCCCATGTGGCCGACTCCGAGGCTCTGCGCCTGGAGTTTCGGAAGACAGGGGTTTAGGGTTTAGGGGTTTAGGGTTTTGGGGGTTTAGGGTTTGGGGGTTTAGGGTTTGGGGGTTTAGGGGTTTAGGGTTTAGGGTTTGGGGGTTTGGGGTTTACGTTAGACTGTTCAGGGGTTCAGGGTTCGGGGGTAGGGCCCTTCATACTAAACGACTCTCCATTGATATGATCCCTATCGTAAGTGTAGGGTGGCTGTACTTGTGTTGTTGTTCTCGTGAAGGTTATTGCCTTGTTGGAACAATTTCTACTTGCGCAGCTGTTACTGTTATCGTCGTTGCTGTTAACATGACATGATTTGATCCTGGTTCCTATTGTTCTTATTCTCATTCGTCTTATTGTAATGGTCATTATGTGTACTATAACGGTTGCTTTCGCATAGCTGCTAGTAGTCCTGTTGGTATGCTTATCTCGGGTCCAGAGAATTGTTGAAGCTGAGCTGATCCGATGTGTTTTCTTTCAATCATCGCCAGGTTATCTCGGTGGCAGCACCGCGCACGGTGACACTGGTCGGGCGGGCGCTAGGCAAGCCTGCGTAGTATCTTTACGCACTTTGGCTTGTCAGTCCTTGGTGTGTAAGTCTGTGATATGTTTATCTTTCAGCCTGTCTCCGAAGCACCGAATGATGAACCGAATCCCTACAAGGTGTCCGATAATCTGAGCCTTTTTCAGAAGTTGTGTTTTGTGGCTGAGATGCAGGAAGGGTGCCTGATCTCCAAGCATGTGAAATCATGTGAATCGGTATTCAGTTGAGAGATCCCTAAACCCTAAACCCTAAACCCTTAGCATACCCGGTCTTAGCTTCTGCGGGTTTCGGGAATCATTGAAGTATTCTGCCACCGGCTACTGGTACAGAAAGGTACAAAAATGAATTGATGTGGGTGGAGCGTGTGGGACAACGATGAAATCTTCTATCAACTCGCGGGCTTTGTGTGTTTACTCTGAATGCTCCAGCCTCTTACTGAAGAATCCTCGTCCGCTTAATAACACACCTTTTCACAAGGAAGCTCGGGCTTAAGGATTTGCCTTAGAGCAGTTGGGCTTGGGGTAGAGATGGGTTATTTTGGGTAGTCGGGGATGACCTGCACAGCCTTTCAGAAGGAGTTCTACACCGAACTTGGCTCAAGATCATGTTGCATGTATGTCTGTGTATGTATATATATATATATATATGTATAGATTCACGCACGTACATATGTATGCGAGACGTTCTCGATTGAGAGTTCGGGAGACCTAGCATGACAAGGTTGACGGCGTTCTCTGCTTCTTTTGCAGGCAGACACTATGAAACTTTTCAATGCATGGTATGCCAGCACCTACACGTGGTCCTGCTGACAATGTCCGATTTCGGTTTCATGGCTTTTAAAACCATGTATTCCACGAGCAACAAGCCCTGACCCTACACCCGCTACATAAAGCTGTGCTACTACCCATTTGCAGGTAGTGAGTTGTGCTTACCCACTTCAGCTTCTTACCCACTTCAGCGCACTAGGTTTTCAGAGTTCAGGAGGTGGGATTTAGTAGAGAGGTTATTGGGTTGTGGTTTTTACGGTCTGCAGCGCACCCCTGCTTGCGGCCAATGGCTGCGGCGATCGAGACGGATATGGTTCTCGGCCTCATAGCGCTGGGCGATCTGGACGGCTTGCAAAAGTTCACACCGCCCAATTTTGATTGGGCTCAGCCTCTGCGTAAAATGCCCGCACTTGTCTGGGCAATTTTTTAAAATGTCTGGCAGCATCTGAGAAAGATAAATACCTCAAGCTCTTGGAGTGGTTGCTCAAGGTTGGGGCTGACCCAGAGCAGAAAGTTCTCGATGCAGTTGGTTTTCGTTTCAAACTGTGGAAAGTGACCGGAGATGAAGAAAACGATGCAACTGATTCAACTGTAGTTGTTGAGTATACTGGGCATAATTCAATGTCGCTTGCCGTTGCAGTGCTTCTGAAGATGGAGCCGCACAAAGGCGGTGCAGACTGGACAAAACGCGAGAAGTATCTTAAGAATGTGATATTGTTGCTTTCGCAATCGACTGCTTCCAAGAAAGGCCATGGTCACCACGTTCTCAGAGTACCTTTAGTCCCTGGGAGTCCATGCGTGACTTGATCTCATCACACAACGTGATCTTCGAAAGTTCGGACGGGGAGGTTTCGTGCTGGCCTCGCCCGTTTTAAAGGCGATGCTCCAGTCTGCAATGAAGGAGGGCAGCAGCAGGCGCATTCAAGTCAAGGATTCCTCATGTCTCGCTCTTCTTGGATCTGCTGTACACGAGCTCCACTCGCGAGGACCCAGATCATAAGACCATGCTCATTGCTCTAGACTTGGCGCATCGCTGGAACGTCCACGGTGTCGTGGAGACTCTGTGCGTTGCGCTTCGTGACCTGATCGATGCCAACAGCTTCGTTGCTATCGCAGAGGCTGCAGCCCTCAAGGGACTGCAGGCCCTAGAGAGAGCATGTGCCTCTTTCGGCGCCGCAGACAAGAAAGTTCAGGACATGCTCAAGAAAGGCAGTCTCCCTGCAGCTAGCTGTACGGAAGCTGCCTGGAGAGCCTGATGAAACTGTTGATCCTGAGCGACTGCCGAAGAAAAGGCGGCTGTTCCGCTCCTCATAAGAAGAACTTGTTCCTGAGGCTCTGGAAGCCATGTCCCGCATGGAACCAAGAAGGCAGAACCGTGCGAAGTTCTGACCGCCTCTGTCAGTCGGGTGCATCTGTTAGATCTGCAATCAGGTCTTGAGCTTCTCATGAGTCGCTCTAGCCACTTTGGGTGCGGCAGCTGAGTTCAGGCCTGATAAATCCTCAGCAACTTTATATAGTTTTCTCAGCAGATTGTCTGCGAAGCCAGCCTATCTGTGTGACAAAGACGCTGACCTTGAAAGTGCGCATTCAGGTTCCGCTTCAACGTCACACCAGGATCAATGATCCACGTAGTCAGGTGCAGTCTGTGTACCAAGAGCCGCAGAAAAACAGGTTTAAAGCCTTGGTAGAGGGCCAGGACCAAAAGCCTGCATTTCGAGATGCATTGCACATAGCCTTTTCAAGCCTAAATACTTCATTTAGTAAGCCCTACATGCGGCTTAGGCTTATACACCCGGATGCCAAGGCCTCAGGGGGTTTCTGGCAGGTCGAGATGCAGACTTTGTCAACGGCCCCTACGAGTTGGCGCGTGTGGCGCATGGCAGGCCCCGGCACATCTCGAGAGAGGAGTGGGAGAGTAGAGGCTAAGGGGTTAAGGGGTTTAGGGTCGGCTTAAGCTTTAAGACTTTGACCCGAAATCCTTCATGCGAGAATTCGAAAGGTTGAGCCCGCAGCATCCTAGGATTGGGGCAACCCGAAATCCGGTGTGAGATCAGTGGGGGGAATTTTGGAGCTCTTCAAGATAGCTCCCTCTGGCTAAGGTACCCCGGATTCTAGGCTCTCCAAAGCCCCTCTCCCTCTCCCAGAATCTCTCTCAAGCAGCTTTACGGGTTTGGTGCTTGGTTTTAGGTTCTGGCGGTTTTGGTGTAGGATTTTCTTCGGTGATACTTGTGTGGCACTAGGGCCTCCCTTCTGAAAGCCTCGTGGCAACTTCGCTGCTGTCCTCTCAGTTCTCCTTCAAAGCTTTGTGCCCTGCGAACATGTTTTGTCGACTTCAAACGCTAGCCACTGCAAAAAATATCGGAGCCCCACAAGCTCCGACTCAAAGGATTGGGGGACTTACATAGTAAGTGGGGCTATGAGTCAGGTAATTACAAGAGTAATTTTTGAGAGTTCCAGTTAGGGTACGTTTAACCTCACCTGTTAATTCCCTCGACCAGGCCAGTCTACGTCCACTCCAAGGGAGAGCTTGGAATCCGCTACTTTCACGAGGCATGCCTCGGGATTGATAAGCCCCATTGTTAACGACCCGTGAAGCTGGCAGTAGATGGTATAGATTCAAAACCCTGACCCGTATCCCTAACCCTAAACCCTAAACCCCTACACCCCTAAACCCTAAACCCTACACCCCAAAGCCCTAAACCCTAAACCCCAAACCCTAAACCTAAACCTCAAGACATCCTGGACCCGAGATTCTGAGCCCCAAGCCCGAACCCCTAAACTTCAAATCTGCTCCAGCTGGGCTCAGAGACTCCAAAAGCCTTGCACTAAGAAGACTTCCTCCGTCTCAGAAGTGTTCTACTTATGGGAACGTGAGTTAAGCGATGTTGATTTTTAACAACACCTTTTACCTGAACACCAATCCTTCCATGCGTACAGTAAGACCTTCAGGCGTAGGTCTTTTTGGGCAGCCGATCTGTAAACAAACCCTTACAGACATTTTGAAGTTTTGTTATTTTGCAGAATTTTGCCCGAAGTCTTCAACACGAGCTCCTAGACAAAGAGCCCTACGCCCTTAACCCTAAGCCCAAAAACTCCACGACTCCGATGCACCCTGAAAACACAGCATGAACGGAAGCCTTTACGGCTTCCTTTCAAGGAAGCCTTAAAGCAACCCTTAAATGGGGCTCGTCAGGAACCTAGCCTTCTTCCATCTCCCAAAAGTCCCGGGTTTCAGCCAGGAGAAGCGCTGGGCCATCGTCTGGCTCGCCCAGGACCGGAGCAAGCCAAGGGGCTTAGGGCTGAGGGAAAAGAGTTCCTTTTCCGGGATCTATAGGGGTTTAGGGTTTAGGGGTTCAGGGGTTCAGGGGTTTAGGGCTTAGGGGTTCAGGGGTTTAGGGTTGAGGGCTTAGGGGTTCAGGGGTTCAGGGGTTGAGGGCTTAGGGGTTCAGGGGTTTAGGGTTGAGGGCTTCGGGGTTCAGGGGTTCAGGGGTTGAGGGCTTCGGGGTTCAGGGGTTTGGGGTTGAGGGTTTAGGGTTTAGGGTTCCGGACTCCCGAACCTTGGGCTTGAAGCTGAAGGCTTGGCTGCTCCGGGGCTGAAGCTTTACAAAAGCCTTTCAGGCGTTTTTGCTGAACACGTCTGGGCTGTTCAAACATTCAAGGTGTGAAGGGTTTAGAGTTTAGACTCTGTAGAGGTGCAGTTGCGGTTCGTTTTTCGAATTCGTAGCGTTTTCCAGTTTTACGGGCAGCCCAAAGCCTGCTGGGATATTAGGGAATGCAGGGTTTAGGGCTTTACGGTGTGGTTCTTTTTTGGGTGTGAGGGCTGTGGGGGCTCAGCGTTTTGAGGGTGTTTCTAGGGTATGGGTGGTGGTGCCCTAAACCCTAAACCCAAAAACCTTAAACCCTAAACCTTAAACCACATCTCAGGGTTGATCTTCACAGGAAGCGGCGTCGGGATCGGCTCTGCCGCCTTTCTACCGCAGAGCCAAATCTGCGGAGCCCCTGAGGCTCCCAAACCCAAAACAGAAGCACCGCAATCCCCGAACCCCGGCAACCTGAAGCCAAAGACAGTGACAGAGTCCTGAGCGGATAGTGGGCTCCTTGATTTTACGTGTGCCGGGTCGCTTCCTGAAGGACAACGGCACATGCCTGGCGTACTCAGAGGCCGCCCCTTGTGCTTCTGGCATTCAGGAGGTGGTTTGGGGTTAGCATGTTTGGGGTTGACTTTGCAGTGACTGAGATTCGCAATTTGGGGTTTAGGGTTTAGGGTTTGGGGGTTTAGGGTTCGCAATCCCAACTAGGAAAGTCGTAAGCTCTTCAAAAGCCCCGGCATCCACGCAGGCTTCCACCTTGGAGCACCCTGGGCATATCGACCTGGAATGGATGTTGGGAGCTCGGCATCAAGTCCATATAAACGGGTTGCAATCTGTGTGTTCGTTAGCACAACCAGATACAAAGAAAAGATGATTAACGCGCTGCTATGCCGAAGGCATTCAATGACAGTACGCACGATTAGTGTAATCATGGTGTACATTGTCTTGACGAAGTTACTGACCTCAACCATGTCAACATGGTCTGCTCAGCAAGCGTAGCCGAGGATCAGATCTTCAAGACTTCGATCCTGCCGTCTGAGCGTAGAGCTTTTCTTGGGGGTTCGGAACATGGCAAGAGGCTTATTCATGCATCTAAAGCAAGGGTGACTCTGCACCAGGGCCCACCTAATCGCTGCTTGGCCCTGCTATTATTGTGAGCAGTCTAGCTCTCCCACCACACATCTCCGACCGAGAGAAACACTCCAAATTCAGATGTACTAAGTCGCTGCAAACGGTTTGAGGAATTACGAACTCCAGACCATAAACCGGTGTGAAATCCTTAGATGACCCGTGCACGGCTTTTACATCTCCCCGGCAAGCTTTTATACCCTGCAGAAGAAACTTTGTCGAACTTATGGATTTCCAAGGATCACATACCTTTCAATCCACAGAAATCCCCGCGGCCCAAGCCCACACACCCTACAGCCTAAACCCTAAGCCCTGTGAGAGGTTTTGGGAGACCCAGCTCCAATCCTTCTGCGCGGATCCGGCCACCAGGAGAGGGGCCAGTCCATAAGAAGTCTGAACACTCAGGTAGGCTATTGAATTCTTGTACCGATTGAACTTCTGTCACAATTCTACGTACCCTAAACCCTAAACCCTAACCCTTAACCGAGGCCCTTGCAGGGGCTTGCGCTTGAAGGATGTGGGATTCTAACGGTCCGGCTCTTAGGATCCGAGGTCTTGAACCTAATAAAGAAGAATGAACTGTAATGTAAGTGGCTCAGGTCCGCAAAACTGCCGAGTCTAGGACCTGCCCTAACCCGGAAGTCCCTGTCGAAGGAGTTGCTTGCCACCAAGCCTCAAACAGGAAACACTTTTCAACTCGGCACCCTAAAGTCCCTGCAGCCTTGCTCCTAACACTCAAGCCCTGGAACCTCGAGTCCTCGACCCACAATCCTATTCATGCTGACATGCCCACAAACCTCGAGGACTCTGGTGGCTCCAAGCGTGGTGCGCATCCTCGGCCGCCGGCAGGAGGTCGAACCTGCTTTCTTACAGTCTTCTCGGTTGCTAGGTGCAGGAAGGAATGAGGCAGGTTTACACCTCCGAATCCGATACCCGTCCAACACGCCGCCAAATTCAAACCCCAGACCTGAAACCCTAAACCCTAAATCCCAAACCCTAAACCCTAAACCCTAAATCCCAAACCCTAAACCCTAAACCCCAAACCCTAAACCCTGAGCCGGGGTCTGAAGAGCACCGGCCTGACCTGACGTGTGCAGGCAGAGAACGCGCGCATCAATGGGCCGGGGTTCCCCAGGGGTAGATTTAGGGGTGTAGGGGTTTGGGGTTTAGGTGTTGAGGGGTTTAGTAGGTGCTGGGGCTTGCGGGGTTTTGGGGCTTGCGGGTTTAGAGGTTTCGGGGTTTAGGGGTTTAGAGGATTAGGTTTGGGGGATTAGGTTTGGGGTTTCCGGGTAGTGCTCGGTATGACAGACTTCTTTTGGAAGGCTCTTCCTTTGCCCGCTGCCGGAAGATCGCCAAAATCCATATCTATCGAGGTACGATGTACACCTAGAGTCGATTCGTGGACAAGTCCGAACTCAAAATGGCCAGCTGGAAACCGAGAAGCCCAATCCCCATAAATAAATTTTCTATAACTAAGGTTATAAACAAGGTAGTTTTAGTTATAATCACATATAGCTTTGGTAAGGTGTTTTGCTGGGACGTAGTAAATAGATATAGGTAGGGTTTATAAACAAAGTAACTATAGCGAAAGTTATACTTATAACCCATTTGAGGTATTTGCAACCTCACTTACGAACTCCCAACATCCTCCAAGTAAAACCCAAAACCCTTGTAGTACCCCTATGGATCCGTGAGAGGGATCCCAAAGCACTTATGACGGACCTCACGAGCAGCATTATCCCGCCTGGACATGTCCTTTCCGGTTTAGGGTTTAGGGTTTCAAGATCCGTTCAGGATCCCTACTAGAAGTGGATAAGACGACTGCGAGGATTTCGGGCCTGTTAAAAAAGCTGGACTTCAAAAGCCCTTATCCTGGACCATTAGATCCGACTTCCGTCGGCCCCCAAGGGCCCTAGACTTAGACCCTCAACCCTCAAGCCTAAACCCTAAACCCTAGAGCCCTGAATCCGAGGTCCTATGCTTTGGCCGGAGTGATCGAAGGGCGCCCGGCCTATGTCCAGCCAGGTGGACCTGGCAGAGGGATGTGGGTCCCTCATGCCGCCGATGGACAGAAAGCCTGCATCTCTCGGAGGCTTCAACAGGTGGGATGAAGGTAGGTAGGATCAAGGATCCCTTATATAAGGACTGTTATTTGGGAATATCCCACCTACCTTCATCCCACCTTTTGAGGCCTCCGAATCTCCGGGTTTATGGAAGACAAAGTTTGGAGCTGTCTTTGTAGCAGCCTGACTTCCTACCTGGATTCAGCGTATCATGTTCAGTCTGAGTACTTTCAACTTGGTCATTCCCACATCAAGCTAGGTTTCTGTGCTCAGACGTCATTATTTTGCAAGTAGCAAGGAGTGTATCATGATCAGACTTCCAGTGCCGTCGCACATGGGTTTTGATTTACTTGGCTGTCCCTAAACCCTAAACCCTAGACCCTAAACTCGCTCGCTGGTCCAGGCGATGTAAGCTAAAAAGCACAGAGCTGGACTTGTTGCAAGCGTTCTTCCTGCAAATCCAACTGGGTGGTTGTCAAAATTATGGTCCCTGTTTGGGTCCCTAATATAGTAAGGCACCTAATATTTAGGGTACCCAAAAAGGGACCCTAATTTTGACAACCACCCAACTGGCTTGGCACCATTCCTTAGGGATTTAGGTGTGCGTAGGCCCAGAATTGGCCCAAAATGGAGCAAGAAACACCAAACCCTGCAGGGACCAGGCACCTCATCCGCTACTCGTCACGCAGCTTGGACGCATCTGATCGTGGAGCAATGGGGGGGGGGGGTCTGGGAGTATTTGATTGTTAAGGGGTTTTAGTTTTTGGATGAGATGTGTGATTTAGGGTTCAGGGCTTGGGGTTCAGTTGTTTTTTCAAACTTGGTTTGTGTCCCGGATTGTTTCAAGCTGGGTTCCCCACTGGCGAGTGAAACTTGCTGACTCGAGCGTAGGACGTTAGTTCTAGGTTTCCAGAATAGGAACTTCATGTATTCATGGTACCCGGGAATCCCAAAGCCTAGATCCTTAATCCGGAGACCCTTCAATTAGCAGAATGTGTACATGTTCTCGGATTTACGGAGGTTTGCTATGAGGCTTAAGATCTGAAAATATGATATATAGACGTATATCATACAGCCTTGTAGCTTGAACACCAAGCTCTCAGGCCCTGAACTCTAAGACTCCTAAGCCCTAAACCCTGAACTCTAAACCCCTAACCCCTAAACCCCTAAACCCTAAACCTTAAACCCGTAACCCATACGTAAGCCCTGAAGCCCCAAACTCCGAAACCCTCAACGCCTAAACCCTGAAGCCCTAAAGCCTTTGAAAGACAGGATCGGATCGCTGGCTCGTAGAGACAGACGGCTTGATGGAGTGCGGCGGCACAGGAGGATGCCTTTCATGGACGAAGGGTTCTATAAGGGTTCTTCAAGGGCTCGTTGAGGGTTCTGTATGGGCTTGTTAAGCGCTCTTTAAGGGCAAGGGTTCTTTGCGGGCTCGTCAAGGGTTTCTTAAGGGTTATTTGAGGGTTCCATACGGGTTCGTTGAGGGTTCTTTACGGGTTCTATGAGGCTTCCAGGTACTTCTTATGCAGTTACGGAGACAAGGGTCCGGAGGTAATACAGGGGCTTAAATGATTACCTATACTATTTTGGGGGTTCCCTTAATGGTCCCTTTAAAGGGTTCTGCAATGTGGGTTCCGATAAGGGGTTAAGTTCAGAAGCCTGAATAATTACCTATACTATTTCGGGGTTCCCTATAAAAACTATAGCACAACTGGCACCAAAACCCTATTCTAATTATTACGGCCCTTATGTTACGGGGAGTTTTCAGATTCCGATGTAGGGTTCTGGGTTTGGGGGTCTTTTGGTTTTCGGGTTTAGGGTTTGCAGGTGTATCTTGTGCTGGCTTGGAGCGTTTCTGGGCTGTTGGAGAAATTTAATTTTGGAACTTTTGCTTTCGGTGTTCGGGTCTTGTTCGAACGAGCACTTGAGGGCTTGTTGTGCAAACTCTTATCCCTTGGGTACGGCCCTCACTCAGTAACCGTTGAATAATATTCAGAGTATAGATATATTAGGACCTTAATAGTAGCCCTATTTTAGGCTCTTACGGTATGGGGGCAGTACCTAACTTATCCCCAAACCTAACGGGCAATTCTTCAAGCTGGAAAAGAAGCGAAGGTCCTTAGCCCAAGTCTGAACTCAACACGCCCCCCTACAAATTTGAAGCATGACCGCGTTCAGCTGCAAAGCTGCCAATCTTGAGTTCTCAAACTTTGACTCAAGAAGATACTCCTAAGCCCTAAACCCTAAACCCTAAACCCTAAACCCTGGACCCTAAACCCTAAACCCTAAACCAAAAAGATGCGGGGCTGTCGGTCGGACAGCCCTACCCGCACACCCCGAAACCGTTCAGGGCCTCCAACCCCATATCTTGGGCGTACTTGGAAATAATTTTTAATTTTTGGTTCTTATAATCCCTAAAAAAAAGCTAAAATTATAATTTTTGCTAGGGTTCTAAGTTCAGTATAGATATTCGGATCCCTAGGCCAGAACCCGAAAGTTGAAACCCCAAAGGTTGAAACCAAGAAGCAGGGACATCCTGACTCCGAAAGACCCAGACCCTCCAAAATCCCCTAATTAAGGAATATGCCTTAAATCATATTAGGGACTCTACTATAATTTAAGGTATATTCCTCTTTAAGGTATATTCCTTAATTAAGGGATTTTGGAAGGTCTGGGGATGCTCAGGCGTAGACTTAACCCCCTGGTAATCGAACATGCCGCCTCGACCCAGCGCCCGAAGACTTAAACGCCTAACGCTTCAGGGGTTTTAGGATTGAGAGTTTAGGGTTTGGAGCAGATCCTGCCCCTAAGGTCCAATAACAGTCTTCATGCAGATGTGAAGAGAAACGGACATACAGATCAAGGCTTGAATAGATACATGCAGAAATGTGCATGTGAGTCTCTATGTCTGTGTGTGTATACATACATTAGTACAATAATACAATACTGCCAAAAATTCATACATGGAACACATACATAATGCATACATCCATGCATGCATACATACAAAGATACGTTACATGCATAAATACATACAGACATGCACACATACATACATACATACATACATGCATACATACATAGGTAACATTTATAATGAGCAATAAACATGCAGCGGTGAAGAGGCAGATAGATCGAAAGGCGTTTCCTCAAGAAAACGCCTGCGTAAGACCCAGGCCAAGTTTGGCAACGCGCCTCTACCACTGGGTGTTCGGAGGAGATCTGAATGTTCGGGCCTTCATTCGGGGCTCGAGCCTTCAGCCGACACGCGCAAATCCCAAGCTGCAAGGCTGAAATCGTAATCCTAAGCTTTTAAACTACGAGTACAGAGACCCCAAACGCATGGTTTTCTGCCACTCTTCGAGTTTCCTTTACCTCCAGCAGGTCGCTGTGAAATTTTGTTGAGTTGAGGACTTCGCGAAGTTTCTGAGGCTCTGATATGGGTTGCACGGGTGCCGGGTCGAAGGTTTGGGGCTCAGCAACTACAAGTCTCTAGCATGGCCTCCCGGGCCCAGAAGACCAGGAAGTGTGTTTCATTTCTTCCAAGTCGCATATAACTTCTCTCACTTGCAGGTTCACGGGTAGTTATAGGTGGGGTTGTATGTAAGTCCCCCAATATAGGTAATCAGTAAAGTTACCCTGCTTCTAAAAGATACACCCTGCTCTACTTGAAAATACCCATCAACCTCGAAGCAGGCCCAGGCACGGAACCTTGCTGGTTTGCGAAGCCTCAGTGAGCCTTGTAAGCCGGTAAGACGTTTCTATCTTTCGCGTGCTCCCTTTCTTCTTTGTTTCGTTCTGGTAAAGATGCAGCTAAGGATAATATGGGGGCCTGACTGATGAGAACCGGGTTTGGTGGCAGCATGAGTTTAATGGAACTACAAGCAGATGCTATTCCGAATTTTTCCGATCCCTACAGTATCCTACATGAGTCACATAAGCAGAGCCCCTCAAAGCAGAGACTCGCTGAGGGTGGCGATCGCTGTGCGGCATACGCGAATGCTTCGGCATCTGTCGGGGACCTATGGGCATCTTTGGGTGACACTGTGTCTCTGCGTGTGTGATTTTGTGGGACAGAGCAGGGAGATGATAAAGGCAAGACGGTCGCTATTCTTCTTGACATCCTTCGCTTAGTTTTTGAATCTTAGCGCCCGCGGTTGTCTACATATTGCTCTGAAAAGTGCCATGGTTGCGATCTCCACGCCCAAAGCCCTAAACCCTACGCCCGAAGCCCTAAACCGTAAACCCGTGAACCCCGAAACCCTAAACCCTAAAACGCTTTCATGGTTCAGCCCGAAGCCCGACTTTCAGGAGCAGCCGGGCACAACTCACCTCGAATGGTCCGTTTGGGAGAGCAAGCGTGGCTGCTTCATCGCCGACCCGGAGGCAACTAGGGCCAGCAACTAAGGTTTACCTGAACCCCAAGTAGCCTACCTTTTCAAGGACTTGTATATATAAATCATATTAGAGAGCCCTAAAAAGGTAGGTTCCTTAGGGTCCAGGTAGGGTTTCGGGTTTTTTTTTTCATCGCCAACCCGGAGGCGACTGGAGTTCGAGCGTCGAGGTTTTGGGAGCACGTTTTGTGGATGGATTGGAGGGATTGGTGAGTAAAACCTCCAACCCTAAACCCTGAACCCTTTTCGAGCTGCAGGCCCATTATACTATCATTCTAATAACGAATCCCCAAAATGGTATAGGTAATTATTAAGGCAGCTAGCCGAAGGAAGCTAAAGGGATTGGAGACAGGGGGAGCATCTGGCTTCCACCCGCACCTGCAGAGCGCAGGACCTCCCCTTTTATCCTGAGCTTCGTGCCCCAAAATCATAACTCTTTGGGAAGTTGGGGAAGGAGAGATTTTAGATTTCAGTAGATGTCGTTTTCGGTCAGGGAGGAAGAGGACTGCGGTGGATTTCGGTTCTGCCTCTTGACAGGGATGAGTCGTCATGTCTGAATCCAGCCGGTGTTCTTGCCTTGGATGCTGGATCTCATCGGTCGTCTTGTCCCACCATTACATCCTTCAGTGAGTGCTGTTCCAAACAAGCCGCGCCGAGTATAGTACTTGGGACCTTTAAAGCCCTGCTGCTTGGGGTTGCCTAAACCCTAAGCTCAACTACCCAATGCTTGGACCCTCTACTTCCAACCTTGCTGGTTAAGTTAGATCATTGGTCCTGCTGTCTTCAACTTTCCGCCAGTCGACCAGCCTGCCAACGCCAAATCCGGAACCTTCAAATCCTGAATCCACACCCAGTAGTTGGGGTATTTGTAGCCTTGTCATGGCTGGACACATAACAAAGTGAGAACCTAGGCAGCTGTGCGCAGCGTGCTTGTCTTCTTTGGACATCCGCACTCTTCTCTGCAGGTGAGATGCACTACGGCCCCCTTGGCGCTGCAGGTGCTTTCGGGTTCCTGGTTGTGAGGTTTCGGGTTCAGGGTTGAGGTCAAGGGTTTACGGTTTAGGGTTCGGGTTGTCAGGCTAAAGAAACATCATATAAAGTCCTAAAGCCAAGGCCCTCCGAACCCAAGTGAGAAAATTTATTAGTCGATCCTGTACATCTGTACACACATCCTTTGATTGCCGGGTGTGCCGAGGTTTGCGGCCGTGCTCGGCGAGAGAATGAGTCCGGAACTCACTTGTGCGGCGTGTTCCGGTTTGGAGCGGGGTTATATAGGAGTTTCCGAAAATTAGGGTGCCTTGTTTGGGGTTTAATAAAGATCCTACTATTTAGGGTACTATATTAGGGTCCCCTATTTTCTGAGACTCCCATCTGTACAGATGCGGGGTGCAAGTTTTTTTGGGCTTTGGATTTCGGGCCAAGGGTCGCGTGTCGACTAAGCAGGTGATTCTGGATTTCCACTGCAGATCTAGAAGCTGATACTTCCGGTTACGGCAAACACGGCCCAAAATCTCAACACCTCCAAGTAGGAACCCAGAGAGGACATGTAATAAGGATATCCCTACTTTATTTCTTACTAGGGAATGGATGGGGTACAAGTATAACTACTATTACTACCATTCTTCCATTCTCTACTAACCAAAGGTAAGATTTTTGGGGTGCTATACGAGGTTCATCAACGGTGACTATCAGCTCGCCGGCATCCACCTGGGTCGCCCGGGAGCCTGGATAGCGGTGGACTGTAGGGCTTCTGAGTCCAGGGTTTAGAGGGACGTTTTTGGTTTTGTGTGAAAGCCGGTTGGCAAGGACTTGTAAATATGGGATCTTCAGGACGGTTTACGGTTTAGGGTTTACGGCTTAGGGCTTTGGGTTTGGGGTTTTCGGACTCAGGGTTTAGCTTGCAACATAGATGTAAAGGCGGGGGGTGCAGGGTTTTTTTGGGCTTTGGATTTTCGGGCTCAAGGTCGCAGGTCTTTCGGCTAACCTTCTGGTTCTGGGTTTCCACTGCATATATATATATATATATATATATACGCAATATTAAGTATGTATATATATATATATATATATACAGGTGTATATATATATATATATATATATGTATGTATTCTGATACCTTCCGTTACGACAAACAAACACAGAAATCCCATAGAGCATTAGCGCTTTAAATGAAACCCGAAGCTTAAACCCTAGACCCAGAAGCCGCCAAAAAGAAAGAGTCTGTCGAAAGCCTAAAGCCCGTGAAGGGTTTAGGGTTTAGGGTTTAGGGTTTAGGGTTTAGGGTTTAGGGTTTAGGGTTTAGGGTTTAGGGTTTAGGGTTTAGAGCTGTTCCCATTTTCGTTTCTGTCGGGTCCACAGGTCCAGGCTTGGTAGCTTTCCACGGTCACACGCTCTCTTGACGGGGCAACAAGACAGAGGAAGCCTGTCTTCTCTGTGTATTCGGGAAAGAGGTGCCGGGTTTGAGAGAGGATTGCTTAGGTGTTGGGGTTTGAGGTTGAGGTCTCTCTTCCACCACCCATGCGCTTAGGGAGCAGGCATAACAGCGTTGCAGTGGGCACCCGCCCGAATGTAGACAATCACAAGCCTACATGTTGTCATGAATGTAAGAGTGTGCTACAGTGCATTGCATCTCGTGCTGCCTTCCAGTACTGCAGTCCGTACTGTACGACGTCGGTTTACGCTGCACTCGATAGGATCTTCCATAACACGGTATATACAACATTTAACATATTCTTTTCTCTTCTGTTCCTTGCCGTCCTTCCGTCATCACATTGCATTGATCTTGCATCATCTGTTGCTGTATTCCGGATGCGGAAGCACCCTAGACCCTAAAGACCTAAAGCCTAAACTCAAAGAGCTCCGCCCCAGGGGTCTTCTACCACAAGCCGGGAAGTCAGACCGTGATCCGCTTCTGGCCCCCGAGGCGGGGGAGACTTGAGTTTCAGAGTAGAAGCGGATCCCATCCTAACAAAAACCGATTCAAATACGATCAGTCTTTTTATTTTTATTACGGTTATGAGTGTTCTTATTAATTCGTGTTGGCATTTTTATATTGTTCTTACTATTGTTACCAGTCTTGTTTTTGTTCTTATCATTATTTTTGGTATTGTTTTCTTATTTATAATACTATTTCCAGTAGCCATTACAATTATTCTTCTTGCTAGTGTTGTGAATACCATCATTATCATCATCATTGTTCTTATCTTCTTTTATGGTACTGCTATTACTGTTTTCTTCCTGTTATTACTGTGATTGCTATTGTTATTCTTATTGTTGCATCTTTATCATAGAGCCGCTCCCAACCTCCTTTGTGTGATACTACCAATCCTAAATCGTCAGCGCAACCCTGCAGACGAAACCCAACAGCCGGAATCCGAAACGGTTGTCTAACCATTGATTGTTTAGAAGCTGCCCCTACCCTGTAATAGTGGTATAGTAGGAATATAATAGGGCCCTAATATAATCCTGTATAATCCTTATAGTCACTATTACAGGGTGGGGGCAGCTTCTAATTGATAGTGCAGGAACTGGGGGCCCCGGGGATGATGATCATCCTTATAGAATATGGAGCTGAAGAGCCAAGGGAACCCCCCAAAAAACCACTGGTTCGTTGAGGAACCGTTGGCTGATCGATGGCAATGGCCTCCAGCCATCGGATGCCCGGCCTCCCAGGGTTTCAGGTCCTTCTCCACTCAGGGTTTCAGGTCCTAAAGGACCTTGGGAATGGCGTTTTTGAGGCACAGTGCCCCAAGCTCACGGCTACCAGTTTGAGGTGAATGACTGCTTCTGACTTATGTTATAGTCAGCAGTTAGGGGCATCCTTGCAGCAAAACCCTCTAATGACAGCTTTGTGGGAGGGAGGCATATTCGGATCAGGCGGATGTGTCACAGGAAGGCAGTTGCTGACTGTGCATTTTGGCCCTTTTCAGATATGTGTCGCGTGTAGATGACAATTCAACCCTGAACGCTTTAGGCATGTGTAGGCCTGTCTCTCTTTCTCTCCCTCATTCGTTTATCTTTACTCTTTGCCTTCGCACACTCTCTCTTTCTCTCTCTCTTTCTGCTATGCGCCTTGTCCTTGTCTCACGTATAAGGGTCGTAAATGAAATCTCCGAAGTAGAGTCTACGCCCCAAACCCAAACCCCCGAAACCCTAACCCTAAAACTACAAAACCCTAAACCTCTTAACTCGAAGCCCCTATGTCATGAAGGCTTGCTCAGCGTTTGCCGACTGCACCACGGACGGCGAATATCCGGGAGATCTCAGTTCCTTGCTCGCCTTCACAAATCAAAAGGTTTTGGGCCTAGGGTTCCTTAAGAAGGTTGCTTTTAGGGTTCCTGCACAAGGATCTTTAAGAGTGCTAGAAGGTTTTAGGCTTTACGGCTTTGCAATTTCGGGTTTCGGGGCACATGGTTTAGGATTTCAGGCTGGGGGGGTTAAGGGTTTAGGCCCAATTAAGGTTTAGCTGCTTAGGTTTGAATATAAAGATGGGGTCAGGTAAGCGCTTTCCTCAAAGCATACACTACCCTGCTGAGAGAAGCCGGACAAAGTCTGTCCGGTTTACATACGTAATAGAACCCTTGTAGAGCCCTTAAAGTAGCCCTTATAGAAGCCCTTTCAGGAAGCATGCATGCGGATCGAACAGCCTGTACTGGCTTGACGCCATAGTGTCGTTGGGTGGTTGGGAGGAGGACGCGCCCATGCTGGAGGAACCCAGTTGGCGAGAGCTGTCAGTGTCATGATGCCGGACACGAGGGACCGCCTCTACTTCGGAGATCCTTTTCTGGCTTCTACGTTGCCGCCTGACGTCATACACTGGCCATCCAATCTCAGAGTTATGATGGGGGGCCTTGGTGCTCTTGCACACTTGGTAGAACCCTAAACCCTAAACCCTAAACCCTAAACTTTTAAACCCTAAACCCTAAACGTCCAAGGCAGCTGGGTCTCGCAGCCCGCAGCGCATCGATGTCCTGGAAACAGGAGAGCTACGTACAATGTCGTGAACGGCTCACATCTTGCTGCAGGATCGTAGAAGCCCTGTTGTCCTCGGTTCGTCCGATGCTGTATATGGCTTAAACTATACAGGGCTTCATGATATGGTTGAAGCTATATTCTTAATTTAGGGGTGGGCTCGCCGGGTAACTCTACCTGAGCTCCGGCTTTCTTTTGTCAAGAGTCTTTCGTTCGTCTACGTCCTATCTCGAAAGGAAAACGTATGGGTGGTTGTCAAAATTATGGTCCGTTTTGGGGTACCCTAAATATTAGGTGCCGTATTAAAATAAGGACCCAAGAAGGGACCCTAATATTGACAACCACCCATATGACAAGCCGGCTCGAGGGGTTCCCTGGAGACATGTGGGAGTTTCCGAAGGGGGGGAACCCTAACATAGTGCCCTAAATAATAGGATCCTTATTATAAGGATCCCAAAATAAGGTATCACCTAACTGTCGGAAACTCTAAATTTACTATAGAGCCCTTTACAGGAACCCTGATGCTATAGTAACCCTTTAAAGGAACACTTTAAAGGCACCCCTAATTTTCGGAAATTCCCCATGTGTTGCGAGACGATCTTAGGTCCTGCTCTAAGCCTTAGGGTTTAGGGTTTAGGCTTTGGGGTTTAGGGCTTGGGGTTGAGGGGTTTCGGGTTTAGGGGTTTAGGGTTTCGGGTTTAGGGTTTGGGGTTTAGGGCTTGGGGTTGCGGGTCAAGGGTTTATACAGGGTTTAGGGTTTAGGGTTTGGGGTTGAGCTACAAGAGGATTTGGGACTCGGGGGGTTGAGGATTGAGGGTTTTAAGGTTTGGGGTTCAGGTTCGAGTTGATTGCCTATCAAGACAGAGGGGCTATCGTGCCGATGCCCTGCCCCAATGCGACTCGAACCAAACCCCAAACCCAAACCCTCAAGCCTACATCCTAAGTCCTCAACCCTACACCCTAAATCTCAACCCTAAACCCTACACCCTAAACTCTAGATCCTCAACCCTAAACCTTAAACCCTAAACCCTAAATCATAAACACCTAACCCTATATAAACCCTACACCCTGAACGCTAAACCCTACACTCAATGCTATTCTCAATCGACTCGACCTTCCGACCTTCGAAATCACCGGACTGAGTTCCAGGTTCTTGTTAAGGGGTTTAACTCAAGTTACCATATTAGGGATCTATAGTAAGTAATGTGGTTTCCTTCTTATGGTAACTTAAAGTAAACTCCTTAACAAGAACCCAGTAGGCCTTGAAACCCTGAAATCCTAAGCCCTAAACCCAAACCCTAAACCCTGAAACCCTAAACCCCAAATCCTGAACCCCAAATCCTAAGTTTAAAGTAAATTCCCATATTAGGGATCTATAGCAAATATTATGTTTTCCTTATTGCGGTACCTTCAATCAAATGGGGGTTTCCGAAAATTAGGGGTACCTTGTTTGGGGTTCTTATAATAAGGACCCTACTCTTCAGGGTACTATATTGGGGTTCCCTACTGTCGCGAAACCCCCAAACTCCTAAACCCTAAACTCCTAAACCCTAAACTCCTAAACAAGAACCCAGTGAGTTCCAGGTTCGCCCTGGTCTGTGTGCTCCTCTCAGCACTGCGAGTCTGAGTTTTAGGGGTCCGAACAAATGCCTGCAAGTGTGCCTATAAGGGTTCCTTTCAGTAGATCCATAAGGGGTTCCGTTACAGAGAGATGTATAAGGCTGTAAGGGTTCTGCAACAGTCTAGGGCTTTAGGGCTTCGTAGCTGTTTCTTTCAGGGGTCCATGGGGGTGTCATGAGGGTTTCGTGAGGGCTAGTTCAAGGTTCGAGATTCTTTCATGTAGGTTAAAGCATCTTGGGTGTGGGGCTGTGGTTTCGGATTGTCTGATCTACGGCTTTATCGGTTTTGGGTTTGGGGTTGTGGGGTTTTCAGGGCTTACTAAAAGGCTTGGTGCAGTGTTCAGTGTATTTTTTGGGGGGGTTTCTAAACCCAAAAGCGTTTAGCGCATGTGTGGAGCTGCTAGACAAAGTCGGGCTGTCGGTTGCTATATTCCAATGTCGGAAGCGTCCTATGGGGGGTTTTTCAGAGATTGTGTTTGGAGCTCCCTGGAATTCGAAACCCTAAACCCTAAACTCTAAACCCTAAACCCTAAACCCTAAACCCTAAAACCCTAAACCATTCTTGCCGTCCTTTTCCCCAAAGCCAAGATCCCACCCCACGAGCACGACAAGGCCTGCCATGAACCTTGAGACTCCAAAAACCCCTTAAATTAAGGAATAAACGTGAAATCATAAGGGTGGTTGTCATAATTCGGCACCTAGTATCCAGGGTACCCAAGAAGCGACCATAATTTTGACAACCACTCATATTTGGCATCCCATTATACTTAAGGTAAATTCCTTAACGAAGGGGTTCTATAGGCTTAGGGTTTAGGGGTTCTAATATCCCTTAATTAAGGAATATACCTGAAATCATATCAGGCATCCTATTATAATTTAGGGTAGATTCCTTAATTAAGGGGTTCTGCAGTCTCTCGGAACCTTGAAGCCCGAAGAAACCTGCTAGAAAAAACGATAAGCTCGAAACATCAAGCTCTAAACTCACGAGGGGCTTGAGATGTTTTGTGGGGTTTAGGGCTTTCGGGTTTCCAGGTTTCAAGGTTTTAGGGTTTCATAATAGGGTTTTAGGGTGTCAAGGTTTAGGGTTTCAGGGTTCCAGGGTTTAGGGTTTTGGGGTTCTAAGGTTTCAGTGTGTTATGGTAAGGAACATGCGAGGTATGAGACAGCCCGTGGCTCGCACCTTCCAGCCTTCCGGATCAGAATCAGCCCTTGGGGGTTTCCTGCTTGGGGTTTAGGATTAAGGGCTCTTGAATTCAAGGGTTTCGGGTTCAGTTCCGGGTTTAAGGCTCTTTCAGGGTTTAAGGTTCTTCAATGGTTAGGGGTGTAGGCTTCGGGGTTCTGGTTAAGGAAGCTCCAGCCTCAGGAAGGCATATTCCTTGCTGCCTATTTCTTTTCTATCTCTGTTGTGGGAGCTCAACGTTAGGTTCGCAGAAAGTAGCGCAGCCTCAGGGGTTTAGAGCTTTTTTAAACTTTATCAGCCGGCTTGGAGCTTCGGGGTGTACTTTGCGTTTCGGGGTGTAGGTTTTAACTTTTTACATGTTTTCATGGCTGAGGGTTGAGGGCTTGGATTACGGCTTTGGGTGTGGGGACCAGATCTCTCGCTGTCTAGCATATTAGGATTATTCCGTCCAGTTCATTTCGTTCTCTTTATGGTCTTACACTTTGTCTCTGCCTCTATTATATTTACGGTAGCTTCACGTGGAAGGCAAAAGTCGTTGCGCAACCCTAAACCCTAAACCCAAAACCCTTCAACCCCAAACCCAACACCCTACAACCCTGACCCTAAATTCCTTTCACCCTACTACCCTTCAGCCCTACAAGCCTACAAACGTAAACCCTAAACCCCTAAACCCGCAACCCCTAAACCAACCATGGGGCAGTGTAGGTGAAGTTCCAAGGCCCTCGCCCTCACTCCTGAACCCGTGCGCTCAAATTTTTCAATCCCTCAGTTCCCAACCGTCCTAAACCTCAATATCGCGGCCACAATGACTAGCATAGTGCTTTTGGGTATGAAGGAACCCTAAGGAATAATCTTAGCAATTATTCCGGCTTCTGCATGAAGCCCTAAACCCTAATCCCTAAACCGTAAACCCTAAACCGTGGCCCCTACAAGCCTCACTCACCCTCTTCACAAGCTCTCTCTCCCTGCCCTGAATGCTCAGCCCTAAGCTTTTGCAGACCATCCCTTGACTCAAAACATCGGGTTTAAGGTTTAGGGTTTAGGGTTCAGGGTTCAGGGTTTAGGGTTTGGGGCTTAGGGTTTGGGGTTTAGGGTTTGGGGTTTGTGGCCTGGGGTTTGGGGTTTATGGTTTGGGGTTTGGAGTCTGGGGTTTCGGGTTTGGGGTTTAAACTTTCCCCAGCTGAAGCCCTTCAGCCCGGATCCTCAAATCCTACAGGCGCGAGCGCTACAACTTGCAGCCGCTTTGCAGCCCCTTTCCCTAAAACATAAGCCCCCCTAAGCCCCTAAACTCCCCTGAACCCCCTTAAACCCCCTTAAATCCAAGGCCCTGCACCCTAAACCCCATTCAACCCCAGGCCCTCAACCCTTGGGCCCAGGATTTGCAGGTCACCGTCATTCCGCTGGGCGCAGGCAGAGTTTTCCACCGTACTGTCCCTTGTGTTCCGTACTGCTCAGAGGATCAGGGGACGTAGGAAGTAAGGCTAGGAGCACCCTTATAAGCTTTCAGTGCACCTTCCTTTTAACCCTACTTTCCGAGCCCCCGGAGTCTTCCAGAACAGATCCCTGCGCTCAACACTTATCATAGGAGGCCAAAAGGGGTTGTAGCCTATGGGGGTTTAGTAGGGATTAGGGTTCCCATAATAGGGTTCAAATTAGGGAATCCCTACCCCAAGAATCTTAAAGTCTTAAACCCCCTTTGGCCTCCCATCAACTCAGCCCCCTGAGGACCGCTTGGGGGTGCAAGCTTCGCAGACTTGTCTCTCCCCAAATTCAAGTATATTAAAGCAACACGGACATAAGCATATGCATTTTATAGGGACATCCCTACCTTATTGGGCTTCATTATAAGAAGTTTATATGGGGTGTCCCTATCCTAAGTTTTGCTTATGTGCTTATTTTTGAGGCCCCAGACTTTCGCCTCAGACCGGAACGCAAAACCCAACAACCTAACCAGAATATTCAGAATATCATAAACCAGAAACCTGGAATGTAAAGCTTATAGTAGAAGCCAGAAAGTTGAAACATGAGTATCCTCATGCCCTTTAGGTCAAGTAACGGGGATCCTAGCACTAATCCTCCTAGAGCCATGTTCCAACTTTCTGGGATTTGCTATAACCCAACTCAAACCCCAAACCCGAAACCCTTAAACCCTCAACCCTTGCACTTAAAAAAAAACCCTAAACCCTAAACCCCTAAACCCTAAACCCCACACCCTCAAGCCTACTTGTCAGAATTTGAGTTCCGAACTGGAAGTCACCAGAGCGCTGTTCTTTTCTGGTTACTCTCCTATCTGGGAGTTTCCGAAAATTAGGGCTGCCTTTAAAGGGCTCGTTTAGGGGGTTACTATATCATAAGGGTACTATAAGGGTTCCTTTAAAGGGCTCTATAGTAGGTTTAGAGTTTCCGAAAATTAGGGTACCTTATTTGGGGGTCCTTAAAAGAAGGATCCTACTATTTGGGGTCTAAGAATAGGGTTCCCCCCTTTTCGGAAACTCCCATCTTTGAACCCTAAGACGACACCCTCTCGAGGGGCGTGAGATTTGAGGGTTGCAAAAGGAGAGATGTGGGCAACGGGTAGGAGAGTGGACAGAATGGATGTAGAGTTCTGTGTCGTCAAGGAGTCTACCATAAGGTCCATAAGACTCATACCCCAAACCCTATACCCCTGAACCCCTAAACTCCTAAACCCTAAACCCTAAATCCAAAGAAGGAGTCCAGGTCTTCTTGAGATCTTGAACCCGGACAACCCCAAACGGTGACACCACAAGCCATTAAAACCCTGTGCCCCAGACCCTAACCTCAAGCCCAAAAGCTTCAACTGTAATGCCAATAACCCACTTTTTCTTAAGCCCCATACCCCAAGCAGCTAAGAGCCTCACTTCTCTGCCGAATATCGAATGTAAAGCCGAAAACCCGAGCTCAACCGCAAGCAATCAGCATCATAAGCCTTGAACACCCCGCAGCACCAGAACCTTGAACCCCAACACGACTTGCAGGTTCATGGGTAGTTATAAGTAGGGGTATAAGTAGGATAACTATAGTTATAACCCATATTAGGAGACTTAGAAGCCTACTAAAAGCTACCCATGAACCTCCAAGTAAGCCTTCAACCCTAAACTTCAAACCCTGCACGCTCAAGTCGAACCTTGGCAGCCCTGGTAAATCCGTTGAAGCTTTATAAATCCGTGGACACACTAGACACTAAGCCATAAGCTCCCCCCTAAGCAAACTAAGCAAAGCCTGATTCGAAGGCAGTTTTTTTTTTTGGTCGAGGCATCTAGGGTGTGGGGCTTGGGGTTTCGAGGTCAGGGTTTGGGGTTCAGCATGCATGCGTTTACGGTTACGGGTTTAGGGTAAAGGTTTGCATTTGGTCATAATAGCGGTCAGGGACTTAGCACTTAGAGTGTTTGGATTTTGGGGTGGTGAGTGTTTGGCTATTCGAGCTTCAGCAAGCTTGATGCCTCAACCCATACAAACCCCAAGCCCGAAACCCCAAACACTAAACCCACAGACCCGACCCTAAACCCTAAACCCTGGACCCTAAACACTAAGCCCTGAACCCTTTACCCTAGGCTGTTAAAGCCCCTACCCAGAGCCTCCAAAACCCCTTAATTAAGGAATATACCTTAAATCATATTAGGGATCCCTAATATGATTTAAGGTATATTCCTTAATTCAGGGGTTTTGGAGGCTCTGGGTATGACGATTATCCTAAACCCTTTATGGTAAATTATAAGGTATCCTACCCTGAAACCATATTCCAACTTTCTGGAGTTCCTTTTATGGCCGTGGAGGTGAGGAGCAGCACGGCCTTCCCAACGAGAGCGTCCTCTCGTCCACAGTGGGCGGCTCTCAAGGCGCTTCCGCCCTTTAGGGTCTAGGGTTTCGGGGTTTCGGGGGTTCAGAGTTTAGGCTTTAAGGGTTTCAGGGTTCAGGGGTTGAGGGTTTAAAGGTTTAGGTTTAGGATTTAATGTTTAGGGTTTAGGGTGTTTAGGGTTTGGTTAATCTTTCCGAAAGGGTCCGTGTAACCATTCAAGCCAAAGTATGTACTATGTGGGTACATGGATTAGGGTTTTCATATTAGAAGCCTGAATAACAGGCAGCACTATTCTGAGGGTTCCTGAATACAGGCATTCCATATCGACGCCGACACCTTGTTCTTGTTAGGAAGGCCCCTATCTTAGATCATTTGGGGTCTCCACAGTTTCTTTGAAGCGATTTCGGACGGTTCTGATTATGACAGACGGATGTTTTGGGTTTCGGGCCAAGGGTTTGGGCTGAGAACTGGGTGTTTTCCGTCTGGGCTGTGAAAGTGTATGATTTCGGGGTCTAAGTACCCAAACCCAAGCTTCACAATCCAGTAATGCTCATCCAGGGTTTTTGGTGGGGCTGGAGGACTGCACAGCTCTTGTTCGCGTGGCAGTGTTGATTTGGTTGCCTTGAAATTTGGGATGCTGGTTTGTGGACCCCTATAAAACATTAGTTTCTACGGTTTCGGGCTAAGGATGTCTGCACGGCTTTGATTCACACCGTAAGCACCCACAGGCCCTGTTCCAACATGCTGGCTCTTTCCCCTGCTTGCACTGGCAATTTCCTCCCAAGCCCTTGGCGGCCTTGAGCGCTAAAGCAAAGCCCCTAAGGCCCTCAGAAGCTTAAACCCTAAACCCTAAGACCTGAACTCTAGGCTTGTAGCCTTGTCGAGTCCTATTGGCGGTTTTTGATATCGTGCTTAGGAGCCAACGTGCTTGCACTTTTCGGAACCCCTGAGCCTGAAGGGTTTTCTCGATTTTCTGATTTCGTAGTTTAAGGCCTAAGCCCTAAACCCTAAACCCTAAGCCGGAAACCCCTCTGCCCCAAGGGCTGTCCGGAACCCATCCAGGCACTTCCTGGCATCCGGCGCACAGGGACGCGGTGCTGCCCTCATGATGCAGGGCTATGCGGGGTTGCGAGGGCTCGGAAGTCCGAGATTGAGCCGACAAAGCCCCAAGTCCCGAACTGCAAAGCATGACAACTAAAGCCGTCGAAAGCACAAGGCAGGCGACTTCCTGCAGCGAGCTCGCTCAAAGCACAATAAGAAGCCATTGCACTTAAAAAAAGCCGTCGAAATCATTGTCAACCTACACCTGAATCCTACACGCTAGTCCTTAAACCTAGACCCTGAACAAAGCCTGAGCCTTAACCTAAAAAGAGTGTATCCCCAAAGCCTGGATCCTAAACCCTTGTCGCTTTATCTCGAGGTCATGAAAGATGTTTCCGGCACGCGCTCGCAAAGCATTGGGCCCATTCCGCCTTGCTTGGCTTGGGGAGCTTTCGGTTTGGGGTGTACTATAGGGGCCTTAATAATTAGAACAGGGTTTGGGCGTATACTGTACTGTAACTGTAATAAGGAACGCCCCAAAATTGTATAGGTAATTATTACGGCCCGTACAGAAGATTTTGGGGTGCAGGGTTAAGGGTTCAGAGCTGTAGGGCGGCAGTGGAAGTTACAATAGGGTCGTGTTGGGCTGTGTTATGATGGACCAGGTTCCTGAGTGTACCCTAATTATAACCGAATAGTCGGAAAAAGGGCACCCTTACTATAATGGGGCTACTCAGGAACCTATCCTAAACCCTGTAATCCTATACCCTAAACCATATAGAGCCCTTGAAGGAGCCATTGTCATAAAAGCGCTACTCAGGGACGTAGTGATGGATGCAGGCTCTATGGCCTCCTCCCCCTAAACCCTAAACCCTCTGTAAATGCCTAACCCGGAGCTCCTACGGTTGATTATAGAGATTTTTGGGGTTCCTTTAAAGGGATCTATAAGGGTACCTTTCAGGGGCTCCTTTAAGGGATCTATAGGGTTTTAGGGTAGGGTTTTAGGGTTTAGGGACAGAAATCCTGCATTGCCTTCAGGACCCTAGACTATGGGAGTTATGGTAGAACTCTTGTTATGGGTAATGCAGGATTTGTATCATCAACCGTAGTAAGAGGATTCAGTTGAAGAATGCATGCTCACACACATGTGTGTGTGTGTGTGTGTGTGTGTTAACTGTATCTTCATCGGTGGGTATACGTATGCGTCCATATTGCCTCAGTTGTACGTGTATTGATTGATTCTGTACATCTGCTTTTGACTCAGCAAGCGAAATGGCGACGTGCAGGCAGACAAGGTTGTCCAATGAGCACTTACATACACAGTCACGACGATGGGCACATGTATATACAAATATGTAAGGAGAGACATACCCTTTAAAAGCCTCGCCTGGTTTTGAAGGCCCCTTTACTAAACTCTTATGGGAACCGTTATATAAAGCCCCTTGCAAGGGAACCCTGTTCTATTTAGTAAAGCCTTCATATCATGTATTCGCATTCACACCCTGGTACAAAATCCTTATACCAATCGTTTTGGGGTCTAGGGTTTGGGCCTTCTTTCTGTGATTCGTGACTTTGTTTTGCTTTGGTGTTCGTACTACTGTATGTATGTGTGTTGTGTTGCTGCGTTGTTCGTCTCTCATGTTCTGACACGGTTTCAGGAGTGTCAGGCGCTGCTCACATTCTGGATTCTGCCTTGGGCAAGTTGCTGAAGATGCTACAGACGGTTGTCATTTGCCTTGATTCGCGATAATCTTGCTGGTGCATCGCCTAATCTTAGGCTTAGTCGCATAATCCACAATCATGGTGCCAGGAACCGGCAAGGCCTTTATGGCGCCTGAGGCCATCGTTACATCCTGGCTACTCAGTGCAGGGCGTTTCCGATGTGGGAGCATTACAAATTGGCGGACCCCTCATTAATAAAGACCCTAATTGGTAGGATCGTTATTGCAATCACCTTGTACTTGTACTTTGAAGAAGCCCGCTTTTGCTATGCTCAAGGTTCTGGTACCCAATTAGAAGGAGATTTTCACGTAATTAGTTTAGGGGCCTGAGTTCCTTCTCAAGTCGACACTATGGCATTTTATCTTCCGTAATAAGGAACACTATACTTTGTCCCCCCAAGCCCTGTTCGAAGTCTTAATGGCCCTACATTATAAACACTTGTAGTGGCCCTTATAGTACTTCTTTAAAGGAGCCCTACTCTAATTCTCAGGGCCTCCGAAATCTGGATCTTCATCCTCTTGTTGAGGTTCTCGACATCTACTCCGGGTGCTTGTGTCGTTGTCCTAGTTTTGCCATAAAGCAACGTCGCCCTGGATCCTAAACGCCATAAACCCTAATCCCTAGACCCTAAGCCCTTATGCCGGTAGATATCCCTAAACCCCTAAACCCCCAAAACCCTAAACCCCTTAACCCCAAAACCCGACACCCCTAAACCCTAAAACCCTGAACAGCAGGAGCCTAGAGACTCTAATACCCATGTGTGTAGTTCGTTTTTGGGTACCTCAAGTATTAGGTGCCGTACTATAATAGGGAACCCAACAAGGGACCCTAATTTTCACAACCACCCCATGTGAATCTAGAAGCTTGGGGTTTCGGTTTTAGGGTTTAGGATTTAGGGATTTAGGGATTTAGGGGTTTAGGGATTTAGGGATTTAGGGGTTTAGGGGTTTAGGGTTTAGGGATTTTGAGTTTAGGGATTTAGGTTTTAGGGATTTAGGTTTTAGGGTTTAGGAATTAGGGGTTTAGGGGTTAGGGTTTCGGGTTTAGAGCTATATGAGAGGCTAACGAATAATATAGAAGCCTCAACACTTTCCTTTACTACATTACCTATGTGGGCAAAAAAGTTTCGGATTATGGCTCTACGCTGCTACTTGCAAAAAAGCCCTACTTAGTTTTTTCGTGTTGCCCGCTACATTATGCCTTTCAGCTCAGGGATGTCGGAGTCTTCGGGAGGAGAAGGCATAAGTACGCGCCTGGAAGGGGTGCTACGGTTGATGCTATAATTCCTGCATGACCCATATTAAGGATTATACCATTATTTCGATAATCTAGGGTCCTTAAGGTAATGCAGGATTTATATCATAAACCGGAGTACGCGCCTAGAAGGGGTGCTGGCTTCTCCGCTCTGGTCCACTCTCGGGGTTTGGGGCTTAGGGTGTAGGTTTTAGGGTTTAGGGTTTGGGGTTTAGGGTTTGGGGCTTAGGGTGTAATTAGGGTTTGGGTTTAGGGCTTAGGGTTTAGGGCTGAGGGTTCAGGGTTTAGGGCTTAGGCTGAGGGCCAAAGTCAAGAATCTAAAAGTTCCAGAGCTTGGAGCCTTCAAACTTTCATTACGCCCAAAATCCTAAGCACCGAAACCCTAAGGCTAAACCTACATCCATATGGGTGGTTGTCAAAATTATGGTCCCTTTTGGGGTCCCTAATATAATACGGCATCGATTATTTAGGGTACCCAAAAAGGGACCCTAATTTGGACAACCACCCATATCCATGCCAATGCCCAGCTCTAACTCTATATCTATGTTTGTAATACCGTAGAACAGTAAAGCGTATGCCCTTAAACCCCTAATCCCTGAAACCCTAAACCTAAACAGTAAAACTTCAACCCGAAACCCTAACCCCTAAAAATGCCTACCAAGTGCAGAGCCCCGGAAGTTGCCTTAAGCTCGTTGCCAGGTTTGTACATCCAGAAGCCCGCAGCGCCCTGACCAGATGCAAGCTCTGACTTGTACCTGCTGTAATTCGGGGGATGGTTTCTCGTGCCACGATCCCTGCACTCGTTCCATAATGCCGTAAGGCCCGAACCTTGTGTTGCGACTTGTGCACTCTGACCCTTAAACCCTATACCCTAAACCCGAAACCCATCTGAGTTCCAATCCCCTCGCAGAACAAGGAGCGACCTGCTTTCGAGCGCAGGGGTTGTGGATCCTCAAATCATCATTGGTCGGAAATTCGCGGTTAATAATTAGCTTGGTGTCAGCTGTCTTCAAGAGCAGCTGCCCACATGTAGGACAGTAGGCAGGGGCGTCCTGGCCGCGAAATAGCTGCGAAGCCTCCAGTGCTTTCTGGGTTTATGGGGATTGCAATGGGGTTGTTTATATGGCGGATACAGACGTGTGGATTTTGGGGGGTCAGGGGACTCCGTAGCTGGAGTTATACATAAGGTAGCTATAGGTATGAATCAAAAGTATAGCCCCGATTATATTTTTGGCAAATGTGTGGCCTTACTTACTAGGTCCCCTGATCCGCCAAGTAGAGCCTAATCCCTACACCCCGCGACCATCATTCAGAAGCGCTTGGGCTAGCGGAAAGAAGCAGTGTAGCTAGCTGCTCTGCACCCTCGACGCAGTGCAGCGATTCCGTGGTGTAAGAGTCTGGAGCTATTTCATGGCATGTTTTGGTCTCCTACCTCCCCCTCTAAAGCCCTAAAGCCCTAAATCCCCGAAACCCTGAATCCAAAACCCTAAACCCTAAAACCCTAAACCCTAAAAACCTAAACCGCAAAACCCTAAACCCTGAAATCCCCATGCCACCACCTTGCATGCCTTTTGCCGATGCCGAAGCTATTAAGGCCCCTGCACTACCGACTTCTTGTAGCCCTTGTAGTAACCCTTCAAAGGACCCCTTTAAAGGAACCCTTTAAAGGGACCCCTTTAAAGGAGCCCTTTAAAGGAGCCCTTTAAAGAGCCCCTTTAAAGGAACCCTTTAAAGGGACCCCTTTAAAGGAGCCCTTTACAGGAACCCTTTGAAGAACCCCTTTATTGGAACCCTTTGAAGAACCCCCTTAAAGGAACTCTTTTTCGAACCCCTTTAAAGGGAACCTTATTCCAATGATGAAGGCCTCTGTATTAACCCCCCCCCCCCAGGCGGATCTCCAACTTGGAGGTTTATAAGTAGGATAACTGAAGGTTCCTTTAAGGGGTCTATGAGGGCTCTGTGAGGGTTCTATAAGGGCTTGTAGTTATAAGTAGGGCTTATGAGTCGGGTAACTATAGTTATAGCTTATATTGAGGACTTATAACCCCAGTAACTACCCATGAACCCCCGAGAAGTTCAAAACACCCCTCAACCGGCGACAGGGCTGTGGAGCTTCAGCGCCTTGCAAGGTTCCGTGTTGAGGGATCTTTGAGGATGTTTAGGGTTTAGGGATTAAGGTTAGTCAACCCCAGAAAGTTGGAACTTGGATTAAGGAAGATTGGTGCTGGGATACACTCTGCTTTAGTTTAGGGGCAAGAAGATATTCATGTCCAAACCTTCTGGCGTCTAGGGTCGTTTGTCTACGGTTTATACCCAGACCCCTAAACCCCACATCATTTGGGAGTTTCCGAAAATTGGGGGTACCTTGTTTGGGGTCCCTATAATAAGAATCTTACTATTTAGGGTGCGATATTAGAGTCCCCTATTGGCGGAAACTTCTATTTACTCTCAAGAAGATGTGGTTTAGTAGTCGGAGACGAGGATCCCGGGGTATCCAAGCAAGCAGCTTGCGCACCCGTCGCCCGCTCAAACGAAGCTTCTGAAACACTGGAAGTATGAGCCTATCTAATGATAGCAACAAGAGTAAAAGGATCATTAGAATAATAAGAATAACAAGAAGACCAACGATAAGACTAATAATAATAAGAATAGCAGTTATAATACTACTGCAAGTGCAAGTTGAAAAACCGACATCGGTTTCCAGCCAAGCCCGAGACCACTAACCCCAAGCCCCAAACCCTTCGCTCACACATTCTTGTTCTTCTTATAACTAGCTTTACAACACTTTTTTCTCGTTGATATAGCAATTACTACAACCTCTTTACTCCAGCTTGTTTGTACGTGCGACTTGGCCACGAAGACAAAACGCGATCTGTAACATTATGGCTGAGAGTACGCCGACGCAAAGCTTAAGCTCGCAAGCCGAATCCTTAAACCCTAAACCCTAAACTTCTTCGTGCATCCGGCATGGCTGACCAGTACGTCTCGGCCTCAGTCTTCCAAGCTTGAACACCCTCTTAGCACCTTCAAAGAAGCGGAGGTAGCCCTAAACCCCAACTCCTCACATGGTCCACAAAAGCCCCATGCCCTACACCCTAAACCCTAAACCCTAAGTGGCCCGGAGGATTCAAGCTAAGAGCTGTAAGCTCTCATCCGATGATGCTCCTGCTAGGTCTGGTGGCTGCTGATAGATCAACATTCAAAATTCTGGCTGTGACGATCTCGGTGATGCTGGTATGAGCACCGTCGTGTTGGTGACGTTTTCATCGGCTTTGAATCTTAAAGGCCCTGCGGAACATGACTCGGGTTGCAGGTTTGGGGCATCGGGCTTGGCTCAGAACTGGAGGATCTTATAGGGGAGGCAACGGCAATCCCTCCCCCTGTCTCTTTCTCTTCTTCCTTTTTTTGCCCTCCCGTCTTTTCCTCTTCCTCTGTCACTGTCCCTGTTCCTGCCGTCTGTCTGTCTGTCTGTCTGTCTGTCTGTCTCTCTCCCTCCCTCTCTCCCTTTCCGTTTCTCTCGTTTTCTCTTCCACTTAAGCCGAGGATCGCGTGCTGATCAGGCGAGCCGACTCGGGAGGGAGGGAGCAGAGCCATAAGTCTCGTCATATTACTTTAAAGGGGTTCCTTTACGGGTTACCACAAGGGATCTATAAGGGCACCATAATACATGAGCCTTAATGCTGGGACCGGGGACTTTGGTTGCTTCATGAATTTTCTGCATACCCAAGTCAAACCATGAAGCTTCCCAAGCCCGACTCCCTAAGACTTTCATGAGTGGTGAAGGGCTTAGGGGGTTTAGGTTTTAGGGTTTCGGGCTTAGGGTTTAGGGTTTAGGTCCCTAAAAGACAAGAAGCCCTTGAGGGCTAAAGGGGTTCCCGGTTTGGGGCTCGGGGTAAAGCCTAATACTGAAGCCATGAAGCCCTCAAGCCCCGATCCCTCTTCCCTAAGCCCTAGACCCTTTCTACAGGATCAGGGGGCTTAGCAAGTAGGGTTAGAAGTTCTAAGTGAGGTAAGAAGACTTATGAGCACTTATAACCCCAATTAAGGTTACTTACAACCCTTACTTACTAGGTCCCCTCATCCTCTACCCAGAGAGCCCAATACCCATTAATTAAGGAATATGGTTTAAACTATATAGGGCTTCATGTTATGGTTTAAGCTATATTCCCTAATTGTATTAGAAGCCCCTAAGCCCTAGGCCTATAGATCCCTTATAGATCCCTTAAAGGAACCCTAGGCCCTAGGTATTCCTTAGTTAAGGACTACTGGGCTCTCTGCGTAGGCTGAGCAGCGCCGAAGATGACAAGCTGGAGCCGATCCTCTTTAAGCTGTCCCTTGGCTCTTGGGGTTACAGTAGAAGCCCATAGGGTTTTGGGGTTTTGGGTTTAGGGGTTTAGGGGTTTAGGGTTTTTGGGTTTAGGGGTTTGGGGTTTTCAGGGGTTTAGGGTTTACTATAGGGGCTTCAAGAGTTGCCTGTACTATTCTGGGGGCTCCTTATTATAACTATAGTATACTGGGCCCCAAAACCAGGCCCCTATAGTAGGGTTCCGAAAGAGTTCCTATAAGGGGCCCATAGGGTTTAGGGTTTAAGGGTTTAGGGTTCAGGATTTAGGGTTTGAGGGTCAGGGTTTAAGAGTTGCTATACGGACTACTGAAGGCTCTACGGTAGCTGCTCCTTTGCTGTTAGAGTTTCAGTTCGGGGTTTTAAGGCTTCTCCCTTTTCAGCTGCCCCCGGCCTCTTGCGTTCGTTGAGTGGAGGATCATGGGACTTAGTAACTGGGGTTATTACCAGGGTAACCTTACTTATAATTACGTATAACCCCAATTAAGGTACTTATAACCGTACTTACTAAGTCCCATCATACCCATTATAGAACCCCTATAGATCCCTTTAAGGAACCCTACTATAGAACCCTATAGTATTAAAAACCATACTTACTAAGTCCCCTGATCCTTTAAGTACGGTTTAGGGGTTTACGGTTTAGCGGCCTTGGGGTTCATTGCTGGATTTAGAACCCTGAAGCCCTAAACCCCAAAACCCAAAACCCCTAAATCCCTAAACCCGAGACCCCAAACCCCTAACCCCTAAACCCCCAAACCCTAAACCCCTACACCCTAAAGCTCTCTGAGCCTGAATCTTAAAGCCCTCAGAGCACCGAGATCCTAAAAGCCGCCGTAATATAGGGGCCTTCATAATTACCTATACTATATTTTGGGGGTTCCCTTATTATAACCATAGCATAATGGGCCCCAATTTAAGGCCCCTTTTTCATAGTCCCCTTGAAGATCCCTTATAGTAGCCCTTCTAGACCCCTTTAAAGGAACCCTATTCGATTTCAGATAGCGCCGTTAGCGGGGTGGCGGGGGTTCGTTCTCTCGGACTATTGAGGGGGGGGGGGGTCCTTACTCCAGGAGTATTGAGGGGACGGGAGGGGGGTCCATACTCCAGAATTATTGGGGGGGGGTTCATACTTGGAGTATTGAGGGGGGGGGTCCATTCCAAGACTATTGAGGGGGGGGGGGGACTCGTACTCTTGGGGAGGGGGGGGGTCTCTTTAGGAATGGTTGTTGTAGTATTTTGTCGGGTGAGGAAGAAGGAGCAGGAGAAGGAGTAGTAGTAGTAGTAGTAGCAGTAGCAGCAGCAGTAGTAGTAGCAGTAGTAGTAGTAGTAGTACTACTACTACTACTACTACTACTACTACTACTACTACTACTACTACTACTACTACTTGTACTTGCCATGTTGAGTTCTTGGCCGCCTTTGTCTTTTTTGTTGAGCTGCGAACGAGCTGCGACAGACGCTGCATCTCAGCCTCCATTTTCAAAATTGCAGATAAATCACTAGTGGTTAGAGTAGTAGTAGTTTGAGCGAACAACAATCTCCCGCCTTCGTTGTTGTTCCCTCCCTCTTGAAAGAACAACAACCCCGCCTCCGCTTGTTGTTCCCCGCATTCTTGAGAAAACAACACCCCCCCGGGTTGTCGTTCTTACCCTTCCCTTCCCCTTTTGCAAACCTGCCAAATGATTCCTGCTCAGTTGTGTTTCCTTGCTTTTCAACCCCTGAAGTTTTTGCATGTGGCTCTTTCCTTCTTGTGTTGGCGAACGCTTTTTTTCCTGGCGGCTCGAAACAAGGGGGGGTTGAGCCTAAGACAAGCGGGGGGGTTGGGGGGGGCGCAGCCCCCCCCATTTGCAAGCCTTCCATCGTCATGATAAACTGTACTTGCTTGCTTTAGCCCCCTAATGCGTTTGCATGTGGCTCTGTCCTTCTTGTGTTTTGGCGAACACGCTCCTACAACCCTGTTGTTGTCCTTCTTCGAACTTGACCCCCTCCTCCATATTGGAATATAACCCCCCCCTCCATACTGCTGGACTATGAATCTTCCCCCTCCATACTCATGGAGTATGAACCCCCCCCTCCTGGACCATGACCCCCCCCCCTCTTAATACTCCTGGAGTATGAACCCCCCCCCCTTAAATGATCCTGGACTACGAACCTCCCCCCCCCCCCCCCCCAAATAATGCTGGAGTATGAACCCCCCCCCCCTCCCGCCTCTGGGGGGGGGGGGGTCAATACTCCGCAAGAACTAACCCCCCCCACCCATGTCCTAGCGGCGCGGTCTCCAGATAGCTTAACGCCCCCTTTGAATCTCCTCATTATAACCATCGTATAATGGGCCCCAATTTAAGGCCCCTATATCATAGTATATACCCTTATAGATCCCTAATCGTAGCCCTGAAAGCCTTTTTTAAAGGAGCCCCATTCTGATTTTTAACGCCCCTTTGAATCTCTCGAAAAACCCCAAGACGCCGTGAGCCGAGGCTTCCCCTGGTCTTCGATGAGCTACTGACGCAGACAGCTGCTTCGCTGGGTTTAGGGGGGATCTTGGGGTTTAATGTTTAGGATTCAGGGTTCTATAAAGGGTTTGGGGTGTAAGGGTTGAGGGGTTTAGGGTTTAGGGGTTTAGGGAGTTGGTTAGGTGTGTGGGTTGTGGTTTTTGGGGTTTCTGGGCTTCGGGGTGTGGGTCCGCAGGGTTTGTGGTAGCAATGTTCAGGTCTTCCAGTGCCGTGGGGGTCCTCATTCCTGAAACTGGTGAAAGCTGGATTTGCGATTCCTGCAACTTCGCTCAGCAGAATCTCCTAGGTAGTACTTGGTAGAGCCAGCCCTTGAAGGGGACCCTTCTTGACCCTACTTCTGGCTCTCTTAAAAAGGACCTTTTTGAGAGGGTCTATATCCCCAAAATTCCCCCTGATTCTAACTTAACCCTAAACTGAAATCGTAAACCTAAAGTAACCTAAACCCTATCAGCCTTAAAGCCTTAAACCTAACTCCCAGAATCCTGGATGCCCCATGAGATCTCCGGAGGTTGGGATACATGTCAACCTACCTCCCAGACACCCTCAGGGGGTTTAGGGAATTTAGGCTTTAGGGTTGTTGGGTTTAGGCTTTTGGGTTTAGGGTTCAGGGTTTTTGGGTTCAGGCTTTCGGGTTTTCCGGTTTAGGGTTTAGGGTTGTGGGTTCACCTGTTAAGCCCTACCGTAACCCCAAGTAACCTACCTTTTGAAGGACTTATATACAGAGATCATATTAGGGAGCCCTAATCTGGTAGGTTTCTTAAAGCCCTAAATCCATGAAGCGCTTCAGGACACCGCGCTACGCGCGAAGCTGGTGAACATTTTGCCTCTCGGCCTCGTAGCCGTTTTGTTTAAGGTTTAGGCTTGAGGGTTTAGGGTTTAGGGTTTAGGGGATGGTAGTTCGGTTTTTTCGGCGCCGCTTTCGGTTCATTTCGATATTGCATGTGCGAGGCTAGGTCTGCATTCAAACCTCCACTTCTGATTTGGGATTTGAGATTGGTGTGTTGGCAGGCATGTCACATGTAGCGATGGAAGTAATGCCCACATTGATGCGTCGAGGTATACTGCATTCCATGTGTCCTTCTACACTGTGAGGACAGACAACTTAAGTCAAGAAATTCTGTGTCCAATGGTGATGTCGATGTCCATGTTGAGAACGCCGGTAATTAATACTGGTAGTGTTGATGGCGCGGATGGTGGTGCAGCTGTACTGATGATGGTTATTCGGGAAGGCAAGGATACAAGAATGACGACAGCATCGCAGTGGCGCATTACGCATCTGCCCGTATATCCGAAGACCTAATTGTCAACCCCGTTGTAAGAATTTCATCGTCGACCCGTTGCAAGAAGCCCTAAGCCCTAAACCCTAAAGCCTAAGGCCCTAGGCCCTAAATCCTAAACCCTTGAACCCTAGAGTTCCTGCGGGCCGAGGAACCATGTGCTCACCCGTGCGAAGGGCAATGCGGCCCGGGCCCCCTCACATCAGGTTTGAAGCTAAAGATTCCTTTAAAGGGTTCCGAGACGTTCCCTTAAGGGCTCCTTTGAAGGGCTCCTTTAAGGGCTCCGTTAAGGCTCCTGTAAGTGTAAGGGTACATGGGTTTGGTAAGGGGTCTTCCGGATTGAGGGCTTCGGGCTTATGACTTAGGGCTTTCTTGTACTTATAAGCCGTTTTAGGGGACTTATAACCCTACTTGTAACTACCCATGAACCTCCAAGTAGGGTTTTGGGCTCAGGGGTTTGGGTGTTTTGGATTAGGGTTTGGGTTTGTTCTTGGCCTCAATCCTGACATCGTGAAATTGACATTCGAAGTGGGAGCCGGTAATGTACATCCTTGGTTTCAAGGTTAGAAGTATGCATTAGAAGCTGCCCCCACCCTGTAATAGTGACTATAAGGATTATATTAGGGCGCTATCATATTCCTATTATACCACTATTACAGGGTGGGGGCCCCTTGTAAAGTATGCACCCCTAATATGGACCCTTAGCCCCTGTTGCAGGGACCCATAAGGGTACATACAAGTGATAAGGTCGACAGTCGGTATCTAAGGATCCCAGGGTTATATAAAGGCCCATACTAAGGGCCAGTGGTTTCAACCTTAGATTTATGACCCTCCCACTTCTACCAGACTTCATGGACCCAACACCCCCAAGCCCTAAACCATGTACCCTTAAATTGTTTCAAGCAGCTCCGATAGCCCGCTATAAACCTCAGCCCTGAACCCCCAGGCCCTAAACCTCAAAGCTGTTCCACAGCTGAACCACATTATCTCCCGCAGCTCGGCAAAAGAGAGGCCATCAAGCTGCCCGCCCAGAGCATCTTGGAACGCTGGCTCCTAAGACGGTCGAGTTTTCGGTGCTTTTTGGTGCTTCTTTTGATCGGGTCTGAGGTGGATCACCACAAGCATTCTGGGCTTAGAATATAGGTTAGGATATAGAGTTTGGGGTTCATAGGGTTTGAGGTTTCAGGGGTTGAGGGTTTAAGGTTTCGTATCAAAAGCTGAGGGTAAGCTTTTGGGCGAAGCCGAGGGTGAGAAGCGGAGCTTCTGCGAGCTCGCTCGTGAGCCTCGAGCCCTCTCAGATTGTTTAGGGTTTCGGGTTGAGGGTTTAGGGGTTTAGGGTTTAGGGTTGAGGGTCACCTTTCGGTCTTGGGCTTTAGGAAGGATAGCACGCTGATAGTTCTTCGTGAGAAGCGTTGGTTGACGGGGTTTGGTTTGGGCTTTACATTAAGCCCTAAAGCCCCTTTCGGCACAAAGGCTTATCCCTGCATGACTACAAGTTTCCGTTGCCCGAAGACCAACCTGAAGACGTGAGTCGTCAGAAGACTATAGCAGGCTTATGTCCCAATCAAAGCAGCCCTAAGCCCTAAACTCCAAACCTTAAGCCCTAATCCCTCAGCCTTAACCGTCTTAACCCCGAGATCCCGAACTCAGCCCCGAAACCCTCAACCCTAAGCCGTAACCCTAAACCCAAAACCTTATGCCCTCATGCCCCAACCCTTACCTTTGGTTAGTCGGGAATGGAAGAATGGTAGTAATAGTAGTTATCATTTTGCCCCATTCCTCCATTTCCTACTCACCAAAGGTAAGTTATAGGATTATTAAAGCCCCTATTTTATAGTACCCTTATAAATCCCTTATAGTAGCCCTTATGGGCCCCTTTATCATCCCCTACTAACCAAACCCTAAACCCTAAACCCTGAACCCCAAACCCTAAACCCCAAACCCTAAACCCCACCTTTGTTATTAAAGCCCCCATACTATAGTACCCTTATAGATCCCTTATAGTAACCCTTATCGACCCCTTTATAAGGTAAGAATCCTGAACCATAAGCCTGAAATCCGAAGGCTGGTTCTCACCGGCGTTGGCGACCTCTCCGAACGGTCCCTTCTTTCGAAACTTGCAGCGGCCTCGACATTTGGGAGTTTCCGAAAATAGGGGGACTTTAATATAGTACCCCAAATACTAGGATCCTTATTATATGGGCCCCCAAATAAGGTACCCCTAATTTTCGGAGACTCCCATCTGGAGCTGACTCAGGCGGACAAAGCCTTGTGATGCTACCTGGGTAGTTGTCAAAATTAGGGTCCCTTTTCGGGTACCCTAAATATTAAGTGCCGCATTTTTTTCAGGACCCAGACAGGGACCATAACTTTGACAACCACCCACCTGGACCCTAAAGAGCCTACCTGTTTAGGGCTCCTTATTATGATTTCCTGAAATATGTCCTGCTCTGAAAAAATGTAGGTTATTCATACAGGTAAGCCCGATGATACGGTTGATGGACAAAATCCTGCATGAACCTAAGGACCTATGGGAACTGTGGTATATTCCTTATAATAGGTAATGCAGAAATTCGTCCATCAACAGTAGGGCATGGGGTTGTCGGGTGTAGATGTTTAGGGATCAGGGTTCCACGGTCTTTTGGAGTAAGGGCTTCCTGTAGTTGTGACAGGTTGTATGTTAGTTGATGGTCACGATGACGGTGGTGGTGGTGGTGGTGGTGGTGGTGGTGGTGGTGTTGGTGGATGACAACTTCATAAGGGTGATGATGATGAAGATGATGATGAAGATGATGTTGACTATGGCGATGTTGATGGCGAGGTGGATGATCATGGTGCGGGTGATCAGGACGATGCTTGATTGGTGTTGTGATGGGCTCATAGAGGTCTCTTCGGTGATCAAGCAGAGCCTGAAACCGAAAGCCGTGTTGAGAGTACTGCTATCGGTTGTGCCTGTAGATTTAGGGTTTCGAGTAGAACCTTGGGTTTTAGGATATAGGGTTTACGGCGTGGTGTTTAAGATTGAGGGTTGTAGGTTTAGGGCTTGGGCTCTAGTAGTTGCAGTATAGTTCAAGGTTTGAGGTTCGCAGGATTTCCCCAGCCATAAACTCGTAAACCTAAGCCCAAAAACTCTGGACATCTCCAAAGCACCTTAACTCACGCTAACACCAAACTCTGAACCCCAAGCCCCCGGAGCCCCTTGAAGAAACTGCGAAGCAGACGAGGTCAATGATTTTCTTAGACATGAGCATTCCGCGCCTGCAAGCACAGGCCTGACCCAGCCGCCAAGCTTTGAAGGGATTCAGGGCATAGAGTTTTGGATTTAGGGTTTAGGGTTCAGGGTAAGGGTTTTAGGTTTAGGGTTTAGGGGTTGTTTCGTGTTAGGGTTTGGGCTTAGGCTTTAGAAGTTTGGGTTTAAGGCTTAAGGGTATTCGCGTTATTCCGATTATCGTTTCAATCGCACTTATTGGGTTCATTAGGTTATCAGGTTTGGTTAAGTCTGTTTGAGTTGTTGGGCATACCGCTAGTAGTAGAGCAGGTAACCTTGAACCTTTTGGGGTATAACCACTATAACCCCAATACAACTCCAATATACTCCCAAAGGTTTACCTTTAGTTCCCCAAGTGGGTATCACGGTGGCTGAGATTTCTTGGGGTTGTCAGGGTTCTGCATTCGGGTTAGGCGGAGGTTGGTGGTTAGGGTCTTTGGAGTTCAAAGAGTTTGGGCCCTAAGCCTAAACCCTAAACCAGCCTAGGGATTTGCTATTTCTTTTGGGGCTTTGTAGTTTGTGTTAGGGTTTCGACTTCAGAGCCCAAACCATGAGCTTGAACTCCCACATACCGAAGTCCACGGTTTCTGGTTAGGGTTTAGGGTTTAGGGTGAACCCGCAAGCCCACATGAACGCCAAAGCCCACTTGGAGGAACGTGGGTAGTTATGAGTAGGGCTTATGAGGTTCCTTTGAGGGGCTCTACAACTATATTTACGACCAATAAACGGTACCCGTGAACCTCGAAGTAAGCCCATTCCTGACATGCCTAAGAACTAAGCCAGGGGATCCCTGTTGAACAAGTTTTGAAGGCCCTCCATGCACCAGTGACCCCCTGAAGCCTAAACCCTAAACCCCTAAACCCCTAGACCCCTGAAACCCCTGAAACCCCTGAAACCCCTGGAACCCCTGGAGCCCCTGAAACCCCTGAAACCCCTAAACCCTAAACCTAAACCCTAAACTTTAAGTTGGAAACGAAGCAGGAGCAGATCGAGCTTGCGCTGTGCCTCGCCTTGCTTTCTTGGGAGTTTCGGGGTTGTTAGGGGTTTAGGGGTTTAGGGGTTTTAAGGGTTCAGGGTTTAGGGGTTTAGGGCGTTTAGAGGTTCAGGGGTTTAGGGTTTAGGGGTTTAGGGTTTAGGAGTTTCAGGGGTTTAGGGTTTTAAGGGTTCAGGGTTTGGGGGCAATCTTAAGATTAAAGGCCGCCTTCAGGACCCTCCGAGGTCTGCAAGAGAGGCATCCGGGGTTATGTTTACAGTGTAAGGCCTTTGGCATTGGAGGCACTTCGTAAGTAGCTTTGTTGCGTCTAGTTAAGCATAGTCTGATTGATCTCCTCTTTGTCTAGGCTCCCCTTACTGTTTGGGTTCAGGAACCGACTAGCCTTTAACCGTGCAGCAACTACGAACGGTGGGATATATCCTCCCGGCACTATTGGAGCCTCAACAGTTTGATGCTCCCTTATAGTGGATCCTTGCAGCCGTGACAGTTAAGGTAGAGGTAAAACATACCCGAACATCGTACTTTAATGCTTTATCAAAATAATTGGCCATACCATTCCGAAAGACGACCGAACCCTTCAGACATACACCGGATCGAACACCTACCAAAAGCCCACAGACATACCCTCAACCCTCAGACAAAAAGCGAAAGCTTTTTCCCTCCACCCACGGAACCTTAGACCCTAAACCCTAAACCCTAAGCCCCGATTTGGCGAAGGTACGCGTTGGAGAGCTTCGAGAAGCTCAGTGGTCTGGACCGGGATTTGACACCTTTTTTTCCCAGAATTCGGATTTGGAGCTATAGGATCTACGATTGGGGTTTGATTCAAGCTCAAGATTAAGCTGTACTGGGCTTTGGGGTACCATACTTTAATACCTGTTTTGGGACCTGTTAAGTTACTGAAAGGGAACTATTATGAAATAAAAAGTTTTTGCTTTGTTCTCCCTGCTTACTTCAAAGCCCAGCTTAGGGTTTAGGGTTTAGGGTCTGATAATTTCGCCTTTTGGGTTTTGTTTTGCGGCTAGGGTTTGGGGATTGGTTCACGACATTGACCCTTGCATTAAGATCTCCGGGCATGGGTAGAGCTTTGGGATGCGGGTTAAACGCGTGCATCCAAAGTCAAGCTTGCTGTCTGTGTCTTAGTCAAGTTTCATGTCGCGACTCGTATCCTAGCCATTGCTTCCAACAGCTTAGTTCTCCCCTAACGTCGCATTGAATCTCGCAGAACGCACATCATCTACCACAGCGCTTTGAAATAGCTTCGCATGCGAAGCTCGGGCCGCTACATGTCGCAGTTGTGAGCTGTCAGGCCTGCAAACCTAAATCCCATATCCCGAAACTTCAACATAAAACTCCAGAGACCTTGTGCCCTGCTCCAAGGCCGGTTTGGAGTTTAGGGTGCGGGGTTAGGGCTTTCGGCTTACTTGGAGGTTCATGGGTAGATATGCATAGGGTTTACAAGTCCCCTAACTTTTGTCAGCCTACTTGTCAACCCTACTCATAACTGCCCATGAACCTCCAAACACAACTTAGGGCTTTGGGTTTATGGCTCAGGATTTCGGGCTTTGGGTTAGGGAGCAAACCATGAGCTCCGGGTCCCCTTTCGGCGAACCCATCTTCCTCCCACGAAGGGAGGAGAGGGCTCGTCTGCGACGCCTAAAAGCAGAAGAACTGGGACTTCCGCTTGTTGACGTTCTCGGCCAACCCATCGAGTATGCAGACAAGGACTTCCTTTCAGAGGAGTCAGAGTCCGAGTCCTTCGACGATGACTTCGGCGAGGGAGAGGGCCAAGGCCAGGGCTCAACCGAGGACACAGAGTCCGGATCCTTCGACGATGACTTCGGCGTGGGAAAGGGAAAAGGCCAGGGCTCAAAGAGCAAGGAGGAGGACCTCGTCGGATTCGTCGGAAAGGGCAAGGGGCATGCATACACGAAAGTAAAACCTTACCCCGTAATTAAGCCAAGATCCTTTGGAGACATCGATTGCTTTTTGGCCTTAAGAACCTGAAGCCGGCGATTGCTCTGCACCCCAAACCCTGCAATACTCCAACCGGGGCTTTTAGGGGTTACCAAAAGGAGCACTGAAAAAGGGGCCCCTAATCAACTAAAGACCCCGTATCCACCCGAGCAAACCCTGTTTGAGTCCCCCTCCCTTTTCAACCCCGTTGGAAACCTTACCAGCCCCCCCGTCTCTAGAGCATCCCAGGACCAGAAACCGAGTAAGCTTTGCGAAGACCCTTATATACAACAACTCATATGACGTTTACTGTTTAGGGCTTAGGGTTTAGGGTTAACTACTCGAGCTTCAATAATTACTTACATAATTATTCCTTAGGCTTCCGTATTATAACTAGACTATAAAGGAGCACAAAGCCCTCTTCCAATTCTTGAGGCCCCTACATTAACACGACTCCTCAAGCAAAAAACCCTAAACCCTAAACCCCGAAGAAAGGACCGGGTGGTGGCTTTCCTCGCCTGCATCCCGGGTCTCGGGCAGATCGCATCGGAGGGCTTCCGCAAGGAGCAGGCGACCTTCAAAGGGGTTTAGGGTTTAGGGGAAAAGCATTGCCTGAACAGCTAGTAATGTTATTCGGCAGGGCCCCTTGTTTCAACAATAGTGTAGCATTGGCAATGTTGCTTTCTCAGGGTTCCTTATTTCAACCATAGGTATACCCCAAAGTCCGAGTCTAACTCTTTAATGCCCTACATGATTGGGTTTAGGGCTTTGGGGCTGGGGTCGAGGAGCAGCAAGCTCGACTAGATACTGCTCGATCTGGAGCTGCTGAACCCTAAACCCCGAAACCCCTAAACCAATACACCCTTACAGAAGCTTCTATCATTTCAAAACCCTATAAGGAACCCTTAAAGAACCCTTAAACCCTAAACTCTAAGCCCTAAACCTTAAACCCTAAACCCTAAACCCCCAAACCCCTAAACCCTTAAAACCCCTAAACCCCTAACCCCCTCAAATCCCTAAACCCCCAAATCTCCTAAACCCCTAAGCCCCTAAACGACTAAATGCCAGGTTCCCCGGTGTTTGGGGCTCCTGAAGAGCCGGCCGCCGACCTCGAGCTCGGCAGGGAGCCCAGGAAACTTAGGCGGTTTGGGGGGGTTTGGGTTCCTTAAAGGGTTCAGTTCTCTAAAGGAACCTATATAGGGTTAGGGAGCTTAGGGGTTTTTAGGTGGTTCTGTTTGGTTTAGGGGCTCCTTTCAGGGTTCCTTTTGGGGTTCCTTTTGGGCTTCTTTGTTTTGGTTTAGGGGTTCCTTGCAGGGTTCCGTTTAGGGGTTCCTTAAAAGGTTCCTTAAAGGCTTCCTTAAAGGAACCTATAAAGGGTTCTATAAGGTTTTAGGGTTTGGGGGTTGAGGGTTAGGAGCCTTAGGCGTTCTCTTTTTTTTGGTTTAGGTGTTTAGGGGTTCCTTCTGGGGTTCCTTACAGGCTTCTATACAGGGTTCTATAAAGGCTTCTATAAGGGTTTAGGGTTTGGGGGGTTGAGGGATAGGGAGTCTGGGGGTTGGGCCTTAGGCGTTTTTTTTTTGGTTGGTTTTGGGGTTCCTTATATGGTTCCTTAAAGGGTTCCTTCAAGGGTTCCTTAAAGGGGTCCTTAAAGGGTTCGATAAAGGGTTCTATAAGGGTTTGGGGTTCAGGGAGTTTAGGGGTCTAGGGGTTTACGTAGGGCTTTAGCGGTTTAGGGGTTTTAAGGACTTTACGGGTTTAGGGGTTTAAGGGTGCAGGGATTTGGGTTTTCGGGGTTTAGGGCTTAGGGGTTAGGGCTTCGGGTTTAGGGAAGGCAGCTCTACATCCTAAACCCTTAGGGGTCGTAGGGTTGAGGCTTTTTACACTGGGGGCAACAGGTGTTGTGGCAGAGCCTATCTAGGACATAGGCTTAAGTTTTTGTTTGGGGCCTGACTTGGTAAGTTTATTTCGTGGACTTGAGGTTTAGGGTGGGTGGTGGCAGGAAGGAGGGCTGTTAGAGGTCAATTTTTTGAGGGTGTGGGGGAGTTTGAAGTAGGGATTCTGTTTTCATGTACTTTGTTGTTTACTTGCTAGTTGAGTAACAGTGGCCATCAATGGTGTTGCTGCTGCTGCTGCTGCTGCTGCTGCTGCTGCCAAGCACTGTTGCATTTTTCTGCCGCTGCTGCACTTTGTGTTTCGGTTTCTGTTGTGATTCTTGCTGCCAGCATTGTTGCTCTTGAGTTATTACCATTTCCTTCAAGCTTTCTCAGGGCTACATCAACCCCGAAATCCGCGTGTCCACGGCGGAGGTCTGAAACGCAAAGACACGGTTGATGATATAAATCCTGCATGACCCATAATCAGGAATATACCGTAATTCCCATAGTATAGGGCCATTAAGGTCATGCAGGATTTATATCATCACCCTAAACACTAAAACCCTATAGTTCCCTTAAAAGGAGCCCCTTAAAGGTACCCCTATAGATCCCTTTAAAACAACCCTGGGGATACCGCAGGAACCACCTCGAAGTAGATGGCTCGGCTCTGGACCTACTAGGGGTGTAGGGTTTCTTAGGGATACTTAGGAATAATTTTTTAATTTTGGTTATTATGATCCCTAAGAAACAGCTAAAGTCATAATTTGTGCTAGGGTTCTAAGTTCAGTATAGGTTTGGGGCTCGTAAGTCCTGAACCTGTCAGCTGTCGGACCCCAGCACTTGGAAACTAGCGCGCAAGGTCGCGGGCTTCAGCTGCAAAAGATTTGTGGCTGAGGGAAACAGCCCTAAGCCCTGGAGCCTAAACCCTGAAGGGGAGCGGGTTGCGGCTTCAGGTGGCGTTCTTTCAGACCGCGGCAGAGTTTCTGCTGATTCCTTGCAATGCGGTGGAGGCCAGGACATGCAGGTGAAGGAAGCTTGAATTGGGATGCCGGCCCTGCCCAAGAAGTCCTGTGCTTTCTCGTTTTTCAGTCGGGTTAAATATAGAAGTCGTTCATGTGCCAAGCGAGAGGGTTTCGGATTCACTGATGAACCCTAAATGCTTGCCAAGGAGGGTTCAGGGGTTGCAGTTCCTGAGCCCCAAACCCCAAACCCCCACTCTTACACGTGCAGGTCTAGGGTTTCGGGAAAAGGCCTTTGGGTTTCGGGTTTGGGGCTTAACGCTTTGGGTGTAGGGTTCAGGGCTTTTGGGCTAACCCGGATTGGGGTTCAGGCTGCATGTCTTGAGGTTCAGGGCAGAAGGCCTTTCGCACCCCGCAGCCCCACGCTAGCCCACGCCCCCCCCCCTCTCAGCGTCCGAAGGCCGAAGTCGTTCAGTTCATCGGTTGTTATCGCGACCACTATTTTTCATTATTGTTGTTAGCTTGTTGTTATCTAGTAGCCCAGTATAGTCTTTTCACTTTGACAGATAGTGTTCTTGTTTCAAAGTTAGGTGTTGTCACCTGTCTTCAGATTATTATCAGTCGTGCTACTACACTTATCAGCGGTTCTTGTTCCTAAAGTAAAAGCCAGAAAGTTGGAATATGGTTTCAGGGTAGGATACCTTATAATTTACCATAAAGGGTTTAGGATAATCATATTCCAGCTTTCTGGCTTTGACTGTACCCTGTCGTGTTATTTGCGACATCCTGATTGTTCTGCGATGGTGGCATGTCTCGGTGTGCTAGACCGATCCTTTGAGCGATTTTCTTTTGCAGCGGCGAATGTGCCTAGTAATAATACTAGTAATACTAATACTAATACTACTAGTAATAGTACTAGTAATAGTACTAGTAATAGGAGCAGGAATAGGAATATACTAGGAACTAGGGTTTAAGGTTGTTGCCGCCTCGTCTAGTGTGGCTGATCCTGAAGAGTTCCGTACTACTCACTTGTTCTCGCAGGTTCTCGTTGCTGCAACGGGTATTGTCATTGCTATCATTAGTCTTGTTTGCATGTAAGCGTTGTCGTTTTTTGACCTCCGCTCACTTGGCTCAATCCGAGAGGGGCCTCGATACCTGAACTCCACCCTACCCTGAGGCCCAAAGCCCCGCAAGCCCTAAACTTTCAACCCGGCAGCCTGAACATCCCACCCCAGAACCGCAAAACGACTCAGAATCCCAAGAATAGAAGAGCTGACACGAATAACGAAGCACACAAATACATCGACAGCGCAGTTGTAGGAATACTTCTGTCAATGCTAAGCAGTGATGGTCGAAGCCTTGAACCTCAACCTATATAAGCCAAAAAAAAGCAAGAATGTGAAACGACTTGGAGGTTCATGGGTGAATATAAACAGGGTCGCAAGTAGAACCTCCAAACAAACCAAGCGCGCTTATCGAGCCGTCATAGAGCCTTACAGCATAATTTTTTGAGAACCGATGTATACATGCGCCCAACAAAGACCAAGTACAGAAGCCCAAACGGGCAGTTGTCAAAATTATGGTCTCTTTTGTGTTCCTTATTTTAGTACCGCACCTACCATTTAGGGTACCCAAGAAGGGGCCATAATTTTGACAATTACCCAAATATATACATACTGTAACAATTCCGTGTGATCCCTATTGTAAGCATACGATAAGATATCACTCAAAACCTGCTTCAAGTACTCCTAAACCCTAAACCCCAAACTAAACCTCTGAACCCTAAGAAAAAGCCTCTAAGCCCTAAACCCTCAACCCTGAGCCCTATATCTTAAACCCTAAACCTTAAGCCCTAAACCTTAAACCCTCAACCCTAGACCCTAAACCCTCAACCCTAAACCTAAAACCCTAAACCCTAAACCTTGAACCCTAAACCCTAAACCCTGAACCTTGAACCCTGAACCCTCAACCCTAAGCCTTAAACCCTAAACCCTAGACCTTAAACCCTAAACCCTAGACCTTAAACCCTAAACCCTCAACCCAAAGCCTTAAACCGTAAACCCCAAACCTTAAACCCTAAATCTCTAAAAGGCCCCTATCTTACAGCGCAGAGGCGCCTGCTGTGGGCGGACTGCCCTCCTCCAGTGGCCGGCTGAGATCTGCTTTTTTGGGGGGTTTAAATCTGGGAGGTTTCGAAAATTAGGGTTCCTTTAAAGGGTTCCTTTAAAGGGATCTTTAAGGGTTCTATAAAGGGTTTAGGGTTTAGGGTTTCCGAAAATTAGGGGGTACCTTATTCTGGGGTTCTTATTATATAATATCCTAAGTAGTATGGACCCCCAAATAAGGTACCCCTAGTTTTCGGAAACTCCCAAATGGGACTTTTGAGGGTGTAGGGGGTTTGGGGTTTTAAGGGTGTAGGGGGTTTTGGGTTTTTAGGGGTTTAGGGTTGTTAGGGGTTTAGAGTTTAGGGGTTTAGGGGTTTAGGGTTTAGGGTGCTGTAGCCCGATACCACTGGCCACCGGGTGACTGATGCCAAGCCCCAGCCCAGCTCAATTGGCCAGAGGAGCTTGAACGAGACCGGCATTTCCTACGAGAGGGAAGGCTTTAACTTTGCGGCCGCTTGGGGTGACTTGCCCGAGGATGTTTCCGACACTGCAGGCCAGGCTAACAAGGGAAAGGGTAATTGCAATGGCAAGAACAGCCGCAGGCCAAGGCCAGAGGACGCAAAGGCTAAATCTACCGACCAGCTGGCGAAGGCAGCGGTGACACTTGCGAATGCCAACTTGCTTGAAACCAAGTCGTATCGCCCAAAGCTCGAGAAGGCCGTTGTGTGTGTGTGTGTGTCAGCTGCAATTGCTGAGGCCATCCACTTGGAGAATTAAAACCCCGGGTGTAGAGTTTTACGGTTTATGGTTGTTGGGTTTAGGGTCTGCAAGTACCTTAGTTATCGCAAACAAGGAACTTGTGGTAAACAATCTTCCTTACCGTAGACGCTGTGATTAAGAACCGCCCATGTCCGCACGGGCCTGAATATTGGCATACCCGGTCTTGTAAGGCCGCTTGCAGATACCCATGTTCGCTAAACAGTGAAGAGCTTCAGGTTGAGGGTGTGTTATTTCGAATTGAGGGTTGAGAGTTTGGGGGTTTAGCGTTTCGGGTGTTGTAGGTTTTAAAGCTTCAGACGTCGGAAGTTTCGGTTGAACGCCCCGACAGTCCTTGGCTCTTAGCTATCAAATCCAAGAGCTTGCGAAGGCCCAAACCTCTGCACCCTAAATCTCAAATCCTGACGCTCCAAACCCTAATAAGCCTTAAACACCCAACTCCTTAGACCCTAAACCCGAAACCCTAAACCCGGTCAGCCACGGCGGAAGATAAAAGCCCCGAGCAGCAAGAACGGAGCTCTAGGAGAGTCTCTACCCTGTTTCCTGTGTCATTCAGGGTTTCACATCTTCAGGGTTTCGGCGATTCGGGGGTTTAGGATTAGCACCTTATGCTGTCGGGCGGTAGACCTAACCCTTACACCACAAACCTGAAGACTCTATAACAGTAGATTTAGATATTAGGGGATTCCTGGCACCGACCCCCCCACATCGGACATGCTTTTGGTAACAGTTAGTTGCAGAAATCCAAGAGGTCTATGGCGGACTCCCTTTCAGCTCAAGCCCACACGAATGTTTTTTGTATTTCCAGTTATTGCGGTTCTATCGGGTTTAGTATAGCGGCATTAGACATGAGAAAACATGAGAAAAGGTTCCTTAAAAAGCTTACTGTAGGGGCAATCTGATCCAGGTTGGTCTCACTGGAAATCGCGGCTCAAATCGAAAGCAGTCCCTTGACAGCAGCGTGGATTTTGTGGTACCCCGAAGCCTCTTGAACCCTGAAACCCTAATCCCAAACCTCAAGCTTTAGACTCTAAGCCCAGAACCCCAAACCTCGAAACTTAAACTCCAATAGTCCTAAACACTGAATTCGAATCCAAAATCGCAAAACCTGACATTTTTGAACGGGTGTGTGTGTGTGTGTGTGGCTTTTCTGAGTTCGAGGGAGGCTAGCCATTGGGTCTGCATATCCTAGTATGCGTGTTTGGAGGCGGGGGTTGGGGGGTGGGGGGTGGGGAGCTATATGAGTTTAATAGTGTTCTCATATTGTTTTTGGGGTTCGCTTGATTTTTTATGGGGTTTACTCGGAGCTTAAGGGGTGGGAAAAAGGTAGAGTTATAAGCTATACGTCCCCTACAACGACCATGGCAGTACTTATTCTACTTACAAACCATACTTATGACTGCCCACGAACCTCCAAGAAAGGAGCTTACTTGACCAGGGGTTCAGGGTTTTGGGCTTGTTTGGGGTTTAGGTTTTAGGGTGTAGGTTTTGCGTTGAGCGCAAGTCGCACAAGCCCGAAGTCCCTGCACTTCCGTCCCTGTAGCCTTCAAGCTTTGAATGCTGGAAGCACGAGGTCATGCTAGTGATGGGATTGCCTCTAAACCGTGTTTGTGAACGGGGGAACTTTAAACTTTTGGGCCTTACATATTAGCTCTATCTTAGAACACTAAACCCTAAACCCTAAACCCTAAACCCTAAGAGAGTTGATATGGAAGGCACGACTTCCATGAAGAATTACGCAGGTGCGCCCCAAGCCCCAAATCTTAAACCTTAAACCCCTAAAGCCGTAAGCCCTACTTGGAGGGTCGGGGGACTTAGTAAGTAGGTAGTAAGTAGACTTATAAGTACCCTAAAAGGGACCCTAATTGGGGTTATGGTACTTATAAGTCCCCAAAATAACCAGTTACTAAGTCCCCCGACCCTCCAAGTAAGCCCCAAACCCTGAACCCCAAGCCCTAAACCCTAAATTCTGTGCCGCCCAGCGATACTGTTGATGGACAAAATCCTGCACTACCCATTATAAGGAATATACCATAGTTCCCATAGTTTTTAGTCCTTAGGGTCATGCAGGATTTTGCCCATCAACAGTACGAAGACCCAGGCATCGGACATGGTCGCACTGCAGCTTGGCCTAGGGGTAGGGAAGACGGCTTCAAGTTCCGAGTTCTAGGGTTTAGTGTTTTCGGGTTTCGGGTTTTGACTTTAGGGTTTATAGTCTATAATTTAGGTTTGAGGTTGTATGGTTTGGGGTTTATGTTTTTTATTAATGATTTTTCGTTTTTATTGAGTGAGGGTTTGAAGGGGCTACTGGTTTAGGGGTTCAGGTTAGAAGCTGCCCCCACCCTGTAGTAGTGACTATAAGGATTATATTAGGGCCCTATGATATTCCTATTAAACCACTATTACAGGGTGGGGGCCCCTTCTAAGGTTTAGGGCTTCGGGTTCAGGGTCTGGGGGTTTCAGGTTTGGCGCTTCGGCCGTGAAGCAGCTTTTGAGAGTCTCGGTGGGGGGTGTTTAGGGTTTAGGGTATTTAGGGTTTAGGGTTTAGGGTTTAGGGGTTTAGGGTTTAGGGGTTTAGGGTTTAGGGTTTAGGGGTTTAGCGTTTTGCTGAATTAAGGCTTACGGTTTAGGGGTATCGAATGTGCATCGGTGTATTGTTTCGATTGCCGAGCCTTGTTGTTTTTGATGTCTACTTCGGGCCTATCTGCTGATGGTGATCGTTTCCTCCCAATTGCTAGCCACCAACGTCTGCACTCCATGCCTGAAAAACCGAAGCCTAAGCCCGGCCTTAGCATGGTGTTGGTGTTTAGGGGATAAGGGTCGTTTAATCCCGAGCCCCGAAGATGTTCGGGGGTTTAAGCGAGCTTCGGGGTTTTGAGCGCTGAGCCGTAAGCCTTAAACATCCTTAGCCAAACATCCCCCTAAACCCTAAACCCTTAAACCCTAAACCCTAAACTCTAAATCCGAAACTAAGCCGTAAAGATGGCTTCCCTAACTAAGCCCTAAACCCTAAACACCTTATAATAGAATCCTTAAGGGAACCCTTAAAGGAACCTTTCCTAGCTAAGCCCCAAAGGTGAGAAGCCCCTATGTTGTTGAGCCGAGGAAGTGCTCTGTCTTGCGATGGCTGGCCTCCTTGGGCTTCTGGGCTAATACAAGTTTACAGCTTCAGGGTTTAGGGGTTTAGGGTTCTGGGATTTCGGTTTAGGGTTTCATAGGGTTTCAGGGTTTAGGGTTCGAAATAACAATCAATGTTTCTATAGGGGCCTTACTACTTATTGAGGCCCGCATGTTACTGCTTAGGGGCTCCGAAGCAACTCCTCACAGCACAATGGGACCATGTATATGGGTAGTTCTCTAAATGAGCCCTTGTCAGGCCCCCCCAAGTAGTACGGCACCCTCCTACTAAGGGATCCTGATGAGACCTAATTTAGAGAACTGGCCAAGCTCAGCACCATGTTCTGTGATCAAGGCCTACTTTCGTGTTTTGAGTGCAGGGGTCTGGGCGAGTTGACCCTGACGACCACTCCGCCCTGACCTGGGCGGAGTGCCTCCAGCGATACGAAGGCCTGTACACGACAAGCGAGATCACCCAGTACTGGCAGTACCAGTGCCGCCCGGTGACCAAGCTGGAGGCAAAGCTGCTTGCAGAGATGGCCTCCCTGAAGAAGGAACGCCGCGACTTGATAGCCTGGAGCAGAACCGCCTCCGCTTCGGTATGCCAGGTTTTCTGCCCCCTGGCTTCTGTTTGAAAATCTGCCTATGGCCAAAAAACACCCGCCTCTGGGCTCTAGATGTGAACTGGATGTTATCCCCTGTGGTTTTGCAAGAACTCTTCTTGGGGACTCTCCTTGCTCAGCGCACTTTGGAGCATTATTGGCAGCACTATAGCACCACTACAATTTCTTTTTTTTGCTGTGTCCGATCTCCCTGGAGCACCGATGGCGCCTTGGAGCAGCTTCCTGCTGTCTGCATGTGCTCGTTTAGGGTTTAGGGTTTAGGGATTTAGGGCTTGGGGTTTAGGGGTTTAGGGTTTAGGGTAGATGTGTGGTTGCGGGACGGAGTTTTTTTCATGGTGATTACAGGGTGTTCTGTGGGTTCGCTTGTCATGTGATCTTTCTGTTTCCAGCTTTGGCATGGCTCTTCAGGGTCGCCATGCATGGAGTTTGGCATCTTTTGGGGCCCTTTTAGCTCTTTAGATAAGCTAAGAAACAACCGCTGTCAAATCCCTACACCCTACGCCCAGAACTGCAAACCCTAAGCCCTAAACCCGAAACCCTGAACGCTAAACCCCAACCCCAAGCCCTGTAAGCCCTAAACCGTAAATCGTAACCCTAAGCCCTATTGCCCTAAATCTCTAAATCCTAAACCCTAAGCTAAGGCCCAGCACCCTAAACCCTAAAGCCCTAAACCTCTAAATCCTAAACCCTGAACCCTAAAGCCCTTCAACCCTAAGCCCTGAACCCTAAACCCTAAAGCCCTTAAGCCCTTAAGCCCAAAGCCCTTAAACCCAAAGCCCTAAGCCTTTAAAAGGAGCAGATCCGCCAGCTTCTTTGGTCTATCTGCCCTCCTTGGTGGCTTCTGCCGGGGCCCTCGAAGCCTTTAGGGTTTAGAGGGTTTAGAGGGTTTAGGGTTTAGGGTTTATGGTTTAGGGTTTAGGGTTTAGGCGTTAGGGGTTTAGAGAGCTTCGGGTTTGGGGTTGAGGGGAAGTTGTCGGAATACTTACGTTCTTCTAGAAGGGTTCCTTCACGGGTTACTTAGAGGTTGTTATTCATTGATCGGGAAAGCTTTTAGGGCCTAGGGTTTAGGGATACGTATAGAGGAAAATCATATCCACCGAATCCTTCCTAATTGTCAAAACCCCTTTACCGGGGTCCTGGAGCGGTCCGTGCAGGGATGTTTTGGGTTCGGGGTTCATACTTTTTGGGTTTTAGATTGTGGGTTCGCGCAACGATTCGTGTGTCTAGAGGTTAGGGAAAGGCCTGAACCCTCAACCCGAAAAGCCTTTTAGGATTGAAAGATCTGGTAGTTTCCGAAAATCAGGGCGCCCTCATATAGTGCCCTAAATAATTAGTAGGATTCTTATTTATACGGACCCCAGAATAAGGTACCACTAATTTCGGAAATTTCTAAACCCATTATAGAGCCCGTTAAAGGAACCCTTATAGTACCCTTATAGTATGGTAACTCTTTCACTGATTTTCGGAGACTCCCATATCTCACATATACCCCCAACCCTACGTTAGTGATACGAGCCAGGGTTCGGGGTACATCATACCATGTGCTTTCATGGGGAGTATACTCGGATCATCTGACTAATGTCGAAGGCACCTATGTAAATTCAGTTTGTTGTCAGGAGTTACGTTTGAAGGCTCGTGCTTTTTGTTGCTTGTGGCCGTTGGAGATGCGCCCAGAGTTCGGAGACGCCAAAAGGGTTTTAGGGTCCAGGGTTTAGGGATTAGGGTTTGACAAAACATGGCAAAACTCATACCCCGCCCGTAGACCCTAAACCCCAGGAGCAATCTACGAAGCCCTCTTGCTTGAAGGTTTCAGGTTTGGTCCATCTGTAGATTCTTACTTGGAGGTTCTTGGGTGGAGCCACAAACCCTAGCCCTAACCCCTCAAACCCTAAACCCTCAACCCGAAACCCTATACGCTAAACTCTGGGGAAATGAATGAGTTGGGGAGTTGGGGGAGTTGGAGGCACGGGGTCAGATCTTCGCGGGTTCCGCAGCTTTCAAGCTTCGGGGGTTTTGAAGGCTTGAAGGTTCCGTGTCCATCCTGAGGGTTTAAGGGTTTAGGGGTTTTTTGCTTTAGGGGTTTAGGGTTTGGGGTTTAGGGCTTAGGGGCTTGGGGATTTAGTGGTTTAGGGGTTCAGAGTTTAGGGTTCAGGGGTTCGGCATTCGCTGGTCTCTTGTCAAGGAGCTGATTTAATGGAGCAAATGCGATGGTTTGAGAATGAGGAGACTTTATGGTTCACAATATGTCTCCACATATACATACATACACGCGCACACACAAACAATATATATATATATATATATATATATATGGTCATATATATATATATATATATATATATATATATATATATTCGTGCACATATATATATATATATATATATCTCTCTCTCTCTCTCTCTCTCTCTCTCTCTCTCTCTCGATTGTGATCAAGTTGTGTCCCTCAGCAAAAGCTGAACTGAGGGCTGAGATGCAGATTTAGAGTCTCGCTGCACAGCTGCTCTGGCTGGGGCAACTGCCCTAGGTTCCTAGGACCCAGAGTAGGCCCTTATTCCCTTGTTTTTGGGGTTTAGGTTCCTTACAACCCCCGTTAAACCAAAAAGGGCACCCTTTTTTATTCTTAGGTTACTCTTAGGTCTAGGTTTTGTTTTTTGCACAGAAAGCCCCACTATCCGGTCATATCACGTTTAAAAAGTATCCAGAGAGCCCAGTACCCCTTAATTGAGGAATATGGCTTGAGTTACATAGGGCTTCATATTATGATTTGGGCTATATTCCCTAATTAACCGGTATTGGGCTCTCTGGGTAGCCGAGATGATGGAAGCCCTGTATAATCCATAGAACCCTGATCCCATCTGCTGTGGGTGCCCCCCGGCGCTTCAGGAATGAACCTCCTTGCCACTCTACTGCAAAAGGCTTAAGCCCTCAAAGCCGCCAAGCCCTTCTCAAATTATTGTTAAAGCCTTAGGCCCTAAAACCCTTAACCGCTAAAACCTTAGGCCCCAAAACCCCTAAACCTCTAAACCTCTGAACCCCTATATAACCCCCAAACCCCTAAACCTTCAACCCTTTGGCAATGTTAGCGGCCAGCATCGCGGCGAGCGGGCTGGCATGTCTCGTTTTGCTGCCGGGCGTCGTTTGTCAAGTCAGCGAAGAGGAGATTGCTGCGGCTACAGATGTCATCTTTCTGCCATGGTCGGCGCGACTCCGTGAAGGGGCAAGCCTGAACTCAGCGAAGCTTTGCTGGTGGCATGAGTATCCGGATGATTTCTTAAAGCACTCCTATCGACAGTGCTGTTGTGCAGGTCCTGCTCAGTCACTTCAATGCTGGGATGGTGACACCAGTGCAGGACCCCCTCGGGCTTGCTGCCACTACAGATATGGGCCTGGTACCACCTGCTTCCCTCTGCACAGGCGCGTTCGCCTACAATTTCCTGGCCTTCCCGTGTTGTCTGCCCATCTCAAGCCCTCAGACTACGAGTACGAGCCCCACTTCGCAGCCTTGCTCACGCAAGGGCACTTACTCGAGACGAGTTTTCTGAGTAGTGCCGTTTTTGCACTTTTTTTTGGTTTGGGGTCTCATAATAAACCACATATTAGGAAAAAGGGGGCCCTCAACCCTAAACCCTCAACCCAAACCCTCAACCCTAAACCCTGAACCCTCAACCCTAAACCCTAAACCCTCAACCCTAAAGCCTAAACCCTCAGAAACCCTAAAGCCTCAGCCCTAAACCCTAAACCCTCAACCCCCAACCCCAGACCCTAAACCCACATTATAACAGAACATCGGGGTTTCTTTTGGACCCAAGGAGCCCTTTCTGGAGGCCCCAAGGAGCCGCCGAAATCTGTGGGCCGTGGATCTCGGAGCGGGGAAAGGCCTGGACTCCGTGGTCCTTTTTCCAAGGGGGAGTTTTCCGAGAATACGGGGTACCCTAAGGGGTTCGTTTAAAGGGTTACCATAAGGGTACTATAAGGGTTCCTTGTGGGGGTTACTATGAGGGTATGTTCCTTCAAAGGGCTCCATAAGAGTTTAGGGTTTCAGGGGTTACTTTCTTAAGGCCTCGACTCCGTGGTCCTTTCCAAGCTGGGCCACCGAGTGGTCGCCATGGAGCAAGACCCCCAGGAGCCAGAGTTGACGCTGAACTCCTAAACCCCTAAACTTGAAACCCTGAAACATAAGCCCTAAACCCTAAAAACGCTGAACCCTAAATCCTAAACTCTGAACCCTAAACCCCTAAACCCCTAACCCCTAAACCCGGAACCTTAAACGATGAACCCTGAACCGTTGACCTGAGACTCCCAGGAGCTGCGGCTGATTGATACCAACAAGAAGCTGAATAACGTCTCCTTCGAAGTGGTCCCGGCAGACTTGATCGAGACGGAGACTACTGCAGCAAGGCTTCTCGCAGCGAGCGGCGGCATGGCTTTCGACGTGATCGTCGCCAACTTCTTGGCATACCTGCCTCCAGCGGTGTTTCTGAAAGTGCTAGATTTGGTTGAAAGGGTTGGTACCCGAGACTTTGCATGGCTGTGGCCGTGTGGTAAAGAGGAGTTTGACCCAGATCCTGGGTTTTGGAGCAGCAACTTCTCTAATATAGGGGCCTTAACACTTAGAATAGGGTTTGGGGGCCGTTATTTGCGATAAATAAGATAAGGGACCACCAAAATAGTATAGGTAATTACTTAAGCCCCTTTTCCAAGCTCCTTTCTTCCTTTTGACAGGCAAGCTTTTCTAAGTAAATCGCTCGAGGAACTGTGTTTTCGTTTTAGGCCATCCAGAGGCCCTTTAACCCTGAGCCTAAAAACTGCTAAACTTTTGGACTCTTCAACTCTATTTGGGGGAAGACTTTTGCTGTCCTGTGGAGTAATCCAGAGTTCAGGATGACCCTAAACCCTAAACCCCTAAACCCTATACCCGAAACCCCTAAACCCTAAATCCCTCAACCCTGAACCCTAATCCAGAGCTGGCAGTTTCCGAAAATCAGGGGTACCTTGTTTCGGAGTCCTTATAACAAGGATCCTACTATTTAGGGTACTATATTAGGGTCCCCTATGTTCCCAGAGAGCCCAATACCCCTTAATTAAGGAATATAGCTTAAATCGTAATATGAAGCCCTATATAATTTAAGCCATATTCCTTAATTAAGGGGTATTGGGCTCTCTGGGTTCGGAAACTCCCAGCTAAGGATGACGAACAGCGGCTCAATCGCGACCAAGCGACGCTGCGCTTCGAAGTCGTCGATGTGCTGACGTTTGGAAACGTCGGCAACTCGGAGTCTGAAGGCTGGGGTTACGTTTTAGAGGTTTAGGGTTTAGGGTTTAGGGTTTTAGGGTTTGGGGTTTATAGAAATTGTTTAGGGTTTGGGTGCCAACAACGTTTTGACCGAAACGTTTTGAGCGAAACGTTTTGACCGAAGCTTTTCCGACTAAAGCAGTGTTAAGGGCTTGGGTGCCAATGCAGTTTTCTGACTGAAGCCTGGCTGAAGCCAGATTTTGAAAAATTTTGTGCTGGGCTGGCCGGTGGGGCTGGGGCTGGGGCTCTGGTTCTGGGGAAGTGGGCTGGGCTGGGCTGAGTGGGGCTTGGGGCTGGGGCTGGGCTGGGCTGGCACCAGCAACGACAAGCAATTTCTATTTATTTCTTTCTTGAGGGTTTAGGGTTTAAGGTTCAGGGTTTTAGGCTTTAGTTTAGAGTCTCGGGTGGGATGAAGGTAGCTGGGGTAATCCCAAAACAAGAGTCCTTGTAGAAGGGATCCTTAATCCCACCTCCCTTCATCCCACCTCTCGAGGCGAGGGTCGGGAGACTTAGTAAGTAGGTAGCAAGTAGACTTATAAGTACCCTGAAAGGGACCTTAATTGGGGTTATGGTACTTATAACTCTATAAAATAACTACTTACTAAGTCCCCCGACCCTCCAGGTAGAGTCCCAAGGCTAGGGTTGCTTTGAGGTTCATGGTTGTTATAAGTGGTGTTTATCAGGTTCCTCTACGGGATCTATAAGGGCGAAAAAAGGGTTCTATAAGGGCTCTAGGGCTCCACATGGTTCTACTTGCAAGTTCATGGCTGGTTATAAGTAGGGCTGATGAGGTTCGGGTTTGTTCTATAAGGGCTCTGCTTGGAGGTTCATGGCTAGTTATAAGTGGGTTTGTAAGTAGGACAAGCCTAGTTGTAATTTGCCTTATTGGGTATCTATGGTCAATAGCATGGTTTCTTACTCCAGGAAAACTTAAACTCTAGACCCTCGATCCTTAACCCTAGAACTTAAAACCGTAAATCCCCAAGCCCCCAAACTCCCCAAGCCCCAAGCCTAAACACACAAGCCCCAAGAGACCCAAGCCTAAACCCCTCAACCCTAAATCCTAAATCCCTAAACCCTAAACCCCTAAACCCCTAAACCCGTAGACCCTAAATCCTAAATCCCCGACCCTTGACCCTAAACCCTAGAACCAAAAGCTCAGGCAATCCCTTCGAGGCCAAGGTGCAGCTCGGCAACCTCCGCATCTGTGTGCTGCAACGGCGGGGGCGACCGGCGGGTGCATGGCGGCCGCTGAGCCGAAAGAGTTCAGGGTTTCGGGCATCGGGGATTAGTAGTAAAGGGGCCTTATCAATTACCAATACTATTTTGGGGTTCCTTTTTATAATTATGGTATAATGAACCGCAAAACCTTGTTCTAATTACGAAGGCCCCTATGTTACTATCATCAACCATGCTTTTGAGGCATCTAGAATCATCGTCTCTTATCGTTCAATTCACTTCGTGCAGTTGCTTGAGGGTGGCTTCTCCGTCCTGGCCCAAAACCAGAACCGCATCCAGCCCTGAACCCTAAATCGTAAACACAACCCCAACCCCGAAATCCAAACCCTAAATACACTTGAAACAAAGCCTTCAAGCCCCGTAACTAAGGAATATAGCTTAAATCATAGCATGAAGCCCTATACAATTTAAACCATACTCCTTAATAAAGGGGTATTGGGCTCTCTGGGTGAAACCAAGCCCTCAAGCCTAGGTATCGCTGGCCGCGGGCCCGGGCTGCGAAGGTGTTGAGCGCCTCTGCTGCCTGCGCTCCGCCCCTCTGGCGGTGCTCGCCGGAAGGTCTGTTGCTTAGGGGTACTTAGAACTATTTTTTTAGATGTTTGGTTCCTTGATTTTTTTAACTCTATGGTTCCTTTATTCCTTAAGAAGCAGCTAAAATCATAATTTTTGCTAGGGATCTAAGTTCAGTGTAGGTTGTTCCAGGCCCTGAAGGACGAGAAGCTGGGGGCCAGATTCCTGCAGTCCTAGACTAGGATGCCCAGTAGTACCCTTATTCCCTTTTTGTAGTCCTAGGTTCCTTATAAAGTTACCCAATACCAAAAAGAGAGGCCTTTTTAGTCTTAGGTTACTGGGTATCCTAGTAGACCCTGACCTTGTGCAGGCGTAAGCCTGGATGTATGTTTCAATCATCTGAACGAAGGAAGGAAAGAATGAATGAACGAACGAATGAAGGCATGAGGGAATGAACGAAAGAAAGAAAGCAAGAACGACTGCCTGCATGACTTGAAGTGAATGAAAGAAGGGATGAATGAAGTGAAATGAATGAATGAATGACGTGAAATGAGGGAGTGAATCAATGCATTAATGAATCGTTTAATGAATGAATGGATGGATGAATGAGTGCATGAATGAATAAATGAATCAATGAATCAATGAATCAATGAATGGATGCGTGGAGGGATGGAGGGATGGATGAGTGCATCAATGAATCAACGGATGGATGGATGGATGGATGGATGGATGGATTGATGGAGGGATGCATGAATGTATGTATGTGTTTACATTACAGATATGTGTCTTTCCGTACCCCTTTGTAAATATGTAAGAACTTACGTAAATGTTCATGCTGCAGGCTCAGGAACCTTGGTAACTATCATGAATTTGCAAGAAGAATCAAGTCTCAGGAATGTTTGGAACGCAAATGTAACATTGTGCCAGCACTTGACAGGAAGCTCCAAGGAGCACTATGCAGACCTCGTAATCAACCAAACAGAGCAATAATGCCATTGCAGGAAGGGCCCTGGGTTGAAGGGTAAGGCCTTCTGGCAAAGCTAAATCCTAAACCCCACAGCCTTTACACCGTAACACCCTGAACCCTGCGGCTGGAAAAGGAGGGTTAAAGCAACATTAACAAGCTCGAGACCCCAAATCGCTTAAGAAGCCTTAGAGCCCCCTAAACCCTAAACCCTAAACTTAGAGCCCAAGCCCCTAATCCCATAGAGCCCAAGCCCCTAATGGGGCACACGGAAAGCGACCGTCAGCGCGTGAAAAAGGGCGCGCGCATTGCACCCAGAGCCTCCAAAACCCCTTAATTAAGGAATATACCTTAAATCATAAAAGGATCCCTAATAGGATTTAAGGTATATTCCTTAATTAAGGGGTTTTGGAGGCTCTGGGCATGCTTGTGAAGCGAACCAGCGGAGAGCACAGAAGCCCCGAAACCTTAAACCCTAAACCCAGACCCCGAACCCCAAGCCCTAAACCCTACATCGTGCACCGGGCAACGCAAAACCCTGAGCTGTTATAGGCTTATTAGCCCCTCTAAACAACCCTCTACGGAACCCTGAACCCTAGACTCAACCCCTGAATGGGTTTAGGGTGTGTTTAGAATTTAGAAGAGGTATGCCGCTCATGGACAAAGCCCTGCATGATGCGCAGCCGGGGGAACTATGTGATTGCGATAGTTTGGGGTACTGCAGGGTACTTAATGTAATGCAGTTGTTTGCCATTTAGAAGAAGCATAGCGGCCTACATGGTGCGACGCAGTGTTTCAAGATAATTTGGCTCTGCGGATGTATGAACTTGACCATGCCGTCCCCAGAAGCTCGTAACATTGTGCTGTGCCCGCAATCCCAAAACCCTAAACCCAAAAGCCTGAACATCATCCTCGCCGTCATTACGATCAGCAAAATGTCTTCGCCTCAGGTAGAGAACTACGATGCGGCAGCGCTGTGCGCGATTGAATTTTCAGGGACCTAGGCCGTGGTGCTTGGGGGCTATCAAAGGGGTCCACAGGGTCGAGTATGGTAGAGTCAATTCTTTCAAACTCTTGTTTTCATTGTGTTTCGAGTATGTCTTTTGCTATCATCGAAGACCAGAACCTCATGCAACCCCGAACCCTAAACCCTAAACCCCCATAAGCCCAATGAACTAAACCCTAAACCCCCAAAGGCTACACCCTGAACCCCACATCTGATCCTAAGTGGTTTTGGCGCTGCTTCTGGGTTTTCGGAGCTTCGGGTGTCCATCTTCAGCCGCTTTTGGGAGTAAAAAAATCGCCCCCCCCTTCAAAACATAAGATGTGAAGAGACAGACGCCCGATTGACCGAAGAGGTCGGCGATCTCTGAAAGCCTAGGACCCAGAGTAGGCCCTTGTTTCTTTTTTTAGGGTTTAGGTTGCCTTAAAACCCCCTTTAAACCAAGAAGGGCACCCTTTTCCTTCCTAGGTTACTCTTAGGTCTAAAGGCTAACTTGATCCAGAGTTTGCGACTGCTGCGTGTTGAAACCGAAAGTCCCCCGCACCTTGGATCCTTAGGGCCTTAGGGCCTTAGGGTTTAGGGGTTTAGGGGTTTAGGGGTTTAGGTTTAGGGTTTAGGGGTTTGGGGTTTGGGGGTTTAGGGGTTTAGGGGTTTAGGTTTAGGGTTTAGGGGTTTAGGGGCTTGGGGTTTAGGGGTTTAGGGTTTAGGGGTTTAGGTTTAGGGGCTTGGGGTTTAGGGGTTTAGGGTTCAGGGGTTTTGGGGGTTTTTACGGGTTTAGGGTTTTAGGGTCTTAACCTTGAAACGCTTGCAACAACAACCTCTTCCTCGGGCATTCTCAAGCTTGTAGAATGGATCCTAAAAGAGACCTCAATTAAGAGAGCTACCCTTGTACAGAGAAAGCGCAGATTCAGCATCGACATAGTCAAACCCCCCATCCTGAAGCCTTCAAACGAGGAAGCCTTAAAGCCCTAAACCGTAAATCCCACATCCGAAACTGAGCACAAAACGAGGACGGCGCGAAACAAAACACCGTGAAGCCCAACGTGAACAAATCTGAAGGCTTAAAACCCTGAAGCTTACAACCTAGACCCTACATCCTGAATCCTGAACCTTGCCCTGCTTATAAGCTACTTCTAGGTTCCTGAGTAGGACCCTTTTGCCCTTTTTGTTTTTGGGTTCCCTTATTAAAGCGGAATAGTAGGAAAACAGGGTACCCTTATTATAATGTGGCTAGTCAGGAACCTCGTAAGCTACTCACATCCTAAATCCCCAAAACCCCTGAACCCCAAACCCCAAACCCTAAATCCCAAACCCTAAACCCTAAACCCTGAACCCCAAACCCAAACCCCAAACCAAACCTCAAATGCCAGGTCTGTAGCATGGCCGAGAGCAACTGTAAGAGGCTGGACCTCGAGCCGGATCCTTGGGGCGTCCGCGGGCTTCAGGCTTCAAAACCCGCCTTTTCAAGGGTTTGGGGTTTAGGCTTAGGGTTTAGTAATTTAGGGTTTAGGGGTTTGGGGTTTAATAATTTAGGGTTTAGGGTTTAGTAATTTAGGGTTTAATTAGGGTTTAGTAATCTGGGGTTTAGGATGTTGGAAGGTTCTAGAAATTTTCGACAATCGTGTTTTTGGGTGTTTTGACGGTTTTCCGGGCTCAACACGGATTTTACCAAGGGGTTTCTCAAGATTTAACGGAGCCAGGGACCGAGGTAGTAAGGTTAGATCTGGGGTTATGCACAGGGTTTAGGATTTAGTGCAATTTTGATGTAGTTACCTTGGCTAAGTGGGCTTGCAAGAAATGTGGTTATGGGGTTGAGGTTTGTTCACTGTATATGTGGTCTAGGCACTAGGGTTGGAAGTTCTTCAGAGATCTAAGCGTAGAATAGTATACCCTAAAAGCAAACTCAGGGCCCAATCCCTGACCTGAATTCTAGGCCCCAAGGGCCCAGACACCTCAAAGCAATGCTTGCGGGAAGTATGCACGATTCAAGGTGCGTAGACTAAACCCCAAACCCCAGTATGGGTGAGCTTTGTTTAAGTTTCGGGTTCAGAGCAGCTTTCGAGCCAACCTAAACCCTAAACACCTGACATTTTAAGGACCCTCTTGAGGGTTTAGGATTTAGGGTTTCGGGTTGTGATCTTTCATGCGTTTGTGCCCACTGTCAGGCACACTGAAGACGTAGTGTTGTAGCTAGTCTTCAAGTTGTTGCTTCGGGACAGTCCGCAATGGACGCATGCATAAACCCTAAACCCTAAACCCGAGTGCTGCCAAACCTCAAGCTCCAAGCCAGACCCCAGTCGTAGATCTTGTAATATTAGAAAGAATAGAAATAATAGTAATAATAGTAATAATGGTTATAATAGTAATAATAGTAATAATCGTAATAATAGTAATAATAGTAATAATCGTAAGAATATTAATAGTAATAATAGTAATAATAGCAACCCAAACCCTGGATCCCAAAGCCAGGCCCCTAAACCCTCAGCCCTGAACCCGTGAGCCGATTCTTTACTCTTCGTGGGCTTCGGGAGCAGGGTCTAGGATGCCCAGTAGTACCCTTATTCCCTTTTTGTAGTCCTAGGTTCCTTATAAAGTTACCCAATACCAAAAAGAGAGGCCTTTTTATTCTTAGGTTACTGGGTATCCTAGGGGTTGAAAGTTGAGGCATAGGCATGGTAAGTTTTGAGGGCAGGGTGTAGGGTTTAAAGGGGTTTTGACTACAGAGATAGGTCCAAGACTTCCCACCGACTCTAGAATCACCTCCTTAGAGGATGGTCCATTAATCATGCTGAGGCTCTTGAGTATCAAGGGAGCCCTTTGTCGAACTGATATCAACAGGCGGGGGAGTGTTCTTGAGATTGCAATCTGGTCTAAGCAGGGTTCCCTAACCAGAAGTGTTTCACGAAGCCATACTGGAACCGCAACCCTTAAAACTGAACCCGGAGCACTGAAGTCCCAGAGATATGATGTGAACTTGAGGTTGGATTTAGACAACGACATGGAGCTTGTGGCCCGCGGCTATCTCAGAGTTCAGCGGTCTTCCGACACCGGAAGGCCTAGGCCTACGCCCTAACTTTTAACATGTAAGCTCCAATCAAACTAAACCCCGACCCTAGACCCTGAAAGCCGTTGTGTCATTCTAGAGCTTGATTAGTCCCCTCTGCACATTCCTGACTTCCGAGATAGCAACGTGATACTTAAAAAGCTATGCGCGGAGTTGGAGGGCAGCATCCTAAACCTTTGACCCAAGTATAGGCAAGGGGTACGGTTGCCTGAAACTCTTTACGAAGGGAGCCTTCAGCGATTCTGGAACGAGCTCCATGTTTATGTCTCCTAGCCTGCAACCTTCCCGACTCCCTACGGTGCTATTTTTGGTTGCGTAGGTCCAGGACATGGGATTTCGGAAGTATAGGGTCCAGGGTTAAGCCTAGGGCTTCGGCTTTAGAGATCCTTGATGTGCTGGATCTGTGGATCTAGCGCCATCGTGTCCCAAAGTTTCGTACTGAAGCCCTAAACCCTAAGCCCCAAATCCTAGACCCTACTGAGGCCTAACATGTGTGGGGCTGACGTCACCGCCCCCTGGCAGAGAGGATGCTGCCGGTCCGCTCAAGGTGCCTCAAGCTACCTGGGGCTGTTGGGTTGTATGTGCAGTTCGCAGTTTATGTGCGGTTTGGAGTTTATGGGGTGTTGGGGCACAGGCTCGGAGGCTTGCGAGTTTCGGTCGAGCGGGTGCTGGACCGGGTGTTCAAAGATGACCAACGTCTAGATGACTGTTGATGTAACGCGCACATACACACGCACGAAGAAAACAGGCATGAGTACGCATGTTCTCACTATATCTGTTACCCTCATGCACCGAGTCTTCTAGCGCCAGGTGGAACCGAAAGTGTCCGTTCCGGCGAAGCTTCGTCAAAAGGCCGGGGCCACAGTACTCAGTAGCCACTGCCTGGGTGATGGTTCGCAAGGGATTTTGATCCGGGGTTCGGGGTTGAGGATTCAGCCCTGAACCCTAAATCTTGTGTCAAATGCTTGCAGGCATTAAGAAGGAGCTCAAAAAATAAGAACCGTAAGCCCAAGAACCGTAAGCCCTATTAGCCTAAACCCTAAACCCTAGGTTCCAGGTTCAAACTTTACGGCCAAGGGGAGGGTTCACGATTTCGGGTTCAAGCTCTAGGGACTGACTAATATAGGGTCCTTACTAAGTAGAAAAGGGTTTTGGGGCCCATTAAACCCAAAATTGCCCATTAAACCCAAAATAGTACAGGTGATCGTTATGGCCCCTACATTAGGGACTTACTAGTTCGGGTATGTCTTCCCAGAGACTTCAATATTTCTTGATTAAGGAATATTCCTTGAATCATGTTAGGGACCCTACTATACTTTAAGGTATACTCCTGAATTAAGAGATATTGGAGTCTCTGGGTTCTTCATTGTCATCGTCATCGCAAAGTGATGTTTTCTGGGTGCTGCAGTCGAACAAACCCTGCTAAAACCTAAACCTTACCATAATCTGAGGACTGTTCCTTGGCAGCAGGCTCTGGGCTAGAACAGCCAACAGTGTGACGATATCAAGCACCATCATGTCAGCAATAATGTGACGCCGCCGTGCTAACAACAACAGCAGTTCGTGTCCGTGTGGCGGGGGCAGTATCTCGGGAGGCAGATTGTTCGGAACTATCGCAGGAAGAGACATCGAACCCCAAAGTACGTACGGCCGAGCGCGATTGCAAGCTCATATGTATTGTTAAGCAAGACTAGTGGTAGTAGCATCAACAACAACAACAGTAATCGCAATAGTAAACATGTGGATCCATGGTAACTAGGTTTCCAGATTATGGGATCTTAAACTTAAATTCCCTAACAAGACCCCAGTCTCCTGCCGGGTGCACCTCGCGGGACGGTGGTCAAACCCCTGCACATCAGCTGGGGAGCAACACCAGCCAGTATTGCGGTTCATACAGCGAGAACCGAGAAGAAACATGGGGTGGTTGTCAAAAGTATGATCCCTTTTTGGGTCCCTAATATAGCACGGCACCCAGTATTTAGGGTACCCCAAAAAGGGACCATAGTTTTGACAACTACCCATGAGTAACGTGAGTGATGGCTGTGGCGATGATGGAGCTACTTGGTGCTCCATGGGTAGTTATAAGTGGAGTTAGACTTCCCCTAATATGGGTGGTTGTCAAAATTAGGGTTCCTTTTTGGGTCTTTAATATAATATGGCTCCTAATATTTAGGGTACCCCAAAAGGAACCATAATTTTGACAATTACCCATATAGGTGATAACTTTCGTTAGCCTAATTGTAACCTCGCTGATAACTACCCATGAACCTCAAAGTACAAAGTAACCCTAAACCCCTAAACCCCAAAACCTAAACCCTAAACCTGCCGGTAAACCCTAAACCCTAAACCCCTAAGCCCTAAACCCTAAACCCCGAAGCCCTAAACCCTAAACCCCAAAAGGCCCCTAAACCCTAAACCCCTGAGCCCTAAGCCAGGTCCTGACCCTCTTACAGCGCTCCCGCGGCATCGGCAAGGACATCGTGGCCTATGTGTCAGCCCCAGGGTCTTCACGAGTCCCAGCTTAGGACCTACATCGGGTTTCGCGGTTTAGGGGTTTAGGGTTCGGGGGTTTCGGGGTTTAGGGGTTTGGGCGTTTAGGGGTTTCGATTTGTTTGGGGGTTTAGGGCTTAGGGGTTTAGGGTTTGGGTACCCTTAACCCTAAGCCCGAAACCCGAAACCCAGGGTCCTTTGGAAATTAGGGCTTCATGGGTCTCAGCTGGGTTTTGAGGCTCGTGATTTAGTGTTCAGGCCTTGCAGTCAGTTTTTGGCCTTTACTTTGGGTTTTGGGTTTCCTTCAAGTTCAGGCTTCGAGCGGTCGGGGTACTAGTACTCGTCGAAGTGGTGATACTAGCACGGGTACTAGACGACGACGACTGCAACGACAGCGACACGATAGCTACTGCCACGCCTAATGATGCCACCCCTTCGTTTACGATTGCTAAACATGAGTGCAGGAAAGATCATTGCTCAGGCCACTCATGATCTCCACCCTAAACCCGAAACCCTGAAACCCAAACTAAAGCGTGATGTTCAGAGGCTCGGAATCACAAGGCTCAACCTCACGCTCCCGCCCACCCAAGCTGAAAATCACCGAGATTCGCACTTCGAAACCCAGCTCGAAGTCCCAAACTCGAAGCAAAGAGCGCAAGAAAAGGCACCACCTTTGTAAAGCCGAATACGGAATATATAGGGGCCCTGCAAAAGAGTAGGTTTTGGTAGGTTAAGGTAGACACCCTAAACCCTAAGCGCTAAACCCTAAACCCTAGACCCTAAACCCTAAACCCTAGACCCTAAACCCTAAACCCTAAGCCCTATACCCTAAACCCTAGACCCTAAACCCTAAACCCTAGACCCGTGTCCCAACACTTGGGCCCAGGTCGTGCATTTAATTCGCCAAAGTCTTCGCGAAAGCGAGCAGGCGTCCGAACTCACATTTTTCTTTTCAAGGAGTTGCTGTTTAGGGTTTAGGGGTTTTAGGGTTTAGGGTTTAGGAGTTTAGGGGTTTAGGGGTTTAGGATTTAGGGTTCAGTTTTTGGGGTTTAGAGTTTAGTGGTTCGGGTTTGGGGTTCAGGGGTGTAGGTTGAGGACGGGGTAAAGTCCTGAATCACTTGCTATAGGGCTGGGCGGGCCGAAGGCGCGGAGGCATTGTGCCTCCACATGGACTCCCAATCAAGAAGTAGGAAGACTACTTAAGCCGTACATCCCGAACCCCAAACCCAAATTAAACCGTAAGAAGTGTGAAGACAACATAGACGACGAAGGTATGAGGTTCGGCGCTACCGTGATTTTTAATCAATGCTTGCAGCTGCTGCTTCTGGTGTTGCTACTACTGCGACGACCATTCTGCTTGCACGTAGCGCCCGAAGCAATAAGATTGACAATGGTAGTATATACGAGTTTCAACAAGCAACAAGACTACAACAGTGATACTGAGACAGAGAGCACAAACAAGGATAATTGACACCGAGGTGCTCAAGAACAACAATATCGAGCCACCAGAACGCTTTGCCCGTTCACAGTAAATCAATACCCGCAAAGCGCAGCATCTTGAATTGCCGTTCCACCCAGCCCGTATACATCATCAAAGACCAGTGTAGCTTTGCAGATTCGCAGGTTCTCATAGGAGGCCAAAATAGGGATTAGGGTTCCCATAATAGGGTTCATATTAAGGAATCCCTACCCCAAGAGTCTTAAACCCCCCTTTTGGCCTCCTATCAGGTTCAGCAGTGCGCTTTGCAGCTTGCCCTTGTGCTGGCAGAACATGTCCCTTGCTCGGCGGGATTTGGGAGTTTCCGAAAATAGGGGGCCCTAATTCAGTACCCTAAAAAGTAGGATCCTGATTATAAGGACTCCAAAAAAAGGTACCCCTAATTTTCAGAAACTCCCATTTCATGTCCACCTGAACCGTACTGCTTGGGACTTAGCTAAAGCTTAGGATCTGAATCTTTTGGGGTTTGCTAAGAGCTCTTTGCAGGGGCGCCCTTAACCCGAAACCCGAACCCAGAGAGCCCAATACCTTAATTAACGAGTATTGCTTAAATTAGATAGGGCTTCATATGTTGATTTAGGCTATACTCCTTCATTAAGGAGTATAGGACTCTCTGGGAACCAGACCTTTGCTGAATGGTAGAGGACTCGAATTTCGACCCCCTACACAGCTGGGACTGTCCGGCCTCAGTCTGGGATCCAAAGGCGAAGGGCAGAAGATATGGGGAGTGGGGATTAGAGCTAGAGGGCGTAGGGTTTGAGGGGTTCGGGTTTGGGGTTTCTGAAACTTCGAACTGTAGGGGTTCGAATCGGGGCCGGAATGTTTAGAATAGGGGTTAGGGTACTTGGAGGTTCATGGGTAGATACAAGTGGGGTTATAAGTCCCCTAGAATGGGGTCTGATGACGGTTACCCTAATTATAACCCTACTTATAACTACCCATGAACCTGCAAGTAGACATAGGGATTAGGGTTTAGGCTTAGTGTTTAGGGTTTAGGGTCTAGGGTTTTGATCCTGAAGACCCGAACTCATAGACCTTAAACCGTAAGCCCACAACCTCCACGGCCTAGGCCCATAAGCTGAGGACGCCATCGACCTCTAAAGCTTAAACCCCTGAACCCATACACTCTTGAACCCGAGACCCCAGACACCCTAAAGCCTAAACCCTGAACCCTAAACCCTAAACCCCTGGACCCCTAAACCCTGAACCCTGAACCCTAAACCCCTAGACCCCTAAACCCTGAACCCTGAACCCTAAACCCTTAACCCATACCGCTCCAAACCCTTGGACCACAGACCACAGAGCTTCGAGCCCTTAGCCCACAAACCCTGGAGTCCTAAACCTACCAACTAGGCCCTGAATCGCTGACCCCTTATTATAGAGCCCTTATGAATGGAATGGAATAAGGGTAACCATCTAAACCCTAAACCCTAAACCTTAAACCCTAAACCTCAAACCCCAAACCTTAAACCCTAAACCTTAAACCCTAAACCCTAAACCCTAAACCCTAAGCCCTAAACCCTAAACCCTAAATCCCCTAAACCCTAGATCCCTTAAACCCTAAGCTCCGAGCCCCTAAGCGGAGCTTCAGGTGGATCCCGAGAAGCTGGTAGAAACGAGCAGCGCGCTGCTGTCGGAGGACTGGCGATGTTCCTAAGGTTTCTTATACGGTTTCAACAGACGGGCTTGTAGGGTTTCACACCTTTTTTACATAGTGATTTTTAGGATGTTCAGTTGGTGGTATAAGGTCTCCGATAGGGTTTCATAGGGTTTAGGGTTTTAGGGTTTAGGGTCTAACATGTGGGCATGTAAGTAGGGTTTCACAGCTTCTTTACATAGTGGTTTGAGAGTTTTTCTACGGCGCTTATGGGTTTGAAAGTTTTATAGGGGCTTGTAATGGTTCTGTTTTGGTTGCTAGGTTTTGGGTGCGGCCTCAGGGGATTGCAGGCTTTGGGGTGTTGAGGGCTTCGAGGGTCGGTGAAGGTTTAAGGATGTTTCAGGCTGGGTTGTCCTTTGGGATCTGTTTTAAATTCCCCTACTATTTGTAGAGAACCATGACAGTAAATAATTTTCAAAGGGCTTAAAGGACAATTCAACAGGGTTCTAGGAAAGACACTCAAGCTTATCTGCCGTTTTTGCTATGGACGTTTGGTCCGGTTCGCGGCTTCGAGGATCAGATTCAGGGTTTAGGGTGTAGGGATTGGAGCTTAGGGTTTGGGCTGTAGGGTTTAGGGTTTGGGGCTTAGGGGTTTAGGGGTTTAGGGTTTAGGGTCTAGGAATTGAAGCCTAGGGTTTGGGCTGTAGGGTTTAGGGTTTTTAGGGCTTAGGGATTTAGGGTTTAGGAATTGAAGCTTAGGGTCCCAGGGTTTGGGCTATTGGGTTTAGGGTTTAGGGGTTTAGGGTTTAGGGTTTAAGGGATCGGGTTTAGAGTTTTGGGGTTTAGGGGTTTAGGGGTTTAGGGTTTAGGGGTTTAGGGTTTAGGAATTGAAGCTTAGGGTTTGGGCTGTAGGGTTTAGGGGTTTTCAATCTTGGCTCGTGGCCCTTTTCACCGTCTCTGCGACGTCTACCTTGCCCAGAGAGCAAAATAGCCCTTAATTAAGGAATACCTAGGGCCGAGGCTTCCTTTAAGGGATCCATAAGGGATCAAGGAATAGAGCTTAAATCATAATATGAAGCCCCATACAATTTGAGCCATATTCCGTTAGTAAGGGGTATTGGGCTCTCTGCATACAACACCCTTGCAAGAACCCTAAACCCTAAAATGCCCCGTGGTGTAGTGGACGACTGCTTTACATCGCGGAGCGGTTTCCGGAACACCCTGGATTGGTTTGGCTCTCAGCTAGGACGGTCTCCGAACCATTCGTTTATAATGCTGTAGTTCGAGCCGAGGCGCTACTTGAACGATCATGGGATTTAGTAACTAGGGTTGGAATAAAGGTAACCATACTTATAAATACTTATAACCCCAATTAAGGTACTTGCATCCATACTTACTAAGTCCCCTGATCCTCCAAGTACCGGCGCTTTGTATGGGATGAGCTTTGTGACAAGCAGGCCAAGGCGGTCTAGAAGATCAGGGACTATAGGTCGATTATCCGCACTGCCCAGAGAGCCCAATACCCCTTAATTAAGGAAAGTAGCTAAAATCATAATATGAAGCCCTATATAATTCAAGCTCTATTCCTTAATTAAGCGGTACCTTAAATTATATAGGGCTTCATATTCTGATTTAAGCTCTATTCCGTAATTTGAAACGCTGCGCGTCGTCCGCCTCGGCCCGGCTGTACGGGCATGCGGCGAGTGGCTACTATCTGCAGCAAGCTCTTGTAGGAAAAAAGTAACAGTTGGAATCGCACTTATAGTAAAAGTAATGTTCATAGCAACACGAAGCAGGATGATTGTGAGTAGTATTAGTATTGGTAGTATCAGTACGAATTTTGGTGTCGTCATTCCGAAACACTGGATACCAAGACTCTCGCAAGCGGCGGGATGCCTTAAGTATGGGCCGTTGAGGCTGTGTGTCGTCGAAAACTCCAGAAAGCTCGCACCTGTCAGCGAGGCGGGAGGGAAGGGGGGGGGGGGGGGGGGGGGGGGGGGGGGGGGGGGGGGGGGGGGGGGGGGGGGGGGGGGGGGGGGGGGGGGGGGAAGGGGGGGGGGGGGGGGGGGGGGGGGGGGGGGGGGGGGGGGGGGGGGGGGGGGGGGGGGGGGGGGGGGGGGGGGGAAGCGAAGAAAATTGGGTGGGACAGAATCGGAATAGGAACCTCTGACCGCTTCGCACAGCCACGGGATCCCTGGTGCGGCAGGGAAGACGTGGCCATGGAACTTTAAGCCCCTAAACTTATAGGAGGCCAAAAGAGGTTTTAGCCTATGGGGGTTTAGTAGGGATTAGGGTACCCATAATAGGGGACATACCCCACCCCAAGAGTCTTAAACCCCCCTTTTGGCCTCCCATTAACCCTTAAGTCGCGGATGATCCCACGGCAACCCCCAGAGCCCCGAAACCTTGAGCCTGGAATAGGTTTGGGGTCTAGTGGATTTAGAGTTTTGGGGTTTGAGGTTTCGGGGTTTAGGGGTTCATGGTTGGGGGTTTAGGGCCCAGAAACCAAAGATCCAAAACCCCGAAACTATCCTAAACCCCTTCGAAGATCGAAACCGTCTTCTGGCCCGGTGGCGGGGTCATAGCGATGGGCACGGCTGGGAGCCACAGTTCGGGCTTGCTTTTTATGAAAATGCTTTAGAAGGCTTGTCTTGAGGTTATAAGAGTCGTAAAGGAGCTTTATAAGGATTTTTGCGAGGTTTAGGGCCTTTTCGCGTTTAGCTTGAGGGGTTGGCCCAGGGATTCCACGTCCTTGAGTAAAGCAGTACCCCGTGACTGCTACCAAACCCTTATGGTTATCCTTGTAGAGCCCTGCAAAGGGAATCCTTCGAAGAATTCCTATTGATTAATTCGTTACGGGGAGTGTCAGGTGCTTTCCAAAGGTTGGAAAGCTTCAGGGTTGTCTTTTTCAAGGGTCAAATTGGGGGTTTTGGACTGTATGATGTGTTTGTCTGCACTGGGGCAGGCTTTCAGGTATCAGTAGGATTGGCAGGGTTGTTGGGGATCTCGGTAGTAGCTGTGGCCCGGCTGTCTTCTCGGACAATACTCTGCGGGATCTGCAGGCCGCCAAAGCCGCAGCCATGGACCCTGAGAGCGAGATCAACCGTGACAACATGGAGGAACGCCAAGAAGACAAGCTCGAAGTGACGGAGGCGCCTGCCGAGAAGGAGACTGATGCACCGCCTGAGGACACTGAAGTCGACCTTGCGGGGGCCAAGGACATCTATTGCTTCGCCAGGCCAGTGGTGTGGTACGAGCGAATGCTCAAGGAGATTGGGCATTCGGAGTCCTGAGCCAGGAACACAGGGGGCCAGGAGACGAGCTGTAAGAAGACCTACTCACCGAGGGTGGACGAGAAAAAGAACCCTCCATCGTATAACCGGAACTGCAAACTGTAGCAGCCGTATGACGATGAGAATCCTACCCAAAACCCGAATGCCCTTCATCCTTATGTCCAAGAAGCTTTCAACAAAGACCCCCACAGAATCAACTAGCAACACGCCTAAAGTGCCTAAAGTTCACACAAACCTAAAACACACATACCAAACCTTCACCAAACAAGAAAGCGTCGACCTATGCTTCTACACCGCTAAACCCTATGCCTATACCCTCAACCCTTAGCCAGTAGACTCCCGAACCCCTGCAGAGCCCTTGTAGAACCCCTTTCGACCCCTTGTAGAATCAATCGGTTTAGGGTTGAAGGTTTTAGAGTTTAAGGAATGAGGCTCATCTTAAACAACCCTACAAAACCTGATGAAACTCAGCAAAATCCTGCGAGACCATATATAGTGAAGCCTTTGCACAAAGCCTAGAAATACCCTATGGAGGAACCTCAGAAGGAACCCTGAGAGGAGCCCTTCTTTGACCCTGGCTAAATGGAACCCATACAGGAACCCCTGAGCAGAACCCTAGAAAGGACAGCCTTAGAAGGAACCCTTACAAGGCACCCCTAACCCATAACCGGAACCCCAGAACCCATAAAAAGAAACCTTAACCCTATTTTTGGAAACGCCTATTCTACCCCTCAAAGGGAAGCCTTCAAAGGCCCAGAGCCCTAAAGCAAAAAGCCTGAAACCCTGTAAGCCCTAGACCTAAAAGGAACCCCGTCAAAGGTTCCTTCCCTTTACGGGATCCTTGAGTTTAGGGGATCTATACTTGGGGGTCAGGGGACTTAGTAAGTAGTTAGTAAGTAGACTTATAAGTACCCTAAAAGGGGCCCTAATTGGGGTTATGGTACTTATAAGTCCCTAAAATAACCAGTTACTACGTCCCCCGACCCTCCAAGTGCCAAAGCCCAAAGCCGAGGCGACTCCGCTCGCCTTCAAGACCTTCGGCAGCTTTGCCCGGCAGCTGGTGAGGGGCTCGAAGCACCTGAAAAAAGCATCCCTTAAGGGGATCCTTTAAAGGAGCCCTTAAAGGAACCTTTAAAGGGATCCTTTAGAGGAACCCTTAAAGGAACCCTTAACGGATCCTTTAAAGGAGCCCTTAAAGGAACCCTGAAGGGAACCCTTAAAAGGAGCCCTAGCCATAAACCCGAGCCCCTCTACTTGGAGGATCATGGGACTTAGTAATTGGGGTTATTACTAGGGTAACTACACTTATTATTACTTATAACCCCAATTGAGGTACATGATCCTTTAAGTAAGGGACCTTAAACCGTAAACCCTTGAGGGATTGTTGAAGAGACCCCTCAAAGGAGCTCGGGTTTAGGGGTTAGCGCTTGGGGTATAGAGGAAGTTAAGGCAGCCCATTCAGATAGAGTTTACGTGTCTTCTAAGTCTTTGTTATAGGGTTTTCATGGGGTTGTTTTAGGTTTTCGACCAGGCTTTACAGGATGCTATAAGAGTTCGCTGGGGTTTGTATCGTTCTTTCATGAATTTCTAGCGCTTTCTGTAGGGCTGTCTTGGGTTTGTAACAAAGTCTTTCCGGCTTCTTCAAGACAGGATCTGTATGAGGGTTCGCGGTTGCCCCTTATAAGGTACTGAAAACGACTTAGTCGTGCAGATCTGTTCCTGAGTTCTCTGTCCTAACGCCTGTAGATTTTGGAGGTGCCTTCTTCGAACAATTCCTAAGAAAAGGGTCTGAAACATTTACCAAAGACTAGTCTGTAGGGTTCCCTTATTCTGGTATATATGATAGGGTAACATATTCTAATATCTCGCATGATGTTATATTATGTTGAGTTTTATCATACCATCTTTGTTTTATGACCTATTAGACTCTACCCCAAAGCTTCATTCTGATTCTCAGGGGCCCTCTGGCACAGAAGCCCTACATCGTGCAATGCCTTGGGCATGGGCCTGTTTTTGCTCTAAACCCTAAACCCTAATCCCTAAACCCTAAACCTAAACCCCGACTGAACCTTTGGACTATGCCGAGGCCGAGCGTCCCAGTGGTGAGGGCCGTGCTCTTGCACTGAAGAGTGCGCCGCAGATGCACGGCGCCCGACAGGCTTTCAGGCTTCGGTTTCAGGGCTTTCGGTTTCAGGGCTTTCGGGTTTAGGAATGTTGGGTTTAGGGTTGTCAGATCATGGGGGAATGCGACGCAAGTTTTGAAAGCCACGTCCCGGAGGCCCTGTTCCGGAAGGCGAACTGAAGTCTCAAACCCTAAACCCCTAAACCCTAACCCCAAAACCGCAAACCCCTAAACCCTAAAACAAACCCTGCCCAAATCCTGCCTAAGCCCTAAACCCTGCGATGGCAGCACTTTTGGCTCTTCCCCCTTTTGTGCCTCCCAGACTTCGCCCAGCAATGGCCCCTCGCAGCCTTGCATTGGCTCTGCCGGCCGCCGGCCTGGTCCATGCCTCAGTGCAGACCCGATATTCTCAGCTGACCTGACAAGTACGGTTTGGGGTTTAGGGTTTAGGATACATACATACATACATACATACTTACATACGTGCATACATACATACATACACACACAAGGGCAAATTCTCAGCTGTTTTTGTTTGACATGTACTTATACTGTGTATGTATATACACACACACATACACATACATACACACGCGTGCACATGCACACACATGTGTATACACGCATGCATGCATACATACATACATAGTGCTTGTTCACACATATCTTATGTATAGTAAGTTTCTGTATGTATGCATAGAGACACAAAGAGAGAGAGAGAGAGAGAGAGAGAGAGAGAGAGAGAGAGAGAGAGAGAGAGAGAGAGAGAGAGAGAGAGAGAGAGAGAGAGAGAGAGAGAGAGAGAGAGAGAGAGAGAGAGAGAGGGAGGGAGAGAGAGAGAGAGAGAGACCGAGAGACGGAGAGACAGAGAGACAGAGAGACAGAGAGAGAGTCTGTGTATCCTTCTTGTTTCCCTTAGGTGGCTGCCCCGCTCTTCGTGCCCGGAGCTGCTCCGAGCGCGCCGGCGCCCCGTGCGGCCCCTCATGCCGTTGAGGCAGATCTTCCAATATCCGGAGAATACCGTAAATTGTATCAGGATATTAAGGAATATTTCCTGAGTTATCGTAAAATCCCAATGTGATTCAGGGTTTTTCTCCCCAATTGAGGGATATTAAACCCTAAGCCCCAAGCCTTAAACCCTAAACCCTAAACCCAAACCTTAAACCCTAAACCCTAAACCCAAACCTCAAACCCTAAACCCTACAGTCTCGGAGGCGCCCAGCAGCGGCAGCAGCTTCTCGGCGCTGACCGTCGGCACCGTGGCCAGCGCAGGTGCCGGAAAACGGGAGGATGGAGGGTTTACTTGGAGGATCATGGGACTTAGTAACTGGGGTTATTACTAGGGTGACTACAATTATAATTACTTATAACCCCAATTAAGGTACTTATAACCATACTTACTAAGTCCCATGATCCTTTAAGTAGGGTTTGGGGTTCAGGGCTCTGAGTTTAGAGTTTAAGGTTTAGGGTTCAGAGGTTTAGGGTTAACGGGGTTTAGGGGTTTTAGGGATTCAGGGTTTAGGGTTTGGGAGGGTGTAGGAAGTTTAGGGTTTTGATAAAAGGGCACTGGCAGCCGACCAGAGAGAGAAAGAGGGCTTGTGCCTTGCGAGGTGTCTTGGTGGCGGCACTGTCGCGCTCTTCCGTGGTGTGGCTGCATCAGAGTCATAAAAAGGAAGAGCCCTCTGTGGCGAGTCTCAAACCCTGAACCCTAAACCCTGAACCCCTAAACCCTAACACTAAACTCTGAACCCTAAACCCTGAACCCTAAACCCTAAACCCTAAAACCCTAACCCCAAACTCTGAACCCTAAACCCTGAACCTTAAACCCTAAATCCTAAACCCCTAAACCCTACAACCCTAACCCCAAACTCTAAACCCTAAACCCTGAACCCTAAACCCGAAACCCCTAAACCCTAAATACCCTAAACCGAGGTCAGGCCCTCTCAGCCTCGCGTCGCCCGCAACTTCTTTGGCGGCCCGACCACTTCTCCCGCCAGCTTCGACCCTGCTACGGAGCTTCGCGCCCAATTGCGGCAGAAGACATGCTCTTACCTCGTGGGTTTCCGACAATTTGGGGTATCTTACTTCGGGGTCCTTAGAGTATGGACCCTACTAGTTTAGGGTACCTTGTTGAAGTCCTCTGTTTTCGGACAGTCCCAGCAGCAAGTATCATGCAGGATTTGCTGTGTAGTTGCTCTGCGTGCAGGAGATGGGTGTGCAAGATCCCGTGGGATTTTGGGACCCCCTCGGTCTCAGCGCGGACAAGGACCAGGCACCGAACACTCCCATGTAGCAGTGATACAGTCGTTATCACAGGGCAGTTGAGTGGTGCTAGTCCTTATCATCATCGTCGGGCGTCGTCGTGGCCGTCGTCGTGGAATTGATGCCTGCATCTACTATTCGTAATATGTCTACATCGCCAGCCAGTACATGTATCTCCATGGTTTTATTAGTCTCTAGACAGCACTGCTGGGGATTCATAGCTGATCCATCGTCTTCGTCCCGTCATCAATAGCTTTGTACTGTACATTGCATGTCCTTTACGCTTTCGTGGGCAAGGCCACCTTCAAGCGCCGCCGTGCCGTGGAGATCAAGCACGGCCGCATCGCCATGCCTGTCGGCCGGATAGTTGCGATTTTGGGACCCAGAGCAGGCCCTTATTCCCGTTTTAGGGTTCAGATTCCCTTATAAATCCCTTTAAACCAAGAAGGGCACCCTTTTTATTCCTGGGTTACAATTGGGTCTAGACTTGCAAGACCGGTGATGAGCATGTTTAAGTTGTACTAGTCGGAGTCGGCATCACGACAGCAGCAGCAGTAGGAGGAGTCGTGACTGAGGTATGCGACCATTGGCTATATTGTCCCGGAATACTTCCGCTTCCCAGGCTCTGCGACAGCAAGTGCTTCGAGGTTCATGGGTAGTTGTAAGTGGAGTTAGAAGTAGCGCTATAGGTATAGCTTACAAGCTCTACTCATAACCACCCATGAACCGCCAAGTAGGCTCAAGTCCATTGCTTGCTTGCGCTTCCAACCAGAAAGCGTCCTCAAGACCGCCATGATCGTGTATCAAGACTGTTGATGATATAAATCCTGCATTACCTGAGGAACCCTAGACTATGGGAATTATGATATATTTCCTATTATGGGTCATGCAGGATTTGTATCAAGATATCATGTGATTTCCCCAGAAAGAGAGAAGCGAAACGTCTTGTTGCTGGAAAATGTTAAAGCTTAAACCCTAAACCCCTAAAGGCCCGAAGCCCGAAACCCTAAACTAAACCCCAAACCCCTAAACCCTAAACCCCTAACACCCCAAAACCCCTAAACCCTAAAATGCCCTAAAACCCTAAACCCCCAAACCCTAAAAGCCCCAAGCCCCTAAACCCTAAAAGTGCTAAACCCCATACCCCTAAACCGTTTCAGGCTTCTTGTCCCCATCCCTGGGCTTGAAGTTCTCCGCCACTTGTACGCACGTAATGCTGCGGGAGTTGAGGGTTGAGGGTTGAGGATTGAGGGTTTAGAGATTTGGGTTTAGGGTTTAGAGTGTAGGCTTTAGAGTTTAGGGTTTAGGGTTGAGTCGTGCTGGTGTTCTAGCGTAGCAGAACTTGTGCATGGTTTGTTTGCGGACCCAAGCCAATGTCCTACGCCAGCGAGCCTGAAAGGGCAGGAGCACTAAACCCCAAACCCAAGTTGGAAACCTAAGCCAAACTCATCCGGTACCATGAACCTCCAAGTATGTCCCCCTTACTTAGGGAACTCTAGAACCCGTATAGAATCGTTATAGAGCCCTTGTAGACCCATAAAGGAGCCTTATACGCCCTACTCCTAACTACCCATGAACTCCAAGTAGACCCAAACCCTAAACCCTTATAGAATCCCTATGGATCCCTTTAAGGGACCCTTAAAGGAACCCCAAACCCTGCATGTGAGGACATGCCGAATGGCCTCGCTGCGCTCTCCAAGCTGCCCGTGCTTGGCGGTGCACAAATCATCGCTTTCGCTGGGCTGATCGAAACCACAGGAGTAGGGTTTAGGAGTTTAGGCTTTAGGGGTTGGGGGGTTTCGGGGTCTAGGGTTCAGGGTTTATGGGTCGAGAGTTCAGGAGCATGTTGATGCGGGCAGAGAAAGCCAGCCATGGCAGGACTAGCAACCATAGCGGCTAAGAGTGCTACCGAGGATAGTGAGGTTGCCAAATCAAGCGAAGATATCAAGCTGGCAGGTAGAGCTAAGTACAAGGAGGAATCAGAGATATCGACGTCATCGGCAGGGGTCAGAGGCAGAGGGTTTGGAGTATTTCAGAGCAATATGTTTAGTGAGTCTACCACTGCTGCTGACTTAGAAGTTGGTCCCTTCGCCATGGACAGGATTCTTCCAGGCGGCTTCCACAACTGATGGCCGTGGTCCTCGGGAGGGCCAGTTCTCCATGAAGGACTCCACCGAGTGACTTGGCAGCATGCAAGATGTGTGGTGCTGGGTATTGGGTGGGTGGAATTCATAGTTCTGATGCTTGTGACCATCTACACATTGATGACTGTGTCATTTCGCAGCAGCAACGTCGGAAGTACGGGTACTACAAGCCTCAAGACCAAGTTCTTCGTGATGCGATGACGTAGGATTCGCGTGAGTTGCTACTAGCGGGTACTGATGCTATCGATAGCAGCTGCGCAGATGCGAATCATAACATCGCCAAAACTGACTAGGGTGAACCCTAAACACTAAACCCTAAACCCTACACCCTAAACCCTAAACCTTAAAGCCTAAACCCTAAACACTAAACCCTAAACCCTAAACCCTAAACCCTACACCCTAAACCCTAAACCCTAAACCTTAAAGCCTAGACCCTAAACACTAACCCCTGAACCCTGAACCCTCAAAGCAGAATCGCAACAGGACCGGCGAGCCGGGAAACTACGGCGTGGGCTTCCCGACTTTCCTGGGCAAGGTGGAGGACTCCAAGAACCGACATACTAAGGTACGGTTGATGATATAAATCCTAGGGCTCCTTTAAAGGGATCTATAAGGGTACCGTTCATAAGGGGCTCCTTTAAGGGATCTATAGGGGGTTTAGGGTTGATGATATAAATCCTGCATTACCTTAAGGACCCTAAACTATGGGAATTATGGCATATTCCTTATTATGGGTAATGCAGGATCTATATCATCAACCGTAGGTCTGTGGATGTTATGGGACACTTATACGGGCTATGCGTGGAGTATGGGCTGAAAGGTTCAAATTAAATTTCTAATTTGTTTATTTTCGAAGTCTTTCTGTGTGTGTGTGTGTGTTCTTGTGGAGCCTCATCCCACCCCTAGCCGCGCTTCTCATTCTTGGTCTCCTCGTCACCATCATCCCAATGGTCATCATCATGGTCATGATCATCATCATCGTCGGTTTAGGGTTTAGTCGTTTAGTCGTCATCATCACCGGTGCCATCGGCAGAATGGTGTTCTTTCTTATCCACATGGTTTCATCATCACCAGCCTTGCTTTTCTTGTTGCCAGCCTTGCAAAAAGTATGTGTATGATCTTACAGGGGTCGGATATTTTTCCTCATGGTTCCCATACATAAAGTGAGTACAACTACGTAACCCCAAACCCTATTCAAGTTTTAGTGCCCCTATGTGCCAGCATCTTCCAGCTGTGGGGGACGGGCAGGAAACCCCTAAAGCCCTAACCCCTAAACCCTAAACCCCAAAACCCTACACCCTAACCCCTGAACCCCTAAACCCCCAAACCCCTAAACTCCTAAAGCCCTAAACTCCTAAACCCTAACCCCGAAAACCACCAGGACCCTGAGGAGCGCAAAAAAAAGCTCGCTGCCGAGCTGGCCAACGGACGGCTGGCGATGATGGCCATCATCGGCCACTCGAGGTTATTATCAGAAGGACCCTTAGGGGGGTAGGCGGGAGGGGGGTAGGGGGTCTTAATACCTATATAATAAGGACTTAAAAATAAGGCTTGTTTAAGGAAGCATAGTGTCCTACATTATTCACGATTTTATATGGACTTAGTGTAATGTAGGAGCCTGATTAAGTAACCTTTGTGTCCATTTTAAGGTTCTGCATATGGATCCCAATATATTGGGGTTAAAGGGCCAGGATTTCTTAATTGGGGATTTACATGGGTAGTTGTCAAAACTAGGTTTTTTCTATTTGGCTCCCAAACTGTAGGGTGCCTAATGAAGAGTAGAATGTTGTAGGGTTCCCCAGAAGGGACCATGATTTTGACAGTTACCCGCATGGATTTACTAGAGGGTGCTGGTGTTCTTTGTTACAGGAGAGAAGTGGGAAGGATGCTACGTGACAAGACAAGTAGAGAAGATGACAGATGATGGAAGAGAGCATATCCTGTCAAAGAGATCTTCATGATGCATCTTCGGGCTTTCGGGTTTAGGACGCCACCTAAACTCAGAAAGCCAAGGCAAGTACCCGAAACTTACAAACTTCGTGCCAAGGCATGTTCTTCCAGGACGGACTCACTGGCTCCGCTTGGGGAGACTGGAGCCTGTACACAGCCTCTAGGTCTCGCAGTGGTATCTTGTTTTACTCCCTTTTTTGTGGTTCTAAGATTCAACTCCTTATAAAGCCTCAAAATTCCAAAAGGGCTAGGGATTAGGGTCCCTAAGTCTTGAACGTGTTTTATATCCCTACGCCTTAAAGTCTTTTTGAATTCCCAAACCCCGAAACCTAAACCTTAAACCCTGTTTACATCCCTAAACCCTAAACCAGGTCTCGCAGTGGTCCCTTCTGCCTTTTTTATCTTGTTTTTACGAATCCAAGGTTTTGTATAAAGCCTCACAATACCAAAAGGGTTTTGCGTTTAGGATCACTAAATCCTAAACCTTTTCTTATTCCTAATAATCCCTAAACCTTAAACCCTTTTTGAAAATCCTTAAACCTGAAGCCTAAACCCTAAACCCTCTTTACATCCCTAAACAAGACCTAAAAACATTCCTAATCCCTAAACCCTAAACGGTTTAGGGTTTAGGGTAGTCTGCTCCCCAAATCCTAAACCCTAAACCCTTTTTGTATCCCTATACTTCCTAGTCCCAAAACCCTAAACAGTTTAGGGTTTAAACCCTTTTTCTAGGGTCGCTGCGGATTCAGAGCCTCCAAAACCCCTTAATTAAGGAATATACCTTAAATCATATTAGGGATCCTATTATGATTTAAGGTATATTCCTCAGTTAAGGGGTTTTGGAGGCTCTCGGGAAGGCCCCTACATTATAGAACTTGCAGCCCCTATAGTACCCCGTTAAAGGAGCCCTATGAAACCCTATTCTAACTATTAAAAGGCCCCTATATCAATTAATCCTAGACTAAACCCCTAAACCAGTAGCCCCTTCAAACCCTCAATCAAAAAACGAAAACCTTAAAAAAAAAACAAACATAAACCCCCCTATATCAATGATGCCAGGCCTCGCCTTTGAGGGCTGAGCCCGTCTCGGCGGCTGCGGCGGCGGCGGCAGCTGCGAAGGCCTCTCCGGGGTCTCTGTGTATGATTAGGGTTTAGGGTTTTGGGTTTAGGGGTTGGGGATTTAGATTAGGGTTTTGGGTTTAGGATTTAGGGTTTAGGGTTTAGGGTTTAGGGGTTAGGGCTTAGGGGTTAGGGATTGGGGATTTGGGGTATTGGGGATTTATGATTAGGCTTTAGGGTTTTGGGTTTAGGGTTTAGGGTTTAGGGATTAGGGTTTAGGGTTTTGGGGTTGAGGATTGGGGATTTAGTATAGGGTTTAGGGTTTTGGGGTTAGGGATTAGGGATTGGGGACTTGGGGTATTGGGGATTTAGGGTTGAGGGTGTAGGGTTTAGGGTTCAGGGATTAGGATTAGGAATTGGGGGTTTGGGGTTTAGAGTTTAGGGTTATGGTAAGTTATATGGCATGATAGATTGGTATATCATACTCTATTGTATTGTATGTTGCATTATTCAGTATACTAATATGCTGTGCTACAGGTTTTGACGGTCTGTGAGGTAACTTTTTTGCTCGAGGGTTTCGGGACGAAGCTCGAGCCCCGACTCGCATGGCACCATCGTGCAATCATGGGATTTGCTTGGGAAATCTGCGCCAACTGTTCAACTAGAGAGACAGAGAGAGAGAGAGAGAGAGAGAGAGAGAGAGAGACAGAGAGAGAGACAGAGAGAGAGACAGAGAGAGAGACAGAGAGAGAGACAGAGAGAGAGCGAGAGAGAGGGACAGACAGAAAGTGCGGGGCCACCTTCGTGAAGGCAGCGGCAGCCGCGAAGGGCGCCACTGCAACCACTTCGGCTGTGGCCGGCACAGCCGGTGCGGGCTCTTTGTCGAAAGGCGAGGGCGTGGTTGGCAAGAAGGGCCCTAGCCCGACTTTCGACCCCTCCACGCAGCTGGGATCCTAACAAAGATTTTTTGTTCTTGGCATAACCTGAAGTAGTAGTGGTAGTAGTCGTAGTCGTCGTCGTCGTCGTAGTGGCCGTAGCAGCGGGAGCAGTTCTCGCGAGCAAAAACCAGGCAGATCGGCGCCATGGACCCGCTTGGCTTCTTTGATCCGGCTGGGTTTAGCAAGAAGGGCGACGAGGACGGCTTCCGCACCTTGCGTGCTGCCGAGATCAAGCACGGCCGTGCCTTAGCCTTTTAAGACGGCAGAAGTAGTATGAGTATACCTCTGTATACAAGCAGAAGACGCTTTTGCCGTGCTTTTTAGACTTGGGTTCTTAAGTCTTGAGATGAAGCCTTCTCCATTGTGGACTTGCCCTGTGCCGGGGGGCCCGGCGGGAACAGTCTGCTCGCAGGTGTTGCCATGATGGCAGCCTTGGGCGCCGTGGTTCAGCACTACGTCACTGGGCTTTGGAGTATCGTACTTTAATACTTTTTGTGGGACTTGCTAGGAGCCATTATGAAATAAAAGTCTGTACTTTTCTTCCCCTGCTTACTTCAAAGCCCAGGTCAAGTTCCCGGGCTTTGACTCCGTGCCCAGCGGGCTTGCAGCGTCCATCACCGCGCCAGGCAGCTACGGCTTCGTGGCGCTCTTTGCGGTGGCAGGTGGGGGGTTGATCAAAATTATGGGCCCCTTTTTGTCCCCTAAAGCATAAGAAATCTAACCAGGGCCCCTTGAATCAGGAATATAGGTACTATATTACAGAGGGGTATACTAAAGTACAGACCCCCAAAAGGGCCCATATTCTCGATCAACTTTTCAGGTATCTTTGTTGGTCCCCTAAACTATAAGGACTACACTAGGGTCCTTTAAACTCCCCCAAAAGGGCCCCCAGAATTTCGGGCAACTTTCAGGTATCTTTGTTGGTCCCTAAACTATACCCTAAACCCTAAGCCCTAAACCCTAAACCCTAAACTACCCCAAAAGGGCCCCTAACTTCGACTAACTTTCAGGTATCTTTGTTGGTCCCCTAAATCCTTCAAACTACCCCAAAAGGGCCCCTAACTTCGATTCACTCTCAGGTGAGTGATTGTCAAAATTAGGGTCCCTTTTTGGGTCCTTATCATAACACGGCACCTATGATTTAGGGTACCCAGGAAGGGACCCTAATTTTGATAACCACCCAGGTATCTTGGAGCTCGGCGCCTGGACCGAGAGCCCCGACAAGGAGCCGGGCAACTTCGGCGATCCGGCCGGCCTGAACCAGTACACCCAGGAGATGGCTGGTAAGGGTTTAGGGTTTAGGGTTCCTTTTTAAGGGTTCCTTTAAGGGTTACTTTGAGGGTTACGGTTACCATAAGGGGAATACGGTTGATGTGATAAACCCTGCATTACCTTAAGGACCCTGGACTATGGGAATGATGGTATATTCCCTATTATGGGTCATGCGGGATTTATATCATCAACCGTAGTAGGGGATAGGGTTCCTTTAAGGGTTCCTTTAAGGGTTCCTTTAAGGATTCCTTTAAGGGTTACTATAGGGTTATACTATAGGGGTTTAGGGTTCTTAGTGGGCTGTCTGGTTCTTAGTAGGGAATGGAGGAAGGGGTTATAGGGACTACTTTCAGGGACCCTTGAGGGACTATCGTAGGGATCCATTCCCCTATTCCCTACTAAGAACCAGTACACCCAGGCCTGGTGCAGCTGCGGTGGGTTTTGGTTTAGCTGGATGTGCGGAGAACATGTCAGAATGTTCCGTAAGGCAGCGATCCGATGTTTGAAGCATCCTAAACCCTAGACTCTAGACCCTAAATATCCTTAAACAGGAAATGAGGGAGCGGGAGATTAACAACGGCAGATTCGCGATGTTTGCGGCCATCGGCATCATCGCTGCAGAGCTGTACACGGGCAAGGATGCCATCGAGCAGTTCGGCCTGTGAGCGTAAGGGGGCGATGCTTTGTGAACTTCCGCCAGGGAGCCGGGTTTAGGGTTTACTAGGGTTTAGGGTATAGGGTTTTTTGGGGTTTAGGGTTTAGGGCAGGGAGACTAGAAGCCTTACTGCAATACTAAAAGAGTATTCCTACAAGAGATAAGGAGAAGCTGTATTTCTTCTTGGAGGAATGGGTGTCCCTGGGTTCTCGACAGTTCACATGTATCCTTTGATGTAATCATCGATTCAAGGTAGAGTTTTCAGTAGCAGTCTTCAGCAGCCGACGAGAAGCTTTTTCCGGTCGGCTCGCTCTCTGAGTTTGGGTCGCCAGAAGTGCGAGAGGCAATCATGCCCCCAGCAAGACCCAGCTGAGCTCGACCGTTGCAACACTGGCGCGGCAAATGGACGCACGTAGGCATTTACAGCAAACTGTGCAACCTGAAGCCCAGTGGTGTCCAAGTTGCTGTGACATGTCTCCGCAGAAGTGTAGCCGCTGCTAGCCACTTGGCTCATGCGCTTGGCTGTCCACCACAACAGCTGGGCTCCTTGTAAGGAACCTAATCTAAGCTGCCATTATACGGGTCGATCGTCAATTGTAGCATTACGTTCCCTAGCAAGAGCCCAGGCAACACCCAGAGGCCCCATAGTAGTTCCTTTGAAGGAATACCTCATACAAGATTCTAAATATGAACCCAAAAAGGAACTACTTTCAGATCATCCTTAGACCTCCAGGATAGCACCGAGACCGTAAACCTTCAACGCGACACGTGTGCCACAGGGTGCTTAGAGGTTCGTGGGTAGCTGTAAGTGGGCCTTAAGGATTAAGGGGTTCATGGTGCCGATAAGTAGGGCTATAGGTACCCTTTTACAGGCCATAGCTATGATAAGCATCTACTTGTAAACTGAACTTATAATAAATACCCATGAACCTCCAAGCAGGGTTAACCGCAGGGATAACCCTACGGACCCTAGGCGCAACTCATAAACTCCCCCACACCCTTGAACCGCAAACCCTGGAACCTCGCACCTTTCACACTTAGGGTCCAACGGTTTTAAGTTAGAGTCCGTCGACAGCACCCCTGTCCCTATTCCCACCCTCAATGAAGGCAGCTCCAGCCACAAGCCCTTTAACCCAACAAAAAGTGAAAATGCAGTACAGCGGCGAAAATAGGTAAGTAGAGCGAGCCGAGATGAGGATCAAGGATTGAACGTACCGGAGGTGATAAGACCAGTGTTGAGTGAGTTGCAGGCCCACGCCCTAAGCTCTGAACCCCTAAACCCTAAATCTCAGTAAGCTCTCACGCATGCAGACTTTAGTTTCAGGATCATTCGGTTTAAAAGCCTCATATGGATCTGGGAGACATTGTCCGCATCGCGGCGTCAGATGAGCTCCGAAAGGCGGCTTGGAACAACGCCAGTTTCTATGAGTGGTTCAGGGTCTAGGGAATGGCCGGTTGTGCTACTACAGGTGCTACTCCTACTGCTACTCCTCCTGCTGCTGATGCTGCTGCTGATGCTGCTGCTGCCGCTGCCGCTCTTGAATCTGCTACTAGTAGTACTAGTACTGGTCGACGACGATGCCGACGGCCACGCGACTACTCATCGAAAACCGTAGACCCTAGCCCGCATACCAGATGGCTGGTTGTCAAAATTATGGTCCCTTTTTGGGTCCCCAAGGAACCTACTTTTGTAAGGGTTCACTAATATGAATTCTTTATATAAGTCCCTAAACAGGTAGGTTATTTGGGGTTAAGGTCCCTTATATAGTACGGCACCTAATATTTAGGGTGCCCAAATAGGGACCATAATTTTGACAACCAGCCATATGTGGTATGCCCAACCCAAAAGTTGCCAGTTCAGTTCCCAGAGAGCCCAATACCCCCTAATTAAGGAATAGAGCTTAAATCATAATATGAAGCCCTACATAATTTAAGCCATATTCCTTCATACCCTTACAGAACCCCTTTCAGGAGCCCTTAAAGGAACCCTACAATTCCTTAATTAAGGGGTATGGGGCTCTCTGGGTTCGCTTCAGTGCAGGCCATCGGTGAAGACTATGCGGAGCTGTTCCAGCAGCGGGTCGCCCACGTGCAGGAGGCCCGCGGCCCCACTTAAAGGATCATAGAGGTTTAGGGTTTAGGGGTTTAGGGTTTAGGGTTTAGGGTTTAGGGGTTTAGGGTTTAGGGGTTTAGGGTTTAGGGCTAGGAGGCCACTTGGAGGATCATGGGACTTAGTAACTGGGGTTATTACTCGGGTAACTAGACTTATAATTACTCATAACCCCAATTAAGGTACTTATAATCATACTTACTAAGTCCCATGATCCTTTAAGCAGGCAAAATGCTGAAGGCCTCGAGAACACTTGGCATTCTGAGCCTTAACGACGCCAAATCCTAGATCCCAGAGCCCTCAACCCCGAACGAGGCTTAGGCTCTCAGTTTTCCAAACCTAGAGTGTCGATTCTGGAGTGTAGGATTCAGGTGCTTATTTGCGCAATCAGCTTGGATCTTTTCGCTCAAGCTGCTTGTTGCTATCAAGGACTGTGGCAATTGCAAGTTGCAGAGTGCTCCCTTCTGCTTACTGAGGATGCATAAACCTAAACCCTAAAGATGTTTATACCTAGGCATGCTCGTTTAGGGAATTGGGTTTAGGATCGAGGAGAGTGCTTACACGGCTGTTCTTAGGTGAAAAACACAGATCGGTTCGGTGAGATGTGCTCTTGGACGCCGTTACACGCCGAAATAATGGAGCTTCAAGAGCTGATCCTTCAACTTCTTACCCAACCACCCTCAACCCTAGACGTCCTCTTTCTCTTAAGTGGGCCTGAAGGGTTTAGGGGTTTAGGGCAGCTATAACAGCTTTTTGGTAGGGTTATACGTGCCCTTGTACAGGCTATAGCTCTATGTCACTGGCAGTAATACCGCTACCCTTGGCAGCGAGGCTGACGAGATTGCCAGTACTCTTGTGGACACTGGTGTAACGGAGTACCACTGCTTGGAAACGTAAGATGAGGCACTTCTGGCCACACAGGCCGTGGCACCCCAATCGGCTCTGCGCAGATTTGTTATCCACAAGGCTTCCTGGGAGTTTCCGAAAATTAGGGGTACCTATTTGGGGGTCCTTATAATAAGGATCCTAGTATTTAGGGTATTATATTAGGGTCCCCTATTTTCGGAAACTCCCTCCTGCTGGCCACAATCGCACTTGGCGCTTCAGGACTTCCAAGGCGAACTAGGGCGCTTGAGGTGCATGAATTCGAAGGTCGTCCATGGGTTTGGGGTTTAGGGGTTTAGGGTCTTTAGGGATTGGTATCGGGTTTAGGGTGTAAGGTTGAGGGTTAAGGGTTTAGGGTTTAGGGAATTCGAAGGTCGTCGGTGTGCTGCTCCGGCGGTTTGAGCCCGCGCTGTGGAGCGAAGTCGCATGAAGTACTTCTAGCAGCTATCTCATCTTCGAGCTCAACCGCCTGTTAGGGGGCGATCCTCACGCTTGCTTGGAGGTTCACGGGTGTCATAAGTGGGGCTTATAAGTCCCCCTATAAGATAGGTTGTAACTATGCCTATCCCACTTATGAACCCGACTTCTAACTATCCGTGAACTTGCCCTCATAGAACCCTTATAGAGCGCCTATAGATCCCTTAAAGGAACCTTATCAACCCTACTTCTAACTACACTCCAAGTAGAACGACTGGAGCTGTTGCAGCAATACTATTCGTTTAGGGTTTAGGGGGTTTAGGGCTTAAAACCAAGACTAAAAAATACCCCAAAACCTTACTCGAGCTACTAATAGACTAAGGCCCCTAAATAACACCAAGAGTTCTCAATCCGAACATCAGTGTCATTCCAAACGCTGTGTATTGATCGTAAACCGGTACTACGGTACTGCCCATCTCTGTGGCAATGTGAACATCACTCCATCATCGCCACCGCAAGACCGCGGGTTCTACAGTTCTTGCTTCTGCCGCAGCCGATGTTCCGCTCCAGCCACCGTGTTAAGAGGCAGAACCCCGACTGATTTTCCCAGGCTTCCTTTGTACAGGTACTTGTAGAGTACAAGATACCCCAAAAGCATGTTCTAAGGCCCTATACTAAACCCTCAAGCCAAAGCCCTATTCTAATCACGAAGTGCTGAAACTGTAAACCCTAAACCCTAATCCCCATAAGGCCTTAAAGAAATGCTCAAACTGTGTGGAGCCAGGATGCCGACGAGCTTTACGAGCCCCGGCTTGCATGTTGGCACTCGGGGTTTAGGGTTGAAGGGTTGAAGGGTTAAGGGTTTAGGGGTTAGGGGTTTAGGGGTCAGGGGTTTAGGGGTGTGGGGGTTAGGGGGAAGGGTTGAGGGGCTTAGGGTTTAGGGTTTAGGGGATTAAAAACCTTTGGCTTTGATTTGGGTGGCGGGTTCATGAGGATCTTCAGTTCCGAGTTTGCGGCTTAGGGTTGACACTTAAGCTCCAAGGTTTCAAACAGGAGACCCCTAAACCCTGCACCCTACACCCTAAATTGCGGATTCCTTTGAAAGGAGCCCCTATGGAACCCTTATAGATCCCGTTCAGGAACCCTTTTGGGAACCCAAAGCCCTAAAGCCTCACAAGTTACAACCCACAACTTTTCTGGCAAGCTGGAATGAGGAGTTGGTCCGTCATGCGATCAGCCTTCAGAATTTGGCTCCTTGTCTGCTAGAAGGGCGAGGGTTGAGGGTTTAGTGTTTTTTAACAGTATCTCCTTTGTTGTAGTCCCTAATATGTACATATATATATACCATACCCCAAACCGTAAACCCCATACCTTAGACCCTGAACCCTGGACCCTAAACACTAATTATGAAAGCTTCGGACAATGAGGGTTCAGGGCTGAGAGGTTTGGTTTGGGGCTCTTTGTCAAGAGTTTACTGTTTGAGGGTTTAGAGTTTAGGGTTTAGTCGGTTCATTGTTGACGGTTTTATCAGAGTCCTAGCTTTGTTGTGAGTTGTGACAGTTGTCGCTGTGCTTGGGACATAGGATTCCAGGTTTCTGTTGTTCAAAGATCTTTGAGTGAAGGGCTGGTGCAAGCATCACTTGTGTTCTGTTTCCGCCGCTACGACTTGTGTCTGCTCATTTGCCATCTGACTCTCTTGTGAAGATTTGTTGCTGCTGTTCCTCCTTTTCTTGCTTGTGCCGTGTCCTCCTGGTGCCCTGCGACGGCGACGACGAAGACGAAGAATACAACTGCAACAACGAGGAGGATGACGACGACGAATGCTACAGGGAGCTCGGAAGGGAGGGCGGAAGGGAGGGAGGAAGGGGAGGGAGGAAGGGTAGGAGAGTACGCAATTCCGATTCATTTTATGCCACATGCAGGCCGATGCAAGCAGCAGCGCATGGTTTGGATATTCAGGTGCATTGCCGCAGCCACTCGTAGTTGACGGGGGCCAGCGAACCCTCCTTCATGAACAATAGACCTAGTAAGCAAGGCTTTCAGCACCTTAACTGGGTTCATCAGCAAGCTTTACTATAGTTCTCTTATTTACCACCCCTGCTTCCCCAGTCCGCAGATCCTCCCCTAAAGCCTGAACCTTAAACCCTGAACCATGCCCCAAGCAAGACTCGCGAGGTCGACGTGGACGATGATGAAGACGGAGCCTTGCCTTGTGCAGTGTTTTTGTGAGGCTCATGTATAGTTAGAACTGGGGTTTTATGAGTAGGATAGCTATAGATACAGCTTATATGAAGGGGACTTATACACCCTACTTAGAACTGCCCATGAACCTCCAAGTAGTTTGAGGATGCAGGTCAGGGGTTTGGGTGTAAATTTCCGGGCTTGAAATCCCTGCCCAAACCCCAAACCCTAGACCCTAAACCCTAAACCCCTAGACCCTAAACCCTAAACCCTACACCGTATACCCTATACCCTAAACCCTAAACCCTAAACACTGAACCCTAAACCCTAAACCCTGATTGCTGGGGCTTTAAGCCGGGTTTGCCTAGGCGTGGAGCCGCAAATCTGAAGTCCAAGGGTTTAGGGAGGACTTTAGCATGTAGGGCCTTTAGGGTTCAGGGTTTTTAGATTTTTTTTTAAGGTTTTTAGGGTGTTTAGGAGGGTTTTTAGGGCTTTTAGGGTTTAGGGTTTAGGGATTTAGGGGTTTAGGGTTTAGGGGTTTAGGTGGTTTAGATTGACTGCGACCATAAGACTTAGAGATTGGTTCTCCTTCGTGGTAAGTGTACACGTTTTAGGGCTCAGGGTGAAAGGCTTCAGGGTAGGAGTAGAGTTCTGAGTTTGTGAATGCTTCAAGCTTTTTGGGACGCCACTCCCTGTCCTTCCCGTCACGCCTACTAGTATGAGAATAATATGTCGGCCCTTTTCCGGGGTGCTTTGGGCCGTTCCGAGTTTACGTTTCTTGATGTGTGTTACCCAGGCTAGTCCTGCTAGATGGTCGCACGCCTCATTGAGCTTTAGTTTTTTGTGTCCCGAGGCAAGTGCGGAACCTTACAGAGATACCCAAACAATAACCTTCAAACGATGCAACTAAAGCCCAGGCCCCAGGCCCTAAAGCTCAAAACCCAGCTTGCCAGGACAAGTGTTCGCATCCTCCGAGGAGGATGAGGTTGGGCAATTTTTTGACCCTGGCGGTGTCAGGGTTTCTTTTACATGGTTCAGTGGGTTCAAGGCTTTGTGGTTTCTGATTATAGGTTCCGAACCCAAAACCTTAACCTTAATTCCGGTTCAGGGCAGAAAGGCTTAGGATTTTGAGATCCCAGGCGGGTGTAGGGTTTATGATCGAAGAGTCCGGATGTTGGCTTCCTTTTTTGGGGACAAGCTTTGCATTCAAGGACTCAGAAGCATCTCATTTGTGGAACCACTTCCTCTGGAGTTTTGGTAACATTTTCATATGAGATGGTTCTGTGTTTGGTTTTGTCAAGTTGCAACGCGTTCTGCAGGGTTTTCTGCGGCAGATGTCATGCAAGTTCTGATGTTTTGCCCCTAACCCCGAAACCCGTGCCGATTGAGGCTCCCGGCTTCCAGATTTGATGTTGGCATCGGTGGCCCAAAAGGGTTGTTCAGGTGCATGGTGCAGTACTGAATTCCGTGAACCATAAACCCTTAAGCCTAAGGTCCTAAAGATAGCTAACCCCGGACCCCAAACCCTCCACCCTACAGGTGGTTGCAACGAGGCCAAAACTCTGAAGAACTTTCGCAGGGGGCAGTCAGGGTTGTTGACCTACAACCCTTAACCCCTAAAGCTCATCTATGGGCTCAGCCAGGACTCTTGCGCGGCGGCAGTCGCGGTGGCAGAAGCGCGCCTCTGGATGAAGCATGTGAATTGTGTTAAAAGGTTCTCCCGTAAAGGGCACTACTACAAGGGCTCCTGTAAAAGGCCTCCTTTAGAGTACCTTTAAGGGTGTGACTGGGGCTTCTGTATGGGTTACTATAGGGGCTGAGGGTTTCCATGAAAGTTTAGGTAAGCGTTTTATGAGAGTGTCTCCTGGGTTTCCGAAGACACGTCGAGTACCTTAGAGCTTGCAAAGATGCCTTTTGATAAGAGTCAAGACGTACCCTATACAGGGGTTCCGAAATGTTTTCGATGGAGTTTGCATGGTTTGGCTTCAGGGGGGTTCCTGAGATCAGTGGGCCCCCCTGATAAGGATTCGAGTAGGTGGGGTGTATACTACCAAGAAGATAGCGATTTACGGTTGAGAGGATGTCGGGTCGAAGTTTTAGGATGTAGAGTTTTGGGGTTTAGGGACCTATTGCGCCACCACATGTTCACTCACTTCGAAGATTGGCTCAGCCTCGAAAATAGGGACCCTAATCTAGTACCCGAAGTAGTAGGATCCTTATTATAAGGATCTCCTCCAATGCAGCAAGTGCTCTTGGCGCGCAGTGTGGCTCCCCTGCGAGACCTGCGTCCCGGGCTACAGCGCCGGCCAGCGGGCCCGAGAGCTTCTGCGCAACCCCGGCGGGCCGTGCTACGAGCGCTCGGCGATTCGAGGTCGCTGGCCTCCTTGCCCGCAAGCTTGCGAGAAGGCTGGGGCCACCGCAGTATTATGCACTTAGTCACTACAGCTCACTATAGCCACGACCGGGACGACCGGGACCACCACAACCGATAGAATTTGGATGAATCCGGCTCTTGGCACACGCATCCTTTGCAAATGACAAGACGTCAGGACAAATTTGCACCGCTCTACAGCGGGCGCATCGGAAAGAGCTTTCACGTGCGGTCTTCTTGATACATTTGGCGTTTCGTACAAAAACGATGCGACCAAATCATCCAAATCGCGGTTTCGAACATGCGGCGGTAGCTGGAACACGCGTTTCCAACCCCACCTCATTCCGTTCTCTAAATAGCGACGCCGAACTTTCCCCAAATTCCTTAAGATCTTAACCTGAAACGTAACCCCCCCAACCTTGAACCAAGACCCTAAACCCCTAACGCCCAAAGCCCGAAGCTTTAAAACCCTTACAAAACCTAAAGCCTGGAAGGCGTTATGGAACCTCTATAGAGCCCACATGAGCTCCTACTTAGAGGCCCAGGGGACTTAGTAAGTAGCTTATAAGTAGAGTTATAAGTACCCTAAGTGGAGTTACCCCAATTATATCCCTACTTATAACCTACTTACTAAGTCCCCTGAGAGCCTCTAAACCCTAAACCCTAAACCCAACCTTAAGAATGACGCTCCTAGGATTTCTTCCTCCCTCGCTGTCTTTGCTGCTTTCCTCGCTGGCAGGGACGGGGCCTCAGGCCCCCCTTTGCTCGAGCGAAGGAGGTTTCAGGGGTTCCTCTAAGAGTTCCTATAAGGGTTCCTTCAAGAGTTCTATAAAGGGTTTTATAAAGGGTTTAAGGCTTCATGGGTTTAATATGGGAGTTTCCGAAAATAGGGGTACCTCATTTTGGGGTCCTTATAGTAAGGATCCTACTACTTATTCCACCATATTAGGGTCCCCTATTTTCGGAAACTCCCATATAGGGGACTGAAGAAGTACCAATACTATGATGGGGTTCCTTATCATAATTCTAGCACAGTGGGGCCCGAAACCCTATGCTAAGTATTAAGGCCCCAACAATTATGGGTTTGGTGTTGAGCGTTTAGGGTTCACCGTTACTAGTCTGGGTTAGGTGTAGAGTTTAGGGCTTAGGTGTTCAGAACGTGAACAGAAGAAGTCGTAGTGGCGTCTGTAAGCAATGATGATATGAAGCCGGATGGTCATATGTCAACTTGATCATGCGGAAACTTCAGGTCCTGAAAGGACCCAAAAGCTGATATAGCCGACACCCATATAATCCCGATGGGCCCTTAAGCCTATGAACCCTACACGCCCAATAAACTCTATGAGCCCTTCTTTCAGCCCTAAGCCCTTAAACCTGGGCCGCGCACCTTCTCGATGGGCTTCGACCCACTTCCTAAAGTAGTCTTCTCAATGGCCAAGCCCGGGGGTTGGGTTCAGGATTTGGGGATTTAGTGTGTCTAGGGTTTATGGCTTCACTAGGAGGTCAGAGTTTAGGATGTAAGAGGCTACTTGGAGGTTCATGTGTGGTTATAAGTAGGGTTATAAGTAGGATAACTGTAAGTATCACCCGTATTAGGGGACTTATAACCCCACTTCTAACTACCCATGAACCTCCAAGTAGTGTTTAGGGTTAGGCGGTCAGGTTCAGGGCCTGTTGGCATTCGATTTTTGGGCGTCGCGTTCCCTCATCAAAGTGTTCCCCTTCACAGGGCTTAAGCCTTAAACTGTGAAGCCCTCAACACCACGCCCCAACCTCTTTTGAGTTTTCTTGCGGTTCAGGCAGCTTTCGACGAAGATGTTGGGGATTCGTGTTTGCTATTCGGTTCAGCTTCTTGTTTGCAGACTTGCTGAGGAGACGGCTTCGGTTGCTTGGCTGCAGGAAGCCGGCACCGTGGTTTAGGGTGAAAGGGCTTAGGGTTGCTACCGTCATGGGTCATAAGCCTCCTAGACCCACTAACCGAGATGAAGCGGCAGTTACCAGTTCTCTGTTGCAAGCCGCAGAGCGACAGTGATGCAGTGCAGGGAGAGTGAGAAGAAAGAGGGAAGAATTTGGAATCACGGAAGCAATTGAGACCACAACCCATGAATAAAAAAGAACCTCAGAGCGACAGACAGAGAGAGATAGACCGAGAGAGAGAGAGAGATAGATAGAGAGAGAGAGAGAGAGAGAGAGATAGAGAGAAAGAGCGAGAGATAGAGATAGAGAGAGAATAAACTATTTGCAACAGACCGTTCTGCCATTGACACAATCAGGGCAGTAGTGGCTATATAAGTCGTGCTCAGCCCTTGCCCGCTCAGTCCACTCCAACATTGGGCGTGCGCACACCGATGGGCTGGGCACAACACACCTCCTCTGCTGCAGGGAGCAAGAAACAGCGATAAAGAGAGTGCGAGAGAGAGGGAGAGAGAGATAGAGAGAGAGACGCAGAGAAAGAGAGACAGTGTTAAAGAGAGAACTGGAGAGAGAGACAGGGAGAGAGCGAGAGAGGGAGAGACAAAGAGAGCGACCTCTTTGGGGTTGAGGTTTGAAGTTTGAAGTAAAGGTGTTGGTCCCAGCCGCCACGCCAGTTGAATGCAACTTATAACCTAGCTTTGTAGAAACCTTTCTTACTGGTAGACTGCATCATTTAATGGATTCGGGCTACATGTAAAGTATGAAAGTATGACCAATGGTTCACGTTACACTCCTCAAACATGTGATCGCTTTCATCAGGAAATACGGTTGATGATATAAGTCCTGCATTACCTTCAGGACCCTAGACTATGGGAATCATGGTATATTCCTTATCTTGGGTAATGCAAGGTTTCCAACATCAACCGTAGTTCATGCGTCTTTCAGCTTTCGGGTGTGATAGCGTACGTCCCGTCATGCACCCGGAACCCATCTGGGGGTTTCCGAAAAAGCAGGGACCCTGATATAGTACCCTAAATAGTAGGATCCTGATTATACGGACCCCAAAATAAGGCACCCCTCATTTTCGGAAACTCCCGAATCTATGCTTTCTTTCGAACTGGGACTGTCAATGTGCAGCAGCGCCAAATCGCCGAGGATGACCGCTTCTCCCAGCTGCTGCACCGTCTCAGCAGCCTGTCATCAGCCTTGTCCTTTTTCATGGTTCCCCCCAAAGGAATAAACAGACCGGCTAGTAGACCTTAAATAATTCCTACTGAGGGATATAGGTATAGGGCTCTGTCTATTATTCCTAAAAGGTGAGGCGTACATAGTGTGGGAGTTCCGAACATCAGGGGTACCTTTTTTTGGGGCCCTTATAATAAGGATCCGACTATTTAGGGTACTTTATTAGGGTCCCGTATTTTCGGAAACCCCCATCTTGAGTGTAGCTGTGCAACCTTAGTTTCGAGCGGCGCGGTGCTTCATTGGGGCTACCTAAACCCTAAGCCCCTAAACCCTCTAACCCCCCCTGAACCCCCTAAACCCCCTAAACCCCCTAAACCCCCTAAACCCCCTACACCCTCCAAACCCCCTAAACCCTAAAACCCTATGGTTTGTAATGCTTGTGGCTTTCGGTTTTGGGAGGGTTGAGGGCAGTTTTCGGCTTCAGCAGTTCCCGGGGGGCCTTGGGGCTCATTTTTACCGGGCCTTGGGGTTCGTGGAGCTTACCTCACATGAGTTAGGGTTTAGGGTTTTTTTGGGGTTTAGGGTTGAGGGTTGAGGGTTTAGGGTTTTGGGGGTTTGGGGTTTAGGGTTTAGGGCCTCGCATAATGTAGAGGCCTTAATAATTAGAATAGGGTTTGGGGGTAGGTTCTACTATGTACTAAACAATACGGAAGCCTGAAAGCCCTATTCTAATTATTAATGCCTCTACATAATTCTCAAAGTCAGGGCCCCTTTCGGGGTTCCCAAGATAGTACGGCACCCTTACAAAAAGGACCCTGAAAGAGACCCTAACTTAGAGAACCACCCATATACAAATGCGGACAAACATGCACATAACTATAGGTATGATCTTAAACAAACACATAAACCAATACATAGGTCAATAAGCAAATCAGTAAGTCATGAACAAACAGATAAGCATGTCTACAATCATTCATACAATTACACGAGTAGCTCTCTGACTCTCTCTCTCTCTCTCTCTCCCCTCTCTCTCTTCCTCTCTGTATAGACACTTGATATGTACATGCCTTTATGGGCTGGTACTTCTCTGGAGTGCAGCCCCTAAGCTCGATAGCCTAACAAACGCCAAACCCCCGAACACCCATCCGAAACCCTAGGCGTCAAGACTCAAACCCAAAGCCTTGAAGACACAAGCCTGAACCTTCAACCACCACAGACTCACCACTACTCAGGCCTAAACCCCTAAGCCCCTAGACCACTAAACCCCTAAACCAATAAACCCCCAAACCCCTAAACCAATAAACCGCCAAAGCCTTAAACCCCTAAACCCTAAACCCCTAACCCTAAACCCTAAACCCCTAAAGCCCTAAACCCTTATATAAACCCGTAAACCACGAAACCCTAAACCCCTAAAGCCCTAACCCTAAACCCCTAAACCCTAAACCTCAAACCCCTAATCTCAAACCCTAAAGCCCTAAAGCCTTAAACCCTCATACAAACCCTTAAACCCCTAAACCCTAAACCTCAAACCCCTCAGCTAAACCCCTTAAACCCCGAAACCCTAAACCCCTAAACCCCTAACCCTGAACCCCTAGTCCCTAAACCTCAAACCCCTTATCTAAAACCTAAAGCCCTAAAGCCCTAAACCCTTATATAAACCCTTAAACCCCTAAACCTCAAACCCCTCATCTAAAACCCTTAAACCCCTAAACCCTAAACCCTAAACTAAACCCCTCATCTAAACCCCTAAACCCTGAACCTCAAACCCCTAATCTAAACCTCAAACCCTAATCTAAACCTCAAACCCCTAACCCTAAATCCCTGAAGCCCTAAACCCTTATACAAGCCCTGAAACCCTAAACCCTAAACCTTAAACCCCTAATCTAAAGCCCTAAAGCCCTAAACCCTAAACCTTAAACCCTAAACCTTAAACCTCAAACCCCTAATCTAAAGCCCTACTTGGAGGATCATGGGACTTAGTAGGGTTATAAGTAATTATAAGCCCCAAGTATAACCCTAGTTACTAAGTCCCCTGACCCTTTAAGTAAGCCCTGCGCTCAAGGCATCGACTTGGACGTCTTGTCGGCCAACCTTTTCGGCGGCCTGCAGAGGTGAGCCAGTTCGAAAAACTCTAGGGTTTAGGGTTGAGGGTTTAGGGAGGCTTGAAGACTCACTTATATAGCACCCTAAATAGTAGGAAGGACGCCCTAATAAGGTACCCCTAGTTTTCGGAAACTCCCAAATCCCTTAAGAGCGATGCCCCCAGAGGCTTGAAGACTCGCACTTCTTCCAGTTTTCCGCCCGCACGCTGCAGAGCCGACTGCTGAGAGCGCTTCGGATGACCTGCCTCTGGGCACCTCGCCTCTGCTTTCTTCGTCAAATTTGGGTAACAGTTTTACATGTTTATGGGTACTTGAAGCCCAATAAGGAATAAACATGTAAACTTTTCATCCTATCCCAACCATGAACTAGTTTTCTCTCGGTCTTTGTTAGGGTTCAGGGTCTATAGGGGTTTAGGGTTAAGTCTTTTTTTTGGGTTTCAGTGGCAGGTCTTTGCAGGAATTTGGGGTTGGCACACTGTTTTGTTTAACGGGTTTTGACGTTTTTTTGTTCGTTTGCTTCCTGCTCGGCTTGTTTCAGGTTTCGCCAGGTTTTAGTTCAGGGGTTGGTAGGGTCTGCGGTCTTGGAAAGGGTTCGCAGATTCTATACGAAAAACGGTTGCAGGGTTGTGGATTTTGGGGGTTGAGGGGTCTGGGAACTCGGTGAACCCTTCTGTGCTGGAAGCACGATGTAGGAGACCGCCGCCGCTCCCGTTCCGACCATTCCAGGCTTGAAGGTTTGTGGCCAGAAGATGCCCTCATAATTCTAGTCTGTCTCAGATTTCTTTTATAAGCCTCTACGTGACAACGTCGGATTGAAGTTTTCAGGTCTTGTGCTACCTCCAGTGACTGTCAACGTTTCTTCAGATCTGCAACCGACAGCTGAGGGCTTCATGGTGCACTGCTCGTTTCGCTTTTGTTGCCTTGGTATGGCCTGCCTTCGGTGCTTCTGGATTGGGAGTGATGGCCTGCGTTTTTAGCCACAGTTTGGGTTTGTGTTTTAGGGCTTTGGGTTTGGGGTTTGAGGAGTTTGGGACTTCGGGGTTGCGGGGGGTTTGGGGTGTACTGGCAAACTTCACTCCCGAAGAGCCCGTAAAGTCAAATTTGAAGCCGAGGCAGTCGTGGTGGTTGGCCACATCGTGGGCTTTACGTGCTTGACAAGCATCGTGCTTTGGGAGTCCTCCTGCACTAAATGGATTCTCAGTGGTGGCAAATTAGACGAGTAGCTAGCCCGAACCTATTTCAAAAAGCAAGCACTCTCGGGTTACGGGTTTAGGTCGGGTTTAGGGGAAAATCCTTGCAAGAACCCAAGGCCCTTTTGTAGGTCAAGGTATATACCAAAATTTGGGGTCAGATTGGGTTCGCTGGGAAAGACCTCTGGAAAACGCTTTCCTTGCCTTATGCCGCCAGGGATTAGGGTATGAGGTTTCGGGTTGGGGGTTTTCTGGTTGATTTAGGTTTGGGGTTATGGCTTACTTTTTTGACGTACTAGATAGCCCTAAACCCTAGGCCCCTAAACCCTAAACCCTTGGTACTAGATCGGATAGGGAATGGCAGGAGGATATCAAGTCGACTTACTGGGTTAACACAGCCTCAAAGTAGGGTTTAGGGCTTGGGGCTTAGGGTTCAGGGTTTTCCCGCTGCGTTCCAGGGTTGACTATAAAGGCTTCGCGCTTGAAGTTATTGGGAGATGAGGAACCCTGGCTCAGGATTGAGTATGAAAAGGTCAGGGCACAGCCCGAGCTGGAAGCCCTGAAGCCCCAAACCCTAGGCCCTAAAATTCCAACCTGCATGCTAAACCCAAATACTGAAACCCAATGTCCTTAAACCCGCAATCTCCTGAAGCCCAAACCTGCAACCATACTAAGCCGCGACCTGAAGAGCCATCCCGATCTCGCAAGAATCTCAGGTGGGTGTGGCGGGATGCCCTGTGGGCCTGCATCCTTGCGAAAGGCTGGGCCGAAGCCTTCATCGATGGTGCACGGTTTAGGGTTTAGGTTTTCGGGTTTAGGGTTTGGGGGTTAGGGTTGTTTTAGGGTTCAGACTAAGTAAGGGTTGGAACATGGATTAAGCTTGTTTCATGCTGAGATACACTATACTCTACCGTAAGTGCATGAGGATATTAATGTTCCCAAACGGATCGTGTGGGCCCGAAACCCTTATAGAACATTGTAAAAAGCCATAGGTCCGATATCTGGGTCCTCCCTTGGCCGCAGGCGCACTGGCAGCGCTCAGCGAGGACAGCACGGGCTGAAAAAGTTCCGAGAGACCAGAGTCCCTCCACTCCGGACCCTATTCCCCAGAAGCTCCAATATCCCTTAATTGAGGAATTGTCCTTAAGTCATATCAGGGATCCTACTATAATTTAAGGTATATTCCCTAATTGAGGGATAGTGGAGTCTCTGGGTCCTTTAGGTTCCTGCGTACTACCCTTTTGCCCTGTTTGTTTAGGGTCCCCTTACTAAAACCGAAATGTCGGAGAAAGGGTACCCGTTTTATGATGGGGATACTCAGGAACCTTCCTAAACCCTAAACCCTAAACCCTAAACCCTAAACCCTAAACCTTAGACCCCTAAACCCTAAACCCCCAAAGCCCCGAACTCTAAAGCCCCAGGCCCTAAGCCCTAAAGCCCGAACTCCTCATAACAACGCACCATCCCCAAAGCCCAGCTCCTCCGTACGGTTAATGATATAAATCCTGCATGACCCATAATAAGGAATATGCCATAATTTCCATAGTTTAGGGTCCTTAAGGTAATGCAGGATTTATATCATCAACCGTAGCATCCAGTGGCATCCAGCATGGTTGTACTATACTCGGAGGTTCATGCGTAGTAGTTGTAAGTGGGTTTACAAGGCCCCGGATCGAGGTTATAAGTAGAGCTATCCCACTTATAACATTCCTTGTATCCAAGTAGTTACTATTAGGGTCTTAAGAATTAGGGATTAAGGTTTCGGGTCATAGACCGCTTTATAAGCCCCTCGAAAAAGAGCATAGTGCAGCAATATACCCCAAACTACTATTCTGTAGTTCTTAAAGAACTTGTGGGCGACCTTTGGATTCAGTTTGTTTCGGGTGCATAGAGCTTTGGATTTCAGCCCCACCCGCCAAATCCAAAACCTAAACCTTAAACTCTAAACCCTAAACCGTAAACCCTAAAACCCCGAAGCTAAGCAAGGGTGCAAGGCTCAGGTAGGGCTTGGACTTTCCCTGGTGACCCTCTCAGTCCACTGTGAGTTCCCGCAAATTCCGTCTGCGTGGTTCTCCAAATTAAGGTCCCCTTTTTAGGATCCCAAAAGAAGGCGACACCCTTGCAAAAAGGACCCTAACGGGGACCTCTTACTTAGAGAACTGCCCGTTTCAAGGAGTCGTTTACCTCTCAGCTGGATGTGCCGACAGTGCGCCAGATGCTCCTGCAGGCCCCAAAATTGATGTGTCACGGCTCAAGGTCTCTGGTGGGGTTTACGGGTTTCAGTGTTTTTGTGGGGCTCTGTCAGGCGTTCAGGCATTGAGTATTGAAATTCGGTAGCCTTACGCCCAGATCCTTCAGTGTTGAGTGTTCGGGTTCCCCGCAAACCCTACCCGAAACCCTAAACCCTATCCGCGTTGGGAGCCGTGCGGGCAGACAGACAAAGCAAAGTCACCCCAACTTCAAAAAAAAAGAAAACCCTATCCCCAAAGCCCTAAACCCTAACACGTGAAGCTTGACTGGTAGACCCTAGAATCTCAAAGGAGGCTCTTGCATGATACGGCTGATGGTTTAAATCCTGCATTGCTGCATTATGTTAATGACCCTAGACTATAGGAATTATAGTATATACCTCGTTAGCATAGGATAAGAGCTACTGTTGATGATATAGATCCTGAATTACCCATAATAAGGAATATGCCATATTTCCCATAGTCTAGCAGCGTCATTAACATAATGCAGCAATGC